>NW_004624755.1:20275670-20309853 GCF_000247695.1 Heterocephalus glaber | reverse complement strand
GGCTGGGTAATAAACTTAGGAATTTTGAGTGGATAAGCACAAATTTGAGAGAACAAAGGAGACAGCTCCAAAATGGAGTCATTCTGAGAGAACAAAGGAGACAGCTCCAAAATGGAGTCACTCTGGCTCCACAGTTACCATTTGATTCTGTGTACTTGCTGAAAAGTCGGTTCTGGATGTTTCAGTGGTCAAAGCAAGAAAATAAAGAAAATAAGAGAATCTCAGATATCATCACATTTAAGCCCAAGGGAGAACTGCTTAGAAGAAGGAGACACAGGTTTCTTTTTTCTTGTGGTACTGAAGATTGAAAGAAATTTCTATTACTTCTCATCATGATTGGAATTCTGATCTCATGAACAAAACATCCCTGGCAAATCATCAGAACTAAAGTAAAGGTCACTTTTTAAAATGATGTCTTTGGCGGTATTCAAGAGTCCATGGATAAATGGAGTTCTTCAGAGGGGTCACCACAGTGCTGTGCAGGGAGGCAGCTGCTTCTGTCCAGCAACAGATTAAGATCACAGAAATCGCTGGCTTCTCCACCCAGGAGAACATTCTCTCTGATCCAGGACACTGTTTGGAGCCAGACACTGGCTTCCAGGTGCTTTGCAGTCACTTCCAGGAGGCTTTTCAAGTCCTCCAAGTCACTGAGCATTTAGAACTTCCACTTCCTCATCTTCAAACTGGAGGAGCAGAAACTAAAACACCATTTATTTTCAGGGACGGGTGTGAGAAATAGATTCAATTTTTAAAAATGTAGAGTTTATAATTATTGTTAAATAAACAAGAGATCTGTTTTCTACACTTCCCTAACTCTTCTAGTAATTGGCTTGAAAAGTCATTAAAATGACCATGAAACTATTTCAGAGTCTCAGAAATGCCAGATGAGGCCACAGAGTTGAAAATGCCCTCAAAGTGGGAAATGCCAGTATGACCAGTGCGAAAGTTTGCTCTCACCTTCTCGGTCCATGCCGTCACCTTCTTAACCCTACATGGGCTTCCATTTCTTCATCTGAATGACAGAGATAATAATTCCACCTACATTTCAGCCTTGCCACAAGAGTGAATTGTTCTACTACTCTCCAAAGTTCAGCTCCTGCTGGATATAAGAATGGCGTCCTTGGGAGATCATTTGCAATTTTAGGGAAGGCAAAACCAAGTGGATCTTTAATATGCCATGACAGAATCATAAAGGCCTTGTGCCAGGAGATAATGGAGGGTGTAAAATAACAAGATGTCAGAAAAGCACCTTGTCAGCAAATCTATGAAGAAATTATCCATTTCCAGGTCATCATAATCATTTCGCAAATTGTACTGATGTTTTGGGGATTTTGCAAGTGCTATTGTTAATAAGACAGAAAGAAACTCTCCTATTTTATAGCCCCGTATGTTGGAGTGTACAGAGTGACTCCCTCCTCCTGACTTGGGAGCCCAGGTAGGTCATTGGAATTTTGTTAGTGAGGGTGGAACAGCCCAAAGTCTCGTGGTAACATCCCACCAACTGTCTCTGTCACCAGCACAGGCTGCCTCTCACAGGCAGCGCCTTTCACCAGTGGAAACTGCTGAATTCACTCTCTTGCATCATTCAACAAATTTGTATTGCATACCGGTTACGTGCAGAGACGGTGTGGGCCTCGAGATTGCAGGCATTCATGAGGCTGAAGTCTGACTGAGTCTCCACAGTTAGGCTGGGGCCTCAGGGGCAGACCCTTCCAATCCATCCCATGGCTCTCAGACTGGTGGGATTCATGGGTTGCAGGGTGGCCGCAGAGGGCACACTCCAATTTTCTGTTGCAGTTGTTTCTCCTTTAGAATGTAAACTCCACGAGAACAGGGATTTTGTCTGCTTCCAGGAGGATCCTTCTCTGAGGCGACTCTCCATATCTGCTAAATGAGCTTGTGTGCCAACCCTAATGTGTGTTTCTCTGAACAGTTTTGCGAGGGAGGCTGGGATCATTCTGAGCCTCAAAGAAAAGAGCTGAAGCCTACACAAGGGGTTAGCATCAGAGCTGGGATCCAAACCAGGTGAGCTGGGCCCCCTGAGTGGGAAGACGTCGCCAGCTACGCATGTTTTTAAGAGGAAAATTTGCCAAGATCTCCAGTAGGGACTTCAGACCCAGCAATGAGCGAAACGTGTTTTCCCCAATGTCAGCCCCCTGCCGGCTAGTGAATGCCACCATCATCACTACCAAGGTGAGCAGACCAGGAAGCAGAGAGCTAGGGGATCACCCTAATCCTGTGCTCCCCAAATTCCAGTCAGCCACAGATCCTGCTGATTCTCTACCTGAGCACCTCACACCTGTCTGGGCACTCAGGTCTCACCTGTGTGATCCAAGGGTCGGTTTCCGAGTAGCCTCTGAATTGCTGTTTCCCTTCCATCTCTCTCCCTCCAAGGCATTTCCTAAGCCGTGTTTAAAAGCAGAAACGGAATCCACCCCATACCCTTTACCCTCCTGTGGTTTCTGTCATTTTCAGCTCAGAGCAGAGCTCTGCCTGGAAATCAAAGCCCTTTGTGATACAACACTGCTACCTTCTTCAATCTCTTAGCTTTATCCGAACCTTGAGTGTCCTGTTGTAGCCTCCCCCAACCTTGTCTCTTTTGCAAATACGTTCATATTGTCCACACTGTCCAGCCTTTGCAAACTAATTTCTCCATTTGACATGTGTTTCTCCGTCTGTGTATCCAGACACCATGAAAGGCTTTTGACCAGTAATAGAGATCCAAGGACCATTTCCCTAACCCTTACCTAAGCCTAACCCTAACGCAGTTCCAACCCCAGTGGGTTGTATGGCTCTGGGCTGCTCACTCCATCTTTATCTCCCGGTAAAAGGAGGTGGTACTAGGGATCTGCATCTCAGGACTGCAGAGTTAATACACCTCAAACATTTAGATCGGGGTGGCCCCGGGGGCCGTCTGCATCTTTATGGTCAGAGGTTGGTGCCTGGACCACAGCCTCAGCCTTAGCTGGGGGTTCAAATTCTCAGGGGACGGGACCAGGTAAGGCCATGTCCACAAGCCCCCTGAATGCTGCTGATTGTGCCTAAGGTTTGGGAACCACTGCACTATGTGAATGCTCATACTGACACTATTGTTGGTGCCAGTATCACTGTTCCTGTGAATGTTTCCTGGTGCAGATGTTCTCTGGGGTAAACTCCTCTGAGTTACATGACTGTCGCTCATGCTACCACCGAGGGCTTAAGTGGGCAAATCAGCTGCCCAAGTGTTTATCAGAATATCTTCTGGTTTTATATTCTAACAAGTTTTGGGGAGGATTTCTTGTGACACACATTCTCATCAACACTTGATAATGAAAGGGTCTTTAAATTTTGCCAATCTGGTAAATGTAAAATGACAGGTTCTTTGTTTTCTTAATTTGTGAGTCTTATGAATTATGACAGTGAGCATCTTTTGTAATATATTTACTGGCCTCTGTTATTTTCTCATTTCATAAATTGCTGTTCAGAGCAGTTGTAATTTTTGTTTGGGGTATTTGTTGGTATTTAGATTCATATTCAGGAAATTTGTGTAATACAAGATTTAAATGACAAATACATAAATTGCTTAAATGTCAACATGACAAGCCCAGTTAAAATGTTGGTCATTGTTGTAATAATAGTTAATATTCTAGATTTATAAATTGGGAATTTTGTTAATTTTTATATCATATGTTTATGTAATAAATGTTTTATTTGCATCTGTTGATAAGAGTGCAGTTTTCTTTTTTAATATATCAATATAATGAATTACAGTAATAAATTCTATAATGTGGAAATAACTTTAAATTGCTAAAATAAATCTAATTTTGTCATGACATATATCTTTAATACTACATACAGTTTATTAGTATTTACTTAATGATATGTAAACTATTATGGTCTGACATTTTCTTTGGGGAAATATTGCTAACTATTGGTTTATTTTTAAAATCATATGATTATTTTTATTCTTTTATCTTTTTTGTATTTATGAATAATGAGACCACTGAGGTTTTCTTTTATATCATTAGGTGGTTTTGAACATTTATATATGTGTATAAAATACCTACATGTATACATTCACATATATACATCTATAGTACATTCATGTACTCATACATATGTGTATATATACATACTAACTACATATTAAGTATTAATCCATGCATATTAAGTATTTGTTTTAGCTAAATTTTAGAAGCTATTAGGGTGTTTCTCTAATATTCCCTCATATTCATGAATTCTGTTTACGATTTTAATCACCACTGCTTGTACATTTCTACATTCTTTTTCAATTCTCATTTATCATTAGTAATATATTAAATTGCACTTTTTCTCTTTTTTTCTTGATTAATCTCACCAGAAAGCTATGTGAACTTTCAGTTCTTTTCAGAGTATATTTGTTTTGGGGCATTTTCTAGTCATTAGGTTATAGTCTCATATTTCTCATTTCCTTCCATCATCCCTTTGTATTATAATTTTTAAATATGAGAGTTTGGCTCATTACTTTATAAGTATATAATTATATTTTAAAATTTAATATTACCATATATATATTTATATTTCCCCCAGAGAATGCTTTAGAAGCATTCCACAAGAACATTTTTATATTTAATTCCTAAATATTTTCTACTTTCCTTTGTATGTATAATCTTATCAGTATGCATTCTAAAGCACATACGTATGTGTGCTTATTTAGTAGATGTAGAATTTTAAAGTTAGGGTGAGTGAGAGGCAGTAATGAGAGTGGTACGAGAAAGACGGCTTGTATTTGAATCCTAACTCTCTGATCTTCAGCTGCACGACCGGGAGCAGACAGCCTCAGTTTCTCACTTTGGGCTGCCTTGAACTTAGACTTTCCAGTCTCCAGAATTACAAGAAATAAACGCGTGCTGTTTGTCAGCGAGCAGTGTATGTATGCATTTTAGTAGAGCAGCCTATATGGACGTATGCATCACATTAGGACAGTTCTCAAGGGCCCTGGACCTCCTGATAGTCAAGGCCTTGTATGTTCCCCTGCTCCTGCCTGTGGACTACACCTCTTGGCCTGTTTCTGTCCAGTGAAAATGATTGATGTAACTTCCCTGATTAGGGCACGACTGAATGTTGTCTTGCTAGCACTATTGCTCTTGTTGGTCCTTCTCTTTGTTTCCTGCTTGCTCTTCTTCATGAAGTGAGTTTTCGTGTCCTATAATGCTTCATGGTGAGGATAGCGGAGAAAGAACCAAGGGAGGCCTCCAGCCAGGGGTTCATGCGGAATCACATGCATCCAGCACTCAGAAGCGGATTATTCCCTGCGTACATCTCAGATGACTCAGAGCCCTCTTCAACACCTCAGTGGCAGCCTTAGGAGAGAGTGCAGCAGAAGACCCCAACCAAGTCGTGCCTGGATTCTTGTCCCACAAAATCTCTGACCTGATAAATGTGTGCTGTCTGAAGCACCTACATTTTGGGCTAGTTTGTGGCCGAGCAATAGATAACGCATAGCTCCACCTTGGCCAGGAATAAGCCACGTCTGACGTCTTTCTCCATCCTTCCAACCTCAGGGGACTGAAACCCTTGTGAGGGAGCAGAGTGCAGCCAGATGCTAGGATTTCCCTTGCTGACTGCGAAGGTGGTGAGGGCTGAGAGGTCATCGACAGCTGCGGAGACCACAAACGGGAGGCATTTGGCTCTGGCACCTTGGCACCAGGCTGCTGTGAAGAAGCACCTTGGCCGGCCCCACTAGGCCCTTGATGCGTGAAAATGCTGGCTTTTCCGGTCCCAGCTGTTCATCATATGTCTCGCTGCTTATAGCTTACCCAGGGCATGTCGGAGCTCACGTTTCTCCGGGTTGCTCAGCCAGCTCTGATCCTCGTTTCTGCTGGCAGGCATCATCCTAATAGTGTTAGTCTCACTTTTAGCCACACTGGATTTTGCACTTGGTTGCATATTGGTTGGCACACCTGTCAAAGTTTTCTAATTGCACAGTGAGAGTCGCTGTCTCCGATCCTCCTCCCACTAGTGCAGGGAGGCCCTCTGTGCACTGCTCCTGACTGACTGAGGTATTCTGAGGCTCTTCTACCTAAGGCAGTGGCAGACAGAAGCTCCTCACAAGCTCCAGGGGGATATGACTTGAGGTTCAGATTCTTTCCAGTTCCATACAATCTTTCTAAGGACCTTGCTCAAGCTAATGAAAAGAGAAAATGTTCAAGGCTCACTGACCAGTTTCTTCCTGGACTATTATTTCATGTAAAAGATGAGATCGAATATACATTGAATGTTTAAAATAAAAAGTATTACAGTAAAAGATACATTGCCATTAATCCTCCCACAAATCCTCCTCCTAAAGTCGAACACGCTTGCCACTTGGCGACGCGGTTGTGGAAGTCCTCTTTCCTGAGTGTCTCCTCAAGGTATGATCAAAAATACAATGAAAGGTGCTGCCGAGTGCCAGCCAGCGGCAAGGCAGGCTTCAGGTACACTCCACGTTATTCACCACAGCTGGCACCGTGCGACTTCTGTCTCTTTCCCCAAGCCAAAATGACCATGAGACACAAACGTTTTGAACTGGTTCAGGGCATACAATTTGCCACGACGGTACAACTAAAGAAACTCACAAAACAGGACTTCTAGAACTGCTTCTGAAAGTGGTAAGAAAGATGAGAATGTTCACAGCAAGGGGGAGCAGTTTGAGGAGGGTTCATGGGTGTGTCTTTTATTTTTTGTATAAATGTTTATTTAAAAGTTTATAAAACATTTATAAACATTTCGTTAAACATTTATTTTTATAAATGTGTAAATGCTCACTAAGTTTTAGATCGCATTGTTATATATGTTTTAATTTATCCCCTTCTTAACCCGATTTTTAACCACAGGCTAGAAGCTGCCGTGTAGTCTCTTGACAGGTTTCTTTTAATCTAAGCAGCACAGAATTTTAAATAATAGATATTCTGTATCACCATTATTATTAATAGGTATTATTTATCAAATGTTTTTTATTACTCTCTGTGGCTTGCAGAGTTTTTCTAAGCCTAAAGTCTCATAATTATGTCCCTTATACAAATGAAAAGACTGGCTTCAGAGTGGTTTTGATTGCACCAGTGCATGAGGATAATTTGAAGTGAGGCTAAGCTTCAAGTCTGTCCTTCAGTCCATGGTTCTTTTGTTCTGTGGCTGGCAAAATGGAATAAAATGCACCCTTGTGCAACATTAACAGCATTTCAAAACTCACTCTGAATTATTTTCTTTTTAAACACACTTCAGTGCCCATTTTTGGGGATTTTTCTAAAGGAAGTCTCTCTGTTAATAATTTGGTTCTTCCTTCTACCACCTCCCCAAATGATACCAGTTGACTCTACAAATGTTCCTCCAGCACCAGAAAGAAGATACTTCTTTGCAGTAAAGTGGCCATTCAAAGTTTCCAGGATAAAAACCCTTCTGGGAGTAAGGATTTTACTAAAACAGGAAATCCAGAAAATCAAAGCTGCAATGAGAGCAGCCAATAGTTAGTGCTGCTAATTTACGAGCACCTTGGCTTGTTGAAACAAGGAGGCATAAGGTGGACCTGTTTCTCTCATCAGGAGGGCTGACATATGAGATCCTGTTGCACTGTTCCTAAAACATCACTCAATGTGGCAGTGGACCATTGTGAGAGATGGAGCTCAAGGTCCCTCTCACTTTTCTGTTGAAGTTGGGTGCTGTTCTCACACTAGAACCACTTCTGGCTTTAGTATGCACTTGTGCCTTGCAGCCATGGCTCCTTTGCCCTGCATTTTGGCATTTCTTGAGTTTCTAAAGGACGGGAACCATCTTCAGCTTCTTACAGTAGTGCCTGGCACATGACCATGTGCTCAGTGTCACATGAGCATTTAGTGTCTGGGATGGTTTTGGAAGCAGAGCTTGAGCTACCTAATAATTCATTAGTACCAAGAAAAGAGAGGAAGGAGCAGATGAAGGGGTGATCCAGTATTCCAGGAGAGCAAACACTATCGTTTTTGTATGTGCTTTTAAATGCATCAGACCATCTCGTCTTGCTAAGAGAATTTGGTTTAGAGGATGGATGGGAAGTCAGAGAGGCCCTCCTTCCAAGGCCACTACTTTTTTCAAAATAAATCCTATTGAGTTATGGCCACACTGAGAGAAGACAGGGAATAAAAGAAGGGAATTGGTATTTATTTAATATCACACCGAGAATCTAACTCCAGATGTTTGTAAAACTTGTCTTGACAACCTGATAAATCCCTGTCATATCCTTTAGCTTAGGTCGGGATTAAGTTTCAAAGATGTTAGCGAATGGGCGAATGGGCTAAAGGACACTCAGTAAGTGTCAGAGCCAGAATTTCATACAAGTTTGTGACTTCAAATCATATATATATATATATATATTTCTAAAAATGCATGCTTTTTCCAAAATGAAGCATAAAATTGGCCTTTTATTCATGTGTGCATTTGAGTAAAAAGATCTACCATAACCAAGCCAAAAATAAACAGTAAAAATAAACTCAGGGTGAGTTTATTTGACTCACATTACAGAGTGAGTCACTGTAAAAGAAAAAGGAAAAGGCAGCAGGAGAAACTGACCCCTGCCTCTGATTCATTTGCTCCCACTGCCTCAGATACCGAGGTGTTGTGGAATCCCCCTTGGAGCCAAGAGTTTCATAACCTGTCCAATCCCAAAGAGGGCACCTGTCTCTGAAGCATTTCTTTCTTTCTTTTTTTGTGAGCTCTTGTTACATGGTTCAGTTATTTCAAGTTTGATGATGGCTTTGGGACCAAAATAGGCTGTTCTGAAAGACACAGTGTGAACAGCAACAAACTGGGATGTACGACAGATAGAAATCCGATGTGCCGCGGGGTCTGAATGTCACCTTCAGCATTTCATTACTTGGTCAGAACTTGGAGTGTAGCTGCTTTTATTTTTATGCGACTTGTCCATCCTCCCTTTATTGGGATGAATGCATACAATAAACACAACATAATAATTTGACCCGGGGAAGATATTCTTCCCATCATATACAAAATAAATGTCCTTGCAGAAGAGATTTGACTTCTCTGTGCCTCTCTCCTGAATTAGGATCAATGACAGGAGGCCAGAGGCTGCGTTGGGCATTAATGAGATGAAATCCAGCATAGCACACAGTAGCAAGTTGGCACTCAATAAGTGATGTCCCTTTGCATTTTACATTATCACATGGATGAATCTCAATTCAGTGAACCCTAGGAAGCACTTTTTAACTGGTGACTTTCTTTTTTTCTGACTTTTATTAGTACATCTTTGAAGTACACAAGGGTTATATTCACTGTAGGGAATTGGTACGTGTACATAACACATTTCAATTCTTTAACCTCTTCCTCCCACCCTCATTTTATTTTTCTAGCATCAGATTCATTTGGTTATAAGACCTTATAGAGTTACTTATCATATATGCACATATATACACATATATGAAAACCTGCATATGTATATATATGTTTATACAGATTGAAAACCAAACAGGCTGAAGAAGATATAAAACATGTAAGACAAAAATTAAGGTATATTTTTAGATACATTGTCCATGTTAGATTACAATGCCTTTTCTTTTCTCTTTTTTTCCTATTATTTATCTTTTATTTCATCCATTTTATATAGAGTTTTTCATATAAGAGAAACCATGTGATATTTAAGCTTGTGTGCCTGAGTTATTTCACTTAACATTATAGTCTCAAAGTGCATTCATTTTCCTACAAAGGACTCAGGTTTACCTTTCTTTATAGCAGAGTAATATTCCAATGTATATAAATATCACATTTCCTTTATCCATTCATCTGTTGATGGACATACAGTCTGTTTCCAAGATTTAGCTATTATGAAATATGGGTATGCATACCTCTCTGTGGTATGCTGTCTTTAACTCTTTTGGAAAGATACCTAGGAGGGAAATGGCTGAGTCAAATAGAATTTCTATTTTTAGTTTTTTGATGAATCTCTACACTGATTTCCATAGTGGTTGTATCAATTTATACTCCCACCAACAATGGAGAAGGCTTTCTTTCTCCACATATCCTTGCCAGTGTTTGTTATTGGTTGATTTCTTGATGGTAGCCATTCTTTCTGGGGATAGAATTTCAGTGTTGCTCTAACTTGCATTTCTTGACTGGCCAGTGATGTTGAATAAAAATACCATCTTCCATTGACCTGTTTGGATCAGCTTTCCCACAGGTGAAAAAAAAAATACCTGACTCCTTCAATTTCAAGGAGGAGGGGTGAAAATCTGGCTCAGATTTTAGAGAGTTAAGTCCATGGTTAGCTAGCTCCCAGGCAGGAGCATCATGGCGGAAGGGTGTGGTGGAGCAGAGCTGCTCACTTGATGGTGGGTAGGAAGTGGAGCACAGGATAAAGGAGCCAGGAAAGAAGAGCCCAGGGACCAGACAGAGCTCTGAAGGGCATGCACCCACGACCTCAACTAGGCCTGAGAACCAGGTGATTACACTGACACAGTTGTCACCCTCATCATCCAATCACCTCTCTAGGATTCTTAATCCTCAAGTTGACAATCAGATTAACTGTCACAACAAATTTGCTTTATTTGAGTGAAATGAATTATTGAGCAACTTAAGTTAATAAAATTGAAATTCTCAAACTTAATTAGTCATAATATTTGGAGCAAAAAAAGTATAAACTCTTATCTTTGCATTAATATTTGAGTTTACATAGGAGTAATAATGACAATAGTCATAATATTGGCAGTAATTATGGTAATAGGTAATAATGATAAAAGAGAAAATAAGCATGATTATACATTAATTTTCAAAATAATCTTGAGAAGTAGGTATTTTAAGCATAAGAGAGTAATTGTAAGTTCTCACAGGAGCTTTGATAGAAAAGAAAATAAGTCAGAACAATAGCAGGAAACAATTTTTAAGCTTAACAGAATTAATAGCAGCTATGTTCATGAAACCATAGTGATGATGATGGTAATAACAATGTCACTAATGTTGATAATAATGAGTATCAATAACATGCACTGTCCACTGTGTTCAATGATTTATATAAATTGTAATCTTTTAAACCTATGATCAGCTTCACAGAGAATGGGCTCACTTGTGATCTGAGAAGGAGATGTAAACTGTGGAACCACACAAATTTTAGACAGCAACAACCTGCATCGTCCCATCAGAACTTGCCCTCATTGGCCAGCCTGCTGCAGCTGAATGGTCCTGATTATGCCTAGGCATAGAGGTGTTCGAACACTCTTCCTGAGTCCTGAGTGCATGGACAGGGCCATTATACATCAGAATCCCTGCTTTCTCATAATGATCAGGGTCAGCTACTCAAACCAGTATGATGACCAGTTCGTCTCATTGTCCACTGGTACAGCAGGTGACAGTCATGGGTACCATTTGGGTGGGAGCATGCCTGCAATTCTGTTTGTGACAGGAAGCACAATATCTGGACTGGGAATCACAATGTGAGGGGCCAGACCTACTTTCACCTGTTGAACCTTGGACCTGTGAATTCTGCCTGTTGGAAACTTATTCCCATGTCCAATGTTTAAGGTATTTTCCCCAAATGGTGCTTCACCCTCACCTTTCATAGACATTTCTTCCAGTCTACAGAGCTGGCTGCTTCAAGATGATGAGGCTATGAGAGGTGAGTTGATCCTTTTTATGTGTATGTGATTACACTTTCTGTTTGATAAAATAGATCCCATAGCTTGGGTCAATTTAATGCAAAATGGAATCTGTTTATTAATCAGGTGCTACCTACATCCTTGAAAATTGCTCCTGGCAGAGATACTGAAGTTGGGGGAAGCCATTGTGTACTGCAGTAAAGACAAACTGATTTTCTGCCAGCCATTGGCTCCAGCATAACAAGACTGTCAAGGGGAGGGATGGATTGCTCAAGGAATGTGTCTGGAGAGAGGACTTGGAGACCATCACTTCTGAGGACACAGCAGGAGACCCTTGGTTTATATGGTAGGCATCAGTGCTGATAGACCTAAAGCGTGAGCAGCATCCCTGCCACTGTGTCTACACTGATCGTGGAACCGTGTTCCACACCCAGAGCTGAGGACAGTGGGGCTGCTGATTGGCATTCACTGCAGGACTTGTCTCAATTACCTTCTTGTTAGGTGGTTCTTCCGAGGTGGGTGTTTCCTAATGGACATTAACCTGAGACAACACATCTGTTCCCTTGCTCCCCATTTAATGTACCACCCACACATATCTTTTCCAGAATTTCTTCTATGATTTTCAATTTTTTTCCTTTCAGGTCTCTATCCAACTAGCTACTCCATTTATCATTGTTCAGGAATCTACTTTTAATCATACAGCTGACCATTTCTCTGAAAGAAAGTGAAGTTCTGACAGCCTGGCACCAGCAGCATGGCTCAGCCTCAGGCAGCCGCAGCCGCCAGAGTTTGGTATTTAATTACTAGTGCACAGAGCCATAGGCTATCAGCAATGGTCTTTTACGGTTCAGCAAATGGACACAATGCCCTATAGCAGCTGAGGTGGCACCTGTGGCCTTCATAACCGGACTCCCCGAGGGGACATGACCATGACTCTGGTTTCTGCTGCTGAGTCCCATTCTCCAAGGACTGTTCCCCTCCAACTCTAGATTCTGCATATCTTTGTGCCTACATTGGAGTCTTTTCCTCCAGTTTTCCAACACCAAAGCACTCACTAAAACTGTGTAAAATTCAATTTTATACAAGACATAAATGAATCTACCAAATCAGGAAGAAGGATAGAGATGAGTGAGTTGCAGAAAATATAACAGTTTAAGTGTCAGAGACAGACTGTAAAGTATGAATATGGCTAAGAGAAGTGAGTATTAATAATACCGATTTCTACTAGCATACAACTGTAAAAATTTAAAAATTCTACTTTAATGTTGCTCTGCATATTATTAATATGGTGTGATGCAAAGTGTTTAATAACTAGTGCTCCCGAGAAATGTTCTTATTTGTAGCATTATACCAATCTTCACAGTGCAAACCTCCTTTGTAGGCATTTTGCAGGTTGTACTTGGATATTTTTGTAGGAGAGGTTAGGAGCTGATGGGGACCCTTACCTGTGATATGAGTGACCTTCACCACAGTCACTACACTGTATTTGGCTTTGGGAAGAGATGTGGATTACTTCAGACTCACTTTCTATACCTTCAACCCCAAATTGGTTAACTGATCTTGGGAATTCATTTCTACAGTAAAATAGTATAGTTTTAAATGTGAGTAGAAGATTTGTGTAAAGGATAAATTAAGCACAGCATAATTCTTTCGATCAAAACATTTGGTTAGATGTGTATATTCACTGTAAATAGAATCAGCTGTAAATATTTTTGAATGATTGTATCATGACAAGACATGAACTGTGACAAAATTTTCATTTTTAAATAGAAAAATCATGAAATATGTTTCCACTTCAGGACTCCCATTGCCAGCTTGTTGGAAGTTTGTGGAAATAGTATCTTCAGTTGACAATGTGCATCAGTGTGGTGGGCAAGACACCAGAAGGGAGGGCTGAGAACTGAGATGTTACTCAAAGTGAAAGACTAGAAATGCAAGCTAAAATCCCTGTGCTTAGCTCAGCAGACATCAAAAGACTTGTTTCACACTTGAGCAAATATGTAATGAAGTTGAGAGATGATCTAAAGCAGCTAAAATGAGTTTATTTAGATTATTTGAAATGCACACTCCCATCCTAGTAAAATAATCTATAACAGCATTCTTAACAACCTACTTCCTGTCTTCCATCCATTGTTGACAACTTCAGGTAGCTAACGTGCATGGGAGAGGGGGAGAAGGAGCCCTCCAGAACATCCAGTTTGGAGGTAGTGGGGTCCTAGGAGGAAAGTGAATCTTGATTACTTTAAGGCAGTTTTGGTAATTTCCATTCCCATGGCCATTGACTGATTTCAGAATGGTTACCAATAACTGGCAAGAAGCTGTCAGGAAGGCCTGAGGAAGAGATTATGAAAAACTTTTATTTACATTTAGAAGACATGGAGGAAAATATGTGTGTATAATCTGAAAGCTGTCTTCACTTGCCACTTAGAATTGTGGCAGCTATCTTTGGGACATATGGGAGTCATGCTAAGATGGCAATTCAATGCACTACAGACAACAAAGTGACAAGACAGACCCAGAACTCTTGGTAACATCACAGAGCCTCTGAATTAGCTAATCTTGAAACTGTCTTACTTTGAATCTGTTTGTTCTGTGAGATAAACAATTTCTTTTTTCTATAAGCTATTCTATGAGTTTAAATTTTTGTATGCATATCTTTTAAATAATCATCTCTTAAATAATTCTTAGAATTTGATATGGCCCTTGTTTTAAATATTTAGTGAAATTCCTGGCTGTCAAGAACTATTCTAGGCACTGGGGTGTGATAGGAAGAGGATACAAAAGTGCGGCTTTCAATCAGCCTATATGTTAGTGGTTAGCAGGAGATGCTTAATGCCTAAAGAATTGAATATCTAGAGATCAAGACTAGTGATGAGAGGAAAATAAACATGGCATTGGGATAGAAGGAACTACTACGACTAGTACTACTGCTAGTTCTTCCTATCCCAAGAGGGTTCGTAAAAGCTCTTTTACTTTGTTAACGTGGGCAAAAATGTTTTCCTACTAAGGAGTTGGCATTGGTGTTGAAGTCTGAATATAGAAAAGTCATCAACTTTTCCACTTCTTGGAGAAAGAAATTCATGCAGGAAATTTAAAAAAGAGCAAACTTTTAGAGCTTGAGATGTGAATACATTTGGTATGTGCAAAGGAGAGAAAGGGCAATCTAGTGAATATGAGTATATTGTAGAAACAATTTCTCACCAGAAACAACGAAAAAACGAAATATTGCAAAGTAATTATTTGCAAGACTTCGTTAAACAAGCCACAAAAGAGAATAGGTCCTCAGTAAGAATCCCTAATGGGGGGGGGCAGGGGCGGGGGTTAGCTCAGTGGTTCTGCCGCCTGCCTCACAAGGGCAAGGACCCAAGTTCGATCCCCGGTACCAAAAAACCCCCCAAAAACCAAAAATCCCTGATCCCTGATTGTACTTGTTTACTGCCTTGAAGAGTTTCCAGGACTCAGTTCAGGGAGTGGAAATCACAGAGCTCAATGGACCTCACTTAGGCTGAAAAATATGAAACAGGGATAATTTTGACAAAAAATGTAAAAGATCTGAACAGTGAAAACTACAAAACACTGCCGAAATGTAAACAAATTTCAATAGGAAAATATGCTTCCTTCATGTGTTCATGCACAAAGAAACTCTCTATTATGAGAATTCCAGGATTCACAAACTCTTCTATGGATTCAGTGCAATTTCAATTAATATCCAAACAGGGTGTTTCTTTCTTTAAAAATTGACAAGCCTGATTCTGAAATTCATATGGAAGTTCAGGCAATCTACAATAAGAAAAGAGCTCGGAAAAATAACAAAGTTCAAAGACAAATTATTTCAAGACATTAATTTCTTATCATAAAACCAGAATAATAAATTTTGCTAAAATTTGTATAAACCCTGAAACATATATCAGTAAAAGAGAATAAAAACTCCAGAAATAGATCTATGAGTACATTTTAGACAAGACTGAAAAAGTAATTCATTGAAGGAAGTCTTCTGAAAGTGATGCTGAAAGATTTGAATAAGCATATGAAAACAGTGATCTTCAATTGATACCTCATATCATACACAGAAATAAAATCAAATATATAATACTCTTAAATGTAAAACATGAGTATAAAATTGCTAACAGAAAAGATAGCCATAGGCTATCTCTGCCAAAACTTCTTAGATTCGGTGCCCCCAATTCCATTTATAACATATCAGTTTGATAAATTGGATTTTAGCAGAAGGAAAAATCTTTGCTCTTGAAAAGACAGTTTCAAGGGAATAAAATGAAATATAAAATGGAAAGATGTCACCTACCTGATAAATAACATGGTTCTTAACCATTTAAAGAACTCCTAAACAAAATCATATGAGAACAAACCAATTAAAACAGAGAAGCCAGAGATCTGGACAGATAAAATTATAGAAGACACATGGATAGCAACCAAATATATATAACGAAGCTAACCTTCACTGGCTCCTGGGAAATGCAAGTTAAAATCACTATGAGATACCATGATGGACCTTTCAAATTTCCTAAAATTAAAAAAGTTGATGAGCCCAATGGTTGAAAAGTATAAATATATCCTTGTACAAGACAAGTAAAAAAATGTAAAGTGATACTTCCTCTTTGGAAATAGTTGGGTAGTTATTTTTTAAAGTTGAACTTTTACTACTATATAACCCAGCTATTTCATTATTAGATATTTATCCAAAAGAAATATAAGTATATCTATACAGCCAATTATACATAAATTACATAGCAACATTATTTGCAAATAAAAGTTGGAAATAACCCAAATGTCCATCAATAAATTGTGTCATATCCATGTAATAGAATAATACTCAATAAAATGATGAATATTGATATACTATAAGCAATGTGTTTCAAGAATAATTTGAAACAAATATGCTGGATGAAAGAACCTGGAATAAAAGATTATGTACACTATGATTCTACTTATATAGAATCCTAGGAAATGCAAACTGATGTATAATGACAGAAAACAGACCAGCTGCTGGCTGAAGATGATGTAGGACACATGGGATGGAAAGTATAAGAAGAAAGAATTGCAAGGGACAACAAGGGAATTTTGAAGGGCTGATGATATTTATCATGTTTATTTTAATGATGGTTTTATAAGTTTATACATGTGCTGAATTATAATAAATTTAGTAAGTTTAGTATATGTTTAATATCCTGTATACCAGTTATACCCCAATAAAACTATTATAAACAAACAAACAAAATAATTTGAAGAGGAGAAGCAGTAGTCAGCCTTGTGAATCTTAGTAAGAAATTGGGATTTTATTTGAAGGTCAATAATGAGGAAAATCTTCCACAACTCTTATGAGTGTTCACTGAACGTATGTGAGACAAACGTGATCCATAATCAAAGCTATGGAAATGTTAAATGATTTCATTTTACTTTTCATCATCCAACATTTTTTTTTTTTTTTGGTACCGGGCATCGAACTCAGGTCTTTGTGCTTGCACAGCAGGCGACGAAACCACTGAGCTAAATCCCTGGCCCCTCATCATCCAACATTTTGAATGATAAGGAATCTCATGATCATGAAATTAAGTGATTTCTCAAGAAATTCAGTGACAGTACTGGGATTAGATTATGGCTTATCTTACAGAAAAATCCATTCATGCTCAAAAGCTCACAACATCCTATCCTAATGGGAAGGTGCTTGCAACCTGGAGAGGGAGGAGGATGAGGCAAATCTTCCAAATACTATAACACAAGATGGAAAATTATTGCTGTTACTTAAAGTTCAAGCAAGGAGGAATGAGAGTTAAGTGGGAAAAAAGAGCAGCATTCTGATAGAAGGAGCCATGTCGGAAAACAAGAAAACTACAAAAGACAGGGATTTTCTTGGGGTAGGTAGGTAGGGTGTGAACAGGTGCAAATAGAGAAGATGAGCTTTCTTGCTGGAAGACACCACATAAATAAAGCTATGGCAATCAAAAAGTAAATAAAATTGTTACAGCATTCCATCTTAGCTCTGGAGAGAGGCATTGGCTTACTCTGTTCTATATTTCTATAACAAAATGCCTGAGACTAAATAAAACATAAAGAAAAGAGATACATTTGGTTCACAGTTCTGGTGATGAGAAAACCCAAAGAGCATGACCCCGGTGTTTCCCCTTGCACCACAAGATCTCAGATAAACAGGCACAGGTGAAAGAAGCACGTCCATGAGAGCAGAAGTAAGTCCATAAATCCAAATTCAGGATTAAGCTAGTCACAGGAGCCTTGATCCACTTCTGCAAGAAGGCATTGGCCCCTTCCTAGGGCCATGCTCCATGACCTACTCACCTTGCAATAGTCCACACCTCTTAAAGATCTACAGCTCCCAGTCCCTTCATATTAAAGACCGAGCTTCCAGAACACAAACCTTTGTAGGACAAATCATGTCCAAAGCAGAGCACTCACAACATGGATGAGAAAAAGAAACAGAGAAAAACATGCTGCTTAAAATTTAATTGGACTTATATAATTTTGAATAATTCAGAGCACAAAGATAAATTCTGTGTTTACTGGATGGATACTCAGGTTAGTCTTGATGAACAATGAATGCACCTTGTTCTGGATTTTAGTGGTTTGGATGAAACCATAGGCTTTTAAGTGTTATTCTTGTCGTATAAGAATCTTCCATGCATATCCAGAGAAATAATACCAAAAGACTCAAGATATCAAGAAATTATCTAACCAAAACTTTACTTTTATAGATAAAACTATGGTTGCTAGAATTGCAGTAGCACATGCAAGGTAATTTTCTAGAAAAGTATGCCTAAAGCTGCCTCTACATTTTTCCAACCAGGTATCTTACTACTGAATGGTATTTCCAACTACCCTCAGCCTGTGGCCTTATCTCTGCTGAGCTTTTTCTGCACGATTCTAACAAGGAGTTAAAGATAGGAACATTTGATGGAAGTGAGATTATCACAGCAAATAACACTTTGTAGGAAACAGATTGCTGCCTATGCTTGTGGGCAGAAGTCTAAAAGTAGCCCAACTAGAATGCTGGATGAGAATCTCTTTGTATAAATAAAAATTTTATGTTGGAAACTGAGCTCAGTATGTTGTGAGTTTCAAGAGTGTTTGGGTCTTGAACAAAGACATGAATGTACACTCACAAACGCACAGGACTGAGCTCTTTCTATGAAGTCATACAAGCCTTTGATGTGATGAGACAAAGAAATAAACCCAAGCCTATATTTTTCACAAATCCACTGCGTTAGTGAACATCTCTTGGACACGTGCTGTATGTCGCACATGATGCTAACACCATTAAAGTAAACAACATTTGTTTTCTATCCATTGAAAATCCCTTCTTTGCCTCTTCTGGTCCTACTCAATTCCTTTCTTTCCTCAGCCCTGTCCCACTTTAGCTGACAATCTCAGTACCCTGCAGCCATTGGGATGAGCCGATGATTCACCCAGACTTTGCTCCCAGCTGTATTAGCCGATCCTCTTAACTGCAGCAGGAGACTCATGGATGAATATGAAACCCAATCCTGGCCAACCAGACCATTCCCTGGGAATTTTCACAAGGTCACTGAAGATAGGTGATCTGTCTTTTTCTTTCAGGTAGTTGAAGGGTTTGAAGGGAAAAGATTTAATACAGGACACACAACTGGTAGGATTATTTTGTAATATTCACCCAAAAAGTGAAACACAAGAGATCTATTCACATGCTAGGGACTTGAGGAATCCAGCCAAGGGCCTGATTCCTATGACAATGTCCTTCAGGAGTCTAGTTGAAGGCCTAGAACCCAAGGCAATGTCTCATGCAGATCCATATCAAGGAGCTCCACTGGGAAGTCCCAAAGGCCAGTGGCAAAAGCTCAAAAATCTGCACCAGCAGGATGAAGGATCTGTGCCAGAAGGCCGAGGGATCTGCACTGCAGCTAGTAAGCAAGCTCAAGGTGAAGACCAGAGCTACCACGAGGAGAAGAGTGCCCATCCTTGGTGACAGCAAGGAAGTGAGCTCCTCTTTCAAGGAGAACAGGAAAACCAGCCACAGCAAGCTTCACCAGGAAAATCAACAGCATGCAATCTCCCCTTCCAGTTCTCTTTTTATGCCATTCTGGAAACAGTTCTTAGGTGGATCTTCCATGCCCAGAACCACAGACTCAGTTCAGCAGGGCATTCCCACTCAAGTTGACCATTAATTACTCTGCCACAGTTATAAAATACAAGGATATAACCCCAAGCATCTAGCTGCCCATAGTTGACAAAAACCCATTCGAATTGTGTGAATAAAGCTAGTTTTCAGAGATGCCTGACCAGAGGAGCAATGTCAAATCCTAACAATGGGAGTCTCTGGATGCAGCCATGTCTGATTTCCACACAAGTGAACAAGTATCTCTTGGCAGTTCCTGATCTAGTCTGAAGGTGATTCTTCCCAAAGGACATGTTCTTACTAATGTAGGAATGCAAGTGAGGAGTAGTGGGACCCTAGGCTATGTGAGTTACATTCCAAGTGAGGAGCTACAGAGGTGAGTATGATATGTTCCTGTGCCTGTGGGCTTTATAGGTAGTTTGGGGGATGTGTATGCAAACCTGTAATATCAATGCTACCAGATAATGATGATGATCTGTCATTTGCAAGGTGAAAAATGGGTCAGGAGATTGTTCCCCCTCCAGAGACATCAGAACATGGTCTTCAAGAAATGATACTTTCTTGCTATGAAGGAAAATCTAGAAGCAAAATTTTTCCCGATAGAGAAGAGTCTGTGAAATAAGACAATTTGAAGTAGCCTGATACCTCTGGGAGCCTCTTAGGTTGGTACTGGCAAGAGAAATCAGTGGGAATGGATTTGGGTATGCAGATAGTTGCCCAGTGGCGGAGTGCTTGTTAGATACCCACTGGTGGTAACATCTGCTGTCACATCAACTCCATTAAGGAAGACTTGAACATTGAAGGCTTCTAAGGCTTCTGGGAAAATTTGCAGCAGACATAGAGAAATGATATAGTCAAGCAAAGGATGTCAGATGTTAAAACCGGAAGCCTCAGCTGTGTTTGCTAATTGGAAGGCAAACTCCCATGGTCATCATGTCTCCTCAAAAGGACCCTATTGCCCAAGATATAATCTGATCTGAAAGAAATCAAGGGTATTTTCTTATGAACCTCCCATTACCATTCTCATGCATCTTAAAGAACCATTTTCCCCAGGAACACATTCTTGTTGCAGACCCAGGCCTGAAGCTGGTCTCTTTTAGTCTAGTGACTTCCTCCCACTCAGAAGGAGACTTTCCTATGTGATACATCAGTTTTGGTACATGGTATTCATGAGACTTAAGCAGCCAAGGAGCAGGAGCTGATTTCTATTTGTATCTGAATCCCAGTACAATAAGACCCATTGGTCTCACCTGTGGTTCAATGTGACCCTCATGCTTCTGAGCAGAATTCTAGGGAGTGTTTCTTCCCCACAGTGAAGATACCTATGGGGAAAATTGCATACTTTCAATTCCTTGAAAATCTTAATACATTATTTTGCCATTAATTATCCAGCAATCAAAAGTCTAGGCTTAATATTTTAAGAAGTAGAATTTTAACAAGAAATGAAGCGTAAATATTTATGTCCAAAAACAACAGAGCAGCAATTAACTGGTGCTCCAGTTTCTGCGTGTCAGAGTTTCTAGGCATTATATTGCCTGATTATATTCTCTACCTGCGTCTGAAGGCAGAATCTATTTCACATCCCCTTTTGCATGGCCTCATTTTATAAATACAATGGTTCAAGAATAAATTTAGGGTCCAGAGTAGTCCTCCAGAACTAACCCAAGACAAAAATGCTAAATCTGTAAAAGAAATCATATTATATTATCATTTTTTTTTAAAAAAAGATAGAGTCTTTATGCAAAGTGACTATAAATTTTGATGTATAATTGTCTAAGCAGGTATTCATCTTTTCAAACATCTGCTAACACTGGCAGGCCCCAAAATAAACCTCCACATTAGCAACTTGCACTTTTTTTAAAAAAAACATTTATCCGGCAACATCTGCTGAGCTATTTTCTGTTTTCTTCCTCCCTCCCTTCAGGTTGAAGCAGAGTGAGGTGAGTGTTGCCTCTTGAGAGTTCAGTTTCAGGTAGGGAGGCTCAAAAGGGAAGTTGGTATTTGGCAGGGGAAAATAAGAGCTAGAAATATCTCAAAGGAAGCAAATGGGGTAGAGGGCAAGATGACAGGTCAAGAGCCATGGGCACAGCTCTGAAAGTGTAGGTCACCGCACTAGATTCAAGTTCCTACTCTGTCTCTGCTTACACACACGAGTAGTTTCCTTAGGTAGGCAAGTAGTTTCCCTCTGACCTACCCATTGTAACTATGATAATACTAGTTTTAAAAACATAACATAAGCCTTACAAGTAATGATATATATAAATGTGTCCAGGACACAGCAGCAGTCAATAGAAACTGAATTGATTCTTAACATTTAAACTAATATTGCAGAAGAAAATCTATGAAATGATGAGTTGATACCTGGTATCCAGACACTCAACATCATCTTTGGCCCTTGTTTATATTAGTCCCATTACAACTCATGAGAGAACGTTAGATAAAGCCAAGAACACAATGCCAGCACCTCCTTCAAAGCCAAATCCATTCTTTTTCCTTATATTGTAAATTCCTTGAGAGAAAAAAAGACCAATTTTTCTTGTTCATGTGTTTTCCCACTGGTGTCAACAGAGACCTGAGCTAGAAGAGTGTGTCCAGAAAAGTACCCAGGAAACCTACTTGGACCAGAGTAGAAAATTAAAGATGGTGGCCCCACAGAATGTTCAGTTTTGGTCATTCTCATGCATGCAGTTCATTTGAAGAAGCTGAGAAATTCTAGCAACTCAAGCTTCTTGCCCAATTTCAAAGCCCTACAAGGTGAAACCCAGTTCTTCCTAAAATTCAGCTTGCATTTGAATAAACAGTCCTCCAAGGTAGGTGTTTTTTAAGATCTATTTTTAATTGTTTTCTTCTTTAAATTTCAGATGTTACCTCCTCTGGGAAGATTTTCTTAGACATCCATTCTCTCCTCTGTACTTTTCTATTACATTTTCCACGTCTGGATGGGTTAGTTAAGATGGTGCTAGTTGTGATGGTAGATATTTTTTCAAATCTCAGTCCTTTCTCACAGGAGACTTGCATCTCTTCCTCAAGTAATGTGGACATGGGGTTAGGAGAGAGAGGTTGTGCTCCACCCAGTCAATCAGGGACACAGGCTGGTAGGACCCATCGCTAACGTGTGGCCTCCGAGGTCATGCTGAACGTTAATGTCCTCTAGGCACATGGAAGAAGAGAGAGCATGAATGATCATGCAGAAGGTTTTGAGGAGCGGGCTCGGGAAGTAGAATCTATCCTTGTTTCCAGTTCAATAAACAGAGGCTGTAGGACAAACAAGGATACGTGGTCACTGACTTGGTAGCCATGTTTCTCTATACAGTCTTTTCTGACCACTGAATAGAGGCAGAATCTTGTGGTGTGTTCCATTGCTTGGCTTCACTTATCTTGTTCATTTATGTTTTTATCTGTAAAATGGACATAATAATTGTTGGGAAAAAATAAAAGACTTATTACATGTAAAAGGCATAACATTGGAAATAGTCTTAGAACTCAATGAATACAGGCTATTTTATAGGTTTCTAAAGATGACTGTTGTCTTCAATTAAAACCTCCTCACTGGCTGGGGATTTAACTCAGTGGTTTCGCTGCCTACTGCGCAAGCACAAGGACCCGAGTTCGATCCCTGGTACCATAAAAAGAAAAAAAACCCCTCACTGTCACTCTAAATCTCTATTTATTCAGCTATGAATTTATCTGTATAAAGCAGGAAAATTCCAATTCCTAGCACCGTGATTCCAGGATCTTCAGTTCCACTATGTATTTAAATTCTTTGAAGTAATTGACACCTTAGATACAAAAAGAAAGAGATTGCTGAAGTTATTACAAATATTTTCCACATGCAAGATATTGCAGATTGGACAAGCCAGATGGCTGCCATTATGTTTTTTCCTAAGTTTTATGGAAAATGCTACTTCATACTCGGTGTTTACAAGGACAGGTAATAGGCAAATATTTTGTGTGAGTGTTTTCTTGTTTTTTTCCAGTTCTATAATAAAATCTTCTGAGATTAATATTTCAAACAAATAAATAAGTTTAACATTAATCTAAGTGACTGCTCAAGAAGTTTCTGATGATGCCCCTAAGAAGTGGAAGCAAGAATCCATACCCTTTTCTCTTCAGCACATACATTCATTTCCTTCTTTTAATTGGGCAACTTCTTTCCAGTCTTTTGCAGCATTGCTAGTCCATTTTGAAGGCTGCCCAAATTTGTATACCAAGTGAGATCCTTTCTTAACTCCTGGCCTCAGGCACCTCCAGTCTGCATAGGTGATTATCAGCAGCCTACTAGGTGTGTAACCTCTTTATTTCCAGCCTGGTGTTCAAAGCTTTTCCACACATCATGTGTTTTTGCCTATAGGAGTTTTTGACCATGATTTTTGCTTGTTGCCAAGTGGAATTATACTATTTTTTCCAGTTAACAATATGTTTCAGAGAATCTTAAGTGTTAATATAAATCTAGCTCATTATTTTAGAGGACACCTGCTGTGCTATGCATTTCCAAGACTATTAGCTATTCCTTTGCTAATAGGCATTGGTTTCCACTGTTTTGCTTCCAATCAATGCTATGATGAACATCTGTATTTCTGATTCTCTGGATGCCAGTGAAGGTGTTTCTTTAGGATGGATACCTAAAATCCTAAGTAATGGCAATTTATTCTCCCACTAGGATTGGCAAATATGCATTCACACCAGTGTGTAAGACAGTCTGTGGTCCTCATACCCTTGCTAAAATGGCTATTATTCATCTTTCTAGTTTTTCTAAACCAGCAGGTAAGGAATAGTATCTTGTTGTTTTCATTTGCATTTTGCTGAATTAGAATAGCTTTTAATAAATCTATTCATCTTTTGTATTTCCATTTCCTGTTCAATTTTTTATTGGGCTATGTCTTTATTTTCTTGATTCCTGAGAGATATCTATGGATCCCCGTCCAGGTACTTGCTTGCTATATGCTTGCAAAGATTTTCTTCTTTTGTAACTTTCTACTCATCTTTGTTTCCTTCAACTTCTTTCTTCAAAACTCATGTTTGCCATTGTCCTCTTTTGTTGCTTGGACCTCCTCTTGAGATTTGTGTTGATTCCTTTTACCTCACATATCTGAACAATCTACAACTGCCCAGCTCTGCCACTTGAAAGTGCCTTTTTGTGTTGGATAACCATTGGGTCATCAGCCTGCGGCTGATCTTGTATCCAGTTGGGTGTTTGGGGTTGAGTGAGTGACATTCTAAACTTAAGACTTCATTTCTCCAGAGCTGTGTTGTCTGTTTCTGAATCATACAGAGTCAGACAAGTTCCTCTGAGCTGTAGCCTGGGGGGAGAAGAGGATGACATTTATGAGACAATCACAAACTCCAGTCAGACATTGCTATGACATAATTAACATCACTCTGTAAACAGTCATAATTCTCTGCCATTGCTTCCAGTTTTCCATAATAAAGTTAGTGTGTTAACTTGTTTAAGTGAGGAAAGGCAGACTAGCACAGTGTCACAGTCAAGGTCTCATATCCCTCCTCTTCCTCATATCCAAGTTTGTAGAAGGTTCTATTAATTCTGAAGACCAAAACTCTGGAACCCTTGTGTACTAAGTACAAAGGTGTGGAAATATTGTGTGTTCAGGAAAGAATCAGGAATGAGACCATGCAGATAAGGCACAGGAAGACACAGAAACCCGGAACATGGTGGGGCTTCAGAAATAGGCAGAGAAAATTATCAAGAGTTTGTGGGTCAGAGCAATGACCTTCAATCCAATTCCAAAGGAAGCAGGAAACATGGGAGGAATTTAATCAGGGGAGATAGCCACTTTAATATTTGTCCCCAAATGTTGTCATGACTGCTGAATGAAGGTGGGATAACAGAGGGGCAAGAGTTTGGGGAATAAATGCATGAGGTTTGAAGGTGTAGTCAATGGAAAAGGATAGAGTGTAAGGAAGATGTTTTTCTTTTTTTCAAAATTTTCCACTGGCTTTTAAATCAAAGAAAAAGCGATAAAGCTTTGAGTCATTTTTCCTTTTGTGTTCTTGTTTGGCATTCTCTTTTCAATCATCAGCTGGAAACTAAGATAGCTAAGAGGAACTGAACCTTTAAGAAAATACTCATTGGTGAAAGCCATAGGAGTTTAGACTCACTATTATTCTTCTGTAATAATAATTGATCATGTCGACTTAATAGAAGTGAATTTAAGAGTGGAAGAAATTCTGGTTAATTCAGCACCAGTCAAATGCTGATGGCTTCCTTTACGCAATTTAAAAAAATACATTTCTTTCAGACCAATTTAATTGAAGAAAGAGTTATGTTTTATGTGAATTATTTGAATTACTCACTTTGCTATTAAGATTCATCATGATCAGATTATTCTATTATCCTTTTATAGACACAAAATTCATAATTTTTACAGTGTAGCCTGCTGGAATAACCTTAGATTTAGGGTTAAAGAGTGGACATGCTCTCTCTCTCTCTCTCACACACACACACACACACACACACACACACACACACACACACCTTTTAAGATTTGACAACAGGTAAGTTTCTTTGCTTGTTTAAAAATCATTTCATTGTCTTTCTATTATCTTATAAACTGAGATAACTGTAGCACATTTTTCTTTTTTTAATTCATTAATTTTATTGGTACATTTTAGGTACACAATACTCTGACCTTCATTATTGGGAATTTGTACCTTTATATACTATATCTTGGTTCTTATTTTTCCCCATTCCCCTACCCTCCCTTCAACCCCTCCATCCCTCACTATTTACAAAGTGTAGCTCATTTTTATTTATCATAAGTTTTTGAGATGATCAGGTTAGTTTCATGGATATGAATATTATGAGATGTAATTATTGTTGATATTATTATTGTTGTTGTTATCATGATGCAATAAGCTAGATATATTTCACCTCATGATATAAAAATGTATAGAAAACATTAACAGGACATTTCCCAAAGTATCTTCCCAATCATCTGATGTGACAGTTGAACTGAGTGCATTTCAAGTTATTCTTTACCTCAACACAGCTTTGCTGAATGAGTGAACGATCCCTATACATGACACCATGTAACTTTAGGACAAGTCTTCAATGCTAGCCTCTTCTTTCCCCATCACCTTGGCCCACATTTCCTGCTCTACCCGCCTTAGGATCCTCCTTGCCAGCTTCCTTACAACTCATTTTTACTCTCCCTCTTTCCCAGAGGATATCCTACATGCAGCTGCTCAAAATGTTTACTGCAGACATTTCTGGTTAAGTTACTCATGACAAACCTTCCATGCCTGTGGTACCACAAAAGTCTACCCCCATGCTCTGCCTTGTAAACCCTTTACTTTTCTCAGCAGCTCATTAGCCAATTACACAGATCTACCATGTTGTTTTAAATATCAGTGGAATTGCACATGCTGCTTCTCCTGGCTTGAACTGTCCTTTTTGCTCATTTTCTGAGCTAACCCTTACCCTTTCATGACACTACTCTGGAATGACCTTCTCTGTGATGTCTCCTATGACCTCTACACTTTGAGAGGAGGAAGGGGTTTTTTCCACTTAGCTAACTGTGTCCTTTGTGTATGACTGTCACTGACTGTGTCAAGTTGACTTTCAGTGAGCGCATGAGCCCTAGGGGCTCAAGGTCCATGTCTTGCTCTTTTTTGGAAATTAGCCAGATGCCTGTCAACAGGCCCTCAAATATTCTGGTGAACTGATTTGCACTGGTTTAAATACCATCAGCAAATCCTCTCAGCTTCAGTTTAGCTTTTATTTATTTAGCACCTGCTAACTGACACAAGTGAAAGAAGACCTAGAAAATCAGTTGTGAACAAGGCAGATGGATTTCTGAATGTATAGAACTTTCACCAAGAGAGACAGACAGACACCCCCCCACACACAGATGGAGAGAGAAACAGAGACACACAGAGACAGAGAGAAAGAGAAAGAGAGAGAGAGAGACAGAGACAGAAAATTGTGTACATAAAGGTAATTGTCAACTGCATGCCCTATGAGAGCAGGAACCCATTTCTTTTCTAAACTGCTCTCCCCGCTGCTTGGGCAGAGGATCCACACTGAATATATAATTGAGCCGGCTGGATAAACCTTCACTACAACAGATTAGGTTAATGTTATGCAATTATTTCTTTTTCATTTTTAACTTGAGAATCCATTTCGTGCTATGGATCATGCTGGGGTATCTGTCTCTAATTTTAGGAGACAGAATGTTATAGGGCTAACAGCCATCTGTTTCCTTTGAGCAAATCTGCAACTGTGAAGTGGGAATGCAGATTTTTATAGCATTTATTGCATTTTTAATTATAACATTTTACTTTATTTCTTAAGAGAAATTTAGAAAATAGAAAAGAAATCAAGAAGAAAATTAAAATTACCTAGAGGTAGTCCCTGGAAGCTATGAAGATGTCTGAATTTTTCTATCTCTTATGCTTGCATGGAATGCCATATGTGTATGTTATTACATATATATGTACACACAATATGACTAAGAAGTGTAGAAGAATAGCTTAATTTATGGCAAATGGTTAATTCATGATACATCGTGATTTTAGATAAAATAATATTATCATTAAAATAACATTTCCAAGAGTTCCACATATATGCTAATGGTGGAATTTAGAGGAATCCGTATGCTGCAGTCCTTTTAATTTTACTGTCCACTGTTTTATCCCAATTATGCAAGGGTTTTACAAAACTATGTAGAATGCCCAGCAAGGTCTCATGCGGAGGCATAAATCCCCCCTCTTCCTGTAGCACAGGGAACCCCTTCTCTTCCTGCTCCTATGCAGAGCACTCAGACTAACAGGTGCTGGGGAGAGGAGCAGCTCAGTCTTCATGCTGAGGCCACAGCCTTTACCTGTGTGGGGAGACTCCCATAAGGAACAACCGAGAGCCATGGCGAACCACACCCCAACAGTGCAGAGGTGACGTGAGAGGTTGGCTTCGCAGGTCAGAGGCAAGAGTAGTGGATTCCAGGACAGCACCCTCACCATTGAGAGAATTGCTCTCTTCGCCTACAACATTAGTTTCTCCCGACTTGCATGTTATTAACACATCCTCTGGTACAGATTTTAGCAAGAATATTTTAAGTGTCATGTCACCACTCCAAAGAGGATGATTCTTGGTCTGCATACTTTAAATGCTAAGGAACAGCCTGGAATTTAATTAATTTTTACTCACAAATATTAAATCTTGCCCATGGACATTCAGAAGTATTTTTCAAGTGAATTACCTTGCAAACAATAACAGTAATTAATAAAAATCTTTGAATTGGTATACATTGTACATAAATGCATATATTTGTTATATAAGATTACATAGCAAATCTATATTATGTAGATTATAGACAGGACTATGTCGTTATAAACACAAGTATTCATGAACACCACAAAGTTAATATAAGAATGTCAGTTTTGAATATTTTTTTTCAAAACTGATATTGCATCAAACTTCTACACCCTACTTTCTCCAGGGAGCATTGTATCGTGAACATTGCTTCTTTGACATGAATATTCTTCAAATCGAGTTGTTTCCTCAAATGCAGTTTTTAAAACACCATTCTCTGCATATCATAGTTCCTAGATATTGTACATCCTCTCTCTTAAAACGACAAAATTACTCCCAGTTATTTCACATATGCTATGTTAGAGTTTTAAGAGTTTTCAAACATCATCTCATTGCTCACAAATGCAGCTCAAAGCATTTCTATAACTTTTCTAGGTTCATTTTATAATGTTCGAGGGAAGATGCATTCTTGGTATAGTAAACTGCCTTAAAGAGTTTCTGGAAAAATGGTAACCAAGGAGCATATATCAAAAGCTTACTCTCTTCCAGGCATGGTGTGGGGCCATTTCAAAAGTTCACTTTTAACCATTTCTTCTCTCTTCTCGCTGAGAGCTTGTTGAAGCCATTTTACATCCACTCTGCCCTGTCATCCTTTCATCAGCCCACTGAGGTGGGTTCGTGGAGTCAGAGAATCCCAGAGCATGCGAGGTCACTGTCCAAGCATTCACCCGGTGCCTGGGCCATCTCTGGGAGCAAAGCCACCTCTGAGGGCTGAGACCCCCAAATCCTCAGTCATTGACTCTGACTGCCATGATGATGACAATTGAGTGCTGCCTGGTTGCAGGCTGGTTTCCATCCAGGCACTTCCTTGCTGCGCTCCTAACTTTTCAGGATTTGCCTTTTAATTTTCTTGTCCTCTGAGCCAACCACAGCATCTCCTCTGCTCCGAATAATGTGTGTCCAGGGTTACGTAGGGCCTGGTGCAGTGCGGGGGCAGAAGTCGGCTCTGGGGGAAGGAAACCTGCTTTGTGTCTCACTCATGTGCTGGTAAGTAGAAGTAGGCAGTTTTTCCCTCTGAGTTTGGTCTTCTCAGAAGTAAGAAGATATGAATACTTTCCTCACAACATTCTTGGCAAATTCAGAAAATATATCACACGACCGTGCTTGGGAATTGTTAGGGGCTCAGCCCTCAGTGACCAATCCTCAGAGTGACTCACGGCAAAGTGCTCAGCATGGAGTCACTCTGCAAGTGTTCACTGTGTGCCTGTCAGGCACCCAGTTCTGTAACAGTTGTCTGAGGGTTACCCAGGGTGGAATCTGATCTGAGTTAAGCACAGGAATATCTTTGAGGGCTGGAATGAGAATTTCCTGTTCTTCTATCTTCCATGGACAAAAGTTTCTATCAAGTCGGTGTCCCCAGTGCTTCCGTTGGTTGCTAAGGGCTTCCATACAAACTGCCATGAATTGGGTGGCTTGATGAAGCGAACATTCACATCTCTCACAGTCCTGGGCATCAGCAGAGCCCCCATCCCTCTGATTGTTCCAGGGAATGATCTTTCCTTGTCTCTTTGACTTTCGGTGGCTTCTTATATCCCATGGCTTGTAACTATATTCTGTAACTCTGTCTTCACATGACCCTCTTTTCCTTGTCTTTTTCTCTACCATCTCATTTTCTCTCTCTTATGAGGACATGTGCAACTGGACTTAGTGCCTTTCCCAGTGGTGGTGAACCTATGGCTGAGTGCTACAGAAGGCTGTTTGGATCACAGAAAGCTCTAAAATGATCCCATCATTGGCCTATGCTAATCTAGGATATCCTTTTTCCAAAAACAGTCACATTTTAAGGTTCTAGATACACATATCTTTTGGCAGCCAATATTCAACATATTACACACTAGATTCCTAATTTTCTTTTCCAGAAAATTCTGTAAGACTCTGCCAAGTTGAGGCTTTTGGGTGGAAAAGGTGGAAAAAGATGAATGGACTCTCATCATTATAACAAAATCATGCTCACTAGGTTTTTTCTATTAAATCCCAGCTGCCTGTAAACTTTGAATCCAAAGACCTGCTTTTAACTCATTTCTCTTCTCCTTAACCTGCTAGGAGAGGTTAGGAAAGTGATTTACCCTCTGTGGCATTCGGGTGCAGGTACGTAAAAGCAGGAATAATGAGGGTAGATAGAGGTAGTGGGTTGAAATGACCGTATGTGTGCAGAATATGGTTTCCTGACACACACATAACAAACCCTTGGCGTGTGTATGATGTTTTCACCTCCTGCTTTTTTTCTAGCTTACATTTCCAGTTGGGGTTTCTCTCACAAGCCGCAGACCAAACTTCACATCCACTGAGTGTAGATTTAGCTTTAACTCCCAGAAATTAATTTAGTTCCTATATTTCAAAGTTCGTACGAGGCAGCTAACTCTTGTGCTCATGCTCTGCCAAAAAGTAAGTGGCTAATAAGAACCACGAGAGATTACGTAAAGGTGCAAATTTCCAAAGATGAATGTCATTACATTGTATACCTAAAATGTACCAATAAAATAACATTTTTTAGAAAAAGTACGTGGCTGAATCTGTTGTCCTTAAGAGTTGCATCCATTTCTCCAAGGCCTTCCTCTTAAGTCTGCATGGAATTCATTGATTTCCTCCATCACAGTAACATTTCCACAAGCCGGGAGAGGGACTCTGTCTTGAGTCTTGCAGGCCTCGCTCTCTACCTGAATGGGGTCCCCTCTGCGTCACCAGAGGAGGCTAATTTCAAAATGGCTAAGATATTCGTTCTTCCTGTTTGTTTCTTCTTTTCCACTCTCATGTTCAGAAACTTGTATTTACTTATTTGATCTTCATGTGGTCATTTTAAAATCTGAGACGACACTCTTCCTTCACCATATGTCCATCCAGCAAGTCTCTCCACTTTATCCATCCATTTCCTACCCCCCAAAGCCCAGAGCTACAAAAGGACTGGGCTGAGCACTGGATGCATCTCTGCCTTTCTCCACTTGCCCTGTGTGCTGAGGTTGTCAGAATGTTCCTTCTCAATGGTCTATTTCAACTCTCGGCCATGTTCTTGGGCTGTGGGGTGTGTTTGGGTAAATAACCAAGCATTGCTAGCAAGACATTGAAACCATCAGATAATGAAGTTGGAGGGTTTGCTTTCCTGGCTCTCTTGAGGCTGGGTTGCTCAAGTTGACTGAGTCTTATTCTCAAAGCCCCGGCTCCTTTTCAGTCACCATTTCCTCTTCTTATCTTTTCTGACCCGGAGATGAGGACAGGTCCACATGGCTGCCAGCACCCACATCTGAACCAACACCTTGTCTCCATGAAACCCTGACACATCACTGTAATGAGACTCCTTTCTAATCTCTCTTCACACATCTCAACATGAGCATGCCAGACACCATAATCAGCACCATAGGTGATGTCAGAGAAGGGACCCTAAGGATGGGATGCTGGGGAAGCACCAAGGTGGGACAGAGGGCGAGATGACCAAGGAAACCCCTAGGTGAGGTCAGCTACTGCCCTTAGCAGCACAGCACGTTCCTGTTCCTTCTCTAACTTTGTGCTCTTTTCCACAAAGCCACCATGAGGCCCCAGTGAGCACAGAAACCATGTTTGCAAGAAATAGGAAGTTGTTACAAGGAAAAACCTAAATAAGCTTCACTTGCTGTGATTAGATGTAAAGATCACTAATTTCGGAGGCTGCACACCTGGGTATTGCAATATTCCTTTCCCACTGGCTGAGTTGTAGATAGCACCCCCAACAGGTGGATTATGATAACAGTCACCTGAGTACTTCGCAGAAACTCCAAGGCTGCTGTTGCTAAAACACTGTCTTTGCTCTTCAGTTTAGAGATGTCTGTGGGTAACTGAAATAAGGTTTAAAGGTTTGGCATCTCTGACGTCATACTGTGTCTGTCCTCTTTGTGGTCTTAAGCCTTGGGTCAGGTGCTGCTGTATGGGGACATGATGAACTAGTAGGTGTTTTATTTTCCTTTTTCTCCCACCTTTTTTCTGCCCCCACCTTGTGTTTCTCTAGCAGCTGCAACAATTCAAGCATCTGTGATAGGACCTGAACCCACAAGACTAGGTCTTTTTGTGCAGGAAAACAGTGCCAGCTACTCAAAAATTTAACAGCTTCTAGAACAAGTTGAACGTGACCAACTGGTGGCCCAAGGAGAAATATCTTTTGGAACTGTGCTCCAGGCCAAGAGAAATGACCAAACTTTAGTCCATGCTGGCAAATTAATTAAAACCTGCTGCTTTCTCTGTTCTGTGGAGATCTTGCTCTCTCTATGTGTGTCTCTGTCTCTATTTCTCTGTCTCTGTCTCTCTCTTGCTCGGTCTCTGTTTCAAGCAGTGCTGCCTCCCGTCAGCTGAAGCCTCAATTCAACTGAAGCCCCTTCCCTGCTGTCCACCATAAAGCCTCACTGTGCATTTGCAGTATGTGATGCGATCTCATTTCTACTGTGTCGAGGCCAAAAGACCCCATCACCTGATACCAAGTGGGTAATGGAATGGGGTCCTCTGTGTCCTGGAGAGATGACGTGGTGGTAGAGTCAGCACCCATGAAGGCTGGTGGTGAGCAGCAAATGCAAGGCATAGTACTAGGACAGGCTGTGTGTTCCATGTCACCCCCATGGGAGTATGGCCTCCAGATTTAGTGCATGTGGGAGCTGATCAACTGTATTATTGCTTTATCTATGGTAATCTGGTTTCTAGTATCTGTCACACACATGTGCATATGCAAAAACACACACAGAAACCTATACATATAAATGTTAGTGAAGGACCAGAGGAAGGGAAGAAATAAATAAATAAAGGAAGAAAGACGAAAGAAAGAAAGAAAGAAGGGAGAGAGGGAGGGAGGGAGGAAGGAGGGAGAAATCTTGCAAAAGATCGAAAGGTTTGCCTATGTTCCTAAAGTAAGTAGCAGCAGTTAAGGCTGGGCTCTTTGCTGAGAGTGTGGTACACACCTGTAATTTCAGCACTCTGGGAGGCTAACACAGGAGGATTGCAAATTCACACCCAGCCTTGGCAATATAGGGACTAAGTGGGATTCTGGCTCAAAATAAAAGTTTAGAAAGTTCTTTTAAATGAATTGGGGTGGAGCTGTAGTTCAGTGAGAAGGTCTTAGGTTCAATCTCTAATATGAGAGGAGAGAGAGCGAGAGCGAGAGCGAGAGAGAGAGAGAGAGAGAGAGAGAGAGAGAGAGAGAGAGAGAGA
>NW_004624755.1:20210066-20275570 GCF_000247695.1 Heterocephalus glaber | reverse complement strand
GAGAGAGAGAGAGAGAGAGAGAGAGAGAGAGAGAGAGAGAGAGAGAACTGCCCAGGACCCTAATCCCACATCTCCAGTGTTTTCTCCACTGCACACCTGCCCCTCGATGAGTACAGATTGCTCCTGTAACTTTAGTCTTGACTGAACTCTTTCTTAGAGTTCTAGTATCCCTAAACCCATGATGGGGAACCTTTTAGAGTTTTCAGTGATTCTAACAGCCTGATGCGGCACACATACCATTGGTCCACCACTACTGCAAAACAAACTATGGAGTGGAGTGATCAGAAGCCAAACTATTGCCACCCTAAAGCACACCCTAAGGGACACCCTCCAGGCAGGCAGCATCCTCCCTGACACAGGATGCCAAACATTTCATCTCCAAATGTGGTTCCTTTTCTCCGAATCTGTAAATATCATTGGTACCTCTGAAGGAGCACCACAAGTCCTTAAAGCCCTTTGATGAAAGGCCCCTAATTGAATCCTTTGAATAAATGAGTAATTAGTATCCTTTCATCTGGAATATTCTGGGCTGTCCCCCATAATGGGAATTGATGAGATCAGAGGAGAGTCTTAAGTTAGGTCTCTCAAGCTGTCTTTACTCATAATTAGTATAGATATGATCATTAGTGAGCTCCATGTCCCCTACTTAGAAGTAGAACACAAGCTGGATGCTCTCAGGAAATCCAGTTGATAAATGATAGGGACAAACTCAGACAGCTGGGTGCATGTGTAATGCTGAAGGATGACCCCCAAAGGTAGGTGTTATGGTTTGTATCCAGAGGTCCCCCAAAAACCTCATGCGCTCATACTTGGGGCTTTTGGGAGGTGACTGGATCGTAGGTGTGTGATACTCAACACTGGATCAGTCTACTGAAGGACTGATAGTTTGGTGTGAGGTTGGGAGGTAAAGCATGGTGGGAGGGGGTGGGGCATTGTGGGCGTGGCCTGGGGGTGTATATCTCTCACTGCCTCCCTCCACCTCTCTCTGCTTCCTGTCTGCCATCCATGGACTGTTTCTCCTCTTCCATGCCACCCTGCCTCGGAACCAAGTGACTATGAAGTGAAACCTCTACACACTGTGAGCCAAAATAAACCTTTCCTCCTTTAACTTGTGGATGTTGGGTATTTTGTACCAGCGATGCAAAATATGAGAACAGAAGACCCTCTTGCAAATCAGCCAAGTGCCTCCAACTGTGGCAAACCATAGAACTTCTGAGTCTCAGTTTCTTCTTCTGAGATGTAGGACTAAGTTAATTTTAATCAAGCCTGAGGAACGTTTTCATCTTAGCATGACTTCAAGATGGCATCTTCATGAGCATCAACATTGTCCATCTGATAAATGTAGTACCAGGGCTCTAGCTTCCATTTTATCCCTTTGCTTGATTATTTGGTTTTGATTGGACTTCTTGTGTCTGAGTTACAATTATTTTAGACATAGCTTTTCAATATTAAAGCACTTCACTATGATATTCTCTTCTGTTCTCTTCCTCTCTCGCCTATCCCTCTTATTTATTCTTTCATATTCCCTCTCTCCCTCTTTCTTTCTGCTAAGCTTCTTGGTTCTTCTACTGCAATGGTTAAATATTTCTTGACATTTCCTCTGATAGCAAGAATTGCTTCAGTTAGCTTTTCTGTTTATTATGCTGTGCAACAAACCACCTTCAATTCCAATTGCACACCTTATAGTAATAAAATTAATTTCTCATTCACTTGTCTATGTGTTGGCTGGAGTTGAGCTGTTCTAGGCTGGGCTTAGCTCCAAATTATAGATCTGCTTCTCTCTGTCATCTTTTCTGAACAAACAGACATCCAAAGTTTGTTCTTCATATAATAAAAGATGGGTCTTCAGGGGAGAAACTCTTACCATGTATACACATGCTAAGACAAAGCTCAAACAATATTGAGCTTGGTTTAAGCAAGTCACATGACCAAGCCCAGGTGAGGGGATGTGGAAACATAATTCACCTACCATGACACCAAGGCTATCACATGGTTAACCCAAAGTCAAGAAGACAGAAGTGGAACAATTATTGCTGAACAGCAATCTACCATAATGTTATTTAAAAGTCTTTATCAAGTGGACAGTAGAAAAAAATAGCAAAGTTGTTTCTTTTTTTTTCTTTGTGGTACTGGGAATCGAACTCAGGACCTTGTGTTTGCCAAGCAGGCATGGCACCACCAAGCTACATCCCTGGCCCCTCAGTTTCATTTCTTTGATAGCTTCTAAAATAAAACTTTTAAAACATTTATTGAATTTCTTCTTTTGTGAATTACTCTTTCCTGTTGTTTCTATGGGAGTGTTGTTCTTAATCAGTTGTCTGAGACCTTTTTAAGCTGAGAATATTTATATCATTTGATGAATCGACTAAAGTTATGTTATCCTTTGCTTTTCAATTGTGTGTGGTGCTTAGGAAAAATGTACTTTTATTTTTATGTCTGCTGTATTTTTGTTTGGTATTTTTGCCCTACATCTTCTGATAAGGACAAACAACATCCTTATCATGTACCTACAATTTCCTTTAGTTGTATTTGGTGCTCATGCTTTTGCATCTTCTGTTTTATCCCAACATGATTGTTTTCATGTTGCATTGGTTTGGAAAAGGTTCTTCTATATTCCCAGATGAATAATTACATTTTATGCTGAGAATGAGACCTAAAGTAAGAGTTCCCCGAGAGGTGAAGGGTGGTTTGGGGGTGTGCTGGGGTGCAGTGGTTTGGGGTACAAGGGCACCCCAAGCACGGGGGTCTGTACCAGCAGGGCTGGACTGTGCCCAGAGAATGTGCTCGGAAGGCTCAGATGTCTGGCACCAGGGCATGGGTTAGGTATGGGGTGATGGCAAGGGAGGCCAGAGCCAAGTCATAGTGGGCCCAAGGCCACACTGAGGAGTGTTCAGTCCAAGGACAATGGGATTCCTCATGTGTCAGCATCCTCTGCTCCCAGGACAGGGGAGTCAGTCCTGACTTCAAGGACCCCTCCAGCAGGAAGCAGGTGAGTTATAGCTCCAAGATCAGACACTCTATTCTTGGCAGCCAGCTGTCCCCCTCCTGTGAAAAGGAAGAGGGCCTCCCACCCTCGCCTTCTGGGGATGTACCAAACCCAAGCCTGTTCTGAGGAAGACAGGGCCCAGACTGAGGCAGCTGGGCTGAGAGGGGAAGCAGTCCCTTCACTGTCCCCAGGAAAGGAGATCCACTCTAGGGCAGCCGATGAAGCTACCATCCCTTCCAGGTTGCCTGGGATCAAAAGATGCACATCAAAATGTGGAAGAAAGTTCCTGTGAGAAAGCGATGCTACCACGTTTCTGGGACATTAAGTTGAATTTGATCAAAGTGCAGTATTCAGGTGAATCCTTGGAGAGAAATTCACATCTGGACAAGCAGTTCCTGAGGATGCCAGTGATTCTGTTCTGAAAGCAGCAACTGACAGCTGGTGTGGGCTGACAGCGTGGCTGAGAATTAAGGCTCAGATTCCAAAGCCCAAGGAGTTCACAGCCTGCTAGGTAAGAGGGGTGCATATACAAATAACACTGGGGGTTGTGCTAAGGTGGAAATCGAATAAAAATTTACAGGAGAAAGAGATAAAGAGGGGCAGAGAGAAAGACAGAGAGACAGAGAGACAGCGAGACAGAAATAGTGAGATAGATTCTGACCAGTCAAGGCAGCCTTCCTGGAGACAAGGGCATTTAGACAGACCTAGATTCATTCACAGGAGAAAATAATAATTACAACAACCCAAGTCAGGTACATAAGCTTTGAGGCCCTGTAAAAAATAAAAATGATGAACTCCCTTGTTTCAAATGTAGGAAAAAGGAGCCAATAAACTCAAATTAAATCCTTCTCTTTTATGGTGTTTCTCTTTCAATTTGTCATATTTTTAATTGCTATTGGATGTCATTTTCAATGCAGAAAGATTAAAATTTAAATGATTAGCGTGAGTTTTCCCATTCGTCTTCATGTTGTGCAGTGTCAATTTTAAATATGTAGCTACCAGGGCATTCATTTCACCTTCAGAATTGCTACAGTTGCATAATTTCTATTTTATAATTCCTACATACATATGAATTTCTACTACAACAGTAAAAATCATGCACAAAAGGAACCCACCTGTTTTCTCTCAATTCCTTATTTGGGCCTATTCAACAGCAATCTCTGCCTTAGCTTACTGAGAAACATGGCAGAACTAGCAGAGAAACAATCAGGATGCAGGGTCTCTTTCCTCCAGCATCATCATTTGCAGCGTGATTGCCCAATAGAATTAACAATAATAGGAAACGGTATGATAAGGTTTGTTGGTCTTGTGTGTTTTTTTCATGAGATTTTCTTATTTCTGTGTTTGAAGCAAGTTCTGCTTTGGAAAGAAAGCAGAGCCTCAGAGCTGCCAGCATCTGTACCCAATCAAGCAGAGTCACCCACTTATCCTACTATTGGATGAGTCTCATTTAACTTCATGTGAGGTCACTGTCCCAGAGTTCTGTGCTGATGGAAATTTGCAATGCTTTATGGGAGTGGGGGACAAGAAATGGTAGGATTATAGTTATCTCCAGTGTGCATGTGTGCTATGGTATATATATATAAAATGTCCCACAAAACTCTCACGTGTGTGGAAGGTGAATGGATGATGGAGGATGATTGATGAGTTCATAGCAGAATGCGCTGTGAGCAGGTGGGACTGGTTGGAGATGGGTCATAGGGGGTGTGACCCGGAAGCCTCTATCTTTGTCCCTGGCTCCTCCCTTCTCTCTCTCTGCTCTCTGGGTGCCATGAGGTGAGCAGCTCTCCTCTGCCATACCTTCCACCATGCCACTTCTACCTTAGAGACAGCAGACCATGGACTGAATCCTCTAAAACTAGTGAACCAAAATAAACTTCTTTTTTAAGTTGTGGGTGGCAGATATTCTGTTTCAGTGACCACCAATCTTGCAAAGTACATGCTCTGTTGTCCCATGGGGCATCACTTACAAAACAAATTCAGATATAAAATTATCAAGAATTTGAAGAAGGTAAAATGTGTATATGAAACCAAGCAAGAGTGTCTTCTAAAAACCAGGTTTTGTATGACCCTGCAGGTCATCTGAATTCGTGAATCTGGCCCTAACAACAGCTATCATTCTGTTTTCTTTTGAATAAGCACTTGGAGTTGCATGGTGCTTAATAGTTTATATGCATTCTCTCACTCCTTCTCACACTGACCTTTTAATTATCCCCATCCTATGGAAGAGAGAACAGACATGAGGAGGATGATTATCTTAGCTTCCATCTCACAGTGGGCAAATGGCCGATCTGGACTCCAGCAGCTGGCTTCTGACCCCAGAGCCCCGGAGCCGCAGAGCCTCAGCCTTGGAGCTTGCTGTCTCCTTATGTTTATGGAATAGGGCATAAAGGAGCCTTCCAGAGTGGGGACATCATGATCTTAATCATGTGTCCTCCTTCATTAATAATCTCAGAGGGACTCATGAATCAGCACCCTGCAGAATATTTGGATTAAACTAGTATCTGATTATTTTGGAGGGATGGAGTACAACTTCTCTTTCCTCCCCAGCATTTTTTCCTTTGGAAATCATTTCCTTCCCACTCTGGAAGCATCTCAATAATTGCGGGAGGCTCAGAAGCCACAGCCCTTGGTATGTAAGGTCACTGAGAGAATCAAAGCCAAGAAGCCATACAAAAGTCCTAGGGCAAATCTTGGTACAAAATATGTGCTGTGTAAGCATTAGCTAATGTTTTCTTACCGGTGTTTTTCAGAGCAAACAAGTTACTCAAACTGAGGCAATCAAAGTCCTCTTTAAAACTTTATCTGAAATTCTTCATAAAGATTTTGTCTCTCTAGGCTGATACACTGTAATAATCAAAGAAACAGAATTGCTGGGAAACCATCTCATCTCTACATGGAGATAATTTGTTGAAGAAAGGCTAAGCAGGAGAAAGGAGAGAGAGAATTATATATTATATTATCTGTATCCAGCCATACTTGAAATTAATCCTCTTGAGTTTCCAGGTACATTCATCTGTTTCTCCCTTAATCCAGTTTGAATTGTGATTTTTTTCTCATAACCTATAACACAGTTCTTACCATTAATGGAGGATTTATTGTGGGAACACACCAGTGTCCACTCATGCAAAGTTAAACAAGGAGCTGTGAGTATTTGTCTTTCATTCATTTGTTAAACCAGTCAACATGCTTTTGCTAGCCAACCATGTCCATGCCATGTGCTAGGTACCATGCATACATATTTCCTGGGAAAGTCCAATAAGTAGTGACACATTCTATAATTGGGGTAGTCAAAGATTTCAGTGTGTCAGGAATAGTGCTGGTTTATATACTACATCACCCTTTGTTACCCATTAGTAGAACTTCTTTATATCCTTAAAAGGGTTTGGGTGGGAGAGATAAAACACATGGTTTCACACTAGGATAAAATAGAATCTGAGACACAGTGGTAGCTCAGTGTAAAGACACTTAAGAAAGCAAGTTCCACAGGGCAAGGAGTCTGCTGTCTCTGCTGGTCCTTACTGCCACAGTGCCTGATATACAGCAGAGGATTAATGATTTTTGTTGAATGAATCAGTAAAGATGCAGCCTGGGAAGCTGGTGCAAAGCAGATTGCCTTTCATTTGAGTTGTGAAAGTCAGGTAAGAACTTTTTTAGGAACAGGTAGCAAAATTGGTATTTGCAAAAGTAACAGCTTGCTTGTTTAGGAGGAAGATGGTCTGATTCTACAGGAGTATCCTAAGTGCAGTCTTGAAAAAGACTGACCAAGAACCTATCAGAAAAAACAGAGCCGGGATTTTTAAAATTTGTCTTAGGAAAGAGAATCCACTCTGTTCTGAGGATAATGGGAAGCTGAAGGAGATTTTAAACAAGTGAATAGATTGCATATTTGGGAAGATTACTTTGACTGAAGTCAGAAAGAAGACTCCGGTGAGAAAACTGAGTTGGGAAAGCAGTTCTGGGGCTACAACTAAAAGATTGAAAATCTAAGGCTTTGTGAGAGTCTGCGCCAATGTGAGGCACTCTCCACAGCTTCTGGCAGGAAGGGAGTGGAAAAGACAATGCAGATTTATTTTATTTAGTCAGACTCAATGCATTCAATTGAAAGGACTGCATTTTGAAATTGTCACTTGAATTTTTTCCATCATTACATGTATTATTTGTTTTTTTAAAAAATGCTGGTGACTGTGGATGGTGTGCTTTTAAAATATTACTTTTTTGGTAAAGTGGAATGATACCAGCCCTATCGCAATATTGAATCCAACAATGCCTCATCTTCTAATCTTTTGGGGGAAATTTTTACGCAAATATTAAAGCACCAAGTTCATTCCCCTTGGTCTAAGGAAGAGTGAACTCAGGAATTGGTAGTGTGGTTGCAATAAAGGGGATGATAGATCTGAGAGATATTTAAGAAATAAAATGAGTAGACAAAGGTTGGTAGGGTATAAGAGGCAGGGGACTTCTAACTCAATTATCTAAATGTTTCATGCACAGGGATAAGTTTTGGATCCTAGTCCAAATTCAATGGTACCTCAGTACTTGTTAATTGGTTCTTTTGTACTCAAAAACAACAAGAACTAAACAAATGTTTTGGCTGGAAAGGGTGGTGTGTCACAAGGTAATTGACATTGAAGAGGTCTAGCTTGTGTGTCAAATAACAAGCTAAGGACAATTCCAGGACAAAATTTTCATGTCAAAGTAACAAATTCAATGAGTTTTAAAGCAGTCCAGTAGCAAGGTATGACTGTAAGGCAAATAATTCCTTCTGCTGTTCACTCTGTTTTCAGATGTATTTACTTTCTGCATTAAAACCATCATATTCTTTTTCCTTGTTGAATATAAATATTTCCATCTTTTGGATGAGTAAGCAAAGAAGTGATATGTAAAGCCATACTTATACATATCATCTGCCACTGTATTTTCCCGGAATAAGATGTTCCTTTTTCAGATAATAGAATGCCATTTGATATATATTGATTTATGTAAATGCTCAGGAAACCAGAGTTTGGTTTACATTTTTGAATGGTTTCTTTCCTCTTTAAAAGAAGTATCTTTCACAGATACATGGCTCAGGGACCAACATTCATCTTTCAGATATCAGTTTTACTTAGCAAAGAGAAAGGTTGCTGGTGTTAAATCATTGCCTCTTATGAGCTCTTCATCCATATCATGAAGTATTTTGGGGGCAAATGGGTCAGTTTCTGCTCAGGGAGCTGCTCTCCCTTGCTACATGAATTACCTGAACTTTCTTAGGTAAGACAAAGAAGCAATGATACTCATTAACCATTTATTGCAGCTATTAATGAAGGGATCACTTTGGAATTAATTAATTGTCCACCTGAGAATCTCCCCCTTCTTTGGGAGTGATTAGGTAGATGTCAAGTATTTTGATGGGATTTTTGGTTCATTTGTTTTGTTATTGTTTTTCCTAATGAGTGGAGAAAAAACAGCCAAAACTTAAAAGCTCATTGTCTGGAAGACTCTTTCTTTGAAGATTCTTGTAAAAAAATTAAAAATGCAAGATGACCTAGGGAATATTAAAATAAAAAACTTAGGGGCTGGGGATTTAGCTCAGTGGCGCTGCACCTGCATGGCAAGCACAAGGTCCTAAGTTTGATTCCTGGTACCGAAAAAAACAAAAACAAAAACAACTTAGGAAGATTTTTTCTTCTAAGTCAAAGAGTCAGGGCAATCATTACACATCTGTATTCATCAAGATAATGGGAAAATAAAGCCCAGGTGGGTTAGCATTAATGATCTGGGATGTGAGGAAGGACCAAGAATATAAAAGCATCCTGGAAGGTGGGAGGCAAGAGGGCTGGAAGAAAAGATAAAGTGCCAAGGAAGACACAGAAATTGTGGGCTGTGGAATGTGGCGAGCATCCATCTCTAAGTAACAGCCAACATGGTGTCCAACCTGGTGGACATCATCATAACCTGAGGGGAACAAATGCCATGGCTTTGGGGACAACCCTGCCTGGAGACTGGGAAGAACTTGGTTAAAGATATAGGACTCAGCAAACTGTAGTCAATAAAAGGGAAAAGCACAAGAGGGCAGTTGAGGGAGAGATTCACTTAAGACCCAAGGACAATAGCAGGGCACATGTCTTTGTTGAGTGCTAACTAAATCCAGTTCTAGGGAAAGGAGCAAGCAAGCACACAACATCTGCAACCAAATTAATAGTTTTTACTAAGCCACACTCTTCTAGCAAGGGGAGTGAAAGTCTAAGAGAGTGACTGCTGCCTTCTTTGGATGTGATGATCCCATCCTCTGCCCCAGAAGGTCCATGTGACAAGGGGCTTCCAACATCATACAAACACTTAGCCCACTTGGCCACTCTTACTCCTGTAAGAATGAGTCAATCTGTAGTCTCGAAAGCTGAGAGGTGGAGGCAGGGAGATTACAAATTTGAGCTCATCCTGAGCAACTTAGCAACCTACTGAAAACTCAAAATTTTAAAAATAAATCAAATAAAAAGGGATGGTGGCGTAGCTCAGTCCAAAGGTCCTGGGTTTAATCCCCGTACCCCAAATGCTTAATTCTAGCCTTGTGAGAAAGGTCAAGGACGCTCAGTGATATTATTTCCTGATTGTGCCCAGGCAGTTACCAATGCAGAGAACTCGAGAAAATGTGAATCTGACAACAACGCTGGCCCTTTCCCAATCCCTGAGGGCCTCCCCGTTGGCCGCGCTGGAAAGTACAAACTCCCAGCAAGAGCAGCAGCCCTGGGACCTCGCGCCTCTTCTCCCTCTGTGATCCGGTTTCCTTCCTATCACACCCATCTTTCATGACACGTTAGCCACACTGGCTTTTCCTTTTCGCTTCTTGAAAATGCCAAGCTTGCTTCTTTCTAAGGGCTCTGGACCTGTGGCTTCCTCTTTCTAGGATGCTTTTGCATTAAATCCCAGCATGAATGGCCAAGCTCGTCCTTCAGGTCTCAACTCGAATGCCGCCTCCCAGAGAGGACTCTCAGCTCCTCTATCAATGGCGTCATCTCCCATTCATTGTCTCGCTTCATCCTGAGACCTAGTTTTTGTTGTCTCCTTGTGGCCCTCTCTCTACAGAATCCTCCTGTGGCAGCCTGTGCTTGTTTACCATTTGTTCTCATTCAGGAACATAAGCACCGAGACAGAGGGATGCTGGCATGCTTGCTCCTCTCTGTCTCCATCATTGAAAGCAAGACTTGGCACAGAGCGAGGGCTCAGTAAGAGTTTATTGAATTGATGAATCAATGGGTAAATCAATGAACGAATGAATACCTCAGACCTGGGTGACAGTAGCCAGAACCTGGGAGACAAGTCCTGAAGACTAAACAAACTAAAAGCACCAAATGAAGACTTTATTCAAACCCAGATCTCCAAATTCAAAACCTATCCTCCTTCTGCCTATGCGACACCCCAGTGATGTGAACCCAGGACCATTCCCAGCTCTCCCTCTGACACCTCCAACCTGAGGGTCCTGGTGATCCAGGGAAGCTCCTATCTGCTTTCCTCGCTGATGTCCCGCACAAGGCTGGGCATCTCGTGTGTCCCTTCTCCTCCATGTCCGTCTGTATTCTCCCATCCATCACCTTCTCCAGGAAGTCTCCAGAGCCCCCTGTATTGAATGCTACCTTTATCTTCAAAAATTCTGAATTAATAAAGTACTTTGTTTTCCTGGTTTTATACTGTGAGCCCCTGACTCTCAGGGCCTTTGTATAATTCATTGTGAGAGACTGTGTGCAGGGATTGGCTAAGTGTATTGTTCTTAGGGGCCTGGGTTCCAATTCTGACTCTGCTGGTCACTAACTGTGTGACCGAGGGCAAGATATAAAAACTCAATGTGATGTCAATTTACTCATTTATAACTTAAGAATAGAAAGAGTAATAATCTCATGGCACTGTTTTGAATGACTCACCTAGGACAGGCAGTATCTGGCACCTCGCAGTACCCACCAGTCCCAGTTAGCATTACTGTTTTACTCCCACTTGCGTGATGCCTGGAGTACAAGGACTCAGGACATTTCTAGACATAATAGGGGAAGGGAGGGAGCAAACAACGCAGCCATACACAGGCTGTGTTAGCTTTATGAGCTGTATTAGCCATCACAGTGCCACAGACTGGGTGGCTGAAAGCAAGAGACAATTGTTGTCTTAGAGTTGTGGAGTCTGAACGTCCCAGCCCAAGGTCTTGGCAGAATCATGCTTCTTTGGTAGCTTCTTCTTTGCCTCTTCCTAGTTTCTCTTGTGTCTGGATCTTCTTATGAGAAAGTCAGGCAGATTGGATTGAGAATCCGCCTGAGAGTTCCCAGGGGGAGCCCATCTTGTTATATCAGTAACGACCTTATATCTTCATTGTATCTGCAAAAAATCTAGCTTGTCTTTTTTGGGCCCACAATTCAGCAAACACTCTTGTGTGGATAATACCTTGGAAGTTATACAAAAGTTAAATGGTTTTGGCTGATCCTTCCAACCAACTTTCAAATTAGGCAAGGCCCCTGTCCACACGTAAGAGAAGAACACACAGAACATTTTGGTCTTCCAGGGGATCAAAGTACTAAAGGGCATGAAGAGAGTGAATCAGTGCTTCCTGTGTGCATCCTCTGGAGAGTCTACTCCTCCACCAAGGCTCTCATGCCCCTCAGTTCCTGAGGAAGCAGACGTGGCCCACTTTCCCTGAACTGCCTGCTATGAAGCACTCAAGGCACAAGTCCACATCCTGAGCACCAGCCTGTGGACTTGATGACAGACACTGGCCACTCAAGGCTCAGAAGTCTCCGAATGAGGGTGTGGTCAGAGGCAGCCTCCAGGAGAAAGTATACAGCATCCTTCTTTCTAACATGTTTGCTTTCCTTTCTCTTTATTTCTCTTCCTTCTTCCTCTTTCATCCTCCCTTTCCTTCCATCCTTTCTTCTTACCATTTCCTTGCTTTTTCTCCCTGAACACACAGCAGCTGCTGCCATATTGCTGTGTCTAATTATCGTCAATGCATACTTTTTGAGCACTTCCTATCTTAAGACTTCTTCAGCTTCTTCCATTGATGGCCCTCCAATTAACCCAAGCCCTAGGCCTCCTAGTGGTGCGCTCCTGTTTTACAGGTAGAGACACATTGAAAGGATTACTTGTATCCAAGTTGACTCAGAGAGCTAATGATTTGCAAGATTCCAAGCAAACCTACTGTTCCCTCCTCCTGTAGTCTGTATGGTTGCTGGTAAGAAATGATTGTGGACCACAAAGTAACAGTAAACCATGGCATCTTTGGCATTACTTCTGAGATTATTTCCTTTCAGGAGGCATGGGGGTGTCTCATTGTTTACTTCCTTTTGCACTTAGGTCACCATGAGCAATCCTGGTAGTTAAACATGGACTTGTGTAGAGCGAATGGCAGCAAGTGGCTGTTCAGAAAGAATCAGCTCACCACAACATCCTGCATGCTCAGTGGGGACTGTCTCCTCTGTGTTTACAACTCAATCATAGTCAGTGTTAACCTGAGTTTCACAGACAACAAGGGAAACCACCAACTGCAGTGTTTTTCCCAGGAGCAAAGAGGTAGGTGGCTAACAGTCCCTGGTCTTTAGCCATTTTCTTTTGTAATGAAAAAGCCATTTTGAGTCCTCTAGAAACAAAATGGACTCACTGCGTGACAGAACAGACGGTCCCTGTAAAATAAAAAACACATCCTCTACTATTAACAGAGTATAATGAAAAGCAACTCTTTTTCCTACTGTGTTGAAAATGTATTGAGTGAAATCTATTGTAGTGAACAGAAAATAATCAGCCTTACTTCATATTTTTAAAAGCAATGTCATTTTTTCCTGTTTTTGAGTGTTTCAAATAGCTCTTCAATATTTAAAGTAATGTCTAATCATCTATGAAATCAACTATGACTCTGTCTCAATAAACAAAAGAAAATTCTAAGAGTATTCATCATTTCAAGTATCTATATTACAAAATTTATTTCAGGGTTCCCATTATTTTTCTATTTTTCATTTTTTCTATTGAATATACAGTAGCCTTGAGCACAATTCTGCTTTGGATGCTATAGCTTATCATGAATAATCATTTTAAGCATGATTTAGCTTTGGTACTACCTTACTGAGCTATATTTAGCTAATCATATTTTTTCTGGGATAATATTTTCATTCTTTATTTTGCTTAGGAATACATTCCTTAGGCACATGACTCTATAAAACAGTGGAAAATATACATACAACAGATTCTTCAAATTTACACGAAAGGGCATAAGAAGACAACAACACTGGTTGCATGTCTAGAACTCAAGATCTGGCAGGAAGCTCTGATTATTTTCCATTTACTGCTCTTCTTCTATTGATGAGGCAACGGGCTTAGGTTAGTTAAACAAGATTCTTTGAGTTCTGAGGCTTTGTCAATGGCCATGTGGCTCATGCAATATCCTGATCCTTCTAGATGAACTAAATGGTGAGAGAGCACATGCATCTAAGGCAGGTGGCACACCCCTAACTCTGTGCCCCTCCATACCCCCTCTCAGAATCTCAACAGTCAGCTCATTATGGCTGTAGCTGACCTTGCACATGGAGTTTCTTTTAGTATGGTCTGGTTCCCATGTTCTGGGAGCCACATGTGCTCCAACTTTTGTTCCCCAGAGAAGCACATTCCATGTAACAACAGACACTGTTTGATATTTAAAGAGAGATTCTGTTAGAATCTCACATGTTAGAAGGCATGATTTCTTCACCACCTTGGAGATTATTTTACACAGAAATAAGTTCCAGTATGCCCAGCTCCGGAGCCCATTCCCAACAGTGCCTGCTAGAAGTTAAGTGTTCTCCTGAGACGCAGGGTGCTGAGAACAGGACTTGGACAGGCCAGTCTTGCTGCTACACACGTGGACATGGATGTGGACACACTGCAGCACAGATATTCCCCAGATTTTTTTCAGCCAGGACATGAATTTGAGGAAAAAAATAAAAACAAAAATTCCACATCCCTGTAGTTTGAAGGCAGGGCCAGGACATGTTGCCTATTTTGCAGAAGCTGATGGGAGTAGTTGTGGAATTCAATTTGGTAAATGCTAGTGTTCCAAAACTCTTTTTCCATCAACTTCATTTCTCTTTGCAGCCATTGTGGTAGCAGAGAGTTTAACCAACCCAAAGTTAAAGGTGAAATTGCAGACTTTTAAAACCAGAAGCATTTGGAGCACATAGGAATTGGCTCTCTTCCATCACCACTGCCAGCGTCTTGGTGGAGGATGGGATTGAAACCAGCCATTTCTGAAGCACTTCGCATAATTACTTCCTTTGATCTTCACAACAAACTGCATTTAAAACTACCTGCCTTTAAGTGCTTAAATAACTCACCAAAGATAAAATAAAATTGTAAGGATGGCTCCACTTGCGTTTCCTGATACCAGATCTTGTATTTTCAAAACTAAATAAAGGGAATATCCAACAAGAAGAGTCTTAGATTGGGAGAAGTGAATGTGGTCCACGGCAAGGGGACATCACAGAGGAGCTCATAGGAAGCAACACTCAGCAGATCGGCCACTAGAGTATTGACAGCAGGTACCAAGGATAAAGCATCATAAGCAAGGATATGAACTCCAGGATTGAGGCTCTTTGGATCCCCACCTTGGTTCTACCACTGTGGATAAAGAATCATGGACAAGGTGTTTAAATTCTCTGTAGCTTGGCATTCTGTGAAATGGGTAGCATAAAACCGTCATACACAATGAAATAATCTAAAGTATGGAGAACAATGGTTGGTATGATATAGGCAAGAAGCAAATGTGAGAATTCCATTATCCACTAAGTCTTCAGTCACATAGGTATAAAACAAAACTGTGTTTCTTCTTGTCACTCCTCTTTCTTGTGCAGAAACTTTCCTTTCTTCTTTCCATTCACATTTTCCCCTACTTTCTGAGTATGTTATATACTGACTGCTGTATTAAGTCCTAAACACATTGTGCATTCAAAATCCAGGCTTCAATGGTAAGGATTCACTTTACTTTAGAATTCTAAAGATGTGTTCAAAGAGGAAAATTCTGGAGCTGGCTTTGGAACAATGCACAGGAGTTTTCCATGTAGGCAAAGGCATTTAGAGTCCATGAAACTTGGCTTAACATCATGGAATCTAAGAGCAACTTTGCAGGTTTCAGTGGATATGAGTGTGATGAGATAAAACAGGAACACAAAGCACATGTGAAGGGCAGTGGGAGGTGAAGAAGGCTCCATGCATTGCCAACCCCAGGTGATATGTTGAGATATTAATTAAGGTGGCCCCTCCTCACCCCTATAGTTCCACATGGTACTGCACTGCTGGGCAACTGGACTTCAGGTAAAGGGGGTTGTTTTTGTAGAAACACAAACACACCTGACCACATACCTGTAAACAGTAAACAAGCAAGTTTTCCTTTACTAAGTAGTCTTCTGAAGCCCAAGGTATAAATAGTAATTTTGGAAGTCAAGGTTTTTTTCTAAAAATTTTTGTTCATTTTGGATTTTCATCAACACCCAAAGCTGTGGAGTATAAAGTGCACACTGCAGCTGATAGACTATGATGAAAGCTTGAGGAGAAGGAGTTACTTTTCTCATCCTAAATTTGGTAAAGCTGTCATGGCCAAGAGAGAAAAGAGGGTGGGGAGAGAGAGAGAGAGAGAGAGAGAGAGAGAGAGAGAGAGAGAGAGAGACAGAGAGAGAGAGGAGCAGAAAATATAAACTATTGACACAGGCAGGTTGGGTCTTTTAATGAGATCTAAATGAGATTCTTCCTAAATTTTAGGATGTATGAGAGGCACAGTGGAAAAGCACTGACACATAAAATATAGGACGTATTTGATAGTGTAATGACCAAAGTCCACCTGAATTATTGTTATGAGCAAACCACAGGTGAGAAAGCAAGTTCACTGAGTCCTAAGGGAGAGTTAAGAAGGACCACGATGGACCCATGCCTAGGACCAGCAGGGATATGGACAAAGCTGGAGGTGTCAGAGTGGATGTCAATATAACTGACAGGACCTAATGCCCTGAAGTTCAAAGTTAAAAATCAACCCAGAGACATAATTAAGGGCAGGCAGGAAATTCTAAACTGACCAAGAAAATTCTGAAGCATTCTTGAGCATATTTTGAATTGATGGAGGTGAAATTTCCTTCACTAGAGAAGGAAATAGGGTCTCAAATAGAAATTAAATTTATTTTTTAAAAGCAATTTAAATGTTTTCCACTATACCCCCTTACATCTGTAAATATGTAAGGATAACATGAGGGTACCTATAATAATGATGAAAAGAAGAGCCTGGAAAATGACCACATGCGGATGGATGGAGGGATGGATGGATGGACTGACAGGTGGACAGATGGAGGATGGGTGGGTGGGTGGATGAACGTACATCTCTACACATGAAAAGAGAGCTGGGTGAGTGGATGGATGGATGGATGGATGGGAGGGTAGAGAGAGGGATATTTGGGTTGACGAGCATGGGGGTGTTGGATGGCTGGATGAAGAATCAGAAAAGAAAATTCCCACTCAGTTGAGAGGAGCCCCATTCTCTGTGCTTTTCCTGAACACTTCCACAAACATACCTGGTACCTGTGGAAAATATTTGCCCAAAACACTTTTATTATGAACACACAATCAAAGCTTGCCATCTCTCTTGGTAGAGCCTGAAATTCTGACAAGAGCAGATTTATTCTGTAGATTTGCATCTTCATCATTTGGCATTTTGTCTTTCTCTTGTCTTTGGCTTTTTTGGACTTCTGGTATAGGTTAACGGACACTGAGGCCACTTCAAAACATAAAATCTGTGGTGTCTTTATAACTCATCATGCATAACTGGGCACACCCCACCCTAAAAACATTAAGCAAGCTACATTATGTTCATATGAAGGACAATGATTCCTCAGACTTCATTTTATATCCACAAAACCATTAGACTAGCAATAGAAGCAGCTCTCTCACAGACAAATAGAATGAGACACAGGAGACAGATAACCTGGCACCATTTCCTGAACTGAACTCAAAGAGGAAAACAGGAGCCTGCAATCCCAAGTGTGAGCTGTGGAGTACACTTCCATGGGAACTGGATTGAGACATAGCTGAGAGCAGAGCCAGTTCTGTGGACCAGAAGCTGCCTGAGTCCGGAGCAACCTCCCATGGACAACCCTGGACTCTGGTCTCCTGCCAGAAGAGGCATTTTCAAGTGGACTTATCCTTTACTTGACATACTTCCTCTAGCTTCAATCTGCTTTTCATTATCAATGTCTAGTCTCCTAGACTAGTCTCCTGGTCTTTTCAGCCTATTGTATCATAGTAGTCACTTTTGTCCATAATTCTTGAACCATCTCAAGGCCTGTGTTGAACTTAGCGCTGATTTGTCATAATTTCCTTCTGACCAAAGTCAAATTAAATCAACAAACAACACACAAAAATCAGCAACGAGCAGAACTATGGCAAGACTTCTTAAGTGGAAGCCATAAGCAGGGTAGGCTAAAGCAAAGCATGAGGTAGCAAACACTGGGGACAGGGAAAGGAACCCTACCCTGGGAAATGGGAGAAAACAAAACGTATTTAAGGACAGGTAAACTAAAATAGACAAGGTAGAAGGAGGAGCACTGGCCTGCTGACACATCCTCATCTCTCCTGGGGTGCTATTTTCCTGTGTGCAGAGCAGTGAGCCCACAGCATGTGGAAGAGAACATATACCATCTGTTTCATGATACCCACGTCCAAATAGTCAACACATAGGAAAGCTCTTGGAAGGAGTTTTCAAATATAGAAAAGGAAACACATTGTGTTATCTAATATTTAAAATCCTCACAGAGTAGGGATTCAGTGGAATATATAGCAGTTTCTCTTGAGCTATCTGTGAAAGAGAAAAGGTTCTGGTTTTAGTTTTACCCCAATTTCTTTTCATAGAGTACAATTAAAATGAGAGGAGCTCTCTGATCATGTGCTTGACTATTTCCAGTTGCTCTAATTGCTTCTAAGTGCTTTCTTTTAATTTATGCACTTATTCCTGACCAGAAACATGTCCAGGGATGGCCACCGGTAAATGGACGCCTCTAGCTCCGTATTCTCATCTGCTGTGGAATGGTGAGGTTGCCTCCCCTCTTAAGGCTCATGATAGATGGATATGCAGCTTTTCTCTGTCCGTGAGGGATGACTGGACAAGTCAGACTTAGAGTCATCTTTCCGGTTCACCCCATGGAACACCAGAAAGACTAAATCTTATACAGAAGTTAGAAGCAGTTATGGAATCTCTTCCAGCATTAGCCACACCTTGCTGCAAGCTCAGTGCTAAATGTTGCCCCGTGGAAGGACATTGTTATGGAGAAATATGCTGACCTAATGCTGCTTATATCCTCTTGTCCTGGGCATCACAAGAATCATTAAGAAAGATTCCAAGAATCCTGTAGATGAGAAACCTGTTTGAATGTTGTTTCCTGGACATTTCCCCAGGAACAGTTAATGATATTCAAACTATGGGGAAAGCTGCGCTATTCTAACTGAATAGTTGACAAAGAGGTTGATAAGTGGATCTCAGTCCTTGGGAGAATTTACAAATTAGATCTATAGGTCAACTTTAAGAGCCAGCTAGACTACAGCACATTGCTTTTCATTAGTTCCCTTTTAGATCATGTGTTTGTAGACAAAACGCTTAGTGACTAGATATTTCTCAAAAGTAAATAGAAAACTCCAAGTCCCAAAGCCCTTACAACTGTGAGTCTGAAAATCACCTATGGTGAGTGGATGGATGGGCTGTGATTTCTTGGTGAAGCTCTGCACCAGCAACTCTCTTTGTGATCTCAGTTATTTCCAGCACTCTGTGTGTGTGTGTGTAAAATATGATCAAATTGACAAATGCACTCACCATACATGTCCTGTCAAGGATCCTTTGCAAAACTATCAATAAGGCCTCTACCTATTGCCTGCAGATCTAACAGGATGCTCTTCTCATTTACTATCCTGAGAATAGTGTGTAAGAAGTAGTAGAGGCTAAAGAAGAAAAGGAAAATCAAATTGTGTCCAGAGAGGTTGTCAGTTCAAGTCAAATTGAAAGAGCATTAATATCTGGCAAGCATGGCAGCCCTGGGAATGTGCTGTTCTGTCTTCCCTTCATGAGACAAGGCTATGAGGAGAAAGCTGATGAAACCGCCAGGTGCCTCTGCTTTGTCATGCATCCTGATGTAGGCTATCAGCTCTCAACTTTTTTTGGCACCAGGGACCAGTCTTGTGGAAGACAATTTTTCTACAACCCAGACATGGGTGGGGGTTGTTTCAAGGATGTTACATTAAGTTGTGATAACACATTACACTTTTTGTTTCCTGTGCATTTATTTTTATTACTATCATTACATCGTGTGCTTTGTCCCTGTTGTTGTTACAGTAGGTTCTCCTAATGAGCACACTACCTTCACACATTCAGTTTACAATAGGGTTCATGTTCCTATGGGAATCTGTTGACTGCTGGTCTGACTGGAGGTGGAGCTCTGTGTCAGTGATGGGGAGCAGCCGTAAATACAGATGAGGCTCTCCTTGTGTGCCTGCTGCTCACCTCCTGCTGTGTGCACAGTTTCTAACAGGCCATGGGCAAGTACCAGGGGTTCTGGAGACCCCTGATTTAGGGGTACCCAGGCATATTCAGTACCAAGTGTATCTGGGGGTTGGGACCCTTGAATTATATCATAGTTATGTTTTCCTGGTCTGTTGACATTTGATTGTTGAATATGGCAGAATACTAAGTCAGGCCACTAAATCTTCCTTCCAAGTCTCCCCATTAGCCTGGACAAGACTGTTCCAGTACTGCACTGTGCACCTCTCTTCTTGCCTCTGCATGGAGAGGGCACCCCTGCATTACTGCCTTCAGGTTCCGTGCATACCAGAAGAACATTTTATGTACCTAATTCTGTCTTGATCTCTTGATTTCTGCTTCTTGGAAGACCTGGACTGTGGGTCTTGGACATTGCGTGCAAAAATAAGCACAAATTAATTGGCTTAGAGCACATTCTTATGATATATGACTTAATTCTTGGACAAGTTCCCCAGAGCAGAGCATGGATTAATCTGTCACCCAGGGTGTATCTTGGAGGTCGAGATAAACTAGTGCCTCCTGCTGAACTCAGTGGGAATTCCTGAGATGCCATAGCCAACAGTCACAGAAGAAACAGAGAGGCTGAGGATGTGGGCACCATGTAAAGTTCTGAAAACAGAGCTGGAAGATCTTCCAGAAGAGGACAGTGACTGCATTAAGGCTGTCATTGAAGCACAACCAAGAAGGCTGTTTTTAGTGAGGGGCAGTGTGAGCCCTTAACCTGGGTGTCCTCTTTGTGTACCAGAAATTGGCTGAGTTGAAAATGGTTTATGGTTTCTCAGCCTTAGCCAATGGCTTCCAAGCTGGACAGGTTCCCCAAAGGACAGGTAGGTATCTTGATAGAACGACTCACAGCTGTGGTTCCCATGTGGAGGTAACCCCCTGGAAGTTGGTTATACCATTATTCAGGACACAATACTGGTATAAATCAGTGACCTCTGTAATCAAATTTAAAAATGTCTGCACTGCAAAGGAAAGAACCAATAGAGTGAAGAGATGGCCAACAAAATAGGATAAAATATTTGCCAGCTACCCTTTGAGAGAAGATTAATATCTAGACTGTATCTCAACATGACAAAACCAAATAAAAGGTCAATAAAAGGGCAAATAAATTGAACAGATATTTCTCAGAAGAAATACAAATGATCAATGAGTGTATGAAAAATGTTCAATATCTATAATCATTACAAAAGTGTGAATCAAAACTACATTGTAATTCCAGATCATCCCAGTCAGAATGACTACTATCAAGAATGCAGAAAATAATAAATGCTAGTGAGGATGTGGGATGAAAGGATCCCTTTTACAGTGCTGGTAAGAATGTAAATTAGTAGAGTCACTGTGGAAATCAGTATGGAGATTCCTCAAAAACCTAAAAACAGAGCTGACATTTGATCCAACTATAGCAATTTTCAATGTATTCCCAAAAGAATTAAGCATAGCATCCTAGACAGATAGTGCATATCCATGTTTATTACAGTGCAAAGCACAACAGTGAAACTGTGGAAACAGCCTAGGTGCCATCAACAGAGGAACAGATAAAAAATGTGGTTTATAAACACAACAGAACATTTTGCAGCCATAAAGAGAAAAGAAATTGTGTCTCTTTCAGGACAATGAATGGAAATGGTAACTGTAATGTTAAATGAAATAAGCCAGACTCAGAAAGGAAAATGTTACCTTTTCTCTCATATGTGGGATCTCTAAAAGGAAAAAAGAAAAAAAGAAGAAATAAAAAAGAGAGCAATGATAGAAATGTTGAAGGGAGATTATTAGAGAAGAAGAAGGGGACCAAGGGAGAGTGGAGGAACAGGAAAAGGGGGTAATGGGGGGTTAAAATAAAGTATGTTATGTGCATTTATGAATATACCAAAATAAACCCATTTCTCTGGATAGTTAATATGCACTGATAATAAAGAAAAGAAATAGAGAAAGTTAGAGGGCTGGGAGGCTCTGCACATGTTGTCTACCTAATCAGAAGGGATGGTCCATCTGGGAACCTCAGCATGGAAGTGGGAATGTCCCCAAGTTCTGTCACCATAGAGATGATACACTGGGAACTCAGTGCTCCTGACCTCATAATCCTGGGCTCTGCAGCAGCATCATAGCTCCTGAATTCTGAAGGGGAAGAACTTGGGGGGCGTGGAGTGAAGTGTTTGCATAGAACTACAAGGTATAGTGGTCCCCTGGGAACTCTGTGCTCCTTGGGTCTGAAAAGTCCTGTTGGAAAGGTGACTCACAGAATCTCAGGGTTACTTGAGTCTGATTAACAGGAAGAGATAAATCTGTTTTCAACAGTAAGGAAGGGAAAGAAATGTATGGAACCAAAACAATGGATGAGGGAACCTCTTGGGTCTCCTTGCCTGATTGTAACTGGGAATGACATGTGCAGCAACCATGGCCTTTGGAGACTATGATTACAAAGGCTCAACCCACTGGGATGTAGGTGTAAGCCACATCACCAGGTCACCAGGAAGACCAACAAAAGTGATTACTGAGGATGAAGTAATTTTAGTGGATCACATACAAAGACAAGGGATACCAGCTCCCATGACCAGCTGCAGCTACAGCTGTTGGTGATAGTTTTTCCAATAACCTCCTCTTGTCCACTTCCCTTCAGAAGGAGAGGCCTCAGTGCCTGGTGGGAGAGCTTCCCTGTGGGGGGCCTTGCCCCCCCCGCTAGAACTCTTGAGTGCCTTTTACGGGCATGTCTGGGCCTGCTGCAAGTATACCCGGCAACAAGGAAGTAGCCCCAGTACCCTCCCCTTGCTCCTTCCCTCTAGCCCTACGGTATATATGCTGTAGCAGCTTCCGCAATAAACGAGACTTGATCAGAAACCTGTCTTGTCTCCATCTCTCGTGTCCCCTGTCCTTTGTCATTCTCACTCCCCCTCTAGGGTCTCCGTTGACTTACCCGCGGGACGGGACACTTCCCTACAATCATGCGTAAAGATATGGCTCTGAACACAGCAGGGTGTGGGCTGTGAGTACCATCAAGTGTGCTGTTCCACTGCCCCCTCTCCAGAGGGTCCCCTTCGGGAAAGTCAGTGAGCTGACAGCACCTAATGGGTGCCACAATTTCCGCATGGATTGCTAAATCCATAGCAAGGTCATTTATTCCCAGATCACTCTCAATCCATGACTGTGTACAGTAGGAATATTACAGCAGCCCCAAATAAGACTTGTCAAATAGAAATCTTGCTCTGTGGCTCATGTCAACCTCAGTAAGACTCTCTCAGCACTGCTTTGCAGTTTGAGGCTGTATTCTTCCCTGGTATCAGAACAGCATCACAACCTGGAGTTTCTCCAAGATAATAGATCCCCTAAATGAGACTCTTACTATGCTCCTAGGACCTGTACACCAAGAAACATTCACTTACCAGGAAGCCATGTGATGGTCCAAACAATGTTGCTGTGTGTGGACAGAAAGTCAGGAAGCCTTCCAAGAGGAAGTGCACCTTTGACTCTAATGAACATCTTGTCACCTACAAAAACAATTTGCTTGAAAATCTTGGACATTTTGAGACAGAAACAGTAGGGTCATTCAGTTGAGATGATTTGTGATTAGAGCACATTTGACATGGGGTGGCCCTTGTCCTGTGTGTTCCCCTCCTATCCTGCATTTTAGCCACCACAACCCTCGGAACTGCCCCCTCTGTTTATTCATTTGTCTGTTCCTACCACTAGGAAACTACTTCCATAATCTGCAACTTGGAAAATGTTTCTGGTACTTTTTCCCAAGAAGAGGTATTTGTCCATCTTTGATGCTTTCATCCTATGGAAAACATGACTGAGTTCAATCCTCTCCAACGCTTGTTTAAATAATCACATTGTTCCTCTTGTGTGAGAAACCAAAAGCACAAGGAGGGACCAAAATGGATGATGCATATTGGGAAGTAGGAAGAAAATGTTCCAAGGCAAAGAGGAACAAGGGAGAGGGGAGGGGGAGGAAGGGAGGGAAAAAAGAATTCAGATGTATTATGTACAACTCCCCATGATGAGTGTAATCATTATGTACTGCATACGTGTACTAGTACAGATATTTTTTAAAAATCAGAGGCCTAAACAATATGGATATTTCACAGAATCTGATCAGTTACTTTGAAAGACTCAACTGAACAAAACTGCTCAGTCCACCTCTTTAATTCTGTACATCCAGCCTCTAATGGGGAATTCTCAAGTGTCCCTGCATACAGTAGCAAAGTACACAGTATTGCCTCTCCTCTTTTGTTTCTGTGGGGCAAATGGGACATATAGGAGTCAATTACAGAGACAAGAGCATTATATCCAGTGACTTCCAATTAAATTTTAGATGGGATACTAGGCTCCTTCTGAATAGCCCTGTTGGATAAATATCATTTCCTCGTGTTCTAAACTAGCAGTTCAAGGATTTCATTTTGATCATGGAAGAGACAAGGGCATGAGAGACACTAACACAGGGTTAGTGTTTAGGGCGAGTTCATGAGTGAGTCCCCTTCAGGAAGAACGCCTCCAGAGACCATGGAGTCGAAGTGAAATAGGCCAGGGAATTTCGCAAGGGAAGATGTTATCTTGGAGGGAACGTGCTTGACTCAGTGACACCTCATTTGTCAGCAGCAAGTGAGGCTCCCCAGGGTCAGAGAGTTCCTGCAGGCAGCAGCTGGAGGTCTGGCTGCCGGATTTGTCTTATCTCTAGAGAACACGTGTTGAGTGCAGTTATGCAGGACATGAAAAGCCAGTAGGCTTTAAGTAGATAAAATATGTTTATTTGGACTACATTGAAAGAAATTCATGTGCATAAATTTGAGTTTGCTATCAGTAAGATTTAGGCTAATGTTCCTAGCTTGCTGCAAAGAAGTAAACAATTGGAGACCATTTGGGGCTGATAACCTGGGGCCATCCCTGGGCCCATTTGTATATTGGGTTCTAATTGGCTGGACCCAGATGATGGAGCAAGAGAGGGAGGAGACTGGGGTCTAACCTGATTAACGTATTCATCATTCCATGGGACAAATGCACTGTATGGCATTCCTCACAAAAGACCATGAATTCCTGGCATGCAAATTCTGCAATTCCAAGTGTTAAACGAAAAAATTTTTTTCACTAAACCAGCATAAAGGAAGACAGTGAAACATACTTTCAGGGAGATGCTGACCTTGCTTTCTGAAATGCCATTGCTAGAATACTAGACTGATACCAGGATGAACGAGAGGGGAAGGAGGAATGATGGAAGAAGACACGAAGGAGGGTGCGAGGATGAAATGAAGGCAGAGCAGCAAAGCCAGAGGGAAAGAAAAGACAAAGGGCCCACTGAGCCCCCTCAGAGACAAGGCGCCGTCTCAGATCACAGCCATGCTTTCAAATGAGTTCCTTGAATCCTTTAAAAGCTCGTTATACACAAAGGATTCATTTTCTCCTAACTGAACACTTACTTTTCCCCTCTTTCTTCTGTGTTTACCTTTACCTTGGCCTTTACTTGAGTATGAGCATAACAACACACAAAGCCTGTTTTTCTTCCACTCGGGAACAATAGGAGGAGTATGAAATTCATCTCACTGCTAACTTACAAAGAAAGATGGCTGAGCACTTGAGGGTACTCAGTAGAGTTGGATTCTCAAAATATGGGTACCATGAGCTCTTGAATTTGACCTACTGTAGAGTATTGGGCTTTGGCTTTCTGTATCTTATTTTCTTTGTTTGAATGCCTGATCATTTTTTTCTTGTCTCCCCACACACAGACATCACAAGAATGCTCACCTGTGATAGCATGTGACACTCTTTGGAGAACAGCAAAATCTATCTCCTACAATTATCTACCTGCTGGAGGGTACAATAAATAGACAAAAGAGAGCTTACAAAAGCTAATTGGAATGGGAGTCAATAAAAGGGAAGTTTCCTTTACCTGTGGCCAGCTATGACTTCTGATATTTGCCATTCCTTTATTGAGATTTTTTAAAATCATTGTAAGCACTGGAATGGGGAGAAGAAATCATCATTATTATTTTATGTACTTGCCATGTTTCAGAAATGTAAAATATACCTTCACATTTAATCATTATGATGCGTTTTGAGGGTAGGGATGGGAGGCTCAAAGAGGACAGAATTGTCCCCAAGGTCACACAGCAAGTAAGTGGCAAAAGTCTGCACTGAAGTCTGTGTCCAGCTAAACACAAATTTTATAATTCATAAGACCGTACAGTTTGACTTCCTCGGGCAGTGTCCAAGTAGCTGCAGTGTCTGCCCGACCCGGGATGAGGCCATGTCCTCTGTGTCTCTCTTCTTCCCCTTGCTCTGGCCCCCACAGCTTTTTGAAGATGATAAACGAGAATTTAAAAATATGTATCAGTCCACATCATTGCTCTGCTTTGAACCCTTTACTGATGGCCCCTTGGACTTTGAATCCTTGCAGTGGCCTCCAGGGCTCCCTGCAGTCCAGGCTGCCTCCCCTCAACTCACTTCCCCCCGTTTCTCCGGACTCCTTTGGTCCACCCAAACACGTGGCCTTTCTTTTCCTTCCACATTCCAAACTCACGGGGTCCTCGTAACCTTTGCACCAATTTCGCCCACTTCTGGAGCTGGTCTTTCTCTTTCCCTACTCTTCACACTGTTCCTTCCTGAACGTTAAAGTCTCACCTTACAGGTCCCTTCTTCAGAGAGGCACTTAATGACCAATCCAATAGAGGTGTTCATAGTTTTTACAAAATCTTTGTTTGGTTTACTGCCTTAAGAGTAATAAATGCATTTGTTATGAAGTATTATGCTTTCTTGCTGTATTTTATCAGCTATGGGAGCATGCTTTCTATTTTTGATGTGCTATATTTTTAAGTTTACAAATGGATGGGAAATTGAGTTGATGGTAAACTGAGTCATGCATTAAGATGTATGGATCATTGTTTTACTGTGAAGCCAGTCTTGTATTCCTAAAGCAAACTCAACTGTTTGTGACTTTTTTTCTACTTTTGCAACTGTTTTACCAATGAGATTTTTTTTTTCTTTTCACTAGTAAATCCATATTAATTTCATAGAACGATTACAGGAACAATGATTTTCACAGTTTTCTGGAAGACTTTGTGCATGTGAATGGACTTATTCTCCATCTTTCTAAGAAAATTGCACCAATTAAGCTTCAGGGCTTGTTGTTTGAAGGATGGGAGTAAGGTTGAATTAATTTCTTTTCTTTAATTTTGTCTTGAAAAAATTTCAAGAAAGAAACAAACTGTAAAAATAGTAAATTTTCATATACTCTGCCCAAATTTACCATACCTTGATGTCTTACCACATTTGCTTTTATTTTTCTATCTCTCTATCCATATTATTGCTAAAAATATAAAAAATAAATTTCAGGCATTACGCTCATTTATCTACAGAGAATTTATTGTGTTCCTTAAAAACGAGGACATCCTCTTTTGTGACCACAGTATAAATGGAAATGTCAGAAATGCTGGGAATTCATACAGATTTGTCAATTTTTTTAATGCATGGAGAAATATTCATGTTTCATGTTTCCTCTTAAGTTAACTTTAAAAACATGTTTATTTTCTTCAGTATGCATCGTGTAAGCAGAAATCTGTTCATTATATCTCATCTCCCTCACATTATGTGCTTTCTCTCTTACTCTGTGCTTTTTCCTCATTCTTATTTATGGAATCTTTCTTCTATTGCTAATTAATTATTAGAGATCAGAGAACTAACTTTTCAGTCCTCAATTTAGATCTCATGTTGTTCAGAGTATTTTTTAGATTTTCTCTGTTCTACTCCCAACATTTAGGCATCATAGTTATTGTTTCATGCAGGCAATACATTTATTAATATGTCCATTCATTGTCCAGTCTTGGAACAGGCTTTTCCATCTGAAATCATTTTCCTTAGGTCTCAAACACAATCATTAAAATATTGTTGGGAAAGGCTGATTGTGGCAAATTCCAACAGTTGTTACTTGTCAGAAAATGCCTTTGTTGCACTTATGATCAACAACAAAAAAAAGTTTTGCTCAAATGAAACATTGAGAGTGACGGCTTGAGCACTTTGAACATCCACCGCCCCATGCATGCACTGATGGGCTCTGAAAGCTGAAATCTGTCCATGATTGATTAGACTGTTTGCTATTTCTACCATCCTTCACCATGTTGTGCTATAAAGATCTTTCGTTTTTAGCTTTTTTTTTTTTTTTAGTTTTCAAGAGATATTTATGTAGTGGAGGTTGAACAAAGAGAAAGAGCAAGTAGAGTATTAGTTTCTTAGCTTCTTTGGAAATGAAACATTTTTTCCTGCCTCCCCAAGTTTATTGAGGCATACATGGCTATCTATCTATCTGTCTGACATCTAACATGACATGTTATACATTGCAAAAAGATATTGATGTATGTACAAATCATGAAATGGTTACCATAGTGATTTGATTAATATATCCATCACTTCACAGTTACTTTTTTATTGTAAAGAATTCTTATTTTCTACTCTCTTAGCACCTTTCAAGTATACCATACATTATTATTAACTTAAGTTGCCATATTGTCATTAGATACCTAGAACTTAGTCCATCGTGTAACCAAAAGGTTGTGTCTTTCGAGATATACTGAATGAATTGGAGAGGAAGGAAAGCAATCTACATCAGTATGGAGCTTCTTTAACATTCACCCTTCCCCTGAGGTTTAGCCCTTTGGGGTCTTATCTTCTGGGAGGTCTCCCATTAGACTCTCATTGTGAACAGGCCTTAGCTTTATCAATAACCTCGTCTCCCTGACAGGTGTCAAAATGCAAGCTCAAGGCCCCCACGCTGCTTCTGAGGCTCAGATGTGCCCAGCAACATGGTGCTCCTGTACCTTCAGAGTGACCAGCTCTACCTGGACTGCTAACTCCAGAAGTTATTTAATTTAAAGCCAGAACTCTTTCCTCCAATTCATTCAGTATAGCTCCTTTTATAAATATGGTTTAAAACTTAAAAGTATTGTATTAAAATATTCCTCTATTAAGAAAACAAGCCAGGTAGTAACAGAAGTAGGAAAAGAAAATATTCATTAGGTCATAATACCAATGTATATTTAAATCCTGAGTTTTGAAATTCACAAGATTAATGAGACTAGTCTCAACATTAAAAAATGTCATGGACATCAGGGAAAAGAACTAGATTACATTCTCTCCCAGGACAGAGCCACGTATTTGGCCACTTGATTGTCCAGTATTTTAATTTTTTCGCTCTCTCAATATTATAGCAGTTGTGATGGTCATATGTTTTTTTCCTAGCACATACATTTCCAATTAGTAAGACTAGATTTTGGGAGACAAAATTTTATCAGTTGTTTAGTGTGTTCACATTTGTGCCTTATTACTAGTCTAAATCAAATACATTAATTCAGTGCAAGAATCTTAAAAGTTAAGCAACTGTGAATGGATAACGTGTTCAAAATATCAACAAAGATCACTGTACATACACATACCACATAATACCATATATTAGGGTTAATATATATGCTAATGTAGTTAGATACAGCATGTTTGGTTAGTATTATATTGGCGTCAGTATATAAGCGTGTAAGTGGGAATATGTATGTCTGAGTGTGAGGGTGGGTCTGTGGGAGTGAATGTGGGTGTGTATGAAGGTGTGCACGTGTATCTCTGTAGGTGTCAAGAACCAAAACAGTAGTGTCCAAGCTAATGATATTCCAAATCAGGAGCTGAAACTTAGCTGGGGAAGTATTTGCATAACCAAATGTGAAATTATTTTCTCTTGTAAGTATAAAGAAATTAGAAAGCACTTAGGAAATTAAAAAGCAGAAAAAAAACATTAACATTGCTCCTCTGCCCTCTGTTTTGGTGGATTCTGATTCTGCACTGGTGGTTTTAGGCTTAGAAAATACATTTCATAGAACTCTTGAGGTGAAGTGGGGACTTAGCTAGGCCTGAGACATCCAGAATTATTCCACTGTCTTTCATTTGGGTCAAGACAAATTCAAAGAAGGGGAGCACCTTTTCTAACTCTCAGTAGGGCTGGAGGGTTATAGATTTGGGATCAGAACTCAGAGTCCTGCCTTCTGGGGCAGGATTGGAAATCAGTCACATGCAAACTGTAGAATTTATTCTTTCTATGTATATTCAGTTTAATCACTGCTCATTAGACCAAAAATATGTGAACAGTGTCCTGCTTCACTGACAAAAAATTGCAAAAAGGAATCTGACAGATTTCTCAAGTCCTGTGCAACAATAAAAAATTATATAGGAAAAGAGATTTAATTCCCTAGCATTCCAAACACATATCCTCCATCCTACACCCCAGAGAAAAAATAATTTCCATTTAAAAGGTGTTTTGACATTGATTAGTTGAGACCAAAGTCTTGCAAAGCTCAACCACTTGAAAATAAAGTCATAGCTAATGGCTCTTCCTGGACTCAGCCAAAGAAATATTGAACAGCATCTAAAGAAACATCTGTCTTTTCATATGTATGAACAGTATTTATTATAAATCCTATAGGATTCCTGAGCTTCATTATGAAAGAAAATCTGTATGATCATTTTAAAGACCATCTGCTCTGGGTTTGGGATCCTCACCTCACTGTGCTTCCTGGAGCACTGTATCCAAAAGGAAATAAGCAAGCTGTGAAAATTCATACCCTATCTTACCCTGCCCTCCCAGCCTCTATTAATAATGTAGATGCCTTTCTTTCCCCTTTATTGAAATGTTCAGGAAGAGCCAAATTTTTCCACTCCATTTGGATGAATTTTGTCTCTTTGAAGTAACGCTACCTCAAAGCTAGGAATAATTTTTGGATATCTAAAGCTCTGGCTATCAACAGTGGGAAATATATTTTTATCAGCTCTTTTTTCTCCCTATTTGATATATTATTGGGTTTTTAAAATATAAGTTGAATACCATGCAAAGGAATATTTGTTGAGCTGTCAGCACCTTGTGATTAATACAAATGTGGCTCAGAATAAAAAAAAAAAAACCCAGAAAACACAGTTGATATTATTTGAGTTTTGAAACTACAGGGACATCAAAGTCTTTCTTGATGTCACTACAAAATGTTACCAAAGCAATTCCATTTTACACTCTCTTCTAAGAGTAGCATCCCATGGAAAAGGTTGCAAATTTATAAGATACAAAGATGCCCCTGGAAAAAAACTTATTACGGACAACTTGAGAAATAATATCAGAATAGAGTTGAAGTGACCTTTTTGTCTATGTAAAAAAAGTCAGATGATGTAAACCAAAGAAAATCTGTTTTCCCTTTACATCCTAATTAAGAGGTGGTCTCCAAATGATTTATCAGTGCTGCAAGCTCCATCCTCCTGCCAAATACCTGGGAGCACTGAAGCACCATTTTCCAGGGGGAAGAGATGTGCACTCTGCCTGAAGCTCAGACCTGTGGCCACACATCCACCCACTTCCTGTGCACTCTCTCCTTTTCCAACCCTTGGTTAAGCAAAAGAAACTCATTCCCTCCAAGACATAAATGAAAGCAGAGGACCGCACTAGACTCAGGAGCCTGAGATCTGGAAAGAATTTATAAGTCAAACTACAGTTTCCCATCTCAGATAAGATGGTCATGAATTCTGACTCTCAGTTTCTAAATTAGGATGCAGAATTCGTAATAATCATGAACCCAAATGAACCCAAAAGTACATCACAAATTATGCTCCATGTATCATACAACTCTGGCTCTAAGAACCAAAAACTGTGCTGAGTTATTTTTGTGACTATTTATTTTCTGAAACAAGAGTTTTAAGGTCCTCTAGGCCATAGATCAAATTCATACATTCTTTGTATTTTATGAAAGCCCAGTTTTGCACCAGAAACGTACTAGTAGCCAATTAGCATTGATTGAAGGTTGAGTTCACTGAATGGATTGGATAGCTGGAATAGGAACATTCTGTATTTTTTGACTTGGCCTCTCTTCTTGCATATTAATTTGGGCTTCAACAGTGACCATATATACGTTTTGCCAAAAATAAATAAATAAATAAATAAATAAATACTTTAATCAAGCCAAGTCAACCTTGAACAGATCTCTTGCTTATCTTCTTTTAGCATTTGTAAAGGCTAAAATGATCATAACATCCCACCATGATATAGAGACCACAGGCTATTGCTTTGTGCAGAGAATCACTCTGGCAAAGAAGAATGGGCTGGCGTCACCTACAGTAAGGGTGAACACCAAACCTCATCAGTTCTCAGCACTATAGATTAGTCGTCATTTCCCTTCAACTGAGCACAAGTTATATTTTTGGCCAGATGGCATTAATAATTCATGTTCTGCTTATCCCATAGATAAGTTGAAAAGTAAATATTTGTCAAAAGATGAAATAATAAATGATAAACACGAAGCTAATTCTTTGGTGTTGCATATACATGCATGGTGGATTGCATTCCGGCTCTTGGAATAAATGCATTTTTCTTCAGAAATGTATTAGACATTTGGAAAAATTCAGCCTTTACTCTCTTCTGGATGGAACTCATTCCCTGAAGGAAACAAGCTGCAATGAGACTGGCCCACAGCATGCCAAGAAGACCACAGAGCATGTTTATAAAGTGCAACATGTTTGGTCAATTGGGCCCAACCTTCAGGTGCTGAGGGTCCAGGAGTTAGGAGACCAGAGGTCTTGTGCAGTACTGTGGTGAACAAGAGGCTGGGTGATCTGGACTGCCCCTCTCCTTTTGGATTTCTGTTTTCCAGTAGCTGAGGATTTGAGCTGGGATGGCTTTTAGAAGACATCCTATTTCACTGTGGCTCTCGATATTGCACTGGATGGCATATAATTTCTATCTGACTGTGCAGGGCACCATTAACCCTCCATTGTAGTGCTGTGTTGGTAGAAGAGAATCATCAAATCAGGGGGAAAAATCTATGAAATTTAGGAGCTGAGAAAGAAAAAAAGAGCTAATTTGTCTGTTACAGTTCGTTTCAGGTGTAGAGGGAATTAAGGCGGGAAAAGTGTATCTCAGAAGGTAAGTATGGATTGTCTGAAATCAATGGAACACACCGAGGAGGAGAGAAAAGCTACTGGTATCACTCTTAGAATTCGGAGCTTCACATTGTAGCATGAAGTATCCTGGGTCAGAGTAGCTGCTCCAATGCTTGCAGAGGCCTCGCTCGCTCAGAAAGTTCCCAACTCGAGCTCTTTACTTTCTCCACATCTCTCCACCCCTGCCATTGAGAGCATCTACTCTCAGCCAGCATTTCAGACATAGTCAGATACTGTGATCAGTTATAAAGCATGCTGCGAATCATTTGTCACTATTGATATTTAATTAACTGGCTGACAATATCAAGCAATTAACTGGAAATATATAAGCAAAGAGGATGCTCTTGATAATTTTACTCCACCTGATTGCTTTTTGGAGTGATTCTTGGATCAGCAAGAATGTGATGACTTAGACTTAGTTCATCAACAACTGAGCTTAACACAGGGTAACCTGTGAGAGTGTCAGAATGTATTCCAGTGAAAATCACCTGCTCATCCTTAGCCTTCTGAGCACGCACCTCAACAAGGTGCAGAATACAAGCTCAAGCAGGACACATCCTCCCACCCAGACATTTGCCTGTGCTTACCATCTGCAGGACAGTAACTATATCATATTACTCTTTCCAAAATCCTCAAACTGGAGCCCTCAGACTTTAATTTCTCCTTTGTGTAGGTCAGGACTCTTGATTTTTGATGATGACAATATAACTCAAATACTTTTGAAAAGAATGAATACGTTAGTGTCTAACTTGAACTTCTGCTCCTGACTCAGGTGGATCTGAGGATTCTGACAATATTATCAAGCATTTTTCTTCTCTTCCCTGCCCTTGCCTCTGAATTTCTCTGGGCTGAATTCATTCTCAGACTATCACTTTCCCTTTGGAAAATATGACCAATGGTAGCTCTGAACTTAATTTATTCTTATATTTTGCATACAGTAGAATAGAATAGAATAGAATAGAATAGAATAGATCAACACTTCAGTGATTTCACAAATTCTATTAGAGTCTCCACAGGATAGGCTGGGGCACATCACAGCACCCAACTCCAAGAAGATGAGATAGTTCCATTGATACATTCTCCATTTTTTATGTGATTAGAGGGCTTCTCAGTGTATGAAAGCTGATGAACAAGAGGACAGTCACATCAGGGATTTCGATATTCCTCCTACTTGGTAGCCAATTAACTCATAAGTCATGTGAATCTAAGATTTATTTATCCCTCACAACATTTCCTCCTTCAAATTTCACCACTGTTGCCTCACTTCAAGCCCTTATCACATCTCACCTGGTCAGTTTTCATTGCTTGTTACCTGTTACCCGGTCTCCTCTGTTATTCCAACTATTCCCTGGTGACTCCCTACCAATTAATTCTCTCCACGTGCCTTATCCTGGAGACACACTAACCTAAATGGTGGCTCAAGATGATCCTGGCTCCAGATCCTTCATTCTTCACACAAACTGATCAGCACCTTTCATCCTGGAGCATACGTGGAAACCATTCCTTATACACCAACAAAGAAAGGTGCATGATTATCTCCCTTCTCATAGGATCTTCAAGGATCTTGAAACTCTGTCATCAAGAAAGACACCTATGTGTTTCCTTATGAATCTATATAGACTTACAACTCACTCATAATCAAAAGAATGGGCAGACAAGAGATGTGGAATTCCTGAGATTAGGAAATTATAAGAGAATGCAGCTTCTACTCTATTGTCTGAGGCACTTGTCTTTGGATCCCCGAACTGCTAGTGTAAGAATCAGCTACCCTAGTCTTGAGGCTACCACAGTGTTGGGAGACCGCAGGAAGCCACCTGCAGCGTGTTGCAGCTGACATCCAGCATCAACTGTTTGCCAATGACCGAGAAGTTGAGGCCACAGACACAGAAGTAATTAACCCCTTACCCACAAGATCTGTAAACATCACAAAATTAGTATTTTACTCTCCTGTTTGGGAAGTACTTTGTTATGCAACAACAATATCTGCTGTTTTGTTTGTGATATTTGTTTCCTTGTCCTTATGCTTGGAAACTTACCACTTTTTTCCATTTAAACATATTTTACTAATTTATGTGTATTTTGTTCTGTGCTCAGCTGTAAATTCCATGAGTATAGACACCATATATCTTTACTATTTCCTGTCCTAATGCCCAGCACACAGGAAACAAGTGCTTACTTATTGAATGAATAAATAAATAATTGAAAGAATGACTGAATGATGTAGCAGAGATATTACTTTTACACTGGTTAGGAGGGTTGTATTTGAGCATCTGAGAATAGATGAAATAGGAACACCTAGAGGAAAATATTGATAGCATCAGACAGTTACTGGTAGCAATATAAAGCATGAATCTGTAGTTCAAGGACCAGGAACCAAGAACTGAAGTTATTGATTGGAAAAATATTTTGGCAACAGAAGTAGATACAAAAGGAAGACAGGACTTCAATATAAGGAAATAAGAGCAGAACTGAGATTCAACATGTGAGCTTTGCAACTAAGGGGGAATATTGTGAACAGGGTCACAATTAAGGGACCAGTTAGTCTGGCTAACGACTGAGACAAGAATTTCTTTTCCTGTGACTTCACTACTAGTGCCCTCTATCCTTGACCTTAGACTTGAGCCAGTCCTATGTGTCCCATCATGCCACTCCAGCAGGGCTTCTAGAATAATCAAGAAGGCAAGAACCAAATGAGGACAGCCTACTGGGCTCAGATTTATCGCTAAATTTACATATTTCATTTTCCAATGGAACTTGTACTATTTTCCTTCTTCATTTTAGTTCTGTGTTGGTTCATGATCTTGGGAAATGGTTTGACGTCCACATGTGAAGGTCTAAGAGTAAGAACCAATCTGTAGTTCCAACATCAGAGGATATCCATGCCCATTAAGCAGATAGATTTGCATGTATTTGAGTCCTTGATGGCCTGACATCAATTCTTTAAATTATTCAGAAATCCTGAAAGAGGGTTTAATTGACCATGTTAGACTACCTGATGATCATGCAGTACAGATGACATGTTTAAGGATGATATCTGCCTGTGGACTAAGCCTCATTTCCATAGTTTCTTTCAACTAAATGTACTTCTTCTAGCTCATTTATCATCGCTTCCTTTTTAGTAAAGCGCACTTCCGGTTTGTCTCCTTTGAAATGTTTTTCATCCTCATGTGTCTTGTTAATACTCTTCTACCACATCTGTGCTTCACTAAATTATTCTTACAATTCAAGACTTTCTCTTTTAGAAAGGAGGCATGTTAATTCAAGTCAATTACAACACTTGACAGCTCATTATTGTTGAGGGTTAATTATCCTGCTCCAAACTCTTCCCAATGATCCACCAAGTGAGAGGTGGAATATTTTACTTATTGTACACGTATCATGCACTATAGAGGACTGGGCTCTTCTGAATATTACTTGACTGAGGAGGACCTCTATTTTCCCATCCCTTTTGAGTCCAAAATCTTGTAGAATTCCCTAGAAGTCTCATGTGAGCTCACTTATGAGAGCTGCAGCTGGAAGCTGAAGGAACTTACATGAATAACTAAGCATCAATTCTGCTTTGTTTAAGTCTACCACATGGTCTTTTAGAACAAAAAAGACTCATGGAGCCATAACTTTGGCTTCCTATGGAAAAAATGCAGATAAATTGAGTTTCTTGCTCATCAGGATTTTTCTTTGTTTTTAATCAATCTTTGACTAACAGTTTGATTCAACACACAAACTTATTAGTAAACACATAAACTTAACTAGTTTTGCTGCTAATGTATCATCTGACAATAAATATCTAATGCACCAAATTAAAAAGGCAACCAAATGCCCACAGGGTTGTATATGCAGAAATTAATTCACCTTGTATGATTCCTAAGAGTCCAGATTTTTAAAATATAACTGAAAAATGGAATTTTATATCCATTTATCTGGCTGGGTTGACTTTTGACTGAACCATCACTATCTTCTTCATCTCCTCATTCTCAATTCTTTCCATCGAAGTCTAATTTTTTGCCAAGCACTGGACACACACAGTATGCAATTATTGCATCGTTCGGTTCGCTTGGGTAGCTGCTTCTTTTATGCCCATTTCATGGAATAGAAAAACAAGTCTTGGACCATTTTTTAAATTCAAGGGTAACAGCTATGGAGTTAAAGGAAATATTTTTATAAAGTTCAGTCAGTATCCAGAAATGACACTCAAAACTGGTACTCTTTTTAACTTTGGTTCAGATTCAAGCACTTTATTGCAAGTCCATGTATTTATAGAATTATGCTGTTTTCATTTCCTAAAGGATTTTATATTCATTGTCCCAGTGAATTCTCATCTTAGTGAGCTGATCAGTGCAAGTGGAGAGAAAAGACTGAGGCAAAGCGGGTCCATTGGTGACTAAGAGCAGTGCCAGCATTAGCAGCTGGCTGTGCGGAGTCTGCCTCATCCAGCTCATTCCCTTGACACCACTGCTGTAATCACAAGCAGCGGCCCGAGTACCCTGGCTGTCTCCCAAGTGAATGCTTTTTCGTCCCCCAACAGACCTCTTCTGTAGCTTCTTTATTTTATTTCCTTGAGAAAGAATATCTTGTTTTAATGTACATTTTCCCCTACATAAGGATGACAAACAGCTTTACTCTGAAAAGAAACAACAGAGTGAATAATGCAGAATCCACTCTGGATGAATTTCTGATTTGGTGTGATAGTCACCTCGCTGCACACTCACGGGGATGGCCAAAGGTAACAGAGGTCTGAAGGTTTTAGACGGCCTTCACATACCCACTTTGGGACAGTGAACACAGCAGGCGTCCTCTGAATGACTTACTAAGTGGAAAGGCAGTAGGAATGTGATTGACCTCTTAAATCCTAAACATCAAGATAGAAAATGATAGATGGCATAAGAAGTGAATAAAACTCATGTATGAAATGCTGAAATGGTGCCTTTCAAAATTATGAAATGCAGAGCAGAGTGAAAGTACTTTATATACATATTTATTTTTGAAAGTGATTATATATTAGTACATATATATACATTTAAATTTTAAGACATATATTGGATTATAAATATATAGTATATATAAACATACATATGCAATTCAGTACTGAAAAATTTGAAATTAGATCATCATAGAAAGAATAATAGAAAGAATCATTTGTCGTGAATTGGAGGAAAACATGCCTAAAAATGTTGAATTTTTAAGCCCCAAGGACAAACTGCTAGGGATATCTCTTTTTGCTGAGATTGTATGATGATAAACAAATTAATGTGTATGTAGCATAGCTTGAAATATAGCATAATTGCTTTTTATTTTTATTTTTTTTTGGTACCAGGGATCGAACTAAGGACCTTCCACTTGTGAGACAGGCATGGTGCCACTGAGCTAAATCCCTGGCCCCACAAAGTATAATTTTAAAAAGATGATCTCATTTAAGTCTCACTATATTTCTATGAAACAGATAGCATAAGCCCATTTTATAAATGAAGATGTTAAAGCTCAGAGAGGTTAATCATATAATGGCCATGGAGGAAGTTAATAAATGCAGACCTTCTGAACCTTACTGCTTTGTGCCCTCTCTATGGTGGACATTTTTTTAAGCTGAGAAAATGAAATAAAAATACACAGTACTGTAAAAACAGTTATAATTTAACAGAAATACACAATGTGGCAGCCAGTTCATGTCCATTCAGCACCTGTGCATGGCAGCCACATCTGAGGAAAGGTTGGGGTGCAAGACCCTGTCATTCCTCCCATCATCAAGGGGATGCCCCAGAAGAATGAGGAAATCCTTGGGACTCGGAATGTAACTGGTAACTGGAGAGCTACTGATTATCCTCTGAGATTCTTTGTGTGTTTTAAAGGAGCCAGCACCAGAGATCCGGAAACACCAAATGACTTGTCCAGGACACTGAGTTTGGTCCAGAATGCTGAGCCTACTGAGCTTCTCCACATCATGGAAACCAGATTCATGTAGAGTTAGGGTGCTCTGGACCATGCCCAGCACACAGCAGGGACTTGGTGGACACTCACTGCACTAGCGAAGGGCAGTGAGGATGCCTGATACCTACAACACTCAATCAGTGTTATTTTATTCATTCCTCACCCCGTATGAATTGGTCTTGTTGGCTTTATTTGCCAAAGGGAGTCTTGGCTTGAGGGGCTTGAGGGACATTTTTAGGGCAATGGAGCTCTCGAGTGGCTGGACTGGATTCAAATAGATCTCAATCTAAATCTGGGGCCCTTTTGAAAAGCAACTACTACCTATTCTCCACAGGAAGGGGGAGAACCAAACAGTGTGGAAAATTTGATATGAAAGGTTCCTCTAAAAGATAATAGTTTATGACAAAAACTAAAACATTATATTTGCTTCAATGCTGGCTGCTTTTCCAAAGGGTTTCCATTCTCCCTGAACTGATTAGGTAGCTGCTGTCCATGCCAACGTGAACTATGGAATTATCTCCAAAAACCATGCCTATACTTGGAGCACCAGGATTGGGTTGTTGGACGAATCGCTGGTTGCACTTGAATCCATTCACTCCACTGGAGGTCTCACCCTTTCAAGGAGAAAATTCTGGACCCTTGGCTCAAGCCCTGAGTGGATTTCTAATAGGTGCTGTGACTGGGCAAATCGGAGCCATTCTCTCATTCAGCAACTGAGAATAATGACATGTTTCCTTTAGGCTCATTATGTGATAAGCAATGATAATTGCGGAGCGGGACATCTCCTGGCTTGAGCTGGATATGAGTCCATATTTTGTTACTGTAACACAGTACTGGAAACAGGCTACGTTAAAAAGGAAAGAGATTCCTTTATCTCATAGTTCTGGAGGCCGGAAGTCCAGCTGTGTGGTTGTCTTGGCTCAGCCACTGCTGGGGGTTTAATGACAGGTGGCATGTGGCGGCAGAAGAAAGAAAGGAGACCGGAGGGATCTCAGCCTCGCAGTCCTTTCTGAGCACAATGCCCTGCTGACCTAAACCTCCTCTAGATCCCAGATCTTAAAGTCCCACTGCCTATTGAGTCCCCACACTGCGGACTGAGCCTCTGATGCATGAATCTTGGTTGTCACCCTCAAACCACAGCCAAACCCTAACAGGGCAGAACCCAGCTCTACTCATGAACCACTCAGGTTGCACGTGTGACTAAGTGGGGTAATAGTGCTGCTAAGCAGTAGAACCCAGAGGAACGGGAGTGAGGGAGTCAATCCATAGAGAGCACCAGAAACCCCATCAGCCCAGAGGAAGGGCTGCAGAATTGGTGGCTCTGCGTATTTTTAAATGACCTCCTGTGCCCCGATACCTAGCTCATGTGTGGCACTATGCATAGAGGCTTTCAGCGATGAAGTTCTGCAGCTCACAGGGTGCTGCGTCAGTCCTGGCTCGCTTCATCTTTACCCTCTGAGCTGAGCTTCATGCTGCTGCCTTTGCCACATGTCTGCCCTGTTCACATGAACCTGCACTGTCTGGCCACCTGCTGCCTCACTGAGTGACAAGGAGTGCTCGTCCCTCATGCATGCCTAAGCTAAGCCAATCCTCACTTAAGCCCTGAGCCCTATGCTTTGCTGTCCTGGGGAACTGGGCAGGACTGGACAGACCCTACAAGGATCCTCCCGCCTCCTTAGTGGGAGGGTTTATTTTCATTCCACAGTGGGAGCCTTCAGAACACCTCCCTGCAAATTTATCAATTTTTGTTATTGTTTGTTTACTTATCGAATGCTTAAATGAGACTGGCAAATACTGCAGATATTTTTCCTTCTTTCTTAGGATAATAATTTTAAACACGTGAGAAATCTTGTGGTATTTCTCAAATTTATACCACTCATACTTTTTATTGTTCTAGCACAATGGCCCTTGTACCCATTTTGAAATGTGTACACACAAAGTGATGTATATTCACACAAAGTAATGTATATTCCCCATGTAGGCATTCATAACTGGAAAAAGAGTAAGCACTCAAGATAGATGGATTCCTCTTGTGGAAGAATTAGATACAAGTTTGACTTGACTGGATAGGGAAGAACTTCAACTGCACTTGAATATGATTACTTTTGATTGTTTTTTTGACACTGGATAGTTTCAGCTCAAAAACTTCTGGTTTAAGAGTTGCCTCTTTGGTTTTAAGCATTATCTCTCAATGTTAGTAAGCATCCTGTGAAAATCCTCTCTGTTGAAGGCATACAGTAGGTAGGTTTCTTCTGGCACTGACTTGGTTTCTCACAGGCTCCTTGAGAGGAAGGGATGATCCAAGTAAAGCAGGTGCTTGTATTTCACCATTCACCAACTCTGCTCCAGTTCTTGGGAGAAAGGTCCAGCAGAACCCATCTTTTCTGGGGAAGAGCTACAGTGGTATGCTCAATGTCCCTGATGCATACACAAGGCAGAGCTTCAGGAATCTGTCTTCTCCTTTTCCTTCATGCACCCTTTCAGGGTCCAGGGCAGACCCTGAGGACATGAGCAATCTAGGGCTTCTCACAACACCAGAAGCAACCTTGGGGCAGGAAATCTAAGATTAAGTTCTGAGTGTATTCTCTTTCAGATCCTTCTTTTAAGGAAAATCATGGAGAAGTATGGGTTATCTCTCCCGCACACAACTCTCTTTGAGAAATGCTACCTTAGAGACCTAGACAGGATTCACTAGCTGCTAAGTAGGCCCCATTTTCTCTGACACCCACCACAGCCTCCACACTTCCCACGTGAAAATCGGACCAGTTAACACATTGAATTCTGGTTCAGGATCCTGGGGACCAGGCACACTCTGCAAAATAAACCTGATCCTTTTGCTCTCTCTGCTCCAGGCCCAGTGTCACACACCATTACGGGCCTCCATTTCCATGTCTGTGACTTCTCCATACTATGTAAGGCATAGCAGCATTCTATAGCCAGTTCTAAAAAGGATGATGAATGATACCTATGACTTATATGTGAAGAAACTGAAGCTCTGAGATCATCAAAAACTTCAGCAAATTTCTACAATGATCAAATGGCAGAATTAGGCATTAGGAGTTGAATCTTCTATTCTCACTTGTGTAATCAAAATCAGGCATGAACGTGAAGACAGTAAAAAAAACAGCAGAGGCGGTGACCAACACCCCGTTAGCATCCGTATAGTGCCAAGAACTGTATCAGGGAGAGACATTAGCCTTCATCCTGCAGGGTTTGCCCATAGGGTACAGCAGGTAGAAGCATCTCCAGGAGGTGAAGAATTTTTTTCACTTCTTCATTCACTCACTCATCCAAAATTTATTGAAAATCATCGATGAGTGGTTTGTGAGATCAATACTTTATAAAAAGAGGGAGGGACAGTGTAGGGAGGTCTGCATTGGTAAATTGAAATCACATTCCCCCCCAAAAGTGAAGAAATTGATAAGAGTCTAAAAGAGAAATTTCTCAAAGAGATTTCCTATCATCTAGCAGCAGTGTTCATGTACCTGGAGGTACATTTTGTTAAATTTCTCATCCTGTGAATGCAGGTCCAGAGTTTGCAAAGAGTCAATAAAAACAAATTCGTGTTTAGCTAATGTAGATTTTTGCCAATATCTTATGTTTATTTCACATTATTTCGCCCAATAACTCACATCCACTGGTCTATTTGGTTTAGCCAAGGTACTGTGGACTAAGTGTGATTATTAAGGTGACTGAGTATTTGGGAAAGGGAGAAAACCTGTACAAGGTCACTTCCATCGAAGTGGCACAGTCAGAATAAAATAAAAAGGTGCATCTGTCTTTCCGTCACCCTCATTCTTAATCAAAGCTGGCTCTGTGGACTCACATTTAGTAACTGACATATCACCACACTCACGTGAAGAGCATTTTATAAGAGACATACACATAGACTAAATTACTTTATGGAGGCAGCTTCTTTCCTCTTTGGAATGCTATGTCCTTTCCCTCTAGGTAGCAGTATCAATGACAGCTGGCTAACTTTTCCATCAGAGCATGACTTTGTTGTTTGTTTTCATCTCAAAGTAGCACAACAGTGATTTTTCTATTATCTTTTACTTTGTATCCATAGTGGGAAAATCCTCCTGTGAAATGCCCTGGAAAATCGGAAATGGAACTTTGATTAGCAGCAGGTTGATCTTATTTTGTGGTGGTGTAAATTAATCTCTTCATGTTCAGAAAGTCCTGTCCCCCCAGGATCTTACTTTTTGTGGACTTCAAAGCACAACTTCTATGTCTGGGAGCCTGTGAAGACTCGGTGCTAAACACTGAAAAGTAATAGCTTTGGTTGCATGCAACCAAAGGCAGATTTTGAGGTCAAATTGACTTTTTTGTTGTTTTATTTGGAATCAAAGAGATTAAAAACTCTAAGCACTTATTAGCATTTCCAACTTTGTCCTAGGCATGTATGTGAATAAGGAGTATGCCTCTTTTCCACCCCTTTCCCAAACCACTTCACATATGGATTACTCTTTATTTCTCACCCATCAAGTTATTGATTAATTTTGTCTCCCCTCCAGGGAAAACATGTGTCACAGTTCCTTTATTTACCTCCCACCAATCAGCACCCAACTAGCATTAGGTGCCAAATCCTCCCTCCCTCTCAGTCCTCTTGTAGCTTCTATAAACACACTGCATTAGCAGTTTTCATATGGTGTTAATTATGCACTTAACTTTCTCCCAATAGATGTTGCCCTTCCTGAGAAAAGGAGTAAGAACATTATAACCTCTATCATTTGCAATGACTATTAGTATACTCAGTGTCTAGGAAACATTCAGAAAATTCTTATTGAATAGATGATGAATGAGTATAGAAATGAATGAATGAATGAATGAATGATTTCTCTTAATCTCCAGAACAAATTTTTACGATAGATAATAGAACTTCAAGTTTTGGCATGGGAAAACTAAGGATTAAAATGCTTAGTATACAACGATGCTGATATAAAAATATATTTTAAGGGTAAAATTAAAATCCAAGATTTTTATAATCTTAAATATGCTTCTAGAAGCTGCAGATTAAGATTTCTTTAAAAATGTATAAGTATGATTGTTGACTCTTGTAAAATTACTTAAACAAGCAAGGATAACTCGGTAGGTGCTCTTTTTTTTCTCTCTCTCTTAGTGGCTCAAGGTTTGACGACTGAGAGAACTCTAGAAGATGTATTTCAGAAATAGACATTGTACTGAAGCTAAGGTGGTCTCTGTCTCCCTACTTCCTGTTATCTATCTTTTATTTTGATCTTTATTTATTCTTTTGGTTTCTCATATAAGAAAGAACATGCAATAGTTGATCTTGTGTGTCTGATTTACTTCACTTCACATATGGCCTCAAGGCAACAAAGAAAGAAAGAAAGAAAAAGCAAAGGAAAGGGACCAAGACCTGGGTGGAAGTGGCAGGAAGGGAAGGGAAACAGGATGAATGAAGATGTATTCGGTACATGTACCAACTCCCCACCAGGAATGAAAGCACAGAGTTTTACCCACATGTGCTAATAAAAAATATATAAGATGGCCCTGCCCTCTGGGGGAAGGAAAGAAAGGCTCTGTCTGCTCCAGGATCATAAGAACCAAAGGAAACAATGGGTGAAGACTCAAAGGACTGTGATCCAGTGTTAAAAATAATATGAAAGAATTATGACTGACGATGCCAAAGACTTCTGGGAATTGAATAATTTCCAAGCACTTCAGTTTGGAAGCATGAAATAGTGCTACCAGGCCCTGCTCTCTGGCCAGGCGCCTCCCTGACCCACAAGACGGAGGACTGTCTTTGAAAGTCTCATCGCCAACACACCTGTCACATTTGCCTCCTTCTACATTTCCTGGGAACAGTTGCTCATTCTACCTCCAACAGACAGGATTTGAGCAACGATAAACACCTGTACCACTGGATTTTCTTTCGTTATTTTTAATGAATAACATAATTTTCAAAACAGAAATGAACTTAGGCCAGGTACATAATAATGGCAAACTGCATGCACTTTATAACTGACTTAGTACAAGTTTCAACATATAAAGGATTATTGTTTGACATAAAAAAGTCATGATCCTCATTTGTCTTGATGGTCAGGAACCAGGAACCATAGAGTAGCAGCAATCTGAGAGGTGATACAAGAAGACCTGGAGTTGAGTATCAGCTCTGCCATCCCCCAGCTATGTGAATTTGGGCATGTATTTGAGTTTCTCTGAGCCTCAGGTTGTTAGCATGGAATCCTGGTACCTGTTCCGTGTGTGAATGACAGGGCTGAGTTGGGAACACACAGTGGCAGTGTGGGGCACAGTGTAGAGTAGGAAGCTGGGGGTAGGGGTCCTGTCATCAGCCTTCTTTCCTCAACTTGGAGCACTAAAACCTTGGATTGCAAATAACTTGTTCCGCAACTATTCTGCAAGATGTGCAAGCATTTCTCATACATTTAACTTGACAAATGAGCGATGTCTTGCAATATGAGCAGTACATGATGCATCACATCGTTGCAACTAAGCCAGTGGTTCTCTCTCACACCGTGGGATCGTTGGAAATCACCTCCCAACAGCCAGAGGTTATGGAGGAGATAAAGTAGAGGAATGCTTCACTTCCGATGAGATCAGGCAGATGTGGAAAGTGTGGGAAACAGTGCAAAATTTTGTAGAAAATACCACCTGAATAAGGCTGAAGACATGGGAGCAATTAATGTGTTTAATAACAATGCAATGTCACTTTTCCATGAAATCTTCAAAAGGAGGGAAACCAAGTGTCATTGGATGGGTTCCTGGTTAAAGTTGCACAAAAGAAAAAGATTCCATTGAGCCAATTGATACCAGTGATTCCATTAGTGATAGAGAACGCCATCCTACACAATAACCCTCCCTCTTCTTTCTTGTCTCCTTCACACTAGCCATGAAGGTATTCAAAGATAAGTGCAGGTTAATTTGCTTATTTTTCTTCATCTTTTTAAATTTTTTACTATTTAGGATTATAATACAGTATTATCATCATTTTATATGAATTTTGGGGGGTTGTGCAAAGAATCATCTGGGTTTCCATTATTTCTTATGGGGAAATTCGCTTCAATATAAAAGTGGTGTGGATTGAAAGCATGTTTCTGACACAAATTATGCTGGGAAACCAAGGTTTTACTGTATTTACTAGTTGTGTGACGTTGGCATGTTATGTAGTCAATTTGCCCCTCTTTGACTCTCACTTGTGAAACAGATAATATAGTGACAATCTTACTGTTGTGAAAAGTAAATAAATTAATACCCGCAAAACTCAGAATGCCTAAGGTATAACAAGTGCTTTACAAGCAATTATTTTTCCTTCCACTTGGGTAGTTTGTTCAATCTTAAAATGAGGATCCAAAATGCCTGTTGCCAAAGGCAATTGTGAGAATTAGAGTTACATGTTGATCATGTTTTAAAGATTGACAGAAGCTTGTCTTGTTGGTGTGATGACATAACACCCTGCAATGTGGTACCGAATGACAGTCATTTCTCTCTCCATTGTGTGCTTTTCTTAAAGAAAAAGCAGACAAAAGAACTCACATCCAATGACTTTAGGGCCAGTCTGCCTGACAGGACATCACATTAAACAGAGCTGTGACTTGGATTGAAGCGATTGGAGTCAGAGAACTGGTTTCTTATCCAGGATCACTGGAGTGTGCTGCACTCCCTGCCTTTGGAGGCAGATGCGCTCACAGAAATGGACCAGTGAGTGCTTAAAGGCTGACAGCTGCTCCCAGGCTTTTCAGACTCTTTCTACAAAACTCTGAGGATCGCAATGAAACGAGTTCCAAGGTGAGTAAGAAATGCAGAGGTAGCAGTTGATAGCTGAGCTGGTCATGGAAGAATACATGTCTTTTATTTATGTCTCTGCTACCACCCGTGTAGAAGAAAAGCAATCGAGGAAAGTATATTTACTTGGAGTTAGAAGGTCCGGATTCCAGCCCTGCCTCTATTGATTCATATTTGCATCATAGGGTCAGCCCCATGTGACCTTGTCAATCCCCATCACTTCTCTTAAAGTAAGGAAAGTGGTAAGGTGGTGAAGCTTAATTGTGTCAAACGGATTGGCTTAGGAGCCACCAAAAGGATTAGTATGCACACTTCTGGGTTTTTGTGGGAGGGGGATAATGGATGAGTGACTTTGGGGTCTATATCTGGTCCCAGGCCCCTCACTCTCTGGCACTTCTCCCCTGCTCTGCTTCTCAACTCTCTGTGAACTGAGCAACTTTGCTCCACCATGGCCTTCTGCCATGGTGGTTCTGCCTTGGAGCCAGCTGACCACGGACTGATTCCCCTGAATCTGTGAGTCAAATTAAACCTGTCTTTATTTAAACTGTGGGTGTTTGGTGTTGTGTTCCAGTAATGAGAAAGCTAATATAAATGGCTTCCTCCTAAAATAAACATTGTATATGACCATTGCTTTGCAAATTCTACCAAACCACATACATGTAAGTATTATATTTACATGATTTCTATTACTTTTGTGAGAGATAAAGATAAACATAATCTAGTCCATGTTCTCAAGGTGCTTACTTCTTAAATTGGTCCATGTTGAAGAGATGAAATCTAATCATAGGTAAACCTAATGGGACAGCACAAATAGAATCTCTAGTCTCCATAACAAAGAAGGTAGCAGTCTTGATTTATATGATCAGGTTCACTAGATCTTGGTGACACTCAGTGAAATGGAACATCTTCATATCTGGGGTTCCACCATGGTTTCTGGGACCAATTTTGGACATACTAAGCTTTGCATCTAATGAGCAATTCCTTAATGAGTTCAAGTTGTCACCTGAGCCAACTCTGCTTATCTGGCTCATACTCTCAGTTTGGAATGATCTGTCCTCACCTCATGCTGATTGGCTCTTAACACACTTGCTCTGAACATATTCTTTGCTGCCAGAGCTTGTTGTCCTCTTTCCACTAAAGTAGCTATTCACATTTCGATGGGTTTGTCCTCAAAATTTTTCTCTTCCTCATGAATAATAAATCTCAAAGATTGGGAACCATGTGATAGGATCTTGCTATTTTAGTGTCCAGTGAAAGACATGACTTATATCATACCTTCAGCAAATGCTCTGGAGAAAGAAAACAAACAACTGAAAAAGAGTAAAAGGGAGCAGCCAAAGGGCAGAACTGTGAGAGGAAGGAGAGGAGAATAGGAGGCAACTCTGTTACCAGCCTGTGTGAGGAAGAGTTGACGTGACGTTCACCTGTAGGACAGACAGGTGGGTGAAGAGAGAATACTCATAGCCGGTTGATACAGACTGAACAGTATAACTAACTACATCAGGAGCAGTGAGTTTTCTACTGCACAGAGAAGGCAAACATGGCTTGGACGATTACAGTGTGGTGATTTCACAAAGAAGGTCTGTTGTGCTTTGTGAATAATGAGGAGTAGATTGTGTCCCACAAAATTTCTTCTTCTATTTCTAACGTCCCATTTTGCTGCGACTGCACCTTGATCAGCATGGAATTGACATAGAGTAATACCTAATGCGGTGGGCTGGGGTTCTGTCCTGCATCCCAACTTATTACTCTTATTACTTAGATCTGCCACCAGGCTTTGTGCTCTTCAGTGATGGTCAAAGTGACTCCACTCAAAGCTTTGTTCATAGCCCCTGACCATCCTTTCTAAAGTGGCACCTTCTCCGCCACTCTCTGATCCTTCACCCCATCTGAGTTTCCTCTGCAGCAAGCAATCACCCTCTGACACTGTATTATCTGCCTATTTAGCTGTTTGATGTCAGACTCTCTCATTATAAGGTTAGCTCCAGGAAGGCAGGAACTTTATATAATTTGTTCAACTCTGTATCCCCACTACCTAAAATAGCATCAGACACACGGGCAACATACAGTAAATGTTACTGGAAAAAGAAGTAAATGAAGGAGCTTGATTTACTTGAACCTGTCTTAGACTATTGTGCTATGCTGGAAGTAGCTGGTGTAGTAAAACCAGATTCTGCAAACTTTCAAATAAAAATATGACTGGCCTGAATTTCTGTGCTGGTAATCAAAGGATGGCAGTGTCTTTCCTCAGAATGCACCGTATTGGACACCTCCAGTCTTGTCTGCATCTGCTCAAGTCACATCCATACAGGTTTAGATTTGGCCAGTCATAACCTGGGTCATGTTTCACACTGCTCTTGACCCCCAGCTCAGTGCCATAGTTCAATCAGGAGATCTTGCCTGCTGGAAATTAAGTTCCCTGAAAGCAGAGACTGCCTGTTCCCATTTGTTACAGCACCTTGAACAGTCAGTGGGCTGCCTGCTGAATCACATTGTCCTGAAAATCCATAATGAGTGAATGAGAGAAATTGAATGAATCACTACAATATCTTTCTAATTCATCTCAGCTACTTTGTTTTTTCATCCATTTAACATAGACTCCACCCTTAGGACAGGCCAATATTTCTGAAACAACGCTTTGTAGATGGCTTTTTGAAATATAAAAGCTTTCTGTAACTTTCTTCGCTTATGGAATTACCCTTGTATTACAGACTGGTATCTATGGCCCCGAGGCCTCAGCAGAGCTGAGCTGATGAGGTTCCTGCTCCACAGTCTTGAGTTGAGATTTCTGCCCTCTTGGGGGCAGAAATGGGATCACAGCCCTGGATGTACAAGATATATAGCTCTATAAAATGCAGGAAATGAAACCAAAGGGGATTATTCTTGAGCCTTAAAATCTAATGAAATTTGCCCTTTTAGACTCCAGACTTCCACGAGGAGTCTGCAAAGCCTTCTTTTCCCCTTTCCTTCCTTTTGGCATAAGAATGAATTGCATTTGTATTTTAGGAGCGGATAACCTTTTCTGTTTTCACAGTTCGCAGCTGAAGAGGAAGCTTGACTTAGGACAATTGGGTGTCACCAACATTGGACTTAGATAATGTTATGACTGCACTTCAGATTTGAGGTAAGTTTTGTAGCTGCTTGAGTGTGATGAATGTGCTCTGTGTACAAGAAAGACAAGCATTATGGGCTGCAGGGATAGAAGGACATAGACTGGGTGTTTACATGAAGCCGTAACCACCCCTTTCCCAACCTTGTGGCCTCACTTGAAGGTGAGACTGCTAGGGAAATGAGATTAAATGGAGTCCGAAGGGAAACTCTCTGGATTAAGAGGACTAGAGTCGTTGTTTTCAGAACAGACATCAGAAAAATTGCCCCTGACTCTCCATGTACACACTGAAGAAAGAACACGTGTAGAACAAAAAGAAAGCAGCTACCCACGAGCCAGAAAGGGTGCTTTCACTGGAAACCAGCTCTGCCAGAACTTGATCTGGAACTTCCAGCCTCCAGGACTGTGAGAAAATGGATTTCTCCTATTTAACATACCCAGCCCATGGTATTTCATTACAATGGTCCAGGCTGGTGAATAGACCACAAAAACCCTAATCCTTCATGTGGCCACAGTTTACCCTGATACCATCTCCCCCGAAAGACTCCCCATGCTCTGCCAAAGTGGATACCTCGCATGGCCCAGGGCTCAGTCCTCTCAGCTTTTCCTCTTTCGCTCCAGCATGGAATCGGTACTCTATGAAACTCTGTTATACTGAATGAAAGTAAAGTGAGTTGAGATGAATCATTGGGTGATTTTAACCTCATACTTCAAAAAGACTTGATTGGGAAATTAAGACAATGGACTCTAGTGGTAACCACATGCACTGAGATAGTAATGACAATAGCCCGGCTGCTACCACTGCATGCTTAGGAGCCCACAGAGAAGGTGTCCTCATGAAATGCCACACTAAGTGGTAAAATTCTAGGATGCTGTATGGTGTCTAAGACTGAACTCAATGTGAATTCTTGGTCTGAGTCTTCCCAGATGGCATTGATCCTCTTCATTCCTTGCTTTCCTCATTTATGCCATGAGGATAGTAATTCTTGCTTGCCATTTGATAAACAAACAAGAAATGAATGAAAGGATGAATGGAACAGGATTTTGTAAACCAGAGCTTTGCAAACCATAGACTCTTGCAGCGTGGGAGTTAGATATTCTGCCAAGTAGCACAATGCCTGACACATGCTCGAAGTTTCATCAATGTCTGTTGAATAAATGTCCTTTTGAGATGTGGATCCTGTTCGGCCCTCATTCATCCCCCGAGCTCCACTGGACCTTCCTCAGTCAGCACTAAGCAATTCCACAAGCACTTGCTCATCCTATTTCAATCCCTTACCTGTTACCTGTAGGAAGTAGAAGTTTAACTTTAGCCATGTTGTGTAATACATTGAATGACGTCATGATCTTTTGCTGTAATCTAAATTTTACTGTCGTATTATTTATGAAGAAAATATTCCTGAGAAACTTAGTAATTTGAGTGGAAACCAGTAAAGTTGTTGATGCTATTTAAGAAAGAATTTTCCACTCCTATGTGCTGTACTAGAACTCCAGACTTCTCTGACACATTTGAACTATGTGATGAAATGATCTATAGTTTTATTCTATTCTGTGAGATCCTTGATTCAGTCTTGTAAGTCAAAGTTTGTATATTCAAGTGAATATGGGCTACAGGGAAGCGCATTTTAAGCCTGCCTTGTTCATTCTTTGTGAAATGAGTAAATTAGTTAAGTGTACATCAATTTCAAGTTTTCAGCAGTCTTCTGTGGTATGACACTAATAAGTTAATTACAATTGCATCTTCAGCAATGCAAGTCTAGTTGGAATAGCACTTGCCAAACTTAAAAAGCAGTCCCTTGAAACTATGTTCCATGTCCTTGAAACTAATAACGATCAGTAAAAACTAAATATCATACGCTACTTTAGTTTTAAAATTTATTTCATTTAATGTTCCTTATCATCCTGAGCCATAAGAGAAACTTAGTCCTATGAATTAGTCCTATGAATTAGTGTGCTTTGGATACTATACAAAAATATCATTTATTAATACAATATAGCAGCATATTTATTTTAAGTAAGTCGAATTTCTCATAGTGCTGCAGCTTAGAAGCCTGAGAGATCAAAGTACCAGCCTGGCCCAGACTTGTCAGGAGCCTGTCCTGGCCTACAGATGGCTGTCTTCATACTGTGCGGTCGCACAGCACACACAGGGGCAGAAACAGGCACCTGTTTCTGCCACCACACTAACCTATCATGGGGAACCCGGTCTCAGGACCTCATTTACCCCGAGTTACTTTCCAGTGACCCCATTGACAAATACTGCCACCCTGGGGTCGTAGCTTCCACATGTGCAGCTTTTCTGAGGGGAGGCACAATCTATAGCACTGTATTTTCTGATCCAGGATGCTCCCACTCAGATACAGCAACTGGTTTGTTCAGGTGGCGTTGATCTAAGAAGGGGACACAGCTGAAACCCGCAAAGTCATTCCCATCCTGAACTTTGCAATCTTTGCCATATGAAAGAATAAGATTTCTATATTCTATATTCTTCCCTCCAATGATTCTGACTCCACATCACTTTCTTACTATTTCCTCCTGATTTTCTCTAATTTCCTTTACTCAGTTGCCCTCACCTGGGGGATTTTCCCACATGGGTGACGTGTAACGATGTTTGCAGACATTCTTCCTCATCATGACTGAGCAGTGATGCTGTCACCCAGCGGGTAGAGCCCAGAGCTGCTGCCTCACATCATGCAGGGCCCAGGACACTCCCCAGCACAAAGGACAATGGAAGTCAGGAGCCAATGCCTCCAACTTGACAGCCCAGACCTCTGTGAGCGAAGACTTGCTGCACATCTTGTCTCTGCAGCTGTATTTTTTTGTCTGACAGGTAGTATCCCAGCCTGACCTCCCCCAGTGACCTGGATTCTCAGTACCCATTCATGACTCACAGGCATTCCAGAACCAAGTTCTTCTTTCAGCTCTGAAATTTCACGATTTAACACAATGCCAAACTGTGCACCCCGCACGGCTCTGCCTGCCAGATCTAAGGCTGAGGGAGGCTCTCTAAACTCTGGATCTTAGAAGAGAGAAAGGGAATGAGAACTACATGGAGAGGAATTACACAGAAAGGAATTGCATGGAAAGGTAACATTAAAAGGAAGAAAATGAAAAGAGGATGAGAAAGAATGCATGCAGTAGCCAACATTTCTAATTCTAGTAATGATCGACAATACCTTCGTGAGAAAATTAAGTCTTCTTGAACCTCAATTTCTCCATTTGTAGAATGAGAAAAATTATTTATGTCTCATAACACTGAGCATTTACATAAAATAATTATAGATATATATATAGCCCAAAGTTAACCATAGTAACAGTAGTAGTAATAATAGTTAACAGTAATTAGTTATGAATAAGTAACAACATATAACTTATCATTATAATATTTATATTTATTTCAATTTACACAAATATATTTATAAGAATAAGCATTGTTTCTAATAAAGTATACATTATGATGTATTAATAATATAGATTGAATTTTGCATTTACTATTATATAGATATAAAAGCAGCAGTGACAACCGTAGCAGCCAATGTTTCTACACGCGACTGTGTTAGCGTCTCCGTTCCAGCCATGAATCAGCTGAGGTCGCCAAAGTTTAAACAAGTTGCTCAGGATCACAAGGCTGCACACAATCAGCATTTGGATTCAAAGTCAAGTTGTCAGCGGGCTGTGTCTGAGGTGGTCCCTGAGGGTGAAATAAGGAACCTAACCCAGTTTTTTGTAGAATAAGCTTGCAGGTTTGCTGACTCGTTTTGCAGAAAAAGAATTTTCAGGATGCATCAGTGAGAGGCAGGGGAAGGGTTTCTTAGGCAGAGACTTTAGGACACATTCAAGAGGGGTCTGTAGGTGCTCAGAGGAATGAGATCTGCATTGTTTCCAGAAGAGGGAACATTTATGCTTCTCTTGAGGGGGTGGAAACTCCAGGGAAAGGCACCCCCCCACCCCACCCTGGAAGGATACCAGCCCATTCTATGGGTATGGGCCCAGGTCACTTTGACTTTTCTCAGCTTGTTCCTTTATCTTAAGATCAGGCTCCCGCTCCTTTCTCAATGGAGCTAATTTATGGACTTTCAGTATTCCTGAGAAATTTAGAGTGTGATGCCTTTGGTAGGAAAAGATCCTCAATGTAACTAAAGAAATGTCAATATGGATCACCTTGAGTAACTTCAGCTGGGTCCTGGAAGTTGCATTCTTATTAAAAAGTACAATTTTTAGTTGTGATTTCCTTGTTCCCTTTCTACCCATGCTTTTGTCTATCCTACCTCAAAGTGTGGTTGACTTCACATTCCCAGCTCCTGCTTGTACTTAATCTTTCATTCATTCAGTCGTGGGCTTTAGAAAGGGTGCGAGAAGACAGCCACCCGGAATTGGACAGTATGAAGGGGCAAGGCCAAGGTTGGCGGGAGTGGCCCACGTCCCTACAAGGCGCTGAGTCTGTCACCGTGTGGTACTGGCTGCTCCTGAGGCCTGGGGACTGTGACCTTTTTGGATAAAGGTAGCTGTGGAGCCTGAATGTTTCCACAGAACTCCAGTGAATGCCTTACTGGATGAAACATCCCCTGCCCCATGGTGAGAAACCGTGACGCTGTGGGCTGCATAAATGCCAAATCAAGATCCCTGTGAAGCGTTTTGTGTGACCAGCTCTTTACAGCACATCCAAGTCCCCACTTGGCTCCCGTTTGGTGCCTGCACGGCTCTCATCTTCAGAGGGTGCCCTGGAAGGGGGGCTCCCGGGTCTCCGGTTAATTAACCATCAAGGGAGGGCAACTCCTAATAGGGCATCACACTCCTTTTAACCACAAGGCCATTGTTCCCTCCCCACCAGGTACAGCTGACCTAGAAATAGGCCGCATTGTCCCAATGCTGGGACTATTTATTAAGTGGCCTATTTTCTGCTCCAGGTCAGCCAACAATGGGAGAGGCAGCACAGACAGGGGCCGTGCAGCATGCGGAGGGGAGTTCAGTCCTCAGTGAAGCCATTATGCCAAAAGGAAGAGGCAGCTGTGCAAAATCGATGGCATGCATGCACAGAGGGGCTGGCACGCTGAGCAGGAACAGGTGTGAAGCCCTGGCCTGGAGGAGGCTTCTGCCTGGCCTCTCCTCCGGTGTGCCAGGCTGCACTCCTGAGCGGGGGGGGGGGGAGCTCCTCTAAAGTTTTCATCTTGGCTGTGCTGAAAGATAAGGTGTGCACAAGTCCTTTCATGCCACGAGGTCCCCAACCCCATGTTCTCGGAGTGGCCCATGGTATCTGATCACAACCACGCTCTGCCAGATTTAGTTCCCTCTTGTGGTCTCTGATGCACATTATCTCCACCCCATCTCTCTTCTACTGTTTACCACCCTGGCTGTCCCCATAGTGGATCGTGTTTGGGGTCCACATCTCTGCTGGGAAGGAATTAAAACGGTTGCCATGATCAGTCAGTGTTTGTACGGATTGTCAATTTAATTATGACACAAGAACTTGGAGTCTTTCACACTTCACTATGTAGAAGATAGACAAATTTTATCACTTATTAATCAGTGGCTAAAAAGATACATCCTGCTTTTCAATGATTGCAGAATCCTGCTCTAGGGGCAAACTCAGCAGGTAGATGCCTGGGTCTGGTCTGAAAAGTGCCAAGGACAGGAAACGTGCACATGAGAAACTGGGTTTTAATTCTGCACCTCACACTGGACTACATAAATGTCAGGCTGTGGGGGGGGCAGGAAAGGCAGAGGGTAAAGGATGCGTTATCCAGCCACGGTGAGCAGGAGCTCAAAGGTGCTCCAGGAACTCTGGGCTGCGGTGAAGAGGAAGCTTCCCAGTGGTATCTAAACCAAAGACTGGGATGCTGGGGAATCACACCCTGGGCTCTGTTCCTTGGTGAAAGGTGGCTTTCTGCTGGGTTCTTCCTCTTTCTGGCCCTTCGCAAAACAAGCTACCAGAGTGAAGGGAAGCAGCTAAGCAAACACTAGCAGGTGCTAGGGGTAGGGGCTGAGCTGGCGTCCACTGGGATGGCCAAGGCCAAGGACGGGCACATGCGAAATTGGCTGCAGAGCCTCAATATCCATGATTGAGAGAAAAGAAAGAACCACTTTTTATTGAATCCCTGATAAAAAACTGACCTTGTGCTGGGTGCTTCCTCTACTCTCTCCTGCAATCTTCTCTTTGCAGTAATTCATTGAAGGTATTATCAATATGCCCAGTTTCATTTGCAGGAGCTGAGACCCAGAGACCATGAAATTCCTTCTGCAATTATGGCGAGGAAGGAGCAGGCACAGGTTCATGCCAGCAACCCTGAGACCTTGCTCTTTCTGCCTTCCCTGGCACCTCTGCCAGAATCCAGGCACTGCATGGCAATTGTGTTTGAACCTGCAAGTTTGAAAAGTGGCTGAGGAAATAAATGCAAGGGAAGGGGTTGCAGTGAGGTTTGAGTTTGGGAGGAGACTTTGGAATTGTAGTTTGTGGGCTGGCGCACCTCTCCGGGACAGGCCCAGAAAGGGAGGAAAGAGCCCTTTAAAACCATCAGAGAAAGGCCTGAACTTGAAGGTGTTGTAAGTACTCCCTCCCTAGCACAGAGGGAGCAGGCTTTGTGAACACCCAGAGTGTAGAGGGAAATATCTAAACAGCTTCTTTCTGCTCATCCCCTCAGAAACCTGAGGAAGATTGGTTAACAGGAGAAAGAGCTAAAATAAGACGGGGAGCTCAGCTCCAGAGTGACATAACCAAAGCCCTCAGAGAGAACCAGCCTCAAAACAGAGCAGCACAAACACCTTCCACAGGAGCTGCAGAGCAATGCATGTTCAAAAATGCCAGAGCTGTTTCCAGAGGCAGGATAATTGTGGTGACATATGATCAATGAGTGAGGAAGTGATACATCTTTCCCTGAAGGAGCTGCGGAGACCACACCTTGAGGAAGGGTTCACTTCCCAGCTCTCTAACTCGGAGGGGCTCTAAGTGTAAGCAGGAAAGCAAGGATCCTCCAAAGAAATAGGGCAACCACAAGATTGCACTGAGAGTGGAGGGTTCTGTGCAGATGGCCTAGTGCAGGAATGAAAGCCTGCCTTACTGTCCAAGGAACTTTCACATGGATCAAACTTTGCACCCTCTCTGTTTCAATGGAATGGGCTGGGGGTGGGCTTGGAGGGCTGGTAACTTACAGAGCTCAAGCAGTGTGCCTGGTGACACATAACCCCTGACTCTCTGGCCCCTACCCCAAGTCTTCTGCCTTTTTGAGACCTAAAAAGACGAATTTGAGACAATTCAGTATTTTCCTTTTCTCCTCTCTTTTTTTTTGGGGGGGGGGTAGGAAACATATTATCAAAGTAATAAAGCATTGCACAGAACATTATTACAATAACCAGATGAAACCAAGAGTGAAATGCAAACAAAGACCCATGAGTTCCCAAGCTCCCCTGCATCCTCATCTCCAGAGCCTCCAAGGACATCCTTGTTCTCTAAGAAAGAGTTGGCAAAAGCATTTTCTGATTGATTTCCAATTGTCCTGGCAGTTGCAAAGTATTTTTCCTATCTGGTTGAGGAAGGATTGATAAATAAAAATTGGATACATTTAAAGTATATGATGTTTTGATACAAGTACACTTGTGAAATAATCTCTGCAAACTAATATACATACTAATATACATATAATAAACATATACAATGACTCATGTAGTTACAATGTTCCTGTGTGTGTGTGTGTGTGCGCACCCACGTGCGCGTGCATGCACGCTGAGAATATTTAAGGTTTACCCTCTTGGTAGGTCTCAAGTTTAAATACAGTATTGCCACTGCACATTAGATCTCCAGAACTTAGCACTTACCACCGACTCTCTGTACCCCATTACCCAACAGCTGTGTCCCCCTCCTCCCAACAAACTGACCTACTTTATGCATCTGTAAGTGTTACTTTCAGATTCTGTATAAAGAGTATACAATATTTGCCTTTCTGGGCCTGGATTATTTTTCACTTAGCACAATATCCTTCACATTCATCTATTTTTTCTTAATGGTTGGATTTTTTTTCCTTTTATGTCTGAGAAATACTCAATTGCATATGTGTACCATGTTTCCTTCATCCATCCATCCACCCATCCATTGATCCATCAACAAATAGTTAAATTGTTTCCATTCTTAGCTATCATAAGTAATGCTAGGAAGGACAGGAGAGTACAGTACAGGTATCTCTTTGAGATCCTCATTTCAATTTGGATAAATAACCAGAAGTGGGATTTTAGGATCATATGGTAGTTCTATTTTCACTATTTTGAGTAACTTCATACAGTTCTTTTATAGGGCCACATCAATTTACATTCCCATTAGCAGTGTACAAGTCTTCCTTTTTCTCCACATTTTTGCCAGTTTAAATTTTACACCATAGACTTCTCTTCTGTTAAATATTACACAAATATCCCTTAATATGAATAGCAGAAAATCATTATGGAAAAAATTCTTTTGAGTATTTGGGCTCCTGATGGTTCCTTCTGCTTTCTAATCATTTGTTTCCGTGGAAACTGGGCTGCTTGTTTAAGTTCTTCATCGTGCAGTGGATAAGTCCCTGTGTCACTCATCACAGTGTTACATCTGAAAGAATAAAAGCTAACTGGAAAAACTCAAGGGATGGAAATACAGGATTGAGTCCTTTTTTTGTCAATAAGAAAATCTTAGAAATTGTTAAAGAAATCTTAGATACTTTTGAAAATTCAGCGTGGAAATGGAAAGGAGAAAGAGAGAATGGAAACTGAGAGAAGACTGAAGAGCAGAAATGGAAGGAAAACAGGAAAAGGAAGAGGAGGAAGAAGAAAGAAGAGAGAGAGGAAGGGAAGGAATAAGGGAGGGAAGGAGGAAGGGATAGTGGAAAGAAAGAAAGAAGGTAGGAAGAAGGGCAAGGAGAGATGAGGAAAGAAGCAAAAAGAGAAAAGACAAAAGGGAGAAAAAAAGAAAGGTGAGAGGGAGGGAGAGAGAAAGGAAAAGGAAGAAGGAAATGAAGGATCATTCTCCAAAAAGCACTGGCATGTATTTTAGTAGAGTGACCAACTCACTCTGAAGCCAATTGGAATACTCCTGTTTTAACCATGCCAGACCTACATCTTTATGGGTGTGTGGTTGTTTACCCTAATTTTAGGATTTGTGAAGCTCCTCATAAGCTCCATGCTGTTCCTAATCAGCCTGGAATCAAAAATAAACAGAAAATTTATTCAAGAATACCAGAATGCCTGGGCCTCCCTTGCAAGCACGAGGTCCTGAGTTTGATCTCTAATACTGGAAAAAAAAAAAAGAATTATGCCAGGAAAGTCAAAATCAGTAAATGGATGCAGATTTGTAGGGGATTGCAGTATTGATTATTGCCCTGAGATGGTAGAAAAATCTCCTCCCTCCATAAAAGGATCTTATGGATGAAAGCAGAGCAGGCTTCCATCTTGGCAGGGCCTCGTCATCCAAGCTGCAGACAGGAAGAGATCCAAGCTTCCCTTTTCTTTTTTCTCCTATTTCTGACATTCTTTTCATCAGAAAATGCACTACTTAATTTTTTTTTAATCTAACAGACAAGGGGGCTGACTTCCTTGAAAGATTCAAATTACACATAACCCAATTCATTAATTTATTCATTGCCATTCAAGTAATGGCAGGTCCTCAGGGGCCTTCAGACTTGGTTGGCTGTTCTGTGTGCATTTTTCCTCTGTCCCTCCAAAGACATAATGAAAATGTGGACTTCACAATAAAGAAAACTGGATTTTCATTAAATTAATATTCATAATCAAAATATTGGTAAATTTATTCTCATAGTTATTCAAAAGTATATTTTATACTTAGCATTCTAAACATAGTTTAATATTTTAATGTAATTTCATATCAAATTATAATTTAATTTAAATTTTTAATTCAATATCTAACTTAATTTAAAAATTATGATTTTTTATAGAAGAAACTAATTTAAGATAGTTCTTTATTGAAAAAATATAATATAGAGGACAAAACAAATATTATTTTTTTAAGCAGAAGTTGTAAAATAACCAATGATCTATTGGAGCAAATATTCTGAAAGATTAAAATTCTTCAAAGCAAACTTTATAATGTGCATACACAAATGAAGCCTAACACCAGTGTGACTTGAATTAGTTTTTCTTTCTTTCTTTTCTTTTTTTTCAATATTTCCCTTCAACAATAATGAGTGCCCATGTGGCAAATAATCTAATAATAGAACACACTTAGATATATTTAAGAGGTGTTGTCAAGAAATCTGAGGAAAGCTTCCTTCTCCAGATCATATTCATGAAATATCTCCAAGGCCTGTCTCAAACTCTACTGGATATTCATTCTTTGAATTTTCATGCTGACGTGTTGAGTGTCACACACTAGTACTCTCAGGGTTTAACAATCACAGTCACCTAGTAAATTTCTAGATTGCACAATTCTTATCTGCCACAAACTAAACCCAGCTCAAACTGCATCAACAGAGAGAAGGAAATGTGTGAAGGTTGAGAATACAGGAGCCACATGGGCTACCCACAGAGAAACAGGGGTGCATGTGGTCACTGCCAGATGCAGTGAGCTCCCTGAGAGGTATATTCCCAAGACAGAGCCTCAGGGTGAAAGTGCAGCTAAGTGGTAGAGCATTTGCCTGTAATTGCCCATGGCCCTGGCTTTGATCTCCAGTACCACAATAAATAAAAATAAGTGAAAATAAATAGAGAAAAGGACACTGACAGCTTGGAGATGTCAGTCGAGATCAGTGAAGAGGATATTAAAGAAGATGAACAATTTTTGCCAACACGCTTACAAAACTGCACTTTTGAAATCCAGTCAGGCAAGGATAATTCCAGGCTTCTAAAAATCAATTAGAGCTGGGCATGGTGGTGCAAGCCTGTAAACCTAGCACTCAGGCTGAAGCAGGAAGATTACCATGAGTTCAGAGCCAGCTTTGGCTACATAGTGAGTTAAAGGCTAGCCTGAACTCCATAGTGAGACCCTGTCTCAAAAAAAAAAAACAATTAAAATAAGAACCAAGAAAGTATGTAAAGGTGCATATGTCCAATGATGAATGTCATTATGTTGTGCACCTAAAATGTACAAATAAAAGGATATACCCCCCAAAAAAACCCAATTAAATAAATAAATAAATAAATAATCAGTTAGTAGGCAATGGCCACACTCCAGTATCTGGCTTACATGGTTAAAATGTCAACCAGTCTCCGGCTACCGTACCACTGCCCCTGAATGCCGAGGAGCAGAACTCCCCACCCAGTGGTGAGGATGTGAGCCTTGCAGACACAAGCAGCACATACCCCACCTGCGGCTGTGCCCAGCCATTACCTGTACCCACACCACAGAGTTGCAGGGGTCACAAAGGACATTATTCTGAGCTCCAGAAGATAGAGCAGAAGTGAACAACAGAAAGAGGGCCTCTCTGAGGCTCCTTGATGAAAATTGAAGCCCACCAGAAAAGTGAAGAAAATCTCTACAATAAAGGCACACCAGACCACCTTAGTTGGGGGAGCAGCAGTGTAGACCAGAGCGGTGCAGCTGCAAGAAGATCCCAGCCAGGGCTCCATCCTGAACTCAGAGGCTGGGGCACACTGGGTCAAGCCAAGGGCCTGCCTGGAAAAGAGCTTCACAGGCTCACAAGCAATGGGCAGAGGTTCACTGCAATACCATTGGTAAGTGTTTAAGATCCTAGCCAGAAACCTGCTCACACAACAGGAACCAGGGTGCTCAGGCCCCAGCCAAATACCCACCCAGACAACAGCTACATAGGAGACCTAACCAGAGGCACACCTAGATACCATTCCAAATGTGCACAGGCCCCAGACAGAAACCTGCCCAGACAACAGGTCAGCTCAGGGATCATGAAGGCCACCATTCTGATCCCAGGAATTAGTGTACTGGTGAACAGCAGAGAAAAGGCTGCTCTGTGGCCTGCTGAGAATTCAAGACCACTGGGTGAGCAAAAAGTTGCCTCAACAAAAGCATAGCATGCTTGCACATAAACAAGTCTCAAAACCAGAAATCCAGATCACCTAAACCAACCACATAGGGAAACAAGATAGAACACTCTGATACACAACAACCTGGACTCCCTGAGCTAGCAACAAAAGAGGATCTGGAAAAAATGAAATCAGAAATAATTTCTCAGATAACAGCAGAGATTGTGCCCATAGTGCAAGACATGATTAATAAGCCTAGAGCAGGCACAGATTAAAAAATAGAGGAGCTGAAGAACACAATGGAATCCCAACATAGGAAACAAATGAAATTCATAAAACAGATGCAAACAGATTTACAAGAGATTAAAAACTCCCCTGAAATTTTTCACAACAGACTAAGCCAATGTGAGGACAAAAGTTCAGATATGGAAGAAGATTGCAATTAGTGGCCAGGAAAAGAAAATTTTCTTTAAAATAGTAAGGGACCATGAGAAATCAATCCAGCAGCTGCTAGACAATGCAAAGAAGAATAAAATAAGACTGGTTGGAGTCAATGAAGAAACAGGAGAGTATGCAGACAACATAAAAAAAAAAACCAAAAAAACTGTTCACTGAAATGATGGCAGAAACCTTCCCAAGCAGGGAAAAAGAACTTGACATAGAGGTAAGTAAGGCATATAGAACTCTAACTAGCCATGATAAAAAATATCTACACATAGGCATATAATAGTAAAGATTCCAGAAACCAACAGAACAACAAAATTCTACAAGCAGTTAAGGAAAAGAAACAAATCACATACAAAGGAAAGCCCATCAGAATCACACCAGACTTCTCAATGCAAACCCTCAAGACAAGAAGAGTGTGGAGTGACATATTTCAAGCCCTAAAGGAAAACAGCCTCCAACCCAGATTGATGTATCCTGCAAAACTATCTTTCAAAATTGATGGAGAAATAAGATACTTTCATGACAAAGAGCACCTTAGGAACTTCATGAATACCAAACCAGCATTGCCAAACATTTTAGACAATATCCTAGGAAAAGAAAATGAGGATCACAATCCCAGGAAGCCCAGCAGAATGAATCCATTGGACATGACAAGAAATTAAACGCAAAGGGGGAGAATCCAACAAAATGAAAAAGTCATGACAAAGATAAGTCAATAAGTATTAGTTTTACCTTCAATGTTAATGGTTTCAATTAACCAATCAAAAGAAATAGACTGGCAGAATGGGTCAAGAAGCAAGATCCAACAATATGCTGCATACAAGAAACACACTTAATTCAAAAAGAAACTCATAGACTGAAAGTTAAAGGGTGGAAAACAATACTCCATGCAACAGGAACCTGAAAAAAAGCAGGAATAGCTATCCTCTTTGCAGACCAAGTGGATTTCAAACCAACACTGATTAAGAGACACAAAAAAGGACCCTACATCCTTGTAAAGGGAAGAATCCAAGAGGAAGAGATGACAATCATAAATATCTATGCACCAAACACTAGTGAGCCCAACTACATAAAACAAATACTAACAGACATGAAAAATCATATATGCACTAATACAGTAGTAGTGGGGGACCTAAATACCCTACTGTCACAAATAGATAGATCAACTAGACAAAAAAACAATCAACAAAATACTAGAACTCAAGCAAACTCATGAACAAATGAACTTAACAGATGTTTACAGTGGTTCACCCCATAAAATCAGAATACACATTCTTTTCAGCTGCACACGGGTTGTTCTCCAAATTAGACCACATACTTACTCATAGAACATGTTTAAGTAAGTGCAAAGGAATTGAAGTTATTCCCTGTATATTATCAGACCATAGTACAATGAAATTGGAGATCAATAGCAAAAGAAACCACAAAAATTTCATAAACAGATGGAAACTGAATGATACACTTCTGAATAACCAATGGATCATAGAGGAAATTAAAGAAGAAGTTAGACAGCCCCTACAATTAAATGACAATGACAATACAACATATTGGAATCTATGGGACACAAGAAAGCAGTTTTATGAGGGAAATTCATAGCAGTGAATACTCATATTAGGCAAACAGAACAACTTAATTAAACAATCTAATGCTGAATCTCAAGATTCTAGAAAAAGAAGAGAAGGACAAACCCAAAGCTCATACATGGGAGGAAATTATAAAGATCAGAGCAGAAATCAAGTCAATGGAGACTAAGAGAATGATACAAAAAAATCAATGAAGCAAAGAGTTGATCCTTTGAAAGAATAAACAAATTTGACAAACCCTAGCCAGCCACATAAAAAAAAGGACAGAAAAGGCCCAAATCCATGCAATTAGAAATGAAAAGGGTGAAATTACAACAGACCCAGCAGAAATCCAGAGGATCATCAATATCTACTTCAAGAACCTACACGCCAATGAGACGGAAAATACAGAAGAAATGGACTGATTCCTTGATATGAATGAATTACCAAAGTTGAATGGAGATGACATAAAAATTCTAAACAACCCAATACAATCAATGAAATTGAAAAATGTAACTAAAACTTACCAACTAAGAGAAGCCTGGGCCCAACGGATTCACTGCTGAATTCTACAAGACATTGAGAGAAGAACTACTGCTACTACTGTTTAAACTCTTCAGTGAAATTGAAAGAGAAGCAATACTCCCAAATTCATACCTGAAAGCAAGCATCACCTTGATCCCCAAAACAGAGAAAGACCCAACTGATAAAGAGAACTATAGGCCAATCTCACTAATGAACACAGATGCAAAAATCCTTAATAAGATACTGGCAAATAGAATGCAGAAGATCATCAAGAAGATCATACACTCTGACCAAGTGGGATTCATCCCAGGAATGCAGGGATGGTTCAACATATGCAAATCAATAAATATAATTCACTATATCAAAAGAGCCAAGGACAAAAACCACATGATCATCTCAATAGGAGCAGAAAAAGCATTTGACAAAATGCAACATGCTTTTATGATAAAAACTGCAAAAAAATTGGAATAGGCAGTCTCTACCTCAATCTGATAAAAGCCATCTATGAAAAACCAATAGCCAACATCATACTAAATGATCAAAAACTGAAAACCTTCATGCTAATATCAGGAACAAGACAAGGATGTCCACTATCACCACTCCTGTTCAGTATAGTTTTGGAAACATTAGCCACAGCAATTAGACAAGAGAAAGAAATGAAAGGAATAAAGATAGGAAATGAAGAAGTCAAGTTGTCATTCTTTGCAGATGACCTGATACTCTATATAGATGACCTCCAAGAGCTCCACCAAAAGTCTTCTAGACTTAATAAGCAAATTGAGTAAAGTAGCTGGATACAAGGTTAACACACAAAAATCATTAGCTTTCCTGTACACAAACAGCAGACTCACTGAGAGAGAAATACGGCAATGAATTCCTTTCATAGTAGCCTCCCAAAACATAAAATACCTAGGAATCAACCAGACAAAAGAAATCAAAGACCTATTCTCTGAAAACAATAGCACTCTGAAAATGCTAGTTAGTAGAGGCTTAACCATAATGGAAATGCTGGAAGTCTGGAGAGGTTGGGAGAGGGCAACTGATATCTCCCAAGATTAACCTTCACTTTCTAAAACTTATTGTACAGGGCTGGGGGTTTAGCTCAGTGTTTCCACCACCTGCCTTGCAAGCAGAAGGTCCTGAGTTTGATCCTTGGTACCAAAAAATAAAAATAAAAATAAAAAATAAAACTTATTGTACATCTGATTTTTTTTCCTGTTCATACTTTTGTGCTGCCCATGTGTCCTTGGTGCATCTAAATAAAATTGTTTGGAAATTTTTTTAAAAAAGATGATAACAGAACATGGAAAGACATCTCTTGCTCCTGGGTAGGAAGAATCAACATAGTGAAAATGCCCATACTTCCAAGGCTGCTATATAGATTCAATGCACTCCCAATTGAAATCTCAACAGCATACTTCACGGACCTTGAGAAAACAATCCAAAAATTCACTTGGAACAAGAATACACCTAGAATACCAAAAGCAATTCTAGGCAACAGAGATATGGCAGGGGATATCACAATTCCCAACTTTAAACTATGCCACAAAGCCACTGTGATAAAAACAGCATGGTCCTGGAAAAGATACAGGCCTGAGGACCAGTGGAACAGATTAGAAGATGCAGAAACAACTTCAGACACACCCAGCCACCTCGTCTTCGACAAAGGAGCCAAACACCCTCACTGGAAGAAAGATAATCTCTTCAATAAATGGTGCTGGAAAAATTGGGTTTCAACTTGCCAAAGATTAAAACTAGACCTATATCTCTCACCATGCACAAAACTAAAATCTA
>NW_004624755.1:20099119-20209626 GCF_000247695.1 Heterocephalus glaber | reverse complement strand
AATGGCTGCTATCATGAAATCAACCAATAACAAATTCTGGTGAGGCTGTGGGGAAGGAGGAACACTGCTCCACTGCTGGTGGGAGTGTAGACTGGTCCAACCACTGTGGAAATCAGTATGGAGATACCTCAAAGAACTAGGACTGGAAGTCCCACTTGACCGAGCTATTCCCCTGCTGGGTATCTTCCCCAAAGAAGTAAAAGCATCATACTACAGTGATATATGTGCACTCATGTTCATAGCACCACAATTTGTAATAGCTAAAACTTGGAAGTAGCCCAATTGCCCATCAACTGGAGGCTGGATAAAGAAAATATGGTATTTTTATAAAATGGAGTACTACTCACCCATAAAAATGAGAAATTAGACATTTATGGCTAAATGGATGCACATTCAGGCAATATTCTTGAGTGAAATAAATAGGACACACGTGTAAATACTGAATAGTTTCTCTAGTGTGAGAAACTGAAAGTGTAAATAAGGACTAAAAGATATAATAGATAATGTGAAATGGGAAGAAAAGGGGCAAAGGGGAAGGGGAAGCAGGAGAGGTAGGGGAAATGAAAGAAGGGAATGGAATCAATATGAAAAAAAGAAAAAAATGGAAACAAAGTCTTTGTAAATAGAGAGGGATGGAGGGGTGGAAGGGAGGGCAGGGGAATGGGGGGGAAAAAAAGTAAAAAAAAAATGTCGACCAAACCCAGTATACTTCTTCTTAGAGTCCTCTAATCCTTAATCCCATGTTTCCCAAAACACCATATAAAGACTAAACTCTGGGTTGTTCAGAGACACTGTGTTTTCTAATGACAGCCTCTGTTGGTTATCAAGTATCATTATCAACCTCTGCTTCTTCCTTTATATTCCTGAAAAATGTACCAGAACAAATAAACTAGAAACAATGTATGAAGAAATTATGGAAGAAAAATTCTGTGAGCTGCAGAAAGAATTGAATCTGTGTATTGGAGGATTTATACATACAGTATCAGGAAATAAATATTAAAGTATCCACATCTGGAAAAAATCTTAAATTTTAATTCAAAATAAAATATACAAAAATATGTAAATTTAAATAAATGTTATGTATGAAAAGAAAATCTAACCAGTTTTGTTTTGGTCTAAAAGAGATAAAAATGTTTGCATTCATGAAATGAAGCTTATCTAAGATTTCTATTTCTTATACAACTTATAACCTGTAATTGTGAAATGTATAAAAAAGGAAAACAAAAGAATAAACATTTAAGATAGGCCTCAGCTTAGAAATCATAGCCCCCTTTCTGGGAAATAGGTACCATCCACTCAAATAATACATAAAGATATTAGAAAAGAATAAAAATAAAGACCCTGTGAAACAAATAAAACTATGTGCTACTGTTTTAGTCAGCTTTGCTGTTGCTCAGACACAACACCTGACACCAAAAATTAAAGGTGGAAAGGTTTCATTTGTCTCACAGTTTCTAGGGATTCAGTTCATGATGGCTGGTTCCAGGGGAGAAATCGTGGTGGAAGTGTATAGCTAGGAAGCAGAGTAGAGGAGTAGTATCAGAGAAGAGGGCAGGGACTAAATATAGTACCCAAGGTGACACCTCCATGACCCACTGAGACACACTCAAAAGTGTGCTTTATTGTTTTTTTAGGCAGCTGCCAAGCCAATCAAGTTGACACAACAGAGTTTAACCTCCACAATCAGAGTGTGAAATAATATCATCTCATGAGGGCTGCTTCATTATACAATCCCAGAGCTACTGGTTAAAAAACAAAAAAGATGCATGGCCAAATGGGACTCCAAGAAATCATGCAGTGTCGTACTTCTATGTTTAATGACAACTATACAGTCATTGTACAGATAATAGTAAAGCAAATGCAAATGTCTGTCATTATAGAAAGATGGAATATGGCACATAAAATAGTAATGAGAATTTTAAAGAATATCGAGATAAAATACAAATCTTCACCAATAAATAAAACAGAATGAAGGAGTGGAGATAGGAAAAATATAAAAATCACAATTTACAGGTAGGGGATCAAGAACATTTTCTACGGGGAAGCAGTCTTTAAATTGAAGCAAACACAATTATTTGAAATCATTAAAAATTAAGGGAAATTACAAGTAAGAAAACATGAAAAATAATTGTCAACTAACACTGATCAACACAAATATTGAGATTAAATGTCTTAAAGTTACTTAAGACCTCTGTTCTGCACTCGGGGTGAGATCTCAATATCTGAACAGATCAGGCCTCCTGCCCAGCAGCCTTCCTGCCACCTTAGTCATGAGCATCGCAGGAGCCCCATGATGCTTGGATTCCATCATGCACTACTTTCTCCTTCCTCACTTTATGCCTGCACCTCTTGTGTCTCTGCCCCTTTTCCCTCCTTCTTTTCTCTATTCCTTGCTTTCTTTCTGGCAGCCTTTGTGATTGATCTGCTCAGCGACCTATGTGGAGATCCCCATGCACTCCTTGCTGGGCTGCTTTTTCTCTACTTGCTCATGTTTGTCATTGTGCTTGACACAGTGAGTGGACAATGATTTCTGAAATCTTTGAGAAAAAAAGAGAAATATTCTGTTTTGTTTTGATGACCTCAGAGCTTATCACATTTCCAGATGGAAAATGCTATGTAGCACCGGTTCTCTGACCTACTACAACTGCCACTCATTCTCCCACTGTTCTAGGCTTCAACTAAAGCCTATTGATGGAATTGTGCATCTTTATCCTGTTTTCAGATATCTTATCTGCAGTCATGTTGGTCAGAATGGACTTACTCTTTTTCTAGAAATGGTAAAATAAAATCTAAAATGAACTGCATCTATATATTTATTTACCCTTACTTTCTGTAGAAGCTAAAGTTTTGTTCCAAGAAGAATATAACCATAGCCATTTTAGTTCCTACATATTCCTGGGTCCTGGTGATTAGGAAATTATAGTGCTTTGATGTTTGGAGTATAGATAAATCCTATCCTTCATCTACTTTTCCCTATAGGATTTTTAATCCAAAACAGAATAACAGGCAGGATTTTCCTTTGAATGGTGGTTTTAGGGGGTCACCAATCAGATTCCAAAATGTTTTAGTAACTCTCAAATTTGCTATCAAGATTTACTATAAAGACTCAAACTATGTAAACTACCTGCTGAAAGTAGGGGGTGAGTGTAGCATTTAATTATTTGCAAAATATTTGAGTAGGAACCAAAGAAATGAGAAAAATTTCCAATTATTACCTGGTTTTCGGTGCTGGAGTCTCTTTCTGCAGGTGATTTCTAGGTTCTTTCTCCCCTGAGCAAAGAATTGCTCAAGACAAGCCCCAAAGGCAATGAAGTTTTATTAAAGTAGGAAAAGAAACAGGATCTGAAGAACAAGCCTGGGCCAAGTAAAAGTAGGAAAAGAGGTGGACCCTACAGTGTGAGGGGGGATGAGAGAGCACAGTGGCCAAAACTCAATGTGGACTTGTTCTTTTTGTATTGCCCACTCCTCAGTGTGATGTCAGGTTTAGGCCATCCTGTGGAAAACCTGCTGAAGTTCACAGGAGAAGTCTGAGTTCAGGGCTTTGGGAACTATTCTGAGCATGTGCCCTGGGATTTTGTAATTAACAGGTCACACCTACTTCCCCAGACAGCTATGCCATGCCCTAATCTCCTGCCTCATGGCAACATGATCTTAAACATCTCCCACAAGGAAAAAAATGAGATCCAAAGTTTCTGGTAAGAAAGGGGATGGCAAAGCAATGATTTTTGTTGTGGTTGCCATTTTTCTGCACTGTTACATTTGCCTCAGGGAATGTTCATTGGTTTAGATTCTGGATCAATGACTTCAGGAATCTTGTTTACCCTGCAGATTTGGGGAAAAGGACGGAGTGGCATTTGGGAAGCAGGTAGGCACAGTCTGCTATCATAAGGATGTGGATACTTACTAAATGTTCACTTTGTGGGCACAGCTCAGCCAAGCACTGCATGAGAATTTTCTTATTTAATATTCACATAGCCCTCTGTGGGAGAGAGAGTCTATGTTTTCCACTTGAATATGACAAAACAGAGGGTTAGAGTGTAATTCACTTTCTAGGTTACAGCCAACAAGTAGTAAAGTTTTGAGTTAAAACCAGCCACACTAGCTTGAAAATGTGCTATCCTAAGTCTAAGCGATATGAACTTGGATGATTATTTATAGGTATGGAGCAAGGAATAGTAGGTTTTAAAAAAAGAAAGTGAAAATCATCAAGAATTATATGTATGTGTTTGTGTGTAAAAATTCTCCCAAATGAATGTAACTATAACCTATAAACCTACAGTAATAAAAAACAATAATTTGAAGAAGAAAAAGTGTGGGAAATTTTCCCATGAAAAGTCTCTGTTGAATTGATCATATTAACGGTGTTTTTGTTGATCATTTTGCTTAAAAAATTATAAGGAGTGAGTTATTTTTCTTTAAATGATCCATGTATTACCAGGAAATAAAAGGACATAGGACTTTTTGAAGCCATAAATCTGTCTAAGAAAACATATGTAAGTTGCAGTTGCAGATTAATATCTTCTGTGTGCTAATTGACTTGCTCTGAGGGTCCCCAGACCATGCGGATTATTCCATCTGATACAGAAGCATGTGTGAGCATCTACAAAGTGTTCCCCAGTGCCCAGTGAAGGCCGTTTATAAGGTGCAGCATGAACGGAGCCCAGTGGTGAGAAATGGTGTGCATGGTCTCCCAGGTTAACAGGAATCCTTCTCCCAGACAGACTCTATTTGCCTTTCCTTTTATCCTTTTCTTATTATTACCATGATAACAATAACATGAAGAGTTTTCAAATGTGGCCCTGGAGACACTGAGATTGCCTGAAATTGTGTGCAGCATCTGGGTTTGTTGCAGCACTGCTGTCTTGGGGGAAAGAAAATCACTAAGAGGAGCACAAATCCCTGTTGGGAAAGTTTGCAAAGTAAGGTCTGTGTTTACAGAAGTCCAGTGAAGACAACCAGAGAGGAGATGACAGTAAACCAAGTCCGGCACAGTACAGTGTCCTACACCACACTGCGAGACTGCCACAACTTTTAATCCCTCTTTTCTGTTTCTAGTTTGAATTTCTCCTCTCTCTCCCTCTCTCCCTCTCTGGCTCTCTCCCTCTCTTGCTCTCTCCCTCTCTCCGTGTAGAGCCATTCCAACAAAGCATGTTCACAAGCACAAGGGGTTGCTGGAAGGGCATAGTGATAACTTTGCTAATAGGAAGAAATGGACTGAACTGTGTCTCCTGTGTCTCCTCAAATTCATGCAGACCTCAAAGTCTGACTGTATTTGGAGATAGGTCCTTTGGAGGGTAATTAAAGAAACGAAACATGGAGGTCTTCAGCTTCAAAGATGGCAGCTGTGTGTATAAGAAGAGGTTAGGAAACAGGAAGAGAGAGGCACCGGACACACGCGTGCACAGAGCTGGCTGCGAGAGGACACTGTGTTGGGAACAGCATCTGCAAATGGAGGAGAAAGCCCTCCAGACAAACAAGGAGGGTGAAGCCTGGGACTTCACTTCTAGCCTCCAGAACTGGGGGAAAACCGACCTCTGGTGTTTAAGCCACTCAGTCTTTACTTCTCTGTTCTGGCAGCCTTAAAATAAATAAATAAAAACTGATACAGTCGCCAACATTTGTAGAGTAGATTTTGTTAATTTCTTCCTTGAGAAAAAGAATATTCATATAGCAAAGTGAACAAAACTTAAACACGGAGCTTTCTGAGCATGATAACCCTAAAATGCAACAACTGCTCCCAGAGCCTCCTTCCTCATGTCCTTTTACATGAACACACTTTACATTTTTTTGAGATTCTATGAAGGAATTCATAAACATGCATCGTTTTCAAATCTAGTTTCTTTTATATTTATAAATTCCATGGGTTCTGGTTTTTTGACCTATACTTTATTCACTTGTGCAGCTATATAGAGTGCTATTTCATGAATTTAATGTATTTATTTATTCATTCAATTGTTAGTGGCCTTTAAGTTGTTTCTGAGTACTGTTATTGAGAATTAGGTCTTCGTGAATGTTTTCAAGCATGATTTCTGGGACCTACACATATCCCAATCCCTAGGATATATACTTAAAAGTGGGTATAGTAAGTCACTAGATAAGACCAAGCATTTTTCAACGAGATTATCCCAATATATACTCTCTTCATTCAGGGTGTGAAACTTTCCTCACCAAGAGTGGATATTATTATTATTTTTTTTAATCTTTCAGCCTTTTTAACGGGCATGTAATGATATTTCTTTCCATTTTTAATTTTAATTTCCTTGAGTTGTAGTGAGATTGAACATCTTTTCGTGTTTTGACTAGTCATTTGAACTTTCTCTTTTATGACATATCTGTTCACATCTTAATTTTTCTATTGTATCTTCTATCTCTTATGGACTGGTAAGAACCCACTGTAGATGCCTAAAACAAATTCTTCATTCATTGTATGGGCTGAAAAATGCTCTCCTTTTGTGAGACTGACCTTTTCATTCCACAGTGAAATCTTTTAATAGAAATTCTTAATTTAAATACACTTTGTCTTATTGATCTCTCTTTTATAGCAAGAAATGATTCTCTGGCCTGAATACATTAAGATAGTCTCCAAGATTATCTTGAAAACTGTTATTCCTGTGTCTTTCACATGTAGGCTTCAGGAGAGACTGGCGATTGTCTAGACATTTTCACTCCCTGTGGCTCCTCTGGGGAGTGGACATGTGGGCTCCCCGTATGGGGTGCTTTGCCAGTACAAGTGAGGTGGGTAAGAGAGCAGTGCCTGCTGTGTGTTTGAATGAAGACCGTCGTCAGCACTTATCTGTGGGGAGAGCACACCCTGGGAAGGGGCAAATGGAGGAGACACAGTGGAGCTGATCCACACCCTGGAGATTAACTCAGTGCTCTGCCAGAGGCAGAGCAGAAACCATCAACCTGCAGAGCTCAGAGCTAGAAATCCACTGTTGCCATAAGGCACTGAATTCTGTCCTGGTTTGTTTGCTACATCACTGGGGTGAAAACCAGAAGACAGCCCAGCTGAGTCTCGCACAATGCAGATGATGACCTGTGAGGGGCCTCACCACGGAAGTCCTCCTTTCTGTCAAAGTACAGAAACATGCAGTGTGGCCTCCTGATTGCCTTTGCCAGGATAGAAATGTGGTCCAGTAAAGAGATTATCTTGGTTCCAGTTATTGGCTTGGCCTTGGCTTGATTGCTTCTTATCAACTCATCAGCTCTGTGATGGCTAAGATGAGGCTTGTTTTTCATTAGATTCTGTGTTTTAGAACAGCTTTAGATTTATAGCAAACTGAGAGGAAAGTACAGAGTTCTTATATATCCCATTCCTTTACTGATGAATAGTCTCTCAAGGCCTATGACAGGGACATGACTGTTGATGAACTCATGTTGACATTTTTTACTCAAAGGCATTATTTACACTAGGGTTCACTCTTCAGTTTGCACAAATGACATGTATCCACCACTGTAATCATGCATAGTACAGTTTCAGTCCCCTAAAATGAGTTTGCTCCATCTCTCCATACCCCACACACCCCAGTTTCTAACTATCATTTACCTTTTTATTATCTCCATAGTTCCAACTTTTATAGAATGTCATACCATTTTAATAGTACACTGAGTAAACTTTTCAGATTGGCTTTTTTCATGTAATCATATGTATATAAATTTCTTCCATGGCTTTTCATGGCTTGATAGCTTATTTCTTTTGAGCACAGAATAAATATCCTATGGTCTAGAAGTACTATGATTTGTTTATCTATTTACCTATTGAAGGATATCTTGATTGCTTCCACATTTTGACAATTATGAATAAGCTGCAATAAACATTTGTGAGCAGTGGAGTAGACAGGGGTTTACAGCTCCTTGAGGTAAATACCAAAAGAGTATGATTGCTGAATCTTATATGTATTTAGTTTTGTAAGAAAATGCCAAACTCTCTTCCAAAGTGGCTGTACAATTTTACATTGCCACTAGAAATAAATCAGAGTGTTTCTGTTGCTCCATATCCTTGTCAACATTTGCTGTGGTCTGTGTTCTAGTTTCAGTCATTGTAACAGATATGTAGTGGAATTGTTTTAATTTGCATTTGCCTAGTGCCATGTGTCTATCTTCTTTGGTGAGATGTCTGTTAAGATCTTTGGCCTACTTTTTTGATTGTTTCTTTTCTTCTTGTTGATGAATTTTTAAATTCTAATTTAAAGTTTTCATTGTTTTCACTGTGAGCTTTGGCTCCTATTACCTAGTCCATTGCTGGTAGATGAGCAAACAAGGCACAATAACTTTCTCTTTGTTGGTAGGTTTTAGTTACTGCTGAATTCTACACAAAAGTTAGAGAAGATCTACTGCCAAGTTTCTTCAAATTCTTCAATTAAATAGCGAGGGAAGCAATACTCCCAAAGTCATTCCTGGAAGCAAGTTTTACCCTGATACCAAAACCAGAGAAGGATTCAACCAAAAAAGAAAACTCCAGGCCAATATCCCTAATGAACATAGATGTAAAAATCCTCAAAAAGATACTGGCAAACAGAATCCAGCAAATCATCATGATCATACACCTTGACCAAGTAGGATCCAACCCAGGAATGCAGGTTTAGTTCAAAGTACACAAGTGAATAAATGTAATACACTATATCAATAGAGCCAAGGACAAAAGTCACACGATCATCTCAACAGACACAGAAAAAGCATTTGACAAAGCCCAACACCTATCCATGATAAAACCCTACAGAAAATAAGAATAGGCTGTCATTATCTCAATCTGATGAAAGCCATCATTGACAAACCAACAGGCAACATAATACTAAACAGTCAAAAACTGAAAGCTTTCAGACTAAAATCAGGAAGAAGACAAGGATGTCCACTGTCACCACTCCTATTCAACATAGTTCTGGAAACATTAGCCACAGCAATTAGAGAAGAAAAAAAAATGAAATAAAGCTAGGAAAGTAACAAGTTAAATTATCATTGTTTGCAGATGATATGATTCTGTACATAGAAAACCTCCAAAACTCCACCAAAAAAACTTCTAGATTTAATAACCAAATTCAGTAGTGTAGCTGAATACAAAGTCAACACTCATCAAAAATCAATATAATTGCTGTACACAAATAACAAAATCACTGAAAATGAAATAAGGGAAACAACACCTTTCACAATAGCACCAAAAAAAAAAAAAAAGGAAAAGAAAGAAAGAAATACTTAGGAATCAATCTAACAAAGGAAATAAAGGACATATCCATATAAAATTACAGTACTCTTAAAAAGGCGATTAAAATGGGGAAACAAGTAAGAACCAAGATATATCATGTACAGATACAAGCACCCAATGGTAAATGTAAATGTATTATATACCTAAAATGTACCAATAAAAGAATTTAAGAAAAAAAAAGGAGATTAAAGAAAATATCAGAAGATGGAAAGATATCCCCTGCTCTTGGATAGGAAAAACCAACATAGAAAAAATGACCATACTCCCAAAATTGTTATACAGATTTAATGCAATCCCAGTCAAATTACCATTATCATACCTCACAGAATTAGAGAAAATATTCCTAAAATTCATTTGGAACCAAAAGAAACCTAGAATAGCAAAAACAATTTCGAGCAACAAAGACAAGTCAGAGGGCATCACAATCCTTAACTTGAAACTATACTACAGAGCCACTGTGATAAAAACAGCATAGTACTGGCAAACAAATGAAAAAACAGACCTGAGGATCAATGGAACAGACTAGAAGAGATGGAAAGAGCACCAAACACAGCCACCTTATCTTTGACAAAAGGTCCAAACATGTTCACTGGAGGAAGGATAGCCTCTTTAATAAGTGGTGCTGGAAAAACTGGCTTTCTACATGCTGAAGATTAAAAGCAGACTCATGTTTCTCATCATGCACTAAACTTAAGCCAAAATGGATCAAAGACCTAAATATTAAAACAGGAACACTAAATCTTCTAGAAGAGAGAATAGGTAGAGCCCTTGACGACAGGAGTAGGCAATGACTTCATGAACAAAACCCAAACTGCATGGGAAATAGTGCAAAGAATCAAAAACTGGGACCTCATCTTATTAAAAAGTGTTTGTACTGCAAGAGAAATCACCAACAGGGTAAAGAGACAACCCATAGAGTGGGAAAAAAAATTCTAGCCAGTAGCCCCTCAGATAAAAGACTAATATCTAGAAGATACAAAGAATTGAAAAAATCAGATCCCCAAATCGAAAGACCCAGTCCAAAACTGGGCACCTGAAATGAAAACATACTTCTCAGACAAAGAAGTGTAAACAGAAAACAAATATATATTTAAAAAGTTCAATATCACTGGTTATCCAAGAGATGCAAATTAAAGCAATGCTAAGATTCTATCTCACTTCAGAAAGAATAGCTATTATCAAGAAATCAACCAACAGCCAATGGTGGTGAGACTGTGGGTAAAAGAAACACTTCTCCACTGTTGGTAGTAGTACAGACTGGTGCAACCACTGTGGAAATCAGTGTGGCAATTCCTCAAAAAAATAGGATTAGAGGTCCCATTTGACCCAGCTATTGCCTTGCTGGGTATTTTCCCAAAAGAATTAAAAGCATGATATATAAACCCATGTTTCAGTAGCACAGTTTGCAATAGCTAAGACTTGGAAACAACCCAAGTGCCCATCACCCAGTGAATGGATAAAAATGATGTGGTTTTTTTATACAATCAGGTACTACTCAACCATAAAGAAAGATACACTTGAGAGCGCTAAATGGATGCAACTTGAGACTATACTCTTAAGTAAAGTAAATTGGACACATTTGTAAATGTTGCATTGTCGCTCTAGTGCGAGACACTGAAAGAGTAAATAAGAACTAAAATGTATAACAGATGATATGAAACAGGAAGAAACTGTTCAAAAGGAAAGGAAAACTGTGAAGGGGGAGAAAGGGGAAACCATCAATAAAAGAAGGAAGAAATGGAGACAAAGCTTTTGTAAAGGGGAGGGGAGGTTGAGGGAGGGAAGGGGAGTGGGAGAAAAAGAGGAATCAAGCTATATCATGTCCAAGTACAAACTTCCTTTTATGAAGGTGATCATTATGTATATTTAAATTGTACCAATAAAATTAATTAATAAAACAAAACAGAACCAAAAAACTTTCTCACCTGTCCTGCAAGGAAACTTTGAAACTGCAAAGAGCCAACCATGTAGTCATCTATTGATGGATGATAGCTGAATCACCACCTTACCATTGAGGATTCTCTTCTGGTCACCTTCTCTCAAAACTTTTCATCTTGGTGATGCCAGAGAAATCATTCTGCCATGGAAATATGTCATAACCCTTTTACTGAGGGGGTCTGAACCTCCTCACTATCTCAGGATGGAATCCATTTGGAAGTATGTTGTTCAGGAAGATTTACAGTGTACCATTTATCTGCATTTCTACCTTTATCCCTCCCAGTTATTCTCAGGAATTTTCCACTCATCCCAACTGTTATTTCTACTTTTTTTCTTCTGGGCCATCAAGATAAACTCTCAGATCTCCATGCCTTTACGCTATTTCTATATCTGGATTAACTTCCTATGTTTTTCATCCATCACGGGACTCCGACTGCCTTGTCCACTTTGTATTTGAACATTTTACGATTGTAAGTAATCTTTTATTTTGATTGCTATGACTCATACTTATTTTCTCCAGGAGAACTATGTTTTACTTTTCATTCTTCTGACTCTTAGGATGAGGATCTTTTTCTGAAGGTTTTTCTAGACGTATTTGTAGAATGATATACGAAAAAGTCAAATAATCAGCCTTCTTATCCCAGTTGGCAATATATATTTCATTAATTCGTCAAATAAATCAGTTTCTCAAAGTCTTTGTAAATATGGAGGGATGGGGGGGTTGAAGTGAGGGGGAAAAATAAGAACTAAGAGGGATTATGTAAAGGTGCAAATTTCCAATGATGAATGTCATATTGTATACCTAAAACGAACCAATAAAATAAAATTTTAAAAAATCAGTTTCTTATATTATTTATATTTTTTCAGCAACAAATAATTTTATTCAACCATTGTGAAGATGCTCATTAATTTGATGTCAAGCATATACATTTCTCTAATTTCCTGAATGGTTTTTGTAGCTGCTTATCCAGAAAGTTCAGAAAAATCAATGTCACTCAATCTCAAATCAAAATATTAATGATTATCTACATCAGTTTGGTGATCAAAAGAGCCCAGAAAGAACTAAATGCCATGAATTAGTTATACAAGTCATGAAAGAGATATGGGACCTAAGAGAGGGAGACAAGCCCACCCAGAGACTAGCACAGGTACAAGGTTGGGGAACACATGGGCGAGGGGGAGTCCAGAGCTAGAGTCAGTGGGTAGAAGCTGGGCACGTGTCTGGCCCTCTAGGAGCTGGAGCCACAGAGGCTATAGCTGCTGACAGATGTTCCAGCTAAGATGGATAAGGAAGGTGGGGAGCAAGAAATTCATTCTTTTTCCTTTGTCTCAACCTCTAATCTGGTGCACTGAACTACCTGCTAAACCCAGTGGGAAGCATAAGGACATGGAAGTCATGTGAGTGCCCTTCTTCCCTAGGTAAGAAGCAGAGGTAAGAGGCAACGGAAACAGAGCAGGGACACTTTCTGCATTTGGTGATTCCAGAATTCTATCATTCTATCATTCTTCCAGAATTCTATCATTCTCATGAATATTTTGTCTAAATTGAAGAATAATGTATATTCGGTAAAATGAAGACACATTAACTATGCAAATTGCCAAATTTCATGTGTTTGTACACCTACGCAGTCATCCCCACCATCAAGCTATGGAATATGTCCATTATTCTAGAAGGTCCCTCATAAAAGTCCCCAGTTTAAAATAAGCCCCCAGGTTTTAGTACTCCTCTGACATCTATTCCCATGGATTCTTTCATCCTGGTCTTTAATATAACATAAATCTCATAAAACAATATGTATTATTTTGTTTGGTCTTTGAGTCAACAGAGTTTTAGATTAATCTATGTTATCATATATTATCAGTATTTGTTATGACTTGTAGTATTCCATGGATGTAATATGCTTATTCACTCTCCTTTGTTAGTAATTTGAATTGATCTTAGTTATTAGTTATCATGACAAAGCCACTATATGAAAATTCTTGTATATATGTTTTGATGGAGGTTCCAATTTGAGTTCTATATCAGTCACTTTCCCATCACTGGGACAAAATACCCGACACAACTACAACTTCAAAGAGGACAGTTTTATTTGCCTCACACTTCCCTGTGTGTTTAGTGCATGGCTGCCTGGCTGTAGGTGGAAGGACGTAGTAGAGGAAAGGGGCTCAACTTGTGTAGCCATGAAGCAGAGAGAAGAGAGAGGGTCCAGAAAGGGACACATGGCTGCCACAGGTTCACCCTCAGCCACACGGATCTTCCAGGCGAGCTCACCTCCTAAGAGCGCATTTCACTATCAACTCATCTGAGTGAATCCACTGATGAGCACAGGCTTTCATGGTCTAATTACTTCCCCACCTGTGAGTACATGAGACTGTAAGGGTCATTCTAGATTTAAATCATTATCGCAGGTTGTCTGGAAGCAAATGCTGAGATGGAGATGAGCATAAATAAAATTTATTAAGGAAAGAAAAATATTTTTTTAAAAAAACCTCAAATTAAGCAAAAACAGAATTGGGAAAGTGGGCTACTGATACATTCCAAAAATGTTTGATGGAATCTACCAGTAAAGTCATCCAGGCTTTGAGTTTTCTTTTTGAGAAAGTCTTAATTAAGATTTCAATTTCTTAATAGATACACTAATGTCATTGATATTGTCTGTCTGCTTTAGTAAATTATGTTTCCCAAAAATTTAGCCCTAATTCTCTAAAAAATTATGTATATTGCTATATAATTGTGCATATTGTTTTGTTATAATTTTAATATCTATGAAATATGCCTGATGATACCCTCTTTTATTCATAATGCGATAACTTGTGTTTTTATTTTTTTCTGTTCTTTTTCTTGATGCATCCTGCTAGTGGTTTGTCAATGCTATGCATCTCTTCAAAGAATCATTCTAAAACAATGCCTGAGTTCTAATAAATATCTAAAACCAAATTTATAAAATGGTACTATTTCATGCAATTTAGCAATATGGGTAATTTACTGGAAAAAACTGTTAAAATATTGAGGAATTAGAGTGGAATGGGCAAGACAATGCTTTTATTGCTGATAAACATGGCTATGGTGCTTTATCTTTCCAAATTATTTATGTGTATTAATTTGGGAATGCAAATAAAAATCCAATTAGAAGATGGATCTAACAGTACCTCCTTTATAGGGTGTTGTAAGAATTAAACAAGGTAAAATATGAAGTGCTTAGCATAATATAGGAATTCAATAAATAATAGCCATTTTAAGTGATATTTTCACACAAACATCATTATAAAAACATTAATGAATCTCTAAATATAATGAGAAAATTCCACCTCCCAAACACATTATATAGTGGTCATTTGTCTTTGTTCTCTTGCAATTTTTATCCCACCACAAACATAATTTTTACATGGCATAAAAACAATGTACAAGTTTTTTTGTGCTTATAAAAATCGTATTAACTAAACTTTTCATGTTTCATTAATTGTGTAATTCAGTGCTTCATATCCCATGTGACCAATGTGACATAATTTTTAAAATATATTTTATTAACATGTAGCGATTGTATATACTTATGGACTGCAGGGTGACATTTTAATGTATATATAAAATGTGCAATGATCAGATTCAGGTAATAGGCTTATTTACCACCTCAGATGTATGTTATTTTCATGAGCTAGAAACATTTAAAATGTTCTCTACTAGCTCTTTTGACTATTCAATTTATTGATTCTAGCACAATTTACTTAAGATTGTTAGATTCTTCCTTTTTTGCCCATTATAAATGGTGCTTTGATAAATATTTTTCAATATATACTACTTTTGACTTTAGGATAATGTTTTTCACTTAAATTCTTAAAAATGAGGCTGATACTTCAAAGGATATGACTGTGCATACTTTTTCTTAATAATTCATTTCAATATTTCTTCCTAAAACAGCTTTGACAATTTATCTCACCAGTAGTATCTGAATATATTGATTTCAGTAAAATTTTGACAGTGTTGCCTATCGTCAGCACTTTAATTTTGTGCTAAATTTGGAAATTCAATCAATACAATGCTACTTTCAACCCACAAAATTTAATAATATTGTCCAATGGACTGCATTATTTATTATAATTGTTATTCAGGTCTATCTTTCTCTTGGAACTTATCTTAAAAATGCATTTGTTTCTTTCACTTTTAACTAGGGATTACAAATTCTCTTCCCCCATTAGGAATTTCTGGCCTTCTCAATGAAAGGTTTCAAGTAACTTCAATGAAATAAAGAACTTTTTGCATTTTTCTTTTTCTTCCTTGTGTTTTCTAGCATCACCCATTTGTCTTAACTATGAATCTTTTGTTCTGTTTTCTGCCAGGCCTTTGTATCATCTATCTACCTATCCATCCATCCATCCGTTTATCCATCCATCTATCCATCCATCTACCTACCTATCTTCTTAAAAATATATTTCTACTATTAAAGACAAGCTCTCTTTCAGACACATCATGAGCTATCAGAATCCTTAAAAAAAGTGCTTCTTCAGAAAAAGAAGGAAAAGAAAAAGGAACTTTTCAAGGTATTTTTTAAGTCCAATAAAACCTTGATAACAAAACAGGATGAAAACATTACAACCAAGGAAAATTATACATTAATCTCTTGTGAACATAAATGCAAAATTACAAAACATTATTGGCAATTTGAACCTTTCAAAATGTAAAAGAAAGGCATGATAATAAAGTGGAGATAACTCTGAAAATGCAACATTTAAATATCAAAAAGTGTTAAACAACAGTCATATTATTATCTTATTAGGTTTGAAGAATATATCTGATAAAACTTTATATCCATTCATAATTAAAACCCACAATTTCCACAATTCAATGAATTATTTTTAAATAAATAAATAAGGAGCAATTATACCTAACATACTTAAGAGTACACTTGAGAGGTTTTCCCCAAGATTGGGAATGAGAGATGTATTTAATCACAAATTCTGCTCAACAGTTTACTGTAAATCACAGCCAGTGTAATGAGAAAAGAAAAATAAGTACATTGTTTAGGGTTGAAAATGAAATAAAACTATTATTTGTAGAAAAAATTATATATTTATATTCCCAAATAATCTATGAAACAATTATAAGAGTTAATAAATTTAACAAACTGGACACTGAATTTTGAAAGGCATAAAAAATATAAAAATGTAAAAGACACCAATTATAGTAATGTCATCAAATACTGAACACTTCTGAGTTTTGCTATTGAGTCTACACTTCACATCCACCTTTTCATGGCACATATTCAGACTCTGAATATCACTGCTGATTTGCCTTGGACTCCTTCTCGAGTCATATATTTAGCTTGCTGTGCATATATCCAGTTTCCCTTTGTGAAAACTTTTCTTTCAAAAGGATGCAAATTTCCTTTCTTAGCACTATTATTCCTTTTTTATATTTTACTTCTTAATTTGTATTAGTATATGTTTGAAGTGCATGATGATTGCACTGATTGTAGGGAACTGGTGCATGTACATACATCTTAATTCTTTTCTTCACCTTTCCTCCACCCCCCTTTTAGTTTGGCAGCATTAGATTTATTTATCTTATAAGGGCTTATGAAGTTAATTATCATATACAATCATACTAGTAGGCCAAAATCAAATAAAAACACATAAGACAATTATACTAAGTCTAGGTATACTTTTAGGTACATTGTCCATGCTTACAATAGCTTTTCTCTCTCTCTCTCTCTTCTTATTATCTGTCTTTTATTTCATGTTTTATTTATATATTGAGTTTTTCATGTAAGAGAAACCAGGTGATATTTAAGCTTGTGCATCTGAAATACTTCACTTAATATTATGGTCTCAGTGTGCATTCATTTTCCTACAAATGACTCAATTTTAACCTTCTTTATGGCAAAGTAGTACTCCGTTGTGCATAAATACCAGATTTTCTTGATGCATTCATCTTTTGATGGACATAAAGTGTATTTCCAAGATTTAGCTATAGCTGTCAGTAGTTTAGTCCTAATTTTACTTAGTACTATTATACTATCTGTACTTGCTTCTGCAGAAAAATCTCAGGTACGGAACACAATATAGGTTTATTTCCCATTCCATTTGCTGACCACTAATAACAATTTTGGCTGTTTGCTTCTACATGGTTCCCCAGTCCCAGGCCTCTCCCACCCCATGGTTCTGTTCATTTCTTGGTTCTCCTCTCTTCTCTATCCCCCTATTCACCTGGTAGATACTGAAAGAGAACAGGTGGCTTTGTTTTGTGGATGTGTATGGCTGGAGCCCGTATGAGACACACAATGTTTCTGCCTTAATTCCATTGGTCAATGTATGACTACATGTCCAGGAGTTGGTGTGGAGAATGGGTATGGGAACAATATGACTGGAGCAAGAGTGCCAAAGAGGTGTAAGGCACTCTGCTCTCCATGGCCCACATGTGACTGCACAGAGGCTAAGGTTAGCTTTTGCAAAGGTGCCTAAAGTTCACAAAACAACCCCAGCATGGTTTTCTAATCGAGCATCCATCCTATTTTTTAAGATAGGATAAAAACGTTACATGGCATGTATGGACCACTGGCCATTGGAATGTTTTCTAGGCATTAAGCATGGCCTTTCCCCAGTTGATAAATAATATTGGCATCCTCTTTCTTTTTTTTATTAACACTGAAGAAACTGAATGAGGACTAAATAGCTTTTGGCTTTTGTGTATCTCCCCAGTTAGTAAGAGGTGGAAATGGTATTGGACACACACAGTCTTACCCAACAGCCACAACTTGTAGCCACAGTGGACCGTGGACTCTGGTAGAGCATTTGGGAATGTGGTGTGTGAAACTTCAGTCCTGGGGGTTTCAAGCGGTCAGACAGCTTCCCAGACCTCTGCTACTTTATTTATTCTTCCGCTCACAGCTGAGCCGGTATACACTGGCAGTGTCCATGTGCCCTATGCTGCATCCTCTATTCTGGGTTCACAACAAGGGTGAGATTGGCTGTGTCATTCACATCACAGAGCCACCATTCAGTACTCCTCTGCCACATACTTAAAAAGTTTCCTAGGTAAGAAACCTCCATTCTCTTAATAAATACCAACAATAAAAATGGCGTGTACCCGTAATCCCAGCTCCCTGGAGGTTGAGGCAGGAGGATCATAAATGTTATTGTTTGTGTCTAGATGTCCCCCCCAAAGCCTCATGTGCTCTTAGGTGTTGCTTTTTGGAGGTGGCTGGATAGAGTGTGTGATGCTGGATTAGGGTGTGTGATACTAGGATTAGAGGTGTGTGATAAATAAACCAGTTTAATATAGTTTTGGGTATAAATGATGGAAGCTCCACCCTGAGTATGAGTGGCACCAATCAAAGGGCTTGTAGCCAGGATAGAATACAAAGGGAAGGATGGAAAGCAGGCTTGCTGCTGCCCCTTGCTGCTTCTTTCTGCCTGCCATGCCATGGATTGTTTCTCCTCTACAATGTCCCTCTGCCATGCCACCTTGCCTTGGACCCAGCCTACTGTGAACTTAAATCTCTACAAACTGTGATCTGAAATAAACCTTTCCTCCTTAACTTTGGGTGGCAGGTATTTTGTCTCCACAATGAAAAAAGTTAAGTAAGACCACAACAAGTATGGGCCCAGCCTGGCAAGTAATGACTGAGCTAGACCCCATCTCAAAATTTAAAAAGGGCCGAGGATGTAGCTCAGTGAGAAGCAGATTCTGAAATAAGAGCCTCAGATGCCAGTTTCTTATACCCCATTTAAGATCCTCATGAAGTCTTAACTAGGTGATGGGCACATCCTCCTACATGGAGATTTTGTTCCCAGACCTCTCTCCCATAAACATCTTCCCCTGGTTGGTCCTACTGGTTGGTCCAGTCTGCTGGACATATATCTAAATGCGTCACTGCCCCACTGAGTGGCCTAAGGATAAGGTCTGAGCCCCTCCACCAGCCACTGAAGCCTTCCACATGTGGTACCAGGCAGCATCCCATGCCCAGCTCCTCTTCCGGTCACCCTTCCCACTCCTGGGCCTGTAGGATGTAGGACGGTCTCTGCTCAGGCAACCCTTCGTACCATTTCACACTTCTCCTCAGTGTGTTGTCCCTTCCTGCACTGATGGTCTCTATTTTTGTCTCCACCATGCGTCCTCTGATCAGTAATCTTTGCCAGCTATTGCAGAATTTACTCCTCCAGCCTGGGAAACATTCCTAGTAAATTCTTTACACCCTTTTGTGCAGTGTCTTTTGATTACTTACGTCCCTATCTATTTTCTAGCTGGATTCAGAGTTCCTTGAAGGCAAGGAACAGTGTCTTATTAAGCTTGCTATAGTGTCCCTGTGACTCACAAAACATGCATATTGATTCACTGTTTGGAAAGAGAAATAAAATTATTTTATTTATCTAACTAGTCTGTTTTAAGTGAATAAACATGAATGTGTGTGTGACAAGAGAGAGAGAAAGACAGAGAGAGGCTGTTTTGCTTCTTTTTGCTAGCAAATATGCTGGAGAGATATCTTTCTGAGACATTTTATTGCAGTTCGTTTCATTTCAATGGAGGATAAATTTCAATATGCCATTGGCCCCTGTTCTCTCGATCTAATTTCAGTTATTCCAGAGTTGTACACCTTGCACCACTAAAACTGTGCCTGCTAGTTTCCTGACATACCTGTATCTCAGGGTTCTCCTCCCTCTCTCCCCTTAGGGCTTGTACACTTGCCTGCCTTCGATTCACTCTTGGCTTTGTGGTGAGAGGGGTTGTACTTTATTTTTAGGGTTGATTTTCTAAGATTGGAAAAAGCCGAATCAATTCCTTAAGAATGTGAGCTCAAGTTAGGTTAATTTTCTCCCTGTTTCCAAAGGCACAACCCAATTTCCCTGCTCACAGAGGGAATTTTCCTATCTTGGCAGGCAATGGATACTTCTAGTATGCAAGAAAATCAAGATAGCACAATGGGGAGAACTCTGACTAGGAAAAATAAACTTAAGGAAAACCATGACATCCCCACTGCCAGTGCTATGAAATGCAGTGGGCCCCCTGGCCTCCTTGGGTTCTATGGCAAGCTACCTCTGTCACCAACATAATGTATTAGACATCACCAGAAGTGCAGGTCTTCCATAAATATCTTAAGGATTCAGTGGTTCAGGCACCGGCCTCTCAAGCGCAAGGCCCCAAGTTGGATCCCCTGTACCAAAATAATAATAATAATAATAATAATAATAATAATAATAATAATAATAATAATAAAATAGCTTAAGGATTCAAGTTTCCAGATGCCTTTCTGATTTGAAGTCTTACTGGTCTAAGATTCGCAGCTTACATGCAGAACTCACAAACTGCAACTGTAAAGTGTGTGATGTGAGCAAAGTCCGCAGTGGTATAGGAGGAGTGCAGTTAGAGTATTTTTCCTAGGATCTGCACTCAAACACTGACTCTGCTACTCACAAGCCGTGGCACCTGGGCCCGCACATGCAGTTGCATAGCAAGCTCTACACCATCTCTTAAGTCCCCTATCACTTAGACTGTCAGGAAGAGCACGCACTTGGTGAAATCCACTGCTGCCCAGCGCCAGGCTGACAGGCTTGGACTCCTGGGCTAGGGCTGTCAGCCCCTGTTAGTCCGAGCCTCAGGGGCAGCGCTGCTCCTGTTTCTGGCTCTTTACACAGCATCTGCATGGCAGCCAGGGCAGCTGGGCCTTTAATAAATATTGCAGTTGATGCTGCCATTGCTGGGCCAACAGCCCAAATGGGCAAAGGTACACACACTGAGGGTTCCATGTCTCTTGGTGGCTGTAGGGAAAACCCACCCCCTCCCATTTCAGGATGCAGGGGATTTTTATAGCAACTCCTGGCAGGGTGGCAGTACTGGAAATAATGAAATATGCAGCATCTTGTTTCTCAAAAAAGCCAGTTTACCCTCACATTCTGTAATCCATGCCATGTGCGGGCAGGGCAGTCAGCTGCAACTTTACATTGCCATGAAACCGGAAGCTTGAAGAAGCTGCCTCATAGTTTTTGTTTTGCTGTTTGTTTCCCTTTGTCGGAGTATATAAAAATCACATTAAGATTAAACCTGGGCAAACCATAGTCTCGATTCATATAAATAAATTACTTGAAAATAAACAAAATAAGTCCTGGCTCTTCCAAATTGAACTGCTCTTATTCCGAAGCCAACGTTGTCACCAGAAATTCTGAAATCATCCCACTTCTCACACACTAGTACCACTTAGTACCACTGGGGCCTTTATGAAACACAGGGGCAACATAACCCAGGGTGGTTGGGAGGAATCTGCCATCATTTTCTTGACTATAACAAATGAATTCATTTTACTCAGATTCCAAACAATACTGGGAAAACACTGTGTTTAAATTCACCTGGTAGGGGGTCAAATTCTATTTCTGCCACTTCCTAGCTGTGTCACTTCAATAAAGTCACAAAATTGGGGCCGGGGATTTAGCTCATTGATTTCGCCACCTGCTGCGCAAGTGCAAGGACCTGAGTTCAATCCCAAGTACCAAAAAATAAAAATAAATAAAAAGTCGTAAAATCAGAGATCCACTTCCTCTCAATGTGGCCGTGTCTAGTACATGCTCAGTACTCATCGCTTCCTTCCTTTCTTCATGAACTGAATTTGCTTTGTAAACGAGATCAGTGCTAAGGTTTGCGTGTGGTTTGAGTGTATCTCTCAGGGGTTCATGTGTTGAACTTTAATCCCCACTGTGAGACATTAAGAGGGTTAAAGGGGATTAAAAACTTAATCCAACTATGATATTTACAGGCGGGTCATTTAGGAGGTGACTGGGATTATATAGGTCATTAGGGTGGAGTCCCTATGATTGAGTTGCAGGGCGAGGGAGAGAAGGACAGACTGACATCCACTCGGTGTCTCTCACTATGTGATGCTCTGTGCCACCCAGCACTCTATCACCAGATGTGACCCATCTACCTTTCACCTCTAGAACCATGGGCCACAATAAACCTTTTTTCTTTGTGAAGTTACCCAGGCTCAGGTATGTCTTTTTTTTTTTTTTTTTTTTTTGGTACCAGGGATTGAATGCAGGTCCTTGCGCTTGTGAGGCAGGTGGCAGAACCACTGAGCTAAATCCCTGGCCCTCAGGTATATCTTTGTAGTAATGCAGAAGGGACTATGATAGACTGTGTATGGAGAGGAGAAAAATAAATGGAATTCCAGAACTACAAATGAATGTAAACAGAAGTATTTCAATGCTAGAAAAGATTTTTAGGCAAAATAAATATTGAAATGTCATTTGAACCTTCAGAGAGGACCGTGTAATATGGATTCTTGGAGAATTAGTTTTGTGTATGTGGTGCTGAGGTCACAGTCAGGGCTTCATCTAGGCGAGTGCTCTATAGCTGAGCTATATCCTCTACCAGAATGAGTTATTTCTAACAAAACAGTTTCTGCCTTTGGCAGAGTTAGTGGATAAAATAGATCAGGGATATATGGAGGGAAAAAGTGTTTGTAAATTCAACAAATATTTTTGATTCTTTGTTGTTGCTTTTGCAGTACTGGGATTATACCCAGGGCCTTTGTACTGAGCTACATCCCTGGGACCCCTTAAATTTTCTTATTTTATTTTTACATGAGGCCATGCTAGGTTGCTAAGATGCTCAGGTTAGACTCAAACTTGTGATTTTCCTGCCTCAGCCTCACAAAGTTCTGGAATTAGAGGTGTGTACCACCATCCCAGGCTGGAAATATTTTTGAACAAAATCAATTAAATTGGATACATTGAAAAATAAATGAGATGTGAACAACTGGTCAACAATAACAAAATAAAATAAATAACCACATTCTGGTATAAATTGATTCAGCATCAGGCATCATATATTGAGAACTTCACTTGCATTATCTCTTTTATTTCTTCCTAGGGTGAAGTGAAGTGGGTACTTACAGGATCCTATTCACACCAGATGGAAGTGAGGGACATGATATTTTACCCCAACAGATGCTTCCAATGAGGGTCAGAGCCAGTTCAACCCAGGGCATCCAATTCTGTGACCAACACAGCTCTCTGCCATGCTCTCAAATGGTCCCCACCAATACAGCTTGAGGGGCCACCTTACTCAAGCAAAAGTATGTGCTGAACTGTGGACCCACAAAGCCCAAATGTTGAAGTCCTAACCCTAGCTGGGGATGTGGTTTATAGGGAGGTAAGGCCTTTACAGAGGGAACGGCATCGAAACCTGGTCATGCATGTGGGCCCTGACCTAACTCATTATGAACAGGGGATATTTGGACACAGGGACCCACACAAGAGGAACACCATGTGAAGATCCATGCCAACAACCATTAGATGCCACGGGAAAGGCAGGGAGCATATGCTCCTTCACTGTCCTCGGAAGAAAGTGGGGCCATCGACACCTGATCTTGAGCTTCCAGCTCCAGAACTGGGAGGAGATCTACTTCTGTGGGATAAGCCACCAAGCCTCTGATGCTTTGTTACTTCTGCCCTAGCACAGAAGTATTTAGTGGGACTTGATGACCTCTTACTCATCTACAGAGATGTATTAAAGCTGAGTGATGAAACTAAATGAAAAGAAAGCCAACAATAGGATGGGATTTGATGACAATGTATATTTAAAATATATAGGTTTCTCTCTGTGAATCTGTATGATATGACCCACAAAGAAAATCTAGTCCAAAAGTTAGCACATGTTTGGTTTGTTTGCTTTACTGCCAGAAGACTGGCTTCAGGACCAACCGCTGGACAATCACACTTTGTTCTGAGCCGTTAAGGCCACATCTACAGTGACTGTTCTCTTCCAGTGCCTCTTTCTAAGATGCATATGGGCAAGCACAGCATAAAAGAGGGTAAAGGCAATAAACCAAGGTAGATCCACTCAATCATTTATCCATCCATCCAAGTTTATCTCTCTATTCAGCACCAAAAGTGTATTGAGCCCTTTTAGGAACTGAGGATACAAAACTGAATGAGATTGTTTCAACTCATGGAACATCCTCAACCCAGGAAGCAGCATGTGTGGCTTGTGAGCTACTCAGTAGCCAACCCACCATCTTCCCTGTTAACTAATTTTCTTGGTCAACAGTATTCCCAGATCAAGCTATATTGTGTTGTTTCCTTTTTACCTCAGAGAAAGGAGTGGCCAAGAAACCATTCAGATTATCTGCAGGTGTGCTTAAGGTTCTTAATAAGAGGGGTGGAATATAATGACAGAGATCTGGCAATGCACCACACCCTTCCTGCTTTTTGTTTTGAGTGTGGACGAGATTCCTGGAACCATCTGGGTCAATCTTGAAGTAATGAGGTGAGGAGAACTAAGACACATTCACAAGTTATGAAAAGGAAAACTACAATAGTGTTGGGTTCCTGATGAAGCAACTGTGTTGCCAGACTGCCGGGAGTCTGTCTCCCTCCATAGCTTTTAAAGGAATACACAGATACATGGTTTAAAACAGTACTCCTTGGGGTTCCTGCTTCTTGTAACTGGAAGGACTTTTAGCTGATACAAGGTGGCCAGCAGCCATGACACAGATATCGGAATAAGAGAGTGACTGGAGGTACAGTCAGAATCCTGTGGCCATTTGAGAAAGAGGCCTGATTGCCTCTGAACTGGGTCTTGAAAGAAAATATGAGACTTGGGTGAAGAAACTAGGAAATGAGAAAAATCAGGTAGACTACAGATTTGAGCTCCAAAGGGAATGGGATTTTCACATGTCAATCAGGTCTGAGCTGTTTTTCAGAGTCTCAGGAAACACATCTAGAGAGATGAATAAATGGATGGACCCAAGAATGAATGGGTGGATGAATGGACAGATGGAGCGGTAGGTTGATGGGTGGACTGTTGGGTGTGTGGGGGTGGGTGGACAGATGAGTGGATGGGTGAATGAGTGGATAGATGAGTGTATGTGTGGTTGGGTGGATTGGTGGGTAGATGGAAGTACTATAAAGGAACAAAGTTGACTCAGAATAGTTCAGGGTGATTCAAGCACCCAATGGAGGTTGAACTGCACTTACTTTCTTAAGAGATTCTTCAAAAACAGACTGAAGAATTTGGACTTTGACAGTTCCTAAGAACTAGTTACTTATTTCACAAAATATTGCACTTATTTCATTAGATACACAATTTGCACTTAATACAATTACACTTTCAGGGAGAAAGATTAAAAAAAGCATTTGATGTTCAACTGTTGAGGCAACACACTATTTTACTTCTACATAATTCAAACTTGCAAAATACAGCATTCAAATGTGTCTAGATATGGCTGTGTACCTACAGAGGTAGGAGGTGGGTCAGACTTAGGATCTTGATGTGGACCATAGTTTTCATAAAACATTTAAATGGTCTTATTTGCATTAATGGAAGCAATGTCCTGAAATACATTCTATTCATATTTATTTGTCACATATGATCATCCCTCTGAAAGCTTCTCACAAAGACTGTTTTATTTAAAAAGCCAGGAGGTGACAGGTGTATACAAATGACTTTTATAAAAGAAAGAAAAAAAATGAAAGTGAATCTCCAGAAGTAAATGGAAGTATATTCATAGAAATATTGCTACTCTGGTTTTCTTGTTATTGTTGTTGGTAAAATACTGTTTCGCATGGCTGTGATTTCATAACAGAATGAGGAAAGGCAGCAGGCGTTTTTACAGGCACCTGGTTCCTAGAATCTGGCCTCTGAACATGTGAATACTGGAATGGGGAGCATTTACAACTGTCAGAGTGTTCATAAAAAGCACCTGCCAACCTCCTTCTGTTTATCTATAAATTATACATATACTGTATTGACGAAACTACATTTCCTGGAGATTAGCACCCAGGAAACACTTTTGACACTTGAATAAACTACCTTTGATGGCCTCAGAATAGTTATATGGTGAGGAAGGAAAATGGGAGAAAGATGAAGAGATGCTTCTCTGAGTATTCTAAGCCAGGGTAAGAGAGCCGCTCCATCACCCCAATTATTAAGAGGAGGGCAGAAGTGCTGGGCACGAAGGATGAGGCCATGTGTGTGTTGGATCAGGCTTTTCAGAAAATTCAGACGGGAAAAAGTTCAATGGCACCTTTGTTACAAGTCAAATCTGTCTCTTGGAAAATTGAAAAGTAAGAAAGAAAACCAGAGAAATGACTAGGCATTCAGAAATTGTCCATAGAGCACTGCAAATCCCCACACAATGACAAGAACCAGAGTAAATAGAGAAGTGGGATAAAAATGGAAAAGCTGTGCAGCACCAAAATATTCTCTTAGATCAACTCAGTGTTGAGTAATAGCACTTAATACCTGGTGGCTAGTTGTTTTGCAAGTGAGATAATGAGAAATCTGGCATCGGTGACCATGGCATGTGACAGAGAACCCCTCTCAATGAGATGCTGGACACAGTCCCCTAAATCAGAGGGCCACAGGTTCCAGTCACAATTGTGCCTCTCACTGTGGGACCCCTGGTACATCTTCAAATCTCTCTAAACCTCAATCTGTCATCTGTAACATGGAGATAATATTTGTGTCATGGAGGAAGTACATTAGCTACTATGCTTTCATCTCTAGGTACAAAATAAGTGTGCAGTACATATTTATTCCTTCTTTTGTTTCCCATTAAAACTTTCTATGACTTTGGCATCACACCATCCATTTGCATTTACTGTGGATTATTGGGTTAATGCTACAGAGCAGTGCTGATGAACCTATGGCATGCATGCTATTCGTTTTTCTTTTAAGACAAAAGATGATAATGCATGAGCTCTTTTTCCTAAACTAAAACCTCAGTATTCAGGTTTAATTGCAGTGTTGGTACTTTGGGATAAAAAAGTTGGTTTTGGATTGCAGTTTGGGCATGCATCTGTAAAAGTTTCGCCAGCACTGCTATTGAGTATTTTTTCAACAATGTCTCTTTATCACCCATAATTTCATCAACATTGATTAAGAACTGGATGGCCGGGGTTTGAGCCAAAATTCCAACATGGGCAAGAAGCACTATGTGTCTTTGGGCAAGCTACTTAACATTTTTGAACTTCTATTTTCTCTTCAGTACAAAGGGACTACACACTTTCTGCAAGGAGAATCAAATGACTTACTATTTATGAAATTCTTAGAACAGAGATGAGCACAGAGTGGGCTTTATAAAATATTTATTAAATGGATACATTTTGCAATTTAAATGAGAAACATCATATCTCATTGACAAAACAAATATTTACCCAACCCTAGTAAATGTGATACATCATTGTCACTACACATACTTCCTCCTTTACAATAAAAAGCAGCTAGGTGGGTGATACCCCAGATCACTGCACTGCCTAGGTAGAATGTGGTTTAAATAGACCCAGAATCTGCACTCTAAATCAAAATTGCACCTGGATTTCCTAGTAAGGAAGAAGGTCACATCTACACATCTTTTAAATTTAATGCATGACAAAATACACCAATGAGGTTGTGTGTGAAATACTGGGGAACACAAGAAGGACAAAATTACTTTAAACTAGAAGAATGAAGGACACCCCGCCCCGCAAAGAGGATGAATGAATAAAGGGAAATTAACTTTTAAAGCCAACTTATTTGATAAAGACTGAAATCACTAGGCTATTAGGAGAGATAGAGCAAACTTCCTGCATGAGGTGGCACACGTTGAGAGAAGAGAGTGAAGATGGTTTGGAATGATGCAGATAGGATGGTGGCACTGGGCATTTGAGGCATGTGGGGTGTGACTCAAACAGTGCCCTTTGACACCAGGTGTTACCCTTCCCATGGCCTTGGCCAAGTCCCTTTCAACTACTGAGTCTCCTCCCCACCTGGATAGAGGAAGTAGCACTCACTTGGGGTGAGTGCTTCTGAAACCTCTAAATGAGACAGCATATGTACACAAAGCCTGTTTCCCCCAGATCCTGTCCCGCAAGCATCAGTTCTCAGCCTGCCTCCCAGATAGGAGTTCTCTCCCGCATGGGGTTGCTAGCCTTGGAGAGGATTTGGGTCACATCAACCTTTATATGTGGCCGATAAACAAGAATAAATTGCCCATTATCCTCCACATACCCGGAGAACAAAGAATGCTTTATTAAGTTTACCTTGTTCTCCTACCATTATGTTTTTCTTCTGCAATGGCCACTGAGCTGTGTAATCGCCAGTGGTTACAGAACAGATAATAAAGCTTATCAATGTTAATAGCCCTAGAGGAGCAGCAGGAGGAAAAGTTCGACTCCAAATGCTCTTAACAGGATCCTAGGGATGTCAGTTTCAATTAGGCTGTTGAAGGTGGGCGGGGGTTCTGTTTCAATTTGATTGGCACTGTATTAACACTGGGCACAGAGGAACATGATAAGAAATCCGGGCTTGGGTATGTGATCAGGTTGGATGAGAGGTGTGGAAAGTGTTGAGCAGAAAAGCATCAAGATGATGCTTTGAAATACCGAGGTTCTGCATGAGAAACGGGCTGGCCTAGTGGTGACACAGGAGGCACGACAGTGGTCACACTTTGGTCCTGCCAGAAGGTGTACTATCAGTCTTGTCAGAGTGGCTATTCCATGCCAGGCATGCTTGATCCTGAGGCTGGGGAAATAAACATAATCTCACCTGTTACTCATGGTTTAACCATTGCTCCAACAGAAGGGGCTCCCAGGAGGGCATGGCTGGCACCTGGGTATAAGTACCAGGATCCTGGTTTAGTAGGGGTTCCACAGATGGTCTTCATATGGTGAGTTTGTCCACAGCTATGTAGATTTCACTCTGGGTCATGGTTTGAGCATGCAGTGAGTGTCCCCAAGGCTTTCTGTGTTGAGTTTTAATCACCAATGTGATGCATGAAGGGAATGGAAACATGATTCAACCATGATGTTTAGAGATTGGTCTTCAGGTGGTGTTAGAGTCGTGTGATTAAATTTTGGTAGCTTTATAAGCAGAGTGAGACAGCCCATAAGCAAAACACAGTCATGTTTCATGTCTCTTGCCACGTGATGTCCTGCACCACCTCAGGACTCGGTCACCAAAACAACCATCACCAGACTGGGTTCTGGACTGTGGACCTCCAGAACCATGAGCCAAATAAAGTCTTTTCTTCATTGCTCATCCTGGTTGTGGTATTTCATTATTGGCAACAAGAAACAGACTAATCCATGCTTCAAACTTGGGCCTGTACAAAGAGGCCCAATCTCTATTTTTCCCCCAAATCAAATGAAGTCTGGTACTTAAGCAATGAGCATTTTACTGGGCAATAGCAACTCCTGACTTGTCTCATAAGAAACCAGACATTTGGAAAGGTCTCTCTACCCTTGGGTCTTTGGTCTACACAAGCAGAAATGCTCATTGTCCAAGGCTTTCTCTTCTTTCAAAAGTGTGTCTCTGCACCTCAGCTAGACCAGGCCCCTGAGGTTTTTCTGAAGTCAGGGAGCTTCTTCCAGGTGCAGCTGCTGATGGCCAAGTCCCCTGTGCCCCTGAAACCCTATTTTTCCCCATAGTCCCAATTGCTATGGCATCATAGAATTCTGTCCCCTTGTGGCTTCTGCACACATATATCCCACCTGCAGCATCCACCTTTTCCCCCTCAAGCCCTTCATCTGAACTTTATATGTCACCTTGTGCACAGTGTTGAAGTGTTCTTGTAGCCCTGCGCTGATAGGGCTTCACATTGATTGCATGTTCCCACAATGCTCCTGAAGGCAGTGACATGAATCCACCACCCTTCAAACACACCCTATGAGCCATCCCAAAGATTGTCCTTGACAGTACTGAGTATCAGGAAATCAATTTTAAACTTCTCTCTAACTGATACGTGTGTCCAGTAGTGATCTTGGGGTGATTTTGATTTTCATTTCCCTGATTATCAGAGAGGTAGAATTGCTTTTCATATGTTTGCTTGCTGACCGCTCAGGAATCCTTTCTGTCACTATATTTGTATCCTGAACAAATAAATTTTTCCATTAGTTTTTAAAAACAGTTTCTTGTAAATTTGTAAGAACTCCTTACATAATCAGGAAGCTAACAATTACACAGTTTTGTGAATTTTCAGTTCTTTCTTTTACCTTTTTATTCAACTAAAACTTCAGTTTTCAAGTAGATAAATTTCCTTATGATTTACATTCTTAAAATCTTTTAAAGTAGATCTTTTCCTAAGCCTAAATCTTAAAGATTTCCTCTTACATTTTCTTCTAAAATATGTATGCATTAGTCCTTTAAAAATATATCTAATTCTAATTTTCATTTATGGTGTGGTGTGAGATAAGGAATTAATTATTTTTCTTTCACTGACAGTACAGTTTATGGACTATGACTTTTTTTGCATGTATCACCTTATTATATATAATATACTGATATCAGGCTATTTTAGTGTTCTCTATTCAAATCCCTCTGTCCATTTGTATGACAGTGTCAGTTTGTTTTAAGTCTCATAACTTTGCAAGTCATCTAACTCAGGATATTCCTTCCCTTCTTTTTCTTTGCTTGAAACTTAATTACACACTTTTTAGCTCTATTCTAGTACATGTAAATTATAGTAATAACTCTAATATTTCCATTAAATTCTCTATAGAAATGATACTGGATGTATAATTAATTTGGCAGAAATGATATGATATTGATTCTTTTGTACTCATGATTATTTTATATCTCTCTGCTTTTTTATAATTTTAATGCCATTCTGTAATGTTTCATAATTTTCTTCACAAAGGTATTATACATTTTTGTTAAATTCATTACTGAGGGTCTTATAATTTGTTGTTCTAGTTCTATTTTCATTTTAATTTATAGTTAATTATTACACAATATAGAATATCACTGATGTTCAAGTGCTAATCATATTTACAGCAATCTAGCCAGCTATCTCTTAGCTTTTAATACTGTTTCTCTAACTTGCTGATATTTTCATCATATATAATCCTATCAGTTCCAAATCTTATACTTCATAATTTATGCTTCTTTTTAATTTTTCTATTTTTGACTAAAATTCCGTACTAAATGTAATTGGTGATTGCCATTATTCTTGTTTCATTAATTTGAATGCTTGTAAGTGTCATAATTATATTCAAGATTTACTAAAAGTTTTTAACACAGTTAAATTTAAATAATTCCTTCATATTCTTACTACTGCAATCAGTTTTCAAAGTGAGGATTGATGTTTTTTCAAATGTTCTCCTGCACGTGTTTAGATTGTATCCCTTTTCTCTGACATTCCTTGACATTGAACCATCCTTGAATGTCTTGCAGTTGCTTTCATTTGTGTTTGATGTTATTGTCATAATTTGTTAAGTTTGTGCTAATTTATTATGCATATGAGTTTATAATTTCCTTTCTGAGATGCTCTTATGTGACTTAGGGGCTCATTTTACACTAACCTAACAGAATGATTCAGGGATTACTAGTAAAACTTGCCCATGACACACTGTTAACACCTTGCTATTTTTTGATTTGGGGTTGGGAGTGGGAGTTGTAGGAGATTTTGGTAGATTAAACTTATAGAATATTATTTGGGTGACTCATTTTGTATTTCTTCTTTAGTCTAGTTTGGGATTATTCTATCTTGGCAGTGATTGGGTTGGGAACTCTTTGTTTTTGAAGACTATTCTTTGAATTATAGGATATTTCACACCTTATCAGGACTTTATTTGTTGAAGTTGTTAGAAGGCACATTGTCTTCTGATATTGCTCTGTGTCCCTAGGGACCAAAATTGCCTCTGTTTCAGGACCAGGGCTATAACTTGTGTAGCAGTAATATTTATTACCGTTGATGTAAAAATTCAAAGAATGAATGCATACAATTTGCTTGTGTAATTTTCTGGTGCATATAAAATTGCTTAATAAAAATCAGTATTTCTTATTATAGTTATTTTTTTCTGAGATTGAGTTATCAAGGTTTATCTCCTCAATGAGAAGAATATTATTCTTTCCACTGTTTGAAAGTAATGTGATAGAGAAATTACTGACACTTCATTTTTTGGCCTGAGAACTGATAGAAATGTGAATCTACTTTCTGTCTTATCAGCATACATTATTTTTATATTTGCATATGCAGTTAACTAAAATAAATCAGAGATAGAGCATTATATATCACATGATTTCTCTTATATGGAAAACCATAAATATAAATCATTGAAAGAGAAAAGTAAATGAGAGATGGCAGGAAACAGGGAGGGACACTTTTGGGGATGGGGAAGGAGAACTGGGGATGGGGAGATGAGAGTTTGGGAGGGAGGGGAGTGGAAAGGGCTGACTGTATACATATCAATTCTCTAAATGAATGTAATTATGTGGCATAAACATATAGTAACAAAAATGGAGTGTATAAAACTCAACTGAAAATGACCAAATTTTAACCACGCAAAGTATAGCTAATTAATTGTCCTAGGAGTCTTCCAAAGGCAGATTCTGAACAGAGAAAACATGGACTTTAAGAAATGTAAATTGTGCTATGGGTTCCCTAGAGTGTGACTCCTTTTCTTGGAAGGACAAAGGCAGAAAGTAAGTGTTGTCCCAGAAATTCTTGGCTGTTGAGGTCACCCCAGCAGTGTCACCCACTGTGTTCCCCTTGTGGTGTTTCCCCATAGCTCTCTGGGAAGAGTCTCCAACATAGGCAAGATGACCGACACTCTGTATTGTGTACAGAAGTGGTGAGTTGAGGTCCCAGATGGCCGAGTAAAGAGCACACCCTTGGCCTCTAACTTCTAGTGTTACAATGGCAGTGATGGAAGTCCTTAGAACACTGCCCAGCAGTTGCTCAACAACTTACTTTATCTTTGTTATTATCTGTGAGCCTCCTTTGCTTCTACCCTACACTCGGTGAAGGGAAGCTCAAGTTTCTAAGAAGGACAAATTGCATTTGCTCCTTAAAGGCATTTCACACATGCTAATGGATTTTACTCTGGCTCCAAATTGGAGCAACTTGCTTTTCTAATGTGCAATTGTCTCTCTTGAAACTAAAGAGCAAGGATCACCAAGCTAAAAGATTCAAAAAAAAAAAAAATGGAGTGGCACCATGGGGCCCTATTTCCATGAGATTCCATCCACGTGATGAGGTGGCTTCCAGGGTCTCATTCTGTTCACTGTATCCTTCCCTACCAGGCGCTGAGACTGAGAGCCAGCAGAGCTGTGCATTGTCACCCTTGAGAAGATGGATGGATTTCTTTTCATGCTAATAAAGCTCAGGCTGTCTCCTTCTCCAGCGGACTAAGTATCCTTGCCAGCTTCTGGGGGCTCAGAACAATGCCTGTGTATCACAGAAGGAAGAGTCATGGAGAGCCCCTGATGTGGAAACCTTGGAGCCTCAGCCTTCCCAGAGGAGCTCAGCATGGAAGTCCCACAGGGTCCCCTGGGGAGCACAGACAGAACCAAGCAATCCCAGCCAGGAGTTCATGAAGCTCTCAGCTTCCTCTGCCCACCTGCCAATGCTGCAGCTGGCAGGGCAGAGGTCTTCGAATAATCAGGACAGCCCTGAACCAGCTTCCCTGAGACCGGAGATGATCAGTGAAGCTCTTCAGAACCCCAAGGGATTTGGGCAGATTTCTGTAGGTCTTTTTGGCATTAACATCTAACAAGATTTCTATTTTTCGTTTGCTGAGGAAGAGGGTACCACTTACATTAGATGCACCGATTTACAGAGAACATTGCTAAGTGAAAGTCTAAGCAAGTTCGTTTAATGAAATAGATACATATACCCATAACAAAAGCCTTCTCTTTCTCCTTATCTTTATAAAGAATTAAGTGCTTCATAATAGTGATCACTAGGTGTGACTTAACTAGACATTTCCTAGCGGCGATGCACACATGTAGAATTCCGTGTAAGGTCAAGAGGAAATGAGCAGGAACCTCTGTCTGTCCTTGCACCAACAATATGAACTTGCTGTGTGTTCTGGAGCCCAGTGCTTCCTGTGAATAAAACAGGGATGATATCTGTGAACTGTCCTCCATAAGGTGGACTTGAGGACCAAAGAAGGAATGGATGTGAGATGCTTACAGGGATGTTAGTCTGTCACATGGACTGTCACTACCATACCCCAGAGAGCTGTCTGGACTCCTGCTTGCATGTGCTTCCCCACCCCATGAGCCTTCCATGATGGTGGTCAGCACTGCATACAGCCATGTGAGGATCCAGAAATGTGCTTATTTCCACAAAGATTGTAATAGATTCTGTACATTTATGGATTCACTGTACCTTGACAAGTTTTTATGGACAATCAGACTTTTTTGCAAGGTACTTATGGACAAATTACTTACAGACCCCTTTTCTGTTTACACCTTAACTTGATACCTTCACATTTACTTTTTATTTGGATGATGGTTACAAATTCTTAATAGACTCAGTACATAGATTTTTCCAGAATTATAATCTTTTACACTTCATGAGGAAAGAGAATTGAGGCAATTTACCCAACAAATCCTTGCTCATCCTAACACATTTCTTAATGCATTAAATGTAGCTTGAGTCTTTGCATTTAAGAGTATTGCCAAGACCCCTCACTCTGTAACTGGTCATCTTACAAGCTCCTTTGGGAATGTCCAGCCCTTCTTTCTGCATCAGTGTATGTTTCTTCCTTTCTTGGACAGTGCAGTCTATTTGTCTCCAAAGCCTTTGTTACAGCTTATATATAGATGTCCCCCCAAAGTCTCATAGGTGGGATTTTTGAGGAGGAGACTGGATAATGGGCATGTGATACTGGATCATAGGCATGTGAAACTCATTAGTCCACTGGAGGGTTTGGAGTTGGGTGTGATGTTGGGAGGTGAAGCCTGGTGGGAGGAAGTGAGTTATGGTGAGTGTGGCCTGGAAGGGTATAAATACGTCTTTTCTTCTCCCTTGATCCTGATGCTGCTTCCTGCCTGCCTCACTATGAGTTCTTTCTGCTCTGTCAGGCCCTGCTGCCAGGCTGCCCTGCCTTGGAGCAACTGGCCATGAACTGAAACCTCTACAAACTGTGAGCCAGAATAAACTTCCCTTCCTTTCACTTGGGAGGTCCAGTGTTTTGTCCCGGCAGGAAAAAGTAACTAAGACAGCCTTGTTACCATGACTATGTGTCCCCTTTACTTGAAATGCATCACAGAACACTAAGTTAGTTAATTTTTTCCTGAAAGGACAGGGATGCTAAGTTATTATCTTTGTATTCTTAGCATGTACCTTGCCACATAAAAGGTGTCTTGAACATTTCTTAAATGAACTGATGGCTAAATAAATGATTATGAGCTCCAGTCATCTGACCCTTTAAGTGGCAGTTTGAGTCTAAGGAAATGGAGACAGTGGGCAGAGATGCACATGCCAGGGATTTGTGGAAGGAATTTGTCAAGGTTAGAGGAGCAGGGACCGGGAGTAGCTGAGGAGAATTACTACACCATAGTGATGGTCATCTGTGAAAGAACAGTGGGAGGAAGGCTCAAGTGGGATTAGCCTCAAGCTATAGGACAGAGATTTGAGAACATCTGCCTCACTGTGAGGATGAGATGTAGGTGGGTACAAGAAGAGATCCACATGAAGGGAATGGACCAGGGTGTCACCATAAGGATCAGTCACTGCCTGGGCTCAGCTTCAAGGAAGTGAAGTAGCTGGCTGGCCGGGGTCCCGCTCTCTTCACAGCTGGGGTTCCTGGCAGATCTGAGCAGAGGATCTTGATGGCCATCAAAGCACAACCCAGTGAGACCCTGTCTCAAAATAAAGGAAACGTAAGGTGCTGGGCATGTGACTCACTGGTCGAACACTCTTGGGTTCTATCCCTAGTAGGAGATCCACATAGATCCCTTCCTCCACATGGTCCACATGTCCCACCCTAACTTTTTTGTTCTTACTTTCAACTGTCTAGTACACAGTCTCCTAGTCAATGGCCAGGATGCTGGGGGAGGACTGGAGGAATTATAACAGGATTGACTTGCTGCAGCCTTGCAAAAGCCCTCCTTTCAGGGACTCACTCCCTTCTTCAGCCCATTGACTCTGGACCTAATGGGGCCAGGACCTGGAACTGAGCAAAAAATCATGGCTTTTATTGGAAAAGCCACTCCTGCTCCTTTTGCTTCATTTTTGAGTTTTCCTTATTTTCTTGTGGGTGTCAGTAACACCCTTGCTGACTGCCCATCTATCTTACCCTGAGTTAATCATGATCTATTAATTGCCCCTGCAGCTCCAGATCAGATCCCCTTGGCTGCCCTTTTGAGCTTGACTACCATTATGGTAATCGCATTTCCTTGGTTTCCTGGGTATTTACCATTTAGCTCTTATCTCAAGGCCTCAACATCCAGGTAGTATTAAGAAGCCCTGCCTGATCACTTCCATTCCTCAGGCCCCACCCACAGAGGGGAGCTGCCACTGAGCATCTCAGTGAGGCTGTCAGCAGTGCATGGTGAATGAGCCCCTCTGATCCCCTCTGTGGGGGGCAGTGCTCTTCAGGCTCTTGTAGCTACACCTACGATATTGAATCAGCATGCTCCCTTAGCCCCCACCTGCTTATTTTTCCTTACACCCTCTGCTAAGGCAATTCAGGCATTTCCATTTTGTTTAATCTGGGCCAGCTTAGTAGTGTTTATCTTATCCCCTGGGTTCCTTTCTGGGGAATTAGAACCCAAGTCCTGAGTATGTGCACCCAATTCAACAATTCTGTCCTAGCTAGGCTGAGTTTTGAGCTCTGGATGAAGCATGTCTCAGTCCAGTCCTCATAGCATCCATCTGGCCCCTGCTGGAACATGCTGGCTCATTCTTGCAGCTTCTTTAGTACATACTCTTTTTCCTCCCATAGAAGACTCAACATACCCTGTTGTTGTCCACAAGTCCACTCACAGACCTAGGTTCAGGAGCCCGGGCCAGGAGGGTAAAGCATAGAGTCACCAGCCAACTCCGGGAAGGTTTCAGGAATGCTTCCGCTTTATTGAGACACTACACAAGCTTATAGAGTGAAATAAAAGGGCGATTACATAGGTGGGGTTAGAACAGCTTTAGCCTTGGCATAATTTGATTGGATGGAAAGGGATATAATTATACACAATGGGGAACATATGACATCCTCTTATTAGTTAAATTTATTTTAAACCTTATGGGGTGATTGTCTGGGCAAGGTGAAGGAGTCACAACCCAAAGAGTGAGGAGGTATGGTCGACTTGATCTAGTTTCTACACACTGGAGTGAGTTTGCTCAACTCTGTTTTTTGTCTCTGAGCATGCTCAAGAGACCCGAGTGCAGCATACTTGACCCAGCCAGACCTGAACTTTTCCTTCATTTCCCCCTTTTGTCTTTGACTCCAGAGCCTCGGCCAGAAGGACCACATTTTTATGGTTTTGTATATACCTACGTCTGGCCCGTCTACCCATTTTAATAACAGCAAAGACTATTATGAATCCAAACAGAAATAAAAAATATAGCCAAGTAAGAATGAGCCCCCTCATCCAGGCCCCCATTTTTGCCCATCCAGCACTTATGCCATTCCAGATATCATCCCATACATTATTGAAGGTTATTATATGTATGGCCTGGGTATCATTAATTTGGATAATCGTATGGGTCAATTTAGACAAATGTTGTTGAAACGAAGGGTCCCAAGTTTTCCATATATACTGTGACAAATTTTTATATTGATCATAATTTTTGTAAAAATAGGGGGTCACACAGATATTGGTGAAATTTGCATGACATCTACCCAATACTTTAGTCTCTAATAATTTAACTTCTTCCCAAACTAGGTCTATTTGAGTTTGTAAATTCAGTACTGCAGCTTGAACATCTTGGAAGAGGATAGCGGTCTTGCTGAAGGCTTGAGATGTATTATGGGCCAATTGATTCACGACTGCTGCAGTCGTAATCTGGTTTTGGAGGGTCACAGTGGCAGTCGCTGTAGCAGAGATGGCAGCGACCACTGAGACTATGATAGTGACAACAGCAGAAATGCCAAAATCTCATTTTCTTTGAGAGTGTAGCATCAGGTTGAATAAGGGGTCTGAATCTTGCCAGTCTTCAGTGAGATTAACAGGGATCCAGATCGCTGGGGGATTCCTGCCAATATATATATACCAAGTAGAATTGGAGACATAGGAAGGGTTTAGGCAAGGGGTAACCATTACCTTGGCCTGGACCTGTAGGGTAGAATTGGTTATGATGAAGAAGAATGGGGAAGGGAGGCATGTTGAAAAAGGTAGAACAGTATTATTAGGCACACAAGAGACTGAAGTATTTGTTCTGGAAAAATATGTTTGAGCACTAAAGGAAGCATTTGCACCAGGACCAGAAAAAGGGGACTGAAATCAACTGGCTGACGATATCCTATGAATCTAGAGGAAATTGTAGGCCCCCAAATACAATTGGGCTTGGAACCACAATTAGTATACATTTTATTTTCATAAGGCTGAAACAAAAGATCAGCTGTTGTATTTATAGGTCCATAAGGCCCCCATCCTATGGCTTGACTTTGTGAAGGAAAAAGTGAGACAGGTATTAGTGATTGATATGTTTGGAAGGGGAGAGAAAAGGCAGGGGTATTGGCCCCAGGTTGATCAACTCCCTTACACAGGGGAACCGGAGGGGGAGCATGAATCCCTGTTGTATGGCACTTAGCACTGTTAGTTGGTGGCTTAGTACTGAAAGCATGGAAGGCAGTTAAGAGAACACCCCACCCTATAAGGTTTTGTCATTGTAGATAAATACAAGGGTTGGGATTAGATAGATTTGAGACATCATTAGTGAAATACACAGAACCCGAAGAAATGGAGGTATTCCACTTTGTCCTTTGAAAGGGTACTGAGAAGTTTCCATCTATGGAAGAAGGATGTAATTGAGAATCATTGCCAAAAGGCCAGGGTAAGGTAGAATTCCAATCAACCATGACAAGGACAGGGGGGTTTGGTACAAGAGCCCATACTTGTGTGACCATAGACGGGTTGGCTTGTTCAGTATTGGCAGTAAGTGCGGCACACAGGAGAACTACCATCATAGGCCCAGGAATGGGCTTAGGGGTCCCAGGCAGGACCATCTTTTGTGCCTGTGCACAAAGAGCCTTAATATCACCCCAGGTAACTGGGCAAGAATTATTGGGTTTTGGGAGTCTCCTGCACTTGCCGTGAGGGCCTTCTTCTAGGTGAAGACCTTTCATTTTGTTGTCCAATGGTGTAGAGCTTGACATTCTGGGCTGGAATCCATGTAGGTTGTTCTGCTTCCTGTGGGAAAACACAAGCATATCCTCGCCCCACCGTGAGGCAGGGGTCTGGCCTTTTCCATGTATCTGATAGGGGATCCTTCCATATTACAAGAGGAGTGGAGCCTGCTCCTTGTAAAGGTTGCCAATGTTTAATAGCAGGACTCTGTTGCTTATTATCAAAGGTTAGGAAATTAAGAGTGAACAGGGCCATATGGACCCTATCTTGAGGGGAAACAAATATACTTGTCTGTTGTTGTTTAGCAAGCATTTGTTTAAAGGATTTATGAAATCTTTCAATGGTTCCTTGGCCTTGGGGATTATAAGGAATTCTAGTTACATGAATAATATTATAGGACTGTATGAAATCTTGAAAGGCCTTTGATGTGTAAGCTGGCCCATTGTCTGTTTTTAATTTATGTGGTATGCCCATTGTACAAAAGCATCTCAGAAGATGACTGATAACATTTTTAGCCTTTTGTCCTGGAGTGGCAGTGGCACAGGTGAATCCAGAATGAGTGTCAATTGAAATATGGACATATCTGAGCCTTCCAAATGAGGTGACATGTGTAACATCCATTTGCCATAAAGCATTAGCCTTTAGGCCTCTGAGGTTAGCCCCTGGGAGTTGCAATGGGCCTATAGGTAATAGAGGACCACAAGTTGCACATGTGCATATAATCTGTTTACTTTGTTCTTTAGTAAGTGAAGGGAACATATGTGTTAAACTGTGTGCTGATTGGTGGAATATTTTATGACTATTGATAGCACACTGAATGACAGAAGAGGGAAGGGCTGATACTGCTTCATCTATCATCTTGTTCCCTAAAGCTAATGGGCCGGACAGATCTGAATGTGACCGAATATGTTGTACGTAGAGAGGGTGTGAACGTCTCTCCAACAACTGTTGTGTCTTTATTATAAGAGCATCTAATAGGACCTCCAGGAGAACCTTGAGGAGGGCATGAGGCAGCGCAGGAAGCAATGTTGCACAATAAGCACTATCTGTGAACAAATTAAAGGGTTTACTCGCAAAATATTCTAGAGCTAAAATAATAGCTGTGAGCTCCTTAGCCTGGGGGGAGCCAAATGGGGTTTCATGGATCTTATAAAGGGGCTCATTTTTGTTGAGGGAATCAAAAGCCACAAAGCCATATTTATTTGGGCCCCCATCCATAAATACCAAGGGGGCTTCTGGTATAGCTTGTTGAGTTATTGGATTAAACATTTGAAGAAGAAGCTTAAGTAGGCCTTGGAGAATTTTATATTTAGGATAATGATTATGTTTGTCCTGTAAAACCTGCCATTGCTATAGCAAACATCTCTTCAGACTCAAGAAGATGAGGAATAATTTCTAATTCTAAAGGTAATATCAGCACCTCAGGTTCTCTTCCTAGCACCTGTAAGGTCCTCTTTCTCAATTTGATTATCATCTTACTAAGTATTTCAATAAAATTTGTTTTTTTTTGTGATAATGAGGAAGACCAGTGAATCCATTCAATAGGTCCATGACTCTGCCATAAACATGCCACAGGTGATCTTGGTTTATGGCATAAGACTAATCCTGTTATAGCCTGAGTGGGATCCATTCAAGCAAGAACCGCACCATGGAGCTGTTTATTAATCAAATCTAACGTCTGCTTGGTGGGCAAATTTAAACATCTTTTTGAAGCTGGAGAGCAATCTCCCTTGAGTAATTGGAAGAGAGGCTCAAATAAACTGGTGGGGATTTTAAGCCATGGGCGGATCCAATTAATTTGTCCAAAGATTTGCTGTAGCTCAGCAAGGGAAAGACAGGTATAGTTATCTGTGGAGTTTTAGGGGAGGTTTGGGTCAAATCAATGATGACACCCAGGAAGGACATTGGACACCTCCTTTGGATCTTATCAGGCTGTATATTAAACCCAACCTGTTTAAGGGCCAACATCACTTGACCCAGTAAGGCCTCTAAATCTGATGAAGTCATACTGGCAATAAGGATGTCAGCCATGTAAGTATACAACTGGGAGGATCCGTCTTCTTGAATGTGGGCCAGTGTCTGAGCGACTGTAAGCTGGCAGATGGCTGGACTGTTTTTCATCCCTTGTGGTAAAACGCACCATTGATATCACTGCGCAGGCCTACAGTTATTGACCATTGGCATGGTGAAAGCAAAACTCTTGTGATCCACTGGGTGAAGAGGAATTGAAAAGAAACAGTCTTTAATGTCAATAGAGGATAAGTACATATCAACAGGAATCACTGAAAGAAGAGGGAGCTCTGCTTGAGGGGCACCCATGTCAGCCATGGTGGCATTTATGGATCTCAGGTCGTGTAGTAGGTGATATTGGCCTGGGGTCTTTTTTGGAATTACAAATATAGGAGTATTCCACAGGCTAGTGGATGGTTCAATGTGTCCAAGTTGTAGCTGTTGTTGCATGAGGTCCTGTAGTGCTGTTAATTGACGTTGGGGTAATGGCCACTGCTCTACCCATACTGGTTCCTCATTATATCACTGTAAGGGTATGGGTAGTTGGAACGACAGAGCAGTGGCCTCTAGGATTGGGGGGAACAGTGCTCATCTAACAATTCACCATAAAAGGCTTTATCATCTGTGGTAATTGCAGCATCCTTAGCCTTGAGGAGGTCTCTGCCCAACAGATTATTAGACAGATCAGACAATATGATAGGGCAGAATTTGCCTTTATGTCCATCAGGGTGTGACCATGGAATAGGCTGTGCCATGGTGAGTGAGGGTTGAGTACCTCCTACCCCTATTACAGGGGGCCCTGGCACTAAGTCCCAATCCAGGGGGATTTCCTCTCGATGCAAGATCGTTTGAGCTGCACTGATATCAATAAGCATGCGGAACCTTTTCCCGGGGCAGAACAGGGTCAATCTAGGCTTGAACATATCAATGGGGGTGGTCCACATGATTTTACAGGGTGAGCTTGAGTCAGCCAATTGATTGGAAATGGGAACTGGAGATCTCCATTTTAATGGGGCAGGGAGTTGCTGCCTTTGAAATTTAAAGGCTGGGTGAGGTCGGCAGGTCCTTCCATAGGAGGAAGAGGTGTTCCATCTCTATGGTATTTAGAACAGCAATCTTTTTTCCAACGATAGCCCTTTTGGTATCTTGGACAAGGCATCACTGGGCGCACTTGGCCTCCTGTGGGTTCTGTAGCGGTTAGGGGGCATTGTCTTTTTACGTGAGCCAGTTGATTACAGCCCCAGCAGTTTGGGCTGCTGTTTTGTTTAGATTGTTGAAAGGGAGCAGCTGCCACAAAGGCGCTAGTAATGGCAGCTGCTAGGGTCCGATTGGTATGGTCTGGGGTTCCTTTGTCTTTAGTTTGTAAAATCCAATCATCTAATGTTTTGTCCTTTATCAGAGTTATGAGAGTTTTTATAGCATTATGGCAGCCTTCATATATTAATTCATGAACTAAGGCCCTCTGGGCATCAGGATGAGTGACCTTAGATTGGACCGCCTGAATAACTCTCTGACAGAAGTCAGGGAATGTCTCATTGGGCTTTTGTATGAGCTTTCCAATAGCGGTGGTCCTCTGAGTCACTGGCATATGCCTCCATGCAGACAGTGCACAATTACGCACTTGATCTTAATATACCTCTGTTTGATGGCCCTGTTGTAACACATCAGAGAACCTGCCTGTTCCCCGCAGCATGGCAGAAGAGATAGGCAACCCGGCTACATTGTTGTGCCAGTCCTGTTGGTCACATTGTTCCCTATACATAGCCTTAAACATCAAAAAATCCCCAGGGGGCAAGCAGGCACATGCCATATCATACCAATCTTTGTGGTAGTTGATATTATAAGCAAAATCATCTAGGAGCTGTAATCCATACGGACTCTGTGGACCATGTTCTTGTACAGCTTGTCTGAATTCCTTCCACTCCTTTGGTGAATGGGGCACCCAAGGAGGGGCATTTGGTCCTCCCCCCATTATTACTGGGTAAGCCTTCAGCGAAGATTGGTGAAGTTTGTTTCTCTGGAGGGTTTTCTTAAAGAATGATTTATTGTTAGGAAACTCTTTCTCACCCAATTCCTCCTCACAGGAGGAGGAATCAGAGGTTCTGCATTAGATTGATAAGATGGTGGCACACATACTGGAGGGCGACATGTTAGACAGGAAGTTCCTCACTCCTTTGTTAATATTGTATCTGGCTGATGCAGAGGTTTAGGCTGAGATGTGTCAACAAGGGGAAGTTCCGCTTTAGCTGGAGGGGCAGAAGCCTCCAGGGAAGAAGAAGGCTGAAGTGGAGATTTACATTTGCCATTTGTATCCCGAGGCAATTCGCCACCATCCTGAGAACAACAAAAGGATCCCTTTATCTGTTTGGCCTGAATGGTGAACCCCTCTGATGCCTTGGTGGCATGTGGATCCAAGCACTGAACAATCGCTGAAGTGATCGGAAAAAAGTCTAATGGGAGGGATACCTCTCCTCATCTCTCTGTGCTCTGGGAGTTATGAATAGCACTCTCCCAGATGTTAGGATCCACTACATCACCACCCTCCATCCATGGGGACAATTTAAGAACAGTCTCCCAGAAGACCAGAAGGCCTTCTTTGTTGACCTTCATTCCCCTAGTCTTTAGCAGAGCCTTCACAAGTGCAGCCTGAACCGGCTTGTCCTGACTTAAGAGATTACCCATGATAGGGATCCTTACCCGGACTTCAATATTTACCCGGTATGTGCGAGCCCCACGTTGGGTGCCAGCTGTTGTCCTCTGCAAGCCTGATCACAAACCTAGGTTCGGGAGCCTGGACTGGGAGGGTAAGGCACAGAGTCACCAGCCAAGTCCGGGGAGGTTTCAGGAATGCTTCCGCTTTATTGAGGAACTACACAAGCTTATATAGGGAAATAACAGGGCAATTACGTAGGTGGGGTTATAACAGCTTTAGCCTTGGCATTTTATTGGATGGAAAGGGATATAATTATACACAATGGAGACCATATGACATCCTCTTATTAATTAAATTTATTTTAAACCTTATGGGGTGATCGTCTGGGCGAGACAAAGGAGTCACGACCCAAAGAGTGAGGAGGTATGGTCAACTTGATCTAGTTTCTACACACTGGAGTGAGCTTGCTCAACTTTGTTTTTTGTCTCCGAGCATGCTCAAGAGACCAGAGTGCAGTGTACTTGACCCAGCCAGACCTGAACTTCTCCTTCAACACCCCAAGTGAATTATGGTGAAATTTAAACCTAAATCAATCTGACAGTAAGAAGAAAGTAGGGGGCATCTGCCTTGTGAGTAAGCGTCCTCTGCTACATCATCCATCTCTGTTGGGGTGGCAGCTCTTACTAGGAAGCAACAGGCCACCTCCAAGCTGAGAAGGCTCAGAGGCTATGAAACTTCTTGGAGCATCTGGCTAAGTCCCCCATTCTACATACAGTAACCACTGTTTTTCTACCCAGTATCCAGAGTTTAGCTTAATAGTCCTGACTTCCGTGGGCATTAACTATTTACATATCCTTGACTCTAACGACAAAAGACTGGACCTCTTTTTCCAGTGCAGGGAATAAAAGCCTCTTTATGAGCTACCAAAGAGCTCATTTGATGGTACATTTAGCTTTTAACTGTTTTTAGTAGTATTTATTATCCCTGAGTAGGACATTTTGATACAACGTAGACATGGGCTGAGTTATCAACATTGTGTATCCATATCTTTCCAGCCCCAGAAACATTGCACTTTCAGATAAGGCTTCCTCTGCCTGTGCATGGTGCTAAGTCACCACAAGTGAAAGATTCAGCCACGAGCTGAGAAGCCACCTGGTGCCAGGCACTGCCCGTGCCCACACACATACCTCTAAGCATGGTGCACTCTTGGCCAGCCCTTAGCCAGTGATTTAGGCAGTCACTAGTCTCTGCCTCACCATCTGTCTCCTCGGCCTATTTCTTGTTCTCCTTGTTATCTCAGGTTCCCTAAGAAGTGGGCAGGGAGCCAGGACCAAGAGAGTGACTGGTAGAAAGAATTGTGAAGAGGAAGTAAGCAAGACAAGCAGAGAGCTCTGCAGCCCTGCTCTGCGAATGTTTCTCCAGGCCAGCATGGAGTCTTCCAGCCTGTATTCGCGCCCATCAGGGTACTCACATTCCAGAGGCCAGGCCCAGGGTCCCCACCATGTCTGGGCACTGCCCTCAAGCTGCTCTGCAGGAATGTGGCCTGGGTTCCACCAAGGTGGGGGGTCGGGAGGTCGCCCCACAGAGGCCATCACTGGATGCCCCCTCCCCCAAGCCAGTGACCTGAGCAGCACATCTGCATCCTCTCCTCCTTTACTTTCTGGGATGCCATCTTGAGTTAGGACAGAAGAAATTTAAAAAAAAGACAAAAAAGAGATGAGGAAAATCATAACTTAAAAAGTGAGACCTACAGTTTCAGGATGCAAGACCAGTCTGATTTTTTCTCTCTTTTCCCAGAACATAGTGAGCCTGGGCAATTCCCTTTCCCCTGCAAAAGGACTCTGCCATTCCCTTTTTACTCCCAAATGGTCCTTTTCCACCTGGGCATAGAGCACCCTTTCACCTGGACTCTAGGCTTCCTCCTTTGGATAAATCATTATCTGACTGCAGTGGGCCATCCTCCCCCACTCAACAAATAGAGACTGCAGATTTCTACCACCAAAATCACACAAAGATTCCTGGTTCCAAATCAGTGCTTCTCATTCCTCAGAGCACCTGTATTCCAATCCACTCTTGGTGTGTCCTAAAATCTCGGCCTAATAAACACTTCCTGTGACTGTTAAAACATCCTGAAAAATTATTTTTCTGGGATGAGAGTTAGTGAACTTCCAAGCATTCTATGTTTCTGGCTGGTTATGTTCTTCATCTAAACTTAGGGAGCCTCTTAGACCCTGTCCAATTCTATTTTTTTCCTGGTACTTTTAAATTTTTATTTAGAGACAAGCTCTGACTAATTTTCTCAGTTTCCCAGGCTGGGCTAGAACTTGAGATGCTCCTGTCTCAGCCTCACAGAATTTTTTTTTTTATTCATTAGGTTTATTGGTGTATTTCAGGAATACAATATGATGACATTCATCCTTGGGAATTTGTACCTTTACATGATATATCGTAGTTCTTATTTTTTCCCCTTTCCCCTGCCCTCCCTTTACCCCCTCCACCCCTCCCTATTTACAAAGACTTTGTTTCCATTTTTTCCTTTTCTCATATTTATTCCTTTCCCTTCTTTCTTTTTCCCTACTCCTCCCACTTCCCCTTCCCCTTTGGACCTTTTCTTCCTATTTCACATTACCTAGTATACATTTTGATCCTCATTTACATCCATTTTAAATATGCCAGTGATGCCTAAAACAAGATAGAAAGATTTCTCTTTGCAGAACTGCACAAGATGCAACCACAGATGATCCAATGCTGAGTTGCTGTTTGCCTTTCACAACTGAGCTCTGATCCTATTGGTGCATCTCAAGATGATTATTGTCCTCCACATTCCCAAGCAGCACTTCGCCAAGTGGCCTGACCCTTCACAGAGCCATTAATTATGCAGCAGATTGTGTTTGCCTACTTCATGCATGGAGAGACAGAGTGATGGGAAAAGAAGAGGGAAGACAGGTGGAAAGTATGAAATACACTTACAGAGATGTTGAAGCCAAGTGTGGCCATGGGATATTTATGTTTAAGTGGTGGGAGTACAACTCACAACCTGTTACATAAGATAGATCCTGTGTTTCCTCTTTACTTTCAGATTATGACTAAAGAACCAGCATGATTCAGAGAAGGACAGAAACACTGAATACCTGTCAAGTGCTGATGAGGGTAAAAGGTTTTGCAAACATTTTTACCTTTAAATTTCATAATAGTCCTAAAAAGTAGAGGTTGCATTATTTTTTTAAAATGAAGACATTGGGATTAAAAAGATGAAAACTTTCTGAACTCCCTTAGCATGTGATAGATAATACATTAAGAATTACACAGCTTAATTTCCACTGATACATATTATATCTTGGTTCACAGACTCACTTCTCTCCAGGATCCTGATTGCAAACCAAACTGGATGAGAGAACAGAATCAAATGTTCCCATACGGTCAACTCTGAACCTAACCATTGGATTTGATTCGGTTCTCATCCAACTGGGTTTGTGACCAGAATCATGGAAAGAATCAAGTTCGTGAACCAAGGTACCACTGTACCATTGTATTGTATTTACTTGAAATCATGAAATATTAGAACTTACTGAAACTTCTTGATCATTCTCCACATTGGGAGTCACCAAACTTTTGGTCAAGGGCCAGATGGTAAACATTTTAGGCTCTGTTGGACAGAAACTCTTTTTTACAACTACTCGACTCTGCTGTCACATAGCAAAGGCAGCAAAGACAATACGTAAATGAGTGAACATGGCCGTGGTCCAGGAAAACTGCATTTACACATATAGGCAATGAGCTTAATGGCTCATGGGCCATAGTTTGCTGATCCTTGCGTTAGATTATTAAAAATTGCATGGCTCAGTGAGTTTAAGTAAGTTACCCATGGTCACATAGTAATTACTGGTGAGGCTACTGCTGAACACAAGTTTCTTTCCTGCTATTGCTTGATAATTCACCATGTGTGTCACTTCTCAGGGGTCTTCCGTTCTGTGATAGGAAAGCAAATAGTTATGGAAGGAGAAAAAGACAAGAAACCTTGAATGTCACTGTAAGCACCAAGAAAGCACTGGAAATATGCAAAGGTTTGGCAACAAGGGATAGGACCACGAGAGGCCACATGTAGGAGGGGACTGTGGTGGACCAGGCAGTGACCCTGAGGACTGAAGTACTGCAGGGACTGCTGGGGTGGACTTGGTGTACCATGAGACTTGCTGTCTGTGAGCAGAGAGACAAGGCTTGTGCAGGGTGAGCAGCCAGCAGCCAGATGGCATGGTGCAATAAGAACAGTGAGTGCTGGTCTATGGGACTGATACCATGATGGCTCCAGGAACAACACAGGAAATGAAAAGTTGCTGAGCCGGAGGAAAGCTATGTAGCACAGTTGGTTTAAGAAATGAAAGAAATGTTTTCACTGCCCAACAGGCTGGAATTGGCAGCTGTCTCTCAGAGAGAGGTTGAAGTGAAGCCATGGACACGGCTAAGTAGATGCTGGTACAATTTGAACAGGAGCAAAAAGATCAGGCTGACAGAAAGGCAGAACCTGGGACAAGCTTGTGAGGGGCAAAAGAAGTAAAGGAAGAAAAGATAGAAAGCAATGAAAACAGAGAGGAGAGAGGAGAAAGGAGAAAGGAGAGAGAGACAGAGAGAGAGAGAGGGAGACCTAGGAACTGCAAATTTTGTGAATAGTTGCATTTTTGAGCACTATTTTGCAAAACACTATTCTGAGTGGCTTATCTGTGTTAGGTGGTAAAATTGTAGGTGGGTTATAGATGAAGAAAGAAGGTAGGGAAATTAAATGATGTGTTTCTGGCTTTTTATCCTGGACAAGGGTGAAGTGGTATCCTGGTTCAGGCTGCTGTAACAGCGCAGCATACATTGGGTATAAAACAATAACCCTTGTTTTTCATTGTTCTGGAAACTGGGAAGTTCAGGATGAAGTGTCCAGCAGATATGCTGCCCTGTGAGAGCCCTCTCTCTTCCTGGCTTGCAGACAGCTGCTTTTTGCTGTATCCTCACATGGCTTCGAGAAAAATACTCCTTATGTCTCTTCTTCTAAGGATGCCAGTCTCATTCACAAGGGCTCCACATCACAACCTATTCATCTCCCAGAGGCCCCAGCTCATCATACTAGCACTCTGGGGATGGGATTGCAACAGAAGAATTGGGGGGGGCATCCAGGGCACAGCAACTCAGATCCACACCCACATAGTCTAATTAAAGAGATCACAAGCCTGCCTCACAAGTGGAAGGCCCCGAGTTCAATCCCCGGTACCAAAAAAAAAAAAAGAGCCCACAGATCTTTATATTTTTCTGTTTTGTTGGTTTTAAGTTTTGTTGGGTCTTGTGTTTGTTTACAGTTTGATTGTTTGCTTGTGTTTTGAGGAAAGGCAATTGTAGCACATTTGCAAACATTTGTTACCTGTGCTGCCCGTCTGGGGATTGTAATCCTGTTCCCTTAGACCTCTGTGAGTCCCCTAACGCTGTATTCCTGCACCTCTTCTGTCCTTCACCCACACATATGGAGTGGGAGGTCTTGGGAAAGTCACAGATAGGGTGAAAGGGGACAGATGCAGGTCTTATTTCACCACCTCACCCATAGGGGCTCCCTGATACTTCAAATAGACTGAATTCAGACACTGTGTTGGTCACATGCTGCAAAAATGCATGCATCTTGTTTGAGTCCATAGGAGAATGAGACAGTAAGCTGCATGAGGATAGGAACCTTTTATTCTTAGGGTATCTCTAGTACCTAGTAGTCTCAGGTCTTGGGAAAAGAGAGACTGAGTACATCTTTGTTAAATAAGTGAGCATATGAGTGAGTGGTTATCGGGTACTGTGACAAGTCTTATATCAAAGATACAAGGTGCAATCAATCAAATCACAGGACAAGCAGTGTCAACTTCCCAGGAGAAGGGTGCAAGAGAACTACTGAAATAAAGTAACTTTTGTGCTGGATATTTAAGAATGAATGTGTGTTGAGATGAGAATTATATTCTAGGATCTCATTATACTCTTTCTTATAAATGTCTACATCATAAGACCAGAAAGTGAGGGGAAACAAAAACTAAGGACTGACTTACATCTACTCTGTAGTGAACACTTGCAGGTATGGTCCTCTTTGATCCTTAGTAGCTTTTTGAGTTGGGTTTTATCACAATTTCAGTTTTGATAGCAGGGAAACTAAAGCTCAGAGAAACAAAGCCATTGTCTCAAGGTTGTAGCATTATACCAGTCAACTCTCCCATTACTGGTACAAATAATCGGATGTGCACAATGTAAAGGGGTTTTATTTGGCTCACTGTTTTAGGGGTTTCAGTCCATGGTTGGCTGACTCCAAGGCAGAAATATCATGGCAGAAGGGTGTGTTAGAGGAAAGCTGCTCACTTCATGGTAGTAGCAGGGAGGCAGAATAGGGGAAGAGCTTGAAAGTAAGTGGTCAAGGTCAGATATCACCCTCAAGGTCACACCCCATGACCCACCCAGACACACTCAGAAGTGTGCTTTACTAATCTAAGTGTCTCTCAATTCAATCAAGTGGACGATCAAAACTAACCCTCACGACCATTATCACAGAGCAGAGCTGACATTTAGGACTGGCTGGCTCAGACAACTCAAAAAGGAAGATCCAGAGGATGGGTGGTCCAACTGAAGCACAGCAAGAGATTTGTGTGGGGACGCAATGGGGGACAAAGGAGGAAATATAAATCTTTGCAGACCTGTAAAAGATCTCAAATACTATGTCCCTTGTGGATTTCTTCTGCTGAAGTTACAAAATGGAAGAATCTGTTTCAAATCCTTGCTATGAAGCCAAGAATCCAATGCCTTAAAGAACTTTCATCCAAAACAGAAACCTTCTACCTCATGGTTCAGCAAGCTAGTCAGCTTCCAGTCCCCTGACACCAACAGAATTCCCAAGGCTATAGCTGGTGCCAAGGTTAAACAAAGTTTATGGCACCTTGGCCACAGTGTACCCTTAAAGACCACTGGCTGGGAGCAGATCTGAGAATGCAGACCACAGCCATCCCACCTGCCTCTCTGATAAGCAGTCACCAGATGGTAAGACCTTAATCTGCTTTGCGAAAAAAAAAAAAAATGGCCTAGCCAGAGATGATGGCTTGGGATTTGCCTGCAGAGAAAATTGGAAAGGAATGATCATGTTTTCCTGCCCTTTGTCATACAGTGACTGGGAAAGCTATGGGTTTTTGTTGTTGTAGTTTGTTATTGTTGTTGTTTTATTCTTTGCATTCATGTCAATTCCCACATCTCATGGCTAATATGGAAATTGCTTTAAAAAGACAGTGCTGTCTCAGAGAGGAGGCTCCCACAGCCCCCTGGCTCTGCTTATCCATCAATACTCTTCAGCTCCAGCCCCCAGCCCATGATGTGCCCGAAACCCATACACTTGCTTGGCCACCATTTGTCAAGAGTCTTTCATTCATGTTTACCAATGAATTGATTTTATCATCACACTTTAAAAGGTTAGCCTTCCCCTTGCTCTTGAGTCCTGGTTTTCATTCCCACCACACTCCAGGTGCCCTGAGAACAGACTAAATTACCTCCAGCTGCTGCATGCGCAAGCTCAGAACACTAGGACTCAGGGTTGTTAGGAGAACTGGATAGAGAAGTTCATTCTTCTTGCTTCTTTCCTAAAACAGCCCCTTGTATCACAGGAGAGCAGTGAATTGAGAATTTTCCTATTTATGATGGTGATTGGCTTTGTCTGATTCAGGACTCTGAGTCTCTGTTCTTTTCTGTCTGATTTTTTATTACATCAGATTTCTGCCTCCAAAAGTGACTGACCACATATAGATTGTCTTACCAGGAGAGCTGAATGCCCTACGTTTGTTGCTATCATTTTCCTATGAAAGTTTTGAAAAGAAGGACCTTGGCTTGTGGATCAATGCATCTGAAGCTGGACACAGTGTTTTGCATTTAGTGAAAGCTCAAGAAATAGTGAATGAGTGAACAAATATTCTCACATCACACAGAGTCCATTATGTGAACGTCACAATGTAGGTGGAAAGGTTTTGTCTACTGAAGCAAGATTCATGAGTGGCTGTTTTTGTAAGAAATCTCAAGGACAACCTTAAATTCTCTATCGCTCTAGCAACCATCAGTCTTCAATAATATGAACTTCTTGTCTATATGTTTGTAATTTCTTTCCATTCCATTTTTATTGATAACCCCATCTCTACATCCAAACATACATGCAAATTTAATTACTCATTCCTTTTTCCATGTTTTCCTAGCTCTCACTTTTCTATTTTGAGATCTTCAAAAATTTTAGGGATATGAAAAGTATGATGAGAAAACCAAATCAAAACAAATTTTACTTTCATAATGAGGCATTTTTGGATTTAAATCTCAGCTCTGACATTTATTAGCTGTGTGACCTTGAAAAGGTTATTTTACTGTACTTTGATTATTTTTCATCATGTAAAAATAATCCTAGTGATTCCCACAAAAAATGGGAAGCCCTTATCATAACATTCAGCACATAGTCAGTGTTCAATATAATTTATAGCCTCTTGTTTCTCCTTTTTAATCTTTTTTAACCATGTTTTTGAGAAAGGGTCTCACTGTGTAGTCCAGGATGGTCTCGAACTCACTATGTAGTCCAGGCTGCCCTCAAACTCATGGCAATCTTCCTGCCTCAGCTTCATGAGTTCTGGGATTACAGGTGTGTGCCATGATTCCTAGCTCTCTGCTTTTCTAAAAGAAAGAATGAGTAGGAGTTCATTCACTGATCGTAGAGTATTGTTTTCATACATTTCCTCGACCTATATAATCCTCTACACTTGGTGAGACACAAAGTTATAGTAATGCACATAGTGGATCCAGCCCCTGCCCTCATGAAGGCAAAAGATGACACCGAGTTTTGCACTGAACCGATGAGAACTAGGAGATCGTGGAAGATCACCGACCTTCATAGTCCTTTCCCTCAAAGGACACATAGCATAAGAAGCGGAGATGAGTTCATAGGCAAATGAATAGTACACAGTGTTCCTCCAACTTGCTTTATCAAAGAGTGCGTTGGATAAAGGACCCTGTCCAAAGCAGTCTCCCCGCCTGCAGCCACTGTGAAGCTTCGTTCTTAGAGGAGGGAGGTGGATGAGCCCCTGGTGGCCGGTCCTTTCATCTTCAACCAATATACATATTATCACTCAGCTGCCAGAAATCGGAGTCTTCTGCTTTTAATCCACTTCCTCTTGAGAATAAACACCTTCACTGAAAGCCTGGGTGTGCAAGGGGCCACAAGGACGTGGCAGGATGGTCTCTGTCCGTGGAGAGCCTTGTGAGCTATTTTCTCTGCCAAAAAGTAGTCTCCTGTGCATTTTCTAGGACAGATCTGGGTTTTGCTTGTGCAATTGTGGGAGGAAACTGAGGTTATCCAGGTCAGTTCCCCACACAACAGGATGCTCTATCAGATTTTCATTGCTAAAGGAAGCAATGATGAATGGGGCCGGGAAACAGATGCACCTACTCTTGAGTTTGCATCCTCTTCGCCTCCATTTTTGTGTCCTCTACTGGAATGTCCTGCACTGCAATCTTCGCTTCTTAGTCTTTCACAGTTTAGGCTCTCTGCTAAACAAAACATTCTGCATTAAACAATAATCCCTCGGGTCCTGCCCAGAAATGAAGGCAAGTTGTAAACCCGAGCCAAGGGATGTTTGCTGTGTGAGTAGAATACAGACAGTGTGGATCTAGGTAAAAGAAGAGCTAGCTGGCTTTTGGCACATCTCAGTAAAAAATAACAGCATTTTACAAAATAACTAGGGGCCCAAACTAGAGTTAGATATTTGTCTTTCTGTGGTATGGATTTAAATTCTCCAAATCTTAGGTCTTCATTTGTAATATGCGAATAAGATGTTGAGCTTATGAAGTTGTTGGGAGATTTCAATAAAATAACGTAAGTACTGAAACCGTAGTAGCTGCTTATAAACGTCATTTCTTTCCTCCTTTTTCTGAACTCTGCCTATACAAGTCTTTCCATTTCTTCATAAAACCAACAAATGAGAAGGAACGGGTGCTTCCTCAGGCACCAGCTGTTGTACTTTGTTCATAAAAGTCCCCAGGACGCAGTCCTGCAGAGTAAATCATCCCTCTGAGTTTGAGAATAGCTCTATGTGACCGGTAAGCAGAAGACAGCCTTTCGAAATCTGGTGGCTGCAAGGTGGAAATGCCAGCCTCACTGCCTCTGCTTCTTGTTTCCCATCACTCAAGCCAGCCTGTCCCCCACACCTGCAATTAGCAACGGGCTGGTGGCCTTTCAAAGCACCCTGCCGCACTCTGCTTTTTACCTGTCCGTCATGGGAGGCCTAAATGTGCCTTGATGCTAATAAACCTGGAATTATTCCATTTTATCAAGTTTGAGGCTGACAGCGAGGATGAGAAATCATGAAAATCCAGCCACCGCATTATCCATTATCTTGGGGACCAGCTTGAAGCGTCTGACAGACTCATGTGAGCACCAAACGAACTTCAGCTTTTGTCTCTCCTGTTTGTTTGCTTCTTGTTTCAACTTGCTACCTAGTTTAACTGCTGTATCAGCCATTATGGAAGTGCTTGTCTTTAGGGCGGCTTTGCCACTGTGCTTCTTTATTACATCCTAAACCTGAGCTGGACTCCAGTAGCTGACGGCAGATTTTGGACATATTCATAATATATCAGTGCTCCCCTCAGTTCTCAACATTGGCAGCATGATGAAATGTGAAACCATCCTTTATCCATCTGAATAAAATTACCCATGTCAACAGTGATCCCCAACTATATATATATATTCTGATCTGTCTTTAGCCTGACCACCTCCATCCCTCCTTGAGGTGCATTCCAAATGTGGGTGTCATTGTAGTATTGAATGTCAGATTAGGAAGGTCACCTTCAGAGACTTTCTTGCAATTTCTAAATATCTTCATGGTTAGGGACAACAGTTTTGCTCTCTTACTACCTGGGTTTACATCAAACGCCACCACTGACAAATAATGTATAATGTAACAATGTACATGTTGATGAGTTGCTTTTTACTACTTTTTCACTTTTTGAAATGTGAAAGAAAATTGTATTTACTTCCAAAGATTATTATGTGGATTTAAAAAGGCATGCTCTTTTGATGTAACAATGCCTGGAACAAGAGATTCACTTGGTCTTTGTTAAAATTCATTTATTATTTTGCCTGTGAGAAAAATGAAGTCCAATGAAGGACAAGGTTTTACCCCTAAGGGCACAACACAAGCTAAAGAAAAACCTAGACTACGAAAAATGTTTTTAAATAATTGCACTGTAAACCACTCTCTACTACGTCTGTAAAACTATTCATAGGATGAAAAATTCTTTGCTTTAATGAACACTACAAAAGAACTCTTTGTCTAGAAGATAAATTTCTTCTAGAGCTAAATCTGGGAATTGGTTCTCTGGTCTTAAGGAGAGCAGAGATTGAAGGTGGACAAGGGGAGCAAAGTTGTTTTCTACATAATGTGGCTCATGATACAACAAAATACAGAAGTGGAAGTCAGTCTGTGGACGGACTATATTGGTTCATTGTGCCTGAGTAGGTCAGTGTGGCCTGGGGATGAAAGCAGTCACAGGAAAGATGACACATAAGTCATCAGAAAAAGTTATTTTGGGTTTGCCAGAAGGAAACAGATATGGCCAGGGGAGGACATTATGTGTCTGCTCATCATTCTTGCATGCATGCCTGCTGCACACATTTATTGAGCATTATCTGGAATTTTGTAATTGCTCCCTACATGGTTTCTCTCTTCATACAAAATGTACTCCTGGCTTATAAACAAAAGATTTTTTCAAATATAAATTTGATCATAACCCCAGCAACTCGCTGATGACCCAAGCCTACCAACACCCAGATGACCAAATGACACTGCACTATCCAGCTGCTACTGTTTCTTACAGAGTTCTCTCACTCCATCTGCCACTTGCTCTCTGAGAGAGATTCTTCAGATCTCACTGTAATCCTCATTGTTTGGGACACTTGGCCTCGGGGCCAGGGTAAGGTGCCATTATTACAAGCTCAGGCAGTATCTCAAGGCTCGCATTTCGGGGAACACTTCCGGTTCTGAGTACACCTTAATTGACAGGCTGCCCTGGTAGCTTATACTGTTTTAATTTCCCATTGCTTCCCAAATGCCTAGCACATTTAATAACACATTTTAGAAGTTTTCATGATGAGAAGAGTCTTAGGCCAGTTAAGGGCAGTAGCCCAAAATCAGTTATGTAGATGGCGTGGTCTGAATATCTTTCATCCCCTCTGAAGTTCATGTTGAAGTTTAATCCCTCCTGGGAGGCATTAAGAGGGTGGACACTTCATCCCACTGTGATGTTTAGAGGTGGGGCTTTGGGAGAAGGTGAGGATTGGGTAAATTCATCCGGGTGGAGTCCCTAGGACTAAACACTGGTGACTTTTAGAAAGGGAGAGAAACTCAACATTGTGCTAATTCTAAAACTGGATAAAGATGATAGAAGGAAAAAGTATGAACAGAGATAGAAATTTGTTTAACAAAACAAACTATTGCAAGTCAGATCTGGCAGGATGTAGAAAGTGGTTTTGTTATAGGGATGGCAGTGCTGGTTCAGCATTGGAAGATCCACCCCCAAAAGTCATCATTTTAACAGAGGAAAGGAAAAAGCCATATGATCCTGTCACTAGTTGGAGAAAAAGTATTGGACTAAATTCTACAGCTGTTCATGGTAAAAGCTATCAGGAAACTAGAAGTAGAACAGAACCTTCTCAACAAATTAAAGACATGTACTCCATACTTCCAGCAAGAACGCCTTATATGAATGGAGAAGATACAATGCTTTCTCCTTAAGGTGGGGAACAAGGGCAGATATGCTTGCTCTTTATCTGTCCATTAAACTTTGAAACATAGGCCCAACCAAAATAGTCTGGCAATAAAATGACACAACTAGGATAGGATTCCTTTTTGTGCTTTAATTGTTTGATATAATTTATCAGTTAAAATGTTTATGAGCCTGCTATTGTCATATAGGTAGGTTTTCAAGCTAGGAATATACTTTCTTTAATAAGTGCTATTCAAATTTTATATTTCCTCCAGAGTTAGTTTCATTAATTTGTCTTCCAAGTTACTTCTTAGAAGTTGTCAAATTTATTTCAAAAAAGATTTTTGTAATATGCTTTCTATATCCTTTCAAATTCTGTAATATCTGTAGTAATGTCTCCTAGATCTTAATATTGTAATTTTAAAAATATATAACTGATATTGTGTAATAGGCAGAAAAGGTCTAAAAGAGCAGGGGAATTGGGAGGGGTAAGGGAAAGGAAAAAAGGGAAAGGAAAAAAATATGAGAAGAAAAAAATGGAAACAAGGTCTTTGCAAATAGGGAAGGGTGGAGGGGGTGAAGGGAGGGCAAGGGAAGGGAAAAAAAAAAGAACCAAGAGACTCATGTAATGGCACAAGATCCCAGTGATGAATGTGACTGTATTGTATCCCTAAAATGTACCAATAAAGTCAATGGGGGGAAAAAAAAGAAAGCGAGAGAATGCAACGCACAGCCATGTGTTCCTGGTCTCGTGCCATGTGCTGTTCTGCAGCACCTCACCCATCTGCCAGTAAGAAAGCCATCACCAGGGGTGGCCCCTCAACCTTGACCTTCCAGAAATTTAAGTCTACCTGAACCTTTTTATTTTAAAAAATATCTCATCCAATCAGAGTTGTCTTGTGATATTAGTAATGAAAATGAACTAATATATTAGAGCAAGATCCATGAGTTAATGTTTGATCGCAGCAGCTAAAGAAATTCAAACAGAGACAATTCACCTGAGGCTCTTAGCCATTGGTGAAAGTAGTGAACGGAAGAGTTGAGAAGCTTGGGAACAATATCAACACTTGTAAAATTCAGAGACTGCTTTCAGATGATTTCCTTGGCTCTTGATTTGTCTACAGAAGCTATCAATATTTTTTTGGTTTATTCGAAGAGCCAAATGGTGAAGAATGATTCTCTATCACTAGTCTGTATGTATAAACTAGAGGTGAGAATATATTCAAAGAAGTAGTGAGCAGATTACATCAATACAAACTGAAGCAGAATCTACTAAGATTTGTTACACCTTTTAGTGGTAAACATCCAAGTGAAGTGGAGAAAGTTCTAACAAAGGAAATCACAGAGCATGTAAAAATGTAAAATATTTGATGTCTGTTGCATCTTCTTTATACTATTCGATAGATATTTTGTGAAAAATATCTCACCTGTTCTGTGTTACTGAACTTATAATGTCAACCTTAAGCTTCAATGGCTCTTGTGGACTTAACCATTCTACTATCAGGTCTGTGATGGTTTTGTTGTTTGATTTTTATTAACAATAAAAGTTGAAACTTCTGAATTTCTGTACTACACAATAATCCAACGTCTTGGATGTAATGTATTTTTACAATTGTTTTGAACTGAGGGTCAAGATTAAAATTTTTCTGAATATGAAATCCCACGCTCATTCACTATTACATAATATTAAATGGTGTCAGAAATCACATTTTGCAGTAGCCTTGATAATATTTGTGATGAAATCAATAGAGAAGCACAAGATGAAATAGTGATGTCCAAAACTTATACTGTGTTGACAGTTATTTCAGTGACAACTAATATTGTTTGAACCACAAGTTAACCTTTATAACTTCCGCTGCTAAAGAAATTTTTTAAAGCCACAATATTTTCAGCCATGCAAAAATTTACATCAAATAGATTTACAAAACTCAAACTACAGTTCCAGCAATATTTGTCACATCTCAATGCAAGTACAAAGGAAATTTCTGTATTTCAAAAACCTATTTAATTGTACAATTGAGGAGCTTCAACTGAACCTTCAATTGAAAGTAATTAATCTCTGAAGTAATAACATATTAAAAGGCAAATGTAGAAAAATTAATAAAATTCTGTAAATGCCTTCTGAATGATGAATATGCTTAACCATATATTTGTGGATTGACATCAATATTTGGCACTCCAAACTGTAAAAATACATTTTCAAATATGAAGTATGTAAAACTTTACTAGAAATTCTCATGAACAAAGGAACGTTTGCAATTGATTTTGTGATCAGTAACAAATTTTGAATTTCAATTAAGTGCAGTGTTATCCCCTATTTCCCCCCAAATTGTATCACTCTCAATTAGAAATAAAAGTATTCAATTATCATTTTTAATTCCATCAATATTAAATATTCCTAATTTACTTTTCCTTTTGCTGTATAAGTACCGATGATATCCTCAATTTTGAGTCTTTATCCACAAAGCATAAAATACATACCTATCTGGCCCACAAAGTCTAAAATACAGCATTATCTGATATGATTGAATAAATGTTACAGTGCTTGGTTATGACAATGATATGGAAATGTACAGAAGAGGCATTTTGCTCTTATGAATAAACACTACAACATTCAAGGATGAAGTACCGTGATGCCTGCAGCTTCATTTCAAATGGTCATCAAAGGACACAACAACTGTGACCAAAAAATGCTACAATTACTGAATCTATATGAGTGATGTACATAGAGTTTATTCTTTCATTTTCTGTAATTTGAAATTGTCAAAATAATCTCTGGGAAGATGGAGGCCTTTTCGGACCACTGCATCTAGAATAACTGCCAGTCACTTACTAGACCACCTTCCCCTCTTGCTTTATGTTACTTATTATAACACAACATATCTTTTTAAAAATTTCTTTCCTTCATGGTTATCATTTTTTCTGCTGAGACAAACAGGAGGTCACAGGGAGTAGGGACAATACCTCTTTTCTTCTTTCCCTCACCCCCAAAAGCTACAATCACACTGACACATTTCAGAAACTAAACAACATCTGTGGAATAAATGCAAGAAAAGAAGATAATTCAAATAGGAAACACAGGGATCAATGCCTGGAAGCTCTCAGGACAGAGCAGGGCAGCATGACTGATCCTTCAGCCTCCAGATAAAGTTGGGCTCTGTGAAGAGCCATCTGTGCCCTGTTCAGTTCTCATCTGCTCTCCCTGCTCTTGGTTGGCTCTCTTGGTTCCTGGTGCTAGGCTCAATCTTCTCTGGGCCATGTAAGGATGATTCTTGGGATCTCTGATGTTTGAGTCTACAGTGTCTCCTATGGTTGGTCAGCTCTGTCTCATTCCCACTTCTGGGCGTGGTGAGAATGTCATGTTTCAGGTTCTGGTATTATTTCTTACTTACTTTCCTGTAGTTCCCTCCAACCCTTCAAGATAAACATTATCCTCTCCATCCTGTTGTGAGAAAATGGAAAAACAAAGATTACATACCTTCTCTGAAATTGTCTCATGTTGTGACAGATGCAGGACTTAAACCCAAGCTCCTTTAGGCAATGTTTCTGGGTAACTATGCTTTTTCCTCTGCCATATTGTGACACATATTCCATTCCAGTCTGTAGATGCAGCAGCTGGCAGGAATATCCTCTTTGAGACTATGTTAGTATTTCTAAAAACAGTTCTCACTGAAATCAGTACCAAAGCCAGAAAATGTATCTGACTAACAATCCCTAGACCCCCTGTAAGGACTTGTGGAATTAATATGACTTAATAGTCTAAACATTAAACAATGCACTTTTCTAAAATGTCATCATTGATTTGTACTGGTGCAGTAATTAGTAAATGAATCTCTTAGCAGCCCCAGAGCATGCAGATGGATGAATTGTACCTAAGACCAGCTATAAAGTCTTCCATCCTTCAAAATAAAGAAGCCCCTCAGTTAATGGCTTACTGAGGTCCCGCGTTATGACTGTAGATATTGTTTAGTGTGAGACTGCAATGCAGTCATTACAAGAACGGACTTAAGAGCACCCTGCTCATGTTAATATCTAGGCTCCTCTATTCATCAGCAAGAAGAACTTGAGCCAATTCTGTGTCCTGTAAAGAGCAATTTTGGGAAGAACTATGTGGCTATCCTTGAGAAGTGTTTAGAGTACTCTGTAGCATGGAAGTGTGTGATGTTGCAGTTATTTGTTAATTGGTTTTTATTCAAAGACTTTACCATGATCTAGAGAGCTTTATGTTATTTTCTGCCTCTTGTGGAGCTCTTCCCTTATTTTTGTAACTAGCAGCCACAGAGTCCCCTGTGCTATAACCACATGCACTTGGAAGGTCTTCTCAGAGCCTTCTCAGGGGTCTTAGTTCAGATACCACTTCTTCAAGCATCTTCCATGCCCGTCTATATCAATCCACCCTTCATTCCAGGGACTGCTACCCACACTCCTATTCTCCCTTTTATCTCCTTCCTCTGTTTCATATTTTTCTTCATAGCACTTACTTTGTTGTTATCGTGTATTACTTGATATCTGTTTTCCTAGAGGATTTTGCATGGGGAAGGGACTCAGTTTTCTTGAATATTGTGTGGAAGCTCATCTACTATAAAACCAGGAACATAGTAGGACATAAGTAGTATATTGATTTATGTTTAGCTGATGATTGTTAAGTTCATTGATAAGTGCATCCTTGTCATTGTAACCTAGAACAACAATCTGTGGTATAATACAGATGTCACAGAGCCTCCATTCTCTTCAGCACCTTCTGGAGTTGGACTCACACATAGGTGCTCCGTGTACATGGATAACTGTTGGCACTCAGAATTCTTGATCTGTCTTTTACCAGCACTGCAGGATAGGAAGACTGGGTCCAGTTTTGCTGGCCTCTATTTGTGTTGAAACTTATTTTATAACCTGCAAAATATAATTTCAAATGGCAGTAGTGAATCCATCTTTTCCCCAGAAAGTCTAAATTGCTCCTTTTCTTTCACTTTCCTTCCTGCCCCCACCACAATGTTTTTTGTAGACTGGGTCTTTGTTTTGTCAAGTGTATAATGAGGGCAATAGATCCACTGGCAGGATTATCGTGAGAAACAGGAACAAAATTCACAAAGTGCTTGGCACAGAACAAACTTCAACAAATAGCTCCTGCCTGCCTCTTTTACCAAATGATTAGCATTGCCTTTGGAATTATATTGGCCACACTAACCTGGTCTGCAAGTATAGCATTGCTCTCCTAAGTGAATGTTTTAGCAGCAAAGCAAGGAGAGCTGTGACAAAGAGCTTCCCTACATCATTTCCAAGGCTACTTGGCCAGATTGCCTTCATTAGCAGCTTCACCAGACCTCAGGTCAATGTGCATATTTTCCCACCTGCTGATGCCCCTCTCTGCAGGCTGAAGCAGAAACAAGACAGCCCTCATCTGTTTGATTCTGTATTGCATCCAAGTACTGCTTCAATATTGAGCCTGCTCATAATTGAATGTTTCACTCCCTAAGCTTAAATTGTCAAACAATGAAGGGGATGCAGTCTTCGGTAAGATTACAGTGAATTATAGGAGGCATCTGTCTGGTATGATTGCTTTTGTACTTAATTGTATGCTAATCATTAGTTCTGCAGGACAGTTACCCAAGGAAATAGCAAAGTAACAGAGAGAGAGAGAGAGAGAGAGAGAGAGAGAGAGAGAGAGAGAGAGAGAAGGAGAGAGAGGCCACATGAATACATATGTCAGTCTCACAGGGCAACTTACCAAATTAAAAGATATAAAAAACTTCATATGAATGCCTTCAGGGCATAGTTGGCATGGTTGCCTAGAAATACAGGCATGTGGAATACTTTTGCTTGTTTTCTCAGAAATAGACACATAGGGTGGTTTCCCAGCCCAGTTGAGATAATGCAAGGAGGAAGCTCACTTCAAACTGGTGGATGGAGGCAAGCTCAGCAATTAGCCACCTTGTCTGTGTTGTCAATCACCTGCTTAAGGTGCTGAGGGATCCACATTTTCTTCTGCTATAATCATGTATCATACATTTCAAAATAACCAGGAGAGATGACTTCACACATCCTTACCACAGATAAATGACAAATATTGGAAGTGGTGGATATGCTAATTGCTTTGATTTGATAATTACGCAATGTATTCAGGTACTGAAACATCACACTGTACCTCATACCTATGTGCAATAATCATGTGACAAAAATAAAATAAATATTAAAAGATTCCCTGGCTCACTGTGTCCTAATAATTAAAGTTCAAACATGGTAACATGGTCCTGCTTTATTGGCCACCCCCTGCCCCTGCCCACTCAATGTTTGGGGCTTCTGAATCTACCTGGTCTGGCCTCATCTTGAGCTGTTGGCTGTGTGTGAGGTGCCTTCACATCTGCCCTGCCCAGGCCATTAACTCTGCAACAAGAACTCAGTGTCCCTGTCATCCCTCAGGAAAGAGGTGTTTTTCTGGTCCTCAGGCCACTGGTCACTCCTCTGGTCCCCATGCTCCTGGGCATCCTAGGGCTGATGGACTATCCTCAGTTGCAACATGCTTTGGGGGAGGTTCACAGGACACTGCAGGCACTGAATCTGGAGGCATTCTGGAATTTATCTACCCACCCCATCCTATCCCCTCACTATCACCCAAAAGGATAAAAAATGCAGACTCTTTGGAAGAGTCCCCTACTGGCATGTCTGTATTCCTCACCAGGGTGGGTGCTCCTCAGAGCTGTTCACCCACTTTCACCCTTACACCCTTATACCCACACAGGCAACCAAACCATTCTTTCTTCCTGGGTATTTTCACCCCACAGTCCCTTGGTCTTACTGGTTACTATGTCTAAAACCTTCTCTCCCAGCACTTTTTATTGAATAAGTCATTTAAAGTTCTTTTCAAAAGCATCTGTTTTCAGTGGGACTCCAGAAGTCCACCCTGAAGTGAAGATTGATTTGCAAGTGATTTTTCCAGGAAGATCTCAAGAAGCAGAGAACTGTAGTGAGAGCGGGGAGGAAGAGGAAGGGGAGGGGGGGGGGAAGGAGAAGGAGAAAACACCAAGGGGAGACCAGTCCCCAGGAAGTCCCTCCGAGGATCATTTCTGCCCTCTCAGAGGGAACTCTCAACCACAAAGTACACCTGAGTTTTTCCAACCCAAGCAGGAGAATCCCACTTACATACCCCTCATCAGTCTGTCATTGGTCAACTGCTGAGTGCACTCCTAGTCACTTCCTGTTACCTGTGTGCATTGGTCAGTGTTCTCTAGAGGGGCAGAAGCAATTAGACATGTGTGTGTGTGAGTGTGTAATTATAGAAGGGGATTTATTAGGGAGGTCGCAGCATCAGAGTTAGGAGAGTCCACTATGGCTACCAGTGCACTGGAGAACCAGATGATCCACTAGCCCCTCAGCCCCCAAAACTGGAAGCATGCAAACAAGAGGGATGGAAGACACAGTGCCTGTTCAATGCTGAAGGTCTGGAAGCCCACTGCAGAGTTGCTGATGTGGGTTTGCATTGAAAGGCAGAAGAAGCTGGAGTCTGATTATCCATAAGCAATGGCAACAGCAGAAGAAGCAACTGCTAAAACAGAATCGAGCTTTAAAATGCAGGCAGACTTCCTTTTTCTTCCCCTTTTCATGCTATCTGAGTTGCAAGCCTATTGGACATTGCTTCCCAGAATGAAGCTGGATCTTTCCCCCTAGTTTGCTGGCCAGCATGCCAATCATCTCTGGAAACTCCTTCCCAGACACACCCAGAAGGGTGCTTTACTAATCTGCTAGGCACTGCCTAATACAGCCCAGCTGACAGTCAGATTAGGGGTCGTGGTTTGCCTGAAAGTGGCATGAGGATGATCCTCCTAAGGAAAATCATAGGTATTGGTGTTAGAAGCCAAGAAGTTTGGATTAATCGAAGGGTGAACTAAATAAATAAGCTGATTAGCAAATATGTAAATACAAAAGGACTCCAGGGCATCTGGAACACAGACACTACCTGCAACAGGCTCCTGTGTTCATCCCTGCCACCTGATAACTGACTGACATGGGGACCTGGGTGTGAAGCAGCAGCTGAGAACCTACAAAACCACAGAGGTTCCCAGTAGGATTCCACCTCTCTGACCTCCATTAGGGCAGGACCCTCCAACTACCCCTTCCTTTAACTGCCCATCAAAGTAAAGAAACATAGTCACGTGACCTTCTCCTTGTCTAAAACTAAAGGAGGAAGAGAGAAAAAGAGAGAAAGATAGAGAGATTTGAATCTTCACTCTCCTCTTACTAATCTGTGAAGAATCAATTCTTATTTTCTCTCCTTTCTTATCTGCTATTCCTATTATTTTCTTTACTTTTTGTTTTACCTTCTGTCCTTTACCAATGTCTTAAAATAAAGGTTGTTCCAAACACTGAGGAACTTCTGCCTTGTTAAAAGCGAGTCCCCCATTGATAAATTCAGGGACAGCATTCTCCTCTGCACTCTGTTGGAAGTAGAACGTGTTTTCTGTCCCCACTTCTTTCTTAAAGCTTTGTTGGGTCTCATTTTCCCGATGCCTCATACACTTCTTTCATCCTGGCCATCATTCATCACTGTATCAAGGAAAAATTACAAGGATAAATAAAACGTCAAGAGCACCAAAAGGAGGAGGAGGATGGCCAATAAATGTTTCTGCATGAACTAAAAATGATCCATTTGGGCATTTGCTCATACTGAACTGCAGTGCCCTGACTGCCTCCCATCGGGCTAGATCTGAAGCCCACCAGGAGGCAGCTTCACTTGTGAGCAAGGAGCTCCTGGGCATCTTCGGGTAAAAGGCAGGGCCCCTGATTTTACCATCTCTGACACTGGATGCAAAGAAGGTTGGCATCTCCTCCAGTCAAGCCATCTCCACTCTACAGGCCCTGTCCTTGTCTTGGCAGTCTCTGCAATACTCCAGACAGTAAGGGGGCTGCTAAATTGACCTACAGGTTTTGCAGCTGTGCTTGAGGTGTGGGACTTTGTCATGAATGGTTTTTTGAGGGACAGCAAAAATCTGCAAATGTCATGTTTCTCCTCATTTTGTTTTCTGCATGAAAATGAAAAAAAGTTCTACATAGGTTCTATGTCTGGCCTTTTATCACACAAATGCCATGTTGTGTTCATGAGAAACAAAATGAACAGGACATGTATCTCTTCAGATCTATCTAGAAAGAGACAGGGAGAGGCTCTAAAGAGTTGGCCCGTCACTGTGGACAACTTGGAAAGTTCAAACTCTGCCAGGCAGGCCAGGCAGCGGGACACCCAGGAAGAGAAGCAGGTCAAGTCCAAATGTGATTTGTCAGCAGAATTCCTGCTTGTTCAGTCTTTTGAGCTGGGTCAGGCTTTTGTTCTACCCAGGCTTTCAGCCAATTGGACAAGGCCCACTCACATTGTGGAGGACAGTCTATTTTATTCATAACTGACAGATTTTAATGGACATCTCAACCAAAACCACCCTCATAAAAATGTCTGATTAAATACTGGGGTACCACGGCTCAGCCATGTTGACAAGTAAGATCAGCTTGCACACCCTAGGGCCATGTTCACCTAGATCCTGTCATACCTCCGAGGGGTGGGGAAAGCACAGATGTCCCTCTGCTGCCTCCACACTGGCTGTTCTGGGCCCAGAGCGGTGCTGTGCACATATCACTCTTGCCCTAAGCAGCGACACATCCAAGAGCAATGGTGATCACAGTGAGATGAGGGTACGGTGGCCCAAGAGTTGAAGAAAGCATCACAGCCCAGGAATAAAACAGAGTTCTCGAAAGAGGAGAAGGTGTAAATTTAGACAGACTCCCCTACTAAAAGGCTGTGTCACCTGGGGCAAATTGTTCAACTCTGCTCTGCCTTAGCTCTCTCTTTTGTGCAAAGGAAATTATAAAAGAGCTTACTTTCCAGGCTTAGTGTGGGGTTTGATGAGTTAAAATTTATATAGTTTTTGAATATATTTCCCTTCAAGAATTAGTAATGTGTGAATATTACTATTATTTTACTTACATTGGTTGAAAAAGCTAAATTATCATCTTCAACACCATTTCTAAAGGGTATACCACAACCTAATACCTTTCCTTTATAGCTGATAAATTGTCTAATTGTCTGCATCTGCCCCATTTCTCAGTAACTTTTTTTGTTTTTGGAACCAGGGATCGAATTTGGGTCCTTGCACTTCCAGGACAGGCAGCAGAACCACTGAGCTAAATCTCCGCCTCTGCCCCATTTCATTTAATTCTCATAAAGACTTACCACACTGTGCATTGCCATTAACTTTCAGGACAGGTGAAAGACTGAAACTTGACTTGAGATTCTCACCTCTTGCCCCCAGTCGTTCCCTCCTCCCTCAGTCTGGTCTTCAATGAACAGCAGGATTATCTTAACTGCCAATCATCCTGACATGCCCTGGACTGGAGAATTATGGGAGTCCTTCCAAGGAAGGCAGCTCCATGTACTGGATGATTTCAGCCACTTTTCTATGGCAATTTGAATTCTGGTCATCACAGTCAAATGATACTGGCCAATAATTCAGCATTTTGGGCTGAACTTGGGCCTTTTCTTCCTGGGGAAGGATGTAGCTTCCTTTCCCTGTGTCAGCTCATCCTTGCTCCCTGACAGTCCACAGTGCCTGTGAACATCCTTAGGAGAACAATGTCTCCCAAAGGAAGTTTGTAGAATGACTTCATCCTGATCCACTCCAGGAGGACTGAACATTAACCATGGGGTCCAGATTTTAGACAATAGGTCTGAGGACACAGCCAAAGAGCAACTATAAAGAGAGGCTAATTGTAGAACATCTTGAGGTGGATGAAAGCTAAGAATGGAATTCTGTGCGTTAGTGTTCTAAATTATCTATGGAAACATATTCCTTCCTTTCCCCTCCTTATCCCCATTTGCACACACTTCATAACTCAGAAAACTTTCCACATTGGTCTAACTCAAATACTGAGTGCAGTTATAGGTAATAAATATCTCATTACACAAGCCCAGTCTGTAAGAATGTCATAGCTGTTTATTTTTATTTTAAATCATGCTATGACTGACTCTAAGGTCATATTCATGGCCTGGATTTAGAGGCTGTTCTCCCCCAGAAGAATTCTGGAGGCTTACATTTTGCTTAGAAATAAGGAACAGGGATTAATTATGAATGTTGCTGAAATCTTGCTGCCTCAACCTACAACGTAGTTTAAGTGAAGAAGACATTGGCATCAAGAACAGTGGGCCAAGAAATCCTTGCTGTGTTCCTGGTCTAAAGTCTCTCAGTGCATCTCACAGCCATCTCTCTGGTAAGGTCTTGCCACTCCCCGAGCCCTTTAAAGTTTACAGATCTGATATATTCAGGATCTGCTTCCTCTGTCAGCTTTCTGCATTCTTCCCTCTCTGCTTTTGGCTTTTGCCTGAGGAACTTAGGGCTAGCTAACCCTGAGGATGATAAACACTGAACTGAAGGGCTGTTTACAGTAACTGCTGACTATTCCTCACCACGCATCCTTTAGGATTCTGCCTTCACAAAGCACCAGATTGTGTCATGCGGATTAAGCAACAGAAGTTAACTTTCTCACTCTTCTGGAGGCTGGAAGTCTAAGGTCAAACTTCTGGCCAATTCAGTTTCTGATAAAGAGCTCTCTGCTCAGAAGACTGATAGTCGCATTATGACTATGTCCTCCATGACAAATCCTGTAGATCTCATATGGACTCTTATTCTAGCAGGATCCCACATACATGACTTCTTTTAACTTTATTTACTTCCTCATGAGTCTTGATTCTGAATGTAGTCACCGAGGGTTAGGGCTTTAATATATGAATTTGGAAATGATACAAATATTCAGTCCATGAACCATGCTTTTCTAAATTAAAGGATAGTCAGATCTGTTTGTCATGGTCTGAATGCTCATGTCTCCCAAATTCCTGTGTCGAAGTCATGAACACCCAATGTGACAGCACCTTGATGCGGGACCATAGCGGGTGTTTATGTCATGTTTTCAGAGCTCTCAGGATGCAGTTAGTAGCCCCAACAGACTAAGTTGCTGTCTGTCTGCTCAGAGCACCAAAGCAGATGAAAGAAGAGGTAGGAAAACACTGCTTAACAGCTCTCAGTGCTGTCACTTGCTCACTTTTGCATTGCTGCCATTCAAACTTTCTCCTACCCTAAGTAGAATGTCCCCCCCACTGATTTTCAGTTAGAGTTGGAATAGTTCAGGGAGGAGGTGACCCAGGCAAGAGAGAGGGTGGAATGGAGGCAACTAGTGAGTCATGTTAATGAGTAGGTCCCCACGCGGTCCCCAGGCTCAGGCACAGGGAGCAGGGGACATTCTTCAGAGCTGTTTTACCTGAAGGGCAAGGCGCCTGTGTTATTTGTCCAAAAGCTTCCAGTTTCCACAGCAAGAAGGCTGCTTCCAGGAATACTAACTCTCTGGCATCTCTGCTTTCCCTGGGTGTGAGCTCAGCATCCTCAATACTGGAGGAAAGCCACAGAAAGGAATCACCGGCATCTGCACTAGGAAGGTATGGCTGAGTAGCAAAAACAGGGGCCACGTGAGGCCCCAGCTACTTGGGCAGGAGTCCACTGTGTGATCAACCTTTACACAGTCTACTTGGACCAGCCCACCAGTCATTTTTCCTAACTCTCAGTTCTAAATACCATGATCAAGATTTGCTAAGTGCTCATCCCACATCAGCAAGTATGCTCAGCACTTATACACAACACTTCTTTTAATTATCACCATAATTCAATGTGGTGAATGCCATTATTTTCTGCATTTTAGATATGAAAGAGCAAGGCTTACGGACTTTACATCAGTTGTTTTCATCCACAGTTGGTAATTTTTATCACCTGGACCTGACCCAGGACTCTCTGACCTCGAACAGTCACTGCGTTCCATGTTCTCACTTTTCTCTGCAAAATTATTAACTGTGACCATCATGTTGGAGTCTTTTTTCTGCCTAGACCAGAAACCTTCTAAAGTACCTTGAGTTTAGATGTAATCATACAATGTATAAACCAGTGTTAGTAAGGATATAGCGAAATAGAATTCCTTATACCCTGTTAGTGGGAATGTAAAATGGTATAGATGCTATTAAAAACAGTATAAAGGTTCCTCACAAGGTTGAAAAAAGAACTACTTTAGGATCTAGCAATCCCACTTTCGGGTATCGACCCAAAAGAATTAAAAGCATGATCTCAAAAAGGTGTCTGTACTCCAGTGGTTATTGTATCAGTATTTACAACAGCCAAGATATAGAAACAGCATGAGTGTCCATCAACAGATAAATTAGCTAAGAGAATGTGGTATATATGTATAATGGGACACTATTCACCCTTAGAAATGAAGAAAGTCTCAAAATCATGTGGATGAACCTGAAGGGCAAACTGCTAAATGAAATAAGCCAGACCCCCGACAGATACTCACACTGCATGATCTCACTTATATGCAGACCCCAAAGGGCCAAACTCACAGAATAGAGAGTAGATGATGATGAATAAGGTCTAGGGGTAAGGTAAATGAGTTATTGTTTCACAGGTATGAAGTTTCAGTTATAAAATGCACACTTTCTAGAAATCTGCTATATGGCTATAGATAACAGTGGGTTTAGATAACAGCACAATATTATGCACCTAAAAACTTGTTGAGAATACTGTAGGTCTCATGTTAAGGATACCTAAAACAATAAAAGAAAGAAAAGCAATAATGCCTTGTGTAAGAGTGGGGAAATCTGATCCATTGCCTGATTTTGTAAATAAAGTTTTATGGGAACATTCACATAATATAGTCAAAAGAAGAAAGGCATGCTATAAAAATGACTAATATCTAATAAGCTTCCAATAAATCTCTGTCCCTGGCCTTGATATTTCCCCAATTAATACTATTCCTTGGCAAGCTGCCCTCAGGCTGAAATTTGTCAAAAATACATAAAAAGTGACTTATTTACTTCATAATCGTCTTTTTTTTCAGTTTAGGGAAGAAAGGGCAGTAATTGGATTTATAATGATTAATAAGGCCATTGGAAGGTTTACAACCACTTTCTATTTCTTCTTTCAGTAAGGGTACCTGAATCAAGTCCAAAAGGCAGATCTGTTTATATTGCTTACTAACCTGACACTAGTGACTAATGGAAAAATTAATTTGGGTAGAAAATAGTGAGTCTTTTTAGCAGGATATTTGGGCAACTGGTTTCTTTTATTATCTCACTCTGCACTATTTGGGAAGAATGAATAATTGAGAAATAGTGTCAGCCTTCTGTGCTTTACAATTCATTCACCACACAGGACTGGTGAGGGATGAATTGCCTGCTGCTGGGGACAGAGGGTGAGCAATGTTTTAGAAATCAGGACCCTGATTGCATATCAGGAAGTCCCCAGAGAGCCTGAAAAATCATCCCCCTGGCCCCGGAAGCCACCTGAGCTGAAGAATCAAAAGCTAAAGATTCTAATCCAACAAAAGGAGCCAACTTAGAAACCCTGACAGGTAATGAGACACTCACGTGTGCCAAGGTGAACAGATGGCCTCCTTCAGAGGACACAGCACAATTGTCATTGTCACTGAACACAGGGCCGCAGACAGCATGAAAGGAAGGCTGCTCTCCAACTGGGGTGCCCTAAGAAAGCGGGATGGACCTCATCTGAGATGAAGGAAGGGGAGAAGAAATCTGAGGAGAGACTGTTTGCAGAAATCGATAGCGGGGAGATAGCTCTCTCTGGGGTGTAGGATTTCTAAGAAGTGATGTCATTGTGTATTCATGGCTGAAATAAAAAGCACCATCACACCTGGCAGAAATACAATGATTTGGGGATTTAGAGAAAGAATATCAAAATAATATGTGTTTGTTTTGTTCCTAAAATGAATATATATATATATATATATATACACACACACACACACATATACACACACATATATATACTATCAATTGACTAAAATTGTAATTAAATCTGCATTTTATCTGAATTTTTTCCAGTGTTGGAGTTTATTTTGACAGGCAACTTTATATATGAAATGTAAAGTTTATATACGATATGTGAAGTTTTCACAAAACAGTATGTGTTAGATAGTTCATCTGGCCTTGGATAAAACAGTGCTGAAGGGAAATAAAATTTCCATTCAGTAGAATTCCAGACTCAGGAGGGCATGAGATGTTAGATCTTCATCTTTCACAGGGGCTTTTCCCACCGTCCTGGCAGGAAGGCTCTGACCTCGTGTTTAAATCCCAGCTCCAAATCTACTCTTCAACTCTGTACCTCTCTGCTTCATATGGAAAGCTCACACCTTCCCAGCTGAGTCCTCTCTCTCTCTCTCTCTCTCTCTCTCTCTCTCTCTCTCTTTCTCCTTGGCTTACTTTCTTGACAGCTCAACTATGTGTTAAAAGCCTACTTTTGAGGATTGCTTTTGCATTTCTGAGTGACACGTTAAGAAAATTGTGTGTATCATTAGACATACAACTTTCTTTGCTGAAGTATTTTTATTAAAAGTTTTAATGTGCTTAAAGTTTTTTAGCAAGAGTATACATAGCAGGCTTATAAAGAAGAAAGAATATCCCTGCCCCAATACCTCCCTATCCCCAACTGCTGTACTCCAAAGACAATAACTTAATCTATTCTAGCTGTTTATTCTGGCAATTCTCTCTGCATTTCCAAACAAAGGTATTTCTTCTATAACATCAAATACAGTAGCAAAACTGCCTAGGGTTTTGAAAATTGATGCCACAAACTAACAGATTTTTGAGATAACTAGGGATGTAGGCAGAACACTCAAAACTTTAGGAACTTGGAAATGTGTTATATCCACGGAAACACTAACAAGCCTAATAAAAAGTCACACAAATAAATCGCAGCGTTTTACTTCAACCTATCATCACAATTTCTGGATACTTTTTGCAGTCAAATAACCTGGTTCTCATATTCTCGCCTTCAAAATGTTAATGCTCTAGGGGATACACTTATAATAGAGACCAGTTGATCAAAATTAAAAATCTTTCAGAAGGCAGACTTCATCATCAATCATTCCCTAAAACAGAGATATCTTTGCAGGTTTGTCATCAATTTCTCCTTATCATCCCACCTCCCACACCTTGAGTTAATAAAAATCGTAATGATTCTTAACACCACTAACATGTCACAATTTTTTCCATAGGAAGGCATTTCTGTAAGATTTTCCAGCTTTCATTTACTTCCCCGAGTTCTTCAGACACTGCTAATGACTTCCACTTAAATTTCTTGAGAAAACTCACATTTTATGACTTCAAAATAGCTACTGAAAGAAGTCACTCATGAACCAACAAGACCTCTACATACACATTCAGACACACATAAAAAGCAATTCTCACTGAGGTAACATGAACTGTAGCAGAACATACAGTCCATGATTTGTTTTCTAGCCTTTGATATTATCTAGTATCTTTGCTACTCGGCCCCTCTCCAACTCCTAAGTATCAACTTCCGCAACCTCCATTATGATCATCTATGGAATATAGTTTTAGAAATTACCATAGATAAATATTCCAACTTATTTTGCTTTTGCAAACTATGTCCATAATTGGTCTATGTGACTGTTTGGTTGAATTTCCTGTCTTAGAGCTCATTTTTTGCTAGCCCTTAAAATTGCTTTGATTCTTCATGCAATTTTGGGGGAAAATTATTAAGTCAACATCAAACAGCATGACAGACTGTGAAACTTCTCAGAGCACAGTCAAACCAGATAACTGTCAAAGTAAATAATTTCAATTGTAAATACTCCTCTGACTATTATGTGTTTGGCTTTTCTTTCTTATGTGATATCTCTGCGTGAAATCTTGGTTACCTTGCCAGCCTGCCCTGCTGCCCCTGCGAGGTGCCATACACACAATTTCCTGAGTTTCCTCTCATTGTTCTTTGGCTCTCATCTGTGTGGTTCATTTTCAGAAAACTTGACTTCTTTTTAAGTTTGATTTCAGCAATGGATTCCTAAGAGAAAATCTTTGACAGGTATATGTGACCTTTAAAATGTTACCACATTTAAATGATAGGTTAGCTGGGTATAGAATTCAGAATTTTGAGGACTTTGAGCTATTGGCTCCAATGGTGATTTGGAAAAATCTGATGCTATTTTTATCCTTTTATTTTTATTTTATTCTTATTTTGTTCTATTTTTATTTTATTTTATTTCTATTCTTATTTTTAATCTTTAATAGATTAACACATCATGTATGTCCCCTATATTGTTTGTGAAAATTTTTAGAATATTCTCTAAATCCTTTGTACTCTGAAAATTTTATAAGGCTGTGTCTTATTGTGTTTTATTTCCATGCTTTTGGGCTATGTGGTAAGTTCTGTTCAGTACTCAAACACCTACCTTCTAATTTTAGTTAATTTCTAATTTTTCCATCTTAAAAACCTTCTTATTTCCATTTTCCTCTGCTTTCTCTATCTAGAAGTGGTGGACCATCACTCTTTCCATTGTCTGAACATAATATTTTTTCCAATGAGAAAAATCTCTATTCTCGTGTAAGTAGCCTCACTTCATTTGTCAACAAGGTGAAATGGAAATGGGCTAACTGCTCCTTAGGTAGTGTTTAAGCATAAAATCCCAATAGTAAAGCCACCTGGTACTTCCAGTTAATTACACATTCCAGGGTTTAGCTGGTTTCTCTCTAGACTTTTCTTTGCCTTTTCCCTCATCTCAGTTCCATTAGATTTCAGTTTCTCTACTTTGTCAAATCACTAACCAATAACTCATCTGAGCTCTATTTACAAAATGTTATTACCATTCCTCCCTCATGCTACTTTCTTTTGTAAACTCTTTTTAATTGAGTTTTATTTTTCTTTCCATTCATCTATCACAGGTTCTAGAGAGGACACGGTATTCTCTGTGTTGTGTTAACCCATTCCAACTTGAAGTTTTGCTCTGAATTTTGAATGATAAACAGGAGGGAAACAGAAAAAAAGCATTTGACTATAGAAAGCATCTCCATGTTGAGACAGTGGAAGTAAATGGCAGTGGCATGAGGTGCCAAGACTGAATATGATAATGAGAGATGAAAATGTAACTTTTTCTTATCTGACATTTGGTGCAATTGATATTTGTGCAACAGTCATAGGATTTGTCTTCACATGCACACACAAAATCTTTTGAGGATTCCTCATCTCTACTACCTTCGTACACTTGCAGTCCTTAGGATATACGTACAACTGTTTTTTATTATTTAGCATAGAGATGTATCTCAGCTCCCATTCAAGGATAGGTTTCACACAAATTGGCCATTTTATATATGAACCATTAATCAGTGCTCTTCACCTCACCTCTTATAGTGCTCCATTTTCGTACCTACACATCTGACTTGACTCTCTAGAACAATTTTTCCTCTCCAAAAAACTTCTTTTGATAAAATATATGCTTTCTTTTATTGGATGCAGATCTTGGCTTTGTAAATTCTAAATACAATACCTTTCTACTTGGAGACCACATAGGTAGTAGCATCTCTTCCAAGCATTCTCAATACTGAAGATAGAAACCAATACCTAAAGGTCTTTGGTTATGTCTTTCTAGTTTGCCTCTCTTGCCAAGTTAGAAAAGAGTTTTTTCCATCTACGGCCTTCACAGTAGCTAATATGGTAACTTTGGGCCAACTAGAAAGAAAAACACGAATTCCTCAAGTCATTTTCTTGCAGTCTGCCTAAATATTGGATTGCAACTCTCCACATAAATAATGTCTATGAGGTGAATGATGCTCCCAGACAGTTTACCATGTACAATTTGTATCACTTGGGTTAATAGCTCTTATTAGGGTCCACAGACTGAATATGGCTTCTCTATCTTCCAGTTTCCTTCTTCTGAAAAACTTAGAGTGACTTAGAGCAGATTTTCTATTTGATTCTGCAGATCATAGCTAAGAACTCAACATGATCACAAGACACCTCTTCTACTTTTACCTTAATGGTGAGATGGCATTTAGCTTACCAGCATCGAGTTAATGCCATTAAAAATCCTAAACACTATGCTATAAACTGTCCACTCTTCTCATGCATAATGGAAGTAAAAAAGGATATTAAACTAAATAAACTAGTAACTACAAGAAAGTCCCAAACTCTAATTTGTGTCATGACAATTGCATAAAAAAAGAAAGATGAAAGAAGAAAGAAAGAAAGAAAGAAAGAAAGAAAGAAAGAAAGAAAGAAAGAATGAATTACCAGATTCCTTACTCTGCACCCACTCATCCACTCCTCTGGGTAATCCTGAAACTCCTGACCACTCAGAGTGATCAAGGTTAGTCTGTACCTGTGTTTCAATCATCTCCCCAGAAAAACTTTGCTTTTTCTCCTACTCCCAGCACTTCCTCCTATTTAGGTAAAATTTCCAGATTATTTTTTCCAAGTCTGGCTAAATCTCAGAATTTCTGAGTGAGCTCCTTGACCCTCTTCTTTCCTTCCACATAGCACCAACCAATGTGAGGAAGGGCTTTCACACTTTTCAAATTCATTTACCTTACAAATATTTTATTTATTTAACTTTTTAAATATTTATTAAATGTCTAAAATATAGCAGGTTTGGCCGGGGATTTAGCTCAGTGGTTTTGTCACCTGCTGCAAAAGCACAAGGACCCGAGTTCAATCCCCGGTACCAAAAAAAAATCCACGTAAAATATAGCAGGTTCCACATAGGTTGTTAGATATGTGTTGTATCATTTTATTGTCAAATCTACTCCAGAAAGCAGAGATGATGCAGCTGAAACTTCCTTTACAGCAAGTAACAGGTGAGATGCCTGTCACAGTTCCCATGGGGCCAATCAGTGATATTATGGAATCCTGGCCTCTTGAACTCTGTACTAAAATGAGAACTATTATAAATCTCAGTCCACTAATTTCTAAAATTAAAATTATAAATTAGATTATAATAATAAGTTTTGAGGATAATAACAAAAAAATAGCACAAATGCAGCATTTATTTACACTACCATGGCTTTTTACACGTTCTCCCTAACTTTCAAAAAAAACACTTCCATGGGAGGTAATAATACATCTATTTTATGGAGAAGAAACCAGAGTTGATTTCTGAGCTCCCTCCAGGTCCAAAAGTTTGTAATTAAAAAAACAAGTTTAAAAAATAATACTATAGGACACTGTAGAGTGTTTAGGATACCATAGCAGATACTTAATGTATGTTGCACAGATAGCAGAGAAGAAGAGAGATAAATTTGGGGCATGAAATCTTTGGTAGGAAGAAATTAGAACTTGGAGCAGTGAGACATATTCATAAGTGAGTATTGCATGAGACAGAAAGACAAGATTTGTGAACACCAGTGTCAATATGGAGCTAATTAGGATATATTCATGGGTACCACTCCTCAAACATTAGCACAATTTTAAAATTTTATCATTATTGGGCCATGTTCTTCAAGTTATTAGCTTTCAATGTTGACCTCAGCTTGACACCAAACCGTTAAGTGAACTAAATCAGACACAGAAGGTTAAATATTTCATGGTTTCTCTTATATGAGTAATCTAAATTATAAATAAAGAGCAAAATAAAAGATAAATAAAAGGAAGTAAGGAGATAGAACTTTCTCAGATGCGAAGAGGATCAAGAGTGGAGGGAGAGGGAATGGGGAGAAAAGAATTAATCTGTGCCATGTACTCATATGAACTCCACACAAGGAATGTGATCATTCTGCACTACAAACATGAACCAATGAAACTAATCTAAAACGTAATTCAGTGCCTGCATGTTTAATGCCATAATCTCCCGAGAAAGTCCAAATAGTTCTATCTTCATCCCTGCCTTGTAATCCAGTTAGCGAAGAGGCTGGTAGTTAATGATAGCATCTGAAAGGGCTGATAGGAGAATGAAATTTCTTTTTCGTAATACCTCATCAGGTGTTGAGGACAGGTCTACAGGGAAGAAATTAATTATCTCTGAACCCATGCTGCATCTTCTAAAGACACTTCAGGAAGAGTACTTAATTCCTTCCCGTGGTAAATCACAGGAAACCTTTAAAGAGCAGTGAATCAACTGTGTTGGAAGGCAGGAAATTCCTATACATATGTTTTCCCAGGTAACTCTCTTTTCAATGCACCTTTTCACAAGTTAGCCCATGAATTATTTCTTATACACTGTAGTTCTTCATGGTGTGACCACTCCCAGCAAACACACATAGCATGCACACCTTTCTGGAACTCTGCCAGCTGGCCCACTGAAAGAAACTGTTACAAGACAAGGCCATCAGTCAGGTGAAGCACCACCTTGAGACTAAAGACATGCTGATCATTGGGTAGCCAAATGATAATGGATTCTGTAAGTATCTTTTCTTCCCAAATCTCAACCAGTCTTTCATCCTAATCCTAGCATTTGTTGGATGTTGCCAAAGTATCTGTTACAGCTTGTGTCTAGATGTCCCCCCAAAGCCTCATGTGGTCATAGGTGGGGCTTTTCCAGTGGTGGCTGGATCTAGAGTGTGTGATGCTGGAATCCATTCATGTTGCAATGCTAGGCTCAAGGGCACTGGGATTAAGGGTGTGAGTGCTGCCCGCCCTAAGTTATCTGGAGAAGATAAAAGGGCCAGAAAGACACTGTTAAGATCCCTTGTTGCTTTGCAAGCTTCTGGCCACCACAAACTGTTTCCCTTCTGCTATGCCACTCTACCTTGGAGCCAGCCAGTTATGAACTGAAACTTCTACAAACTGTGATTTCAATAAAACTTCCCACTTTTACCTTTGGATGTCTGGCTATTTTGTCTCAGCAACAAGAGAAAAGTAACTAAAACAGTGTTATCTCTGGGTATCTAAGGATCTATGGTATATAATTAGCAGGGTATCTAAAAATCCATGGTGTAACCTTGCCTTATTTAAAAATTTTCATCATCTTTCTTATCTCTAGAGTAAATAAAAATACTTCTTTTGTGTATTTTAGGTGCAATTTATTTTCTTCCTCTTTGATATGCTTTTTTTTTTCTCTTTTCCTTTTTTGTTATTAGTGTATGTTTGCAATAGATGATAGATTTATTCATATTTGATTCCTTTATCCTGCTGCCTACACTCCTCTTGGTCTTTTTTCCCATCTCCAACATTTCTGCCTCTCTAGTTCCTACCATCTATCCTCTATTTTACTCATTATTAATACTTTATATTACTTGCAAAAGAGAAATCATATTATATTTAACATTTTGCATCTGATTTATTTTACTTAACATGATGGTGCTAAGATTCATCCATTTTCCTGCAAATGTCAATATTTCATTCTCTTTAAAGCTGAATAAGATTCCATTGTGCGTTTATATTACATTACCTTTATCAATTCATTCATTGACAGTCACTTAACCTGTTTCTAGAGCTAGGTATGGTAAACTGCACTGCTGTACACATAGTATGTATTTATCACTGGATTGTGATGTCCTTGGCTCTTATGGGAATATACCCAGGCGAGGTATAGCTGAGTCAGATGGAATTTCTATTTTTACTTTTTATGGAATATCCATACTGATATTTATAGAGGTTGCAGTAGTTTACATTTCTACCCACACTGTAGAAAGGTTTCTTTTGCTCCACATTGTAGCCAGCATTTGTTGTTTTCCATAATAACTGATCTGACTAAAATAAGATGGTATCTCAGAGTTGTTTTGATATGCATTCCCGAGTGGCTAAAGATAATAAACACTTTTTCATGCACTTATTAACCATTTATATGTGTTCTTTTGAATAGAGTCTACTGAGTTTACTTGCCCATTATTTAATTCAGTTATTTCTTATTGGGGGTTAATTTTTAAAATTCTTTATATATTCTAGATATTGTCAGAAGAATTGTTGCTTCTTGGTGGTTTTGTAACTTCAATGACTGCAAAGCTCCTTCTGCTCTTTGTCAGGAACTTTGTTGGTCACCAGCCCCTGCTTATTGTCTCTTGCATTTCCCCAGTGTCTTCTTAGTCTCTGATCCATGCCAGAGCATAGCACTGCCTCTCCTTGGTCCATCCTGTGAAATGAAGAAGTGCTTCAAAGTAGTCTGTTTGTGATACCATAACAAAACTTCAAAGACTGGGTGGTTGACATGAAGCTGAAATTTCTTTGCTCACAGGTTTGGAGGATTGAAGTCTGAGATGAAGGTGTTGGCAGGCTATTTTGTGCTCTTTTAGTTTCACTTGTAGATGCCCTTCTCCTCCTTGTCCCTGAGTCTTAATTACCTTTTCTTATAAAGACTCCAGTCGTATTGGACTAAAGTCCCGCCCACCTGACCTCATTTATGTTAGTCACCTCTTTAGTGGTCCTATATAGTCACATGCTGAGAAACTGAGAGTTAAGGTTACAGTATATGGATTTGGAGAAGATACAATCCAACCCAGAATACCCCAGCAAAAGTGCTATGATCTTGAACACTCACAGTATACAGCAATATATGAGAAAGTCTGCTCAATCTGATAGTAAACACCTTGCTTCACCTTCCTTTAATAAAGTTATTTGACTTTTTTCTCATAATACCCTTTGAAATTTAGAGGAGAAAATGTTACACAAAACAGACTTTGAGAAATATTGCTGTCCTGCCCAGACATGTCAGAAAGATATTCAGAAGTCTTGATACACCCTTTCTGACTTGCTGTTGGAGAGGTAAGCTACTAAAGTTTTAGAAAAATCCAAATCCTAAGAAAACATCTTTGAAAGGAAAGGTGGATGTGGGCAAATCAAAAATTAAGATCTCATGAAAATGACTATGAAACCAAATTTGCATTTTTATCCTGGTGTCTTTCTCTCATATTTATATCGCATATTTGCCAGCAAATTCTGAGCCTGACCACTTTTGTACTGCCATCTTTGTTCCCCTCTAGTCCACGTCATCTCAACTGGTGTCTCTGCTTCTACATTTTTACCCTTCAGCCGAGTGTCATCCAAGAAACGAGAGTGCTCTAGTAATGTCAATCAGATCTGAGTGCTCCATGATTCATCTCTTGCCTGCAGCAGAAGCCAAAGTCCTTATCATGGTCCTTGTAACCCTATCTTCTCAGGGCATCAGGACCTTTCTGCCTGCAGTCTCTAGCATTTCCCTTCTTTCTCTTCTACCCCTAGAGCTGAGTCCCTGCTTGCCTCTAGAATGTTAGGTACACTGTATCTCACCACAGGACCTGTGCTTGTGCTTCCTCTGTAGCAGGAACTGTGTTCCCCAAATAACTGTCCATCTTGTTCCTTTACTTCCTACATGTCCTGTCTTATGAGTTACTTTTCTCATTGCTGAGACAAAATACCTGGCAGCCACAAATTAAGGGTTTATTTCAGCTCTCAGTTTGTAGAGGTTTCAGTGCACAGTTGGCTGGCCCCAAGGCAAGGCAGCATGGCAGAGGGGCGTCTCAGAGAAGAAACAGTCCATGGCAGGGTAGGCAGGAGGCAGCCAGCAGCAGCAGCTTGCTTCCTTCTCTTCCTTTATATTCCATCCAGGCTACAAGCCTATTGATTGGTGTCACCCATACCCAGGGTGGGGCTTCCACCATCCACACCCAGAACTATGCTAAGCCAATGTAGTTATCTCACACCTCAAATTCCAGTATCACACATCCATGATCCAGCTGCCCCCCAAAAGTCTCATCTATGAGTGCATGAGGTTTTGGAGGTCATCTAGATACAAGCCATAAAACATCCTTTCTTAAATGTCACCTTCCCAAGGAGACCTTTCATTAAAAGACTATTTAAAATCCCAACCCTCAAGTGCACACTATTTCCTTTGTCTCAAATATTTTTCTTAATAGAAATTTCTTGCAGCCTTGTTTTCTTTGTTCATGGCTATCATCCCATTACCTAGAGCAATGGCCAGCATGTAATTGGTAGTGAAGAAAACTTCTGTGAGTGAGCAGGTTAATTTGGTTCAGAGTATAAAACTTTCCTGTGTATCATCCACACACTTTTCATTCTTTTGCAAAAAGTAAGTGTCTATTACATGTCTGATTCTTTGGTTCCATAGTGGTAAATGAGACCTGCATAATTCTGAATGGAATATGTTTGTCAAGTTAATTGAAATACCTACAGTATCTTTAGTTTTTCTTTGTAATTTTAAGTTCCTTAGCTAAATAACACCATAATTTTATTTCAAATAAAATTATAACTCATATTGGTAGAATATAGCCTCCTTGCTATGCATTTCACTACACATTTTCTAATTTAATCTTCTCAAATTATATCTTATGTAGCATGATAACCACCATTTAATAGATAAAAGTGGAAAGACAGGAAAAAGATCTTCGGTCCAGATTTAAATTAATTTAAAATGTATTCAAAAATCAAGATGCTCCCTTTATCTCTTTTTCTTTTGCATTCTTGGTATTTCTGAAAAAAAATTAATGTGAACCGATCCCAAATATTGTTAGAACTAGTTATTTTCTAAGCCCTAGTTATTTTCTATACAAACAAGAGGGACAAGATGATTGACCTCTCAGGCTTTGTATTATAGTGAGAGTTAGAGAAAAACAGGCCACAGTAACAAATAAGTAAATGAATGAGTATATTATAAGAAACTAAAAAGGGTGACAAGATAGCAACTGAATGGTAACTTTAGGTAATGTAAGATGTGTCTCTTAGAAGGGATAATTTAGTTTGATATTGAGAGATTGAAAGGAACATGGAGTTTGGTAGGTTTGAAATAAACATTAATCTTTTAGTGAAAAGGAATTCCAATCATTTGGCAAAGACCAGAAAGGACTTTGCAAGTAAAACAAACAGCTTTTATAAAGACCCCAGTGCAAGAATACATTTGACCTATGTAAATGAGAAACCAAGAGCCATAGAGCTAGAAGGGGTGGCTAACACAATGAGAAATAAGAAATAATGGTTGGCAAGGTGGGCAGAGGCCCTATGAAACACATTTGCATGCTGACAAGGAAGAAATTTGTCTTTGGTTTCCTGTGTTAGCAAAACATTTTAAAAGAGAAAGAAAAGGAAGAGATCAACTTGAACACCACTGCAATAATCCATAAAAGAGAGCTATGTGGCTTGGTCCAGAACGCAAGCAGCAGGTATGGATAAGAATGTGTTTTAGAAGTTGATCTACAGGACTTGCTGTGAATGTAAGCTAGGAGTAAGGAGAGGGTGAAGAATTGGGGTCAGCTCTCAGGGTTGAGGTTTGGGATCTCTGAGAAGTTGATGGGGTCATCCTTGTGATGCGGAGATGGAGGTTGCTAAGTGTCTGGGGCACGGTAGGCTGAAACCCAGAATTCTGTTTGGGGTTTGGTAAGTTTAAGATATAACCTAGCCAGATCTGTTGAATATGCAGTCATCCCCCCATGTCCACAGGGACCTGGTTCCAGGGCCCTTGGAAATGCCAAAACTCACAGCTCCTCAAATCCTACAGAGTTGGAAAGTATTTCTACAGAGCCTGTGCACACCTCCCAGTGTGTTTTAGCTGATCTCAGTATGCCTTATGATACCTTGTACAACCCAAATGCTACATAATTCACTGTTGTACTGTATTGTGTAGGGAATAATCCCAAGAACAAAATATCTGTCCATGTTCAGTACTGTTATCTTTTTTTAAAGTATTTTCTGATTTTTTTTTTTGGTATGGAGTATCAAACTCAGGACCTTGTGTTTGCAAGGCAGGCTGCGGCACCAGAGTTAAATCCCCAGCTCTGTTTTCAATCTGTGATTAGTCAAATCCACTGGTGCAAGACCCAGAGGTATGAGTACCACTTGTCTTCTGTTTGCCTCTCCCAAGGACACTGCTCTATTCCATCAGACCCTGCAGCTCGAGAGTGTGATAGTGCTATGATTGGACATCCTTTGCCCTCTGTGTTCCAGTGATTTTGTTCAACAGTAACTGCAAGATAGCAGAACGTGCAGGCAGAGTCTGAAGCACCCTGGCTTCTTCCTGAGTGGCCCCCGAGAACTTACATCACCTCCTGGTGTTGGTTGTCTCCTAAGATGCCCTCTCCAGGAGCTGTGTCCCCTTCTGTCCTCCTTCCCTTTCTGGCCTGTGGGTGTAAGCACTCTCATTGTTGCCAACTCCACGTCACCTCATCCTTTGTTGGTTTTCCTGAAATTTGCCTCCAACTTTGTGAGTAGTCCTTTCATTAAGAATGTGTTCCAATCACTCAGCTTGAAAATTGTTTGCTTACCATGTGTCATCTGTCCACTGTCTGGCCCCCTGGCTGATAACAAGATTGAACTGGAAGAGCACTGGATGCTCAGACAGAGGAGGAGGGAGCTCCGGTGACAGGTGAGGGTAGAGTTCAAAGTTTGAAGGTCATCAGCTCATAAATGCTGCTTCAGGTCATGAGCCTCCATTAGCTCATCTAACAAAAATTCCCTGAACCCTCCGGAGCCATGCTTGGGAGGTCACAGTTTTTCATCCAGCCAAGTGTAAGCACCCTGGCTAACTCTGGCTAGCACTTCTCCTCTGCTTGTTCAACAAAGGCAGGGACAGCTATTAGCAATGTTGCCTTTCCAAACTTCCATTTCAAGGCGAGTACTACCAAAGCCATTATCTCTTTAATATTCTCCCCAGGATGCTTTCTCACAAACAAGTAGCACCAACAAGTAGGGCAGAGTCTTGCTTTTGTCTGTGTTCTTTTCTATAATGTGTTTTTCTTCTTGAGGGTGATAGTGGTATTGACAAATCTTCTGTCTGGGATGAAGAGTGAGGATCAGATTCATCAAGGATTCCATTAAAGCTCCACCCTTGAGGTCAGTTCCCCAGCAAAGCGAGATGATGGATTTCGTTTCAACAGACCAAGCGTTCACTTTCAGGTGCAAGCTGCCAGGCAGGCAATTAATGTTTTACACAGAGGTATTTTGGGTATTAATAACACGCTGAACATAAAAGGCAACTAGAAATCCTCAGCGTTCCACTGAAAAGAGAATGGCTGAGAGCGATTTCCAAGGGGTGAGAGTGGCTTCTGGGGGCTCAGGATTAATTACATGAGATCTATCTCTCTCATTAACACAGGAAGTGGTAGCTGCTATTATTTAATTGGAGCAGTTGTTATTTAATTTCTTTTATATTCTGAAGAGCAATTAACAGAGTGAGGAGAGGTAGGCTTTAATTTTTTTCCAGCTTTTTCTTGGCTTTCCAGCATCCAATCTTACATACTGTAGGCATAATTTTTACCTTGCTTCCTCCAAGGCTAGTACCTAAGTTCTTACACAGATACCGACTCTTTCCTCTTCCCGGAGTCTCCTTACAGCCAGACCACCCAGTCCAAGCTCTTTATATATTGTAGGACATTCTCCTTAGACTTCTGGGGTTCCTTGGATCCATAGTTTAAAACCACCCATGTAGATCTCACTTAGATTCTCAGTTAAGCAATCTCAATTTAGGGTTCTGAGGATTATCTCTGAATGAGTCTTTCTTCTTTGCCAGCTACAGAAAATCTTTTATTAATATTTTTGATTTCCAAATTATCATCCACTTTAATAAAAAGAATATCCACAATTCTAAAAGTTTAGTAACTGACAAAAATCTCAAGAGAGTTTTTGATCTCTAGGCCCTCGTAGTCCTCATGGAAAAGCAGAACAAAGACTAGAACACGAAAAATGACTAACATGGAATTGTAGAACTTTATGACAGCCTGGACTCTGGTATCAAGTTCTCCTCTTTCCCCAACTGAAGTTCATGCTTCTACCCAGGGAATACTTGTGTGCTGAGAAAATAGTGCCTGACCAAACTTAGACCAGAGCTTCTCAAACTCTAATGTTCACACAGCTCTTGCAGCCGTCTTGCTAAAATGCAGATTCTGGTTCAATGAGATTCTGGTTCAGCAAGCTCTTTGGTGATGCTCAAGCTAAGATCTAGAAACAAAGTGGATTAGAGTAGCATGTCTCCCGTAGGAGGCACTGACACATTTTTGTGCTTCTCTCCAGAATTTCTGCTTCTACTTCTCTCACCAGCACCTGGTTTTCGTCAAGCTGGCTCCTCCTCCCTCACCGCACATCAATCCAGCGTCCTCACACCCGGTCCGTACTCACGCCCCAGCTCTCGGTGTAGGCTTGTGTTCCAGTTATTGAGTTTTAATCCAGATGTAACTTTGGAATCCAGCTGTAGGCTTATGGGCCAGATTTGGCCAATCAGAAAATTCAAACCCCATTTCTGGCTATATGGTTTAAATTATCAATGAGTCCATGCCATGACCCACACAGATCCAAAGCTTGGCAGTATTTTTGAGGAAAACACATTCATTTTATTTGCTGAACTCACAGAGGGCAAATATAAACCTAGAGTCAGAGTACCCTTGCAATTTCTTTGAAAATGTGTGCCTAAGGGTGAACCCCATGCAGAGGAATGCATTTGCAGGGAGAGGAAAGTATGTGCACCCTGATGTCACCATTATACAAGTGAATCCAGCTGCACATGAGGCTTGGTCAATTCCCAGGACTTTCCCTTTCATAAGCCAATAAAATGCTTATTTTTTTTCTTGAATTGAGCTCTGTCACTTAAAGGCAGAAAGGTCTTAGTTGCTATTGTTCCTGTCAGAAAAGATTAGGAAAGGATTCGTTACTAAGCCAGACCCTTTAGAAAAATGGATATTGGTTAATAAGCTCCCCAGAAACCTGTAGATTCCTGGTAACTGAAGAGTTCCAGGGCTCCCTGAACTTCACTGCACCACAGCTTCTGCGTGAGGGAAATCCAGAAACTGCGTTCCTCACCCCTGAGCTCCCTCCCTATCCATTCTGAAGGAGAAGTCCCGGCTACAGTCTCCTTGTCTTACACATCCTACAAAGAGGTTGTGTTTCTTTGCACTCAGACTTCCTTCTACATGTGACCCCTTTGGCACAGGGGCATTATTGGGCATACTGAGATGCAAAGTCTGCCCTTGGCTCTCGCAGTCTGAACGACTTGGAGAGTTACCTTTGCATCTTCCGAACCCCCATGCTACATAGGCAGGGGAAATGCCCACGCTCGACTACTGTGCAGATTAAAGAAGGTCCTATATGTAGGCACAGGGGCCACTGTGGCACAGTCTCATCCTCTCTACTTTCTCATCTAGGCCTTTGGCTTTGTCTTCTGTTTTCCCATTCTGATACGCGTATTCTGGTTGGTAATTCTCTTTGCCCTATTTGCAGGCCTCTTCCAGGTCCTGGTGGCAACCAGAGCCCCAAGCTTTCCCCCATCCCATTACACACACTGTTCCATGAGCCCCAGTCCAATCTAGTGCGGATTCCACATGCAAATCACTTCTCCTTCTCCTCACCAGGGTTTCCTCTGAAGTAAGATGCAGTCTGCACAGCAGAGGCCCTCACAGAATGAAGGTCAAGCCAAAGGGAACAGCAGAAAGCAGCACAGGAAGGTTGACAGGGAATGGATTAGGAATTTAAGGACTGAGCCCCACCCACCCCTCCTTCTATAAATAATGATGTGTTCTCCCACTCAGTCTCTGTTTCACTCCTGCTTCTCTAATCAGTTGTCAAATGAAAATTAGATCTCAGGTTCCCCTGATTGTAAATGCTCTCCCTCCATGTTAGTGTCAAATCCCAACCCTTTATAGTTTCCTACATTCACACTGAACGTATGACTTCTATTCCTTGAACACTGCAGTTGTACTTGTGCCTAAATCTTTGCATCGTTTCCCTCAGAACTCTGCGTGATCATCTGTCTCAACCCATCCAGGATGTTGTGCTGCTTGACTTGCTCCTTTCTTCTCTCTCTCTGATCTCTCTCTATAACACAGAGGATTCCTAATTCTCCACCAGATCTGTCTATTGCATTGTTTCCCCAAATAGGATTCATCACTCTTGGAAACTATCTTTTTATTCACTCACTGTTTCATTTTGTCAACTTCCCTCTCAGGGTGCCTGGAACATAATACATGCTTGATAAATAATGTCTATAAAGGGATGAACCAGGTGGGTGGTCCTGCAGGATCCCTGCTTCCAAAAGGTATCCCTCAATATATGAACTCACCACTCTATGGCTAAATTTAGGATGTGTAATTGGGAAACGGATACCATGGTCCAAGGATCAGACACAGGATTGGCCCTAGAGGTGATAAAGATATAATTAATCATATAAAACTAATAAAGAAAAATGGGGTAAAGAATAGAAGGTAACTCTAAGTCATTAATTATATGTGCTCAGTGAATTCTGGTCATGGAGAAGGCAGGGGCCATTCCAAGCAGGTGGACACCCAAAAAACCTTACGGCAAGGAGATATTTGAGGTGAGTCTTAAGGGTAAGCTATTTTAAGATAGTCTCCATATTTTAAATTAGAAAATAATTATATAAAGATATTTCCTTTACCTTGATTATTTTAAGATGACTCCTACTCATCTCTGGACCTAATGTGCAGGTAATATAATGAAGAAATGGAAAAACTAGAATTTGAATCTAGGGAAGGCTATCAGATAAAATACAGGATATCCAGTTAAGTCTAAATTTCAGATAAACTATATATATATAATATATGATAAACTCTCTCTCTCTATATATATATATACTAGTATAAGTATCTCCTATATAAAATTTGCATATATATTACATATCTGAAAATCAAAGTTAACTGAGCATCCTGTATTTTTATTCCCTAAATCTGGCAACTAGTGCATCAGAAAACAATAATGCTCCTGCTTAGACATTAGATTCCCTCTACCACCCTAAGATCCAAAGGGTCTATCCCTTTGGGGTCATACCCAGTGTGAGGGAAAGGGTATTTTTGGGCCTAAGTCTGCATGACACCTAAGTTCTCATGGTGAACCAACAAACAGCCACATATCTTCCTTTGCCATTTCAGATTTTGTTGGGGCCTCTTGTCTCCTGATTTACTATTTCTCCTTCCTTTCACTTTAGAAAATGTGAAAGTCTTGTTGGATGTCTTACATGGTCCCCTTTCTATGAAATCCCTTTGGCTTAATAGCCACTTATCGTGTCATAGGTAAGCAACACATTTCTAGATGCCCTTGACTTTGGAGATCACTTACAATTAATTCAAGTTGTGATTTCTACACTCCTGAATGCTATAAGCAAGGCTTCCTTACTGTCACAGCTCAGTACTGTCATGTCCAGGCTTCCTTTACTGTCTCCATTCATTGACTGGGGAACCCAAGAAGATTACACCCAAGCCTTCTACTTTTGATATAATTGGTCCCTGTGCGTACTGTGGCTCATGTCTTCGAGGTCTGTCCCACTCTGCCTCCTCCAGGAAGCCTTTCCCAGCCGGGTTCCCAGGCTAAGTCTCTGCTTCTCACCCAATCCCTGGTTCTTCCTCTGGCAGCTGAAAACTGCCCTTCCCATCCTCCTCTGTAATGATCTCTCACCAGGTGGTGAATTCCATGAGAGAGAAGGTCTTCCTTTGTGTGTTGCATTGCTATGCTAGGCCAGTGCCTGGCAGTAGCTGTTACACACAAATGTCTGCTGAGTGAATCACGGTGTGGGCACGTGGACACACAAACAATGTTCCCGAGGAAGCAAAGAATACTGGGAGAGTTGGTAGGCATTTATGACCCCCGGTGTCTCTGTGCATCTGCTTTTGATAGAGTCATCCATCTGGGCCTCTCAGAGGAAGTGGCTTAGCAGTGTATTCCTCCTGGCCTGCACCACTGACTCCACATGGCCAATCTTCCAAAACCCAGAAGGGTTCCTCTGTGAATGTCGCCACTCACAGTGAGTTAGAGTGAACAGAGCAATAACAGCACAAACTGAAGAGTGAACTGCTGTTCCCCAGGGGGCCACGTGCTGTGACTCATTCAGGGTCTGTCTCTAAGAGAGAGGACATCTGTCAGCTCCTGTCTCCCGGGCCCATGAACAAAGGGTATCAGGCAGGAAAAAGATGTGGCTCCAGAGTTCTGTTTGTCAGGCGGCCATTCCACTTCATGATGAGTCCCATGGTCAGTAATCCAAGAGCCCACATATCCAGGCCGGCGTCTAAAGAGGTCTGCTAACCCCTTGCTTGTTCTGAGTGTGCACAAAATCAGCTGGGCTCTTCCACATGGTTTTTCCTGCGAGTGTGCTGTTAAGAACTGAATCGCTCATTTTCATAACATTAGCACAATTACTGTAATTCCTATTAGACAGAAGGAAAAGCTGAGGCAGAAAGTGTAACTTGTCCAGAGTCTCCCAGTTAATGCAGAAGAGCAGGGGTTTGAGCCTAGTCAGGCTGACAGCAGGCCTAGGCTGAACTGCAGTTATTGCTAATATCCAGTTCCTTCCAAGCAGTCTCCCAGTGAATGCCTTCAACATGTGTTTCTCCACTATTCTAGTGAGTTACTTAATACAAGCTCATGTTTCTGGATGTGCATATTGAGAGTCAACCAACTTGAAGAAACTATAAAGGCCATAAATCTAATTAGCAACGGTTAAAATATGTGTAATACAAAAATGTGATTCTTTCTCTATCTCTTTCTGTCTCTCTGTTTCTGTCTCTGCCTCTCCGTCTATCTGTATCCAAGTTTTAAAGCACGTTAATCAATTCAACAAACTCATGTCTCAAGTCTTACATCTGTGAACTGAGGTATTTATACTTAAAGATCATAAATGATTTGTTTGAATCTAGCATTCTCCAATTCAATAATAAGCATTTTTGCAGTCAGAACCATTTTTAGCACTGTAGAAGAAACGAATAGCGTTTCTGGCCTCTAGCCCATGTATATATCACATGAATGGAATTATGTCTCTTGGTCCAAGAGAAGTAAAACTTTAGAATGTAAGGACAGGGTCAAGAAGGGGAAACAGCAAGGGATGGACTCACTTAGTATTTGAAAAATACCTCCAGGGCCAGCCACTACTAGGAACTAGAAGTAAATGGGAAATAAAATCCATATAGACACTGCTCCCACCAAGCTTGCTACCTGGTGAGAATCCGACAAGGAAGCAGGTAAGAATCCATTGCCAAGAGCATTCTTCCTGGCAGGGTGGCATCCCATGAGAAAATTCCCAGGAAAAGTTAAACTAAGCTTCTACAGTCTCCACAAGTTGAGTAACCAGGCCTTGGGCAAAGGGGGAGGGAGAGGAACAGTCAAGCAGTATTCCAGTCCCAGGAATGTCACAGCCCAAGGCCCAGGGAGAAATATGAAAAACCAAGGCTGAAAGGATAAATGCAGGCCAAGTTATGCAGGACTTTATAAGCCACACCAAGGAGCTGGAATTTGGTTTTGTTCTAAGAGTACTAAAAATGCCAGTCTGAAAAGCACGAGAGAAGATAGTTGTCAGCAGCTGTGTAGCACTGCAGTCCTCTTGGAGAAGTTACTTTAAGCCTTCTTGCCTTGGTTTCCCCATTCCTAAGTGGGGCTATTGATAAGACCTAGCTCCCACGATGCACAGAGAAAATCTCCATGGAGTTTAGTACACTGGCTGAGCATTCACTGTTACAGCTATTGTTTTCCTAACAATGTGATCACCATTATTGCCCACTAGATGGGTGTGATTATCCACAGTGTGAAGTTGAGGAATGTTAAGAGTACCTAAGAGACTAGAATAAAGCTACACAACTACACAACAGGAAGAGGTCTGGGCACAGTTGCATGACTATTTAGTTTCTTCCATTCCTGACTTCCAGATGTAGGACTAGAGCGTGGGGCAACAGCTCTGGCCAGGCCAGATGATTGGGTGGGGAGGGGCAGGAGACAGCAAACCATTCACTGGAAACAAGGAAGGTGCAGGGCTGAGATCCAGCCCTACAGATTGTCTGGCCACAAGGAGGAGGACCGATCCTGTAGAGAGAGCAAAAAATCCTCAGAGCATCTGGAAAATGCTGCTTGGATTCTAATAAATGCTTGAGTGGTAATAAATGGCCTTAGGAACAATTATCCAGTGCCTGGAAACTATATAAAAATAGGTGCTGAAGGCATGCATGGCTTTTGATCTGGTTCTGTCGTTCCAGACAAGCTCCAGGAACTGGCTTCCATAGTGCTGAGTGCCAGGTAACATGCACGACACTCAGCTAAGTCATATAAGCAGTGATGACAGCAGCATGGCCGACTCTCCAAGTGCTACCTTCCAAAAAGTCTTTATGTTTATTAGAAGGCAGCACCATGGTTCTTCAAGGGCCCTCAAAGAGCAGAGGACTCAGAGCAGAACCTCTAAATTTGCGTCCTGAGTCTGTACCAGCATGGGCTGGGCTCTGTATTATCCCAGTCTCACCTCTCCCCTGTCCCAGGAGCTCACTGCCAAGCATTTCCTGACTCCCACCTGCCACTTCCGGCCCCCGTGTCTGTGTCTGTGGGATCCTCAGAGACAGAGAAAATCCTCACCTTCAAGAAAAGGAAGCTGAGTCTCAAGACTATGGAACAAAAGCTACTCATTGGTAATTAATATCAATATCATTCTAATGTAATTAAAATCGCCAGAGCCAATATTTTAACCCCAGCCCATAGGACTCAGGCCATAAGCTTTCCAGGGCCCTAGGCTCCAGGTGGGGAGGGAAGGGAGTGATTCGTCCTGCAGAAAGGAGGTGGGAATGGTAGAGAGTGTCCAGGGAGCAGCTGAGCTGGCCAACCTGGTGGAGAGACTTGAGAGAACAGGACTGTCCAGATGTCGCAGAACAGAGGATCCTGTTATCATCCCCTGCCTCCCACCGGACTGAAGCAGAGCTCTGGTCTCTGGTTGCAATCTGAAGCCCTTCTGTCCTCAGGCTGCTGCCCAGCCCTTGTGCCCACTCTGCAGCCACATGGGAAGTAGCCAGGCTCTCTCTCCAGGGTCCTTCCGGGACACCACAGGCTCCTCTGCTGCTGCATCTCTGCCCATCACAGCAGCACTTACTGCTTCCTCTGGCCTTCTCCTGCATGCATGCAGTGTGGACCCATTTACTGGCTCCAAACTCAAGAGGGCACCCTGTAAGAGCAGAGCCAGGGGGCAGCCCATCACCTTGGTGCCCAGGGACTAGCAGCATTGAGTAGCGAGAAAATCTTACATACTGTTTGAGGGATAAAGGAGGAGTACCTAAAAGAACAATGCCCAGCAGGGTAGTGACACATTCCCCTCTAAGGGACAGATATTCATGTGGTGTTTCCTTGTAAGACTCTGTCTCACAATCTGAAACTCTCCCATGCTGTCCTAATTTTTATTAGGACACCTTCAGTCACCTTCTCCAAAGACTGCAGAGACGGCAGTTCCAAGTATCCTCCTGAAGTGAAATGTCTCCAGCCCTCACCTATCCCTCTTGGCCATTCCATGCACTATGTTACAAAACTGTCACATAAAAAGGAAATAACCAAACAATCATCTCTCGCAAACAGGTGTCCAAAAACAGAGCCCTACATAGGCTCTGCCTCTATATTTTGTTGTTGTAGAGAGTGTGCTTGGGTCAACTAACACAGCAAGCAAACCGTCCATCAATGAACACATGAACCATTTCAGCAGAGTCAATGTATGTTAGTCTTAGATTTTCCCTGTATAAAATAGACAGTGAGGTAGTTGACTTCTAGCATTATTGTGAGCATGTAGACTTCTTGCATGGTACCTGGCACAAGGTAGATGCTCAGTAAACTCAATTTTCCTTTCCTTGACTTAGGTGGCACCTGCATGTATTTGTCTATGATGTTTTCTTGGGCAACCCCCAGCCTGTTCTATCTCCCCTCACAAAGTTCTTAGGGCTGAATGCTCCCATCTGTGGCTATGACGTCCATGGGTTCTGTTAGTCCTAGAGTGGAGGCCACGGCCCTTCTGATAGAGGTCCAGGGTCAGCTCAGAACCCTGCCCTGTGCTCACCAGAGACTAAGCAGCATCAGAGGATGGAGTAACCAGCATGGTTGGTGTGTTCATTTATTCACTTATTCAAATATCAACTTATTGTGCATATGCCAATCATATTGCTAGAGGGAGTGGGAATCATATGCAAGAACAATTAAGTACACTTGCTGCCCTTGAGAAATATATAGATTTATTAGGTAACTAATTAGCAAAGAGTCTAAAAGCAAATAAAATAATAGGAAGATTTGAGGCTTTGCCATAAGAACCACCAAGAACAAAAGCTTTTGGGAAGTGCCCTCATGACCTTAGCAAGGTACTAGACTTCCATGAGCATCCATCCGGCCATATGTAAAGTGGTGAGATGATGTGAATTTTATTGGGCTGTGTCAGGGAGTTAGCAGTGGTACATGCAATTGTGGGCAGGTTGACTGTGTACAATACAGAGCAGCTGTCATTATCAATCCTTTGTGTAGAACTTCCCTAGAAATTTTCGTATCGCTACTCCATTGTCTATCTCATAGAAGGGGATGGGCGTAACATTGGAATTTCCTGTATGTTTTACATATCCCTGGAGGAACTTTACATTAATATCGTGTCTCCTAATCCACTTGGCAATTGAGTAAGGTAGGTGTCATGACCTGAAGTTTACAGACAAGAAAGCTGAGGACCAGACAATGTCTATTTCTTGCCTAAGGTCACACAGCTAGTCACTACCCAGACAGGACTTAACTAGTGGCTTGGATATTTTCCATTCTGAAGCATCTGCTCTTCTAACAACCCCATATTGGGGGTAGTAAGGGAAGGTGTATTGAAATCGTGAAGAGACAGCATTGAATCATAGCTAAACACATAGATGGCAACTCAGAGCTTCAAGGTTTGCTAGCTGTGTGCCTTTGAGCAGGTTCCAGAATCCTCTATGCCTCTGTTTCCTCATAAGAAAATGTAGATTCAAAGCTATGTTTGTAAGGTGCTTAGAAGAGTGTCCAACACTGTGTGGATGCTATGTAACTGTTTACCTGCCTAAATAAGTGGGAATTTAGAGAAGTGAATTGCTGGGCCTGGCTGACTTGCTCAGTGAGCAAAACTATAACTGGACTCCAGGTCTTCAAACCTTGAGCCTCATATAAATAGATGCTCCATAAATTTCCTGAATGGATGAATGGTTGGTATGAATCAGAGGAGACGCTAACTCAGTTAAAGAGGGAGAAGGGTCACAGACCTAGAAAGAAAACCAAAGGTTATTTCCTACCTTAAAGAAGAAAACCTTAAGGTCAGGAGAGTGAGTGAGATGCACGTATTATGAGTGGCAGGATAGGGAGGAGACATCTGGGGGTGAGATTCCAAGGCCACTATTCCTAGCTTGGACCCAGCTGCCTTCCAGGAAACTCTTCAGATGTGCAAGTTTTCCCTCTCTGCCAAATCACACCAGCATCTGAGGACTGGAAGAGCTACTTTCACCAATAACATCTTTTTTTAAAATGTTGCATTTGCATCTTTCATATGGGAGGCTCAGATTAATCATAGAAACTGCTAAAATTTTGGTTGATAGAGAGAGGATGTGTGATCAGGGTGAATCACAGCAGATGGGGCACTGTACAAGTCCACAAAAAAGAAAATAAGCCACAAAGGGCAAATAAAAAGTGACAAAAGTAAGCACAGAAACTTTGGCTGGAAATGAGAACTGTCTTGGAGGAATTGCTGGCTTTGAAACTTATTCAGTGTCTGCTTCGGTACCCTTGCTACAAATACATCAATTTTATTTACTTCACTTGTATAAATCAGAGGCTAATTAATCACACATCAATGTCACTATTAGTTATTGTACTTTGTTTTTAAAGCAAAATGATGTTCTTGCAAAGATGGAGGAATGCATAATCTAACCTTATTTGGTGTCTGGTCAGTTAAAATAATAATAAAGCATAATTTCCTATTAAAAACTTGCTTACAGTATGTGAAAATTTTAACATGCATTTACAATAAATTCTCCTATTTTTACTGGGTATATTTTATGCTCTTTAACACTATTTTCATTTGCTGCAGAATACTCCACCACAGTAATATAGCATAATATATTAAATCAACCCTATTGCAAATTACAGTAATTTCTTATTTTGAAAAGTAAATATTCTTGGGCTTATAGTTTCATTTTTCAAATTAATTGGTAGATTTTTTTTAAAACTAAAATTATGAAAATCAGACATTCTTCTAAGCTGTACATACTGTCATTTTGAGAATTCATAGTCACATGGGTGAGGTATATGTTAATTAAATTACAAGAAAAATATCATTAATACATTTTCCAATGTTAGCATTTGAATCCAGGTATCACTGCATCTTGAAATTACAGAAGAAAAACCCCAAACAATAATAAGACAAAGTGAAGAATAAAGGAGTGTGAACTTTGAAGCCAGGACATGCCAGCCACAATCCACACTTGTCAGGTGCTGTGTGAATTTAGACACAGGGCTTCTGTTTCTCCATCTTGCTTTCCCATCTGCAAATGGGATTAAATGACTTTTTTTGAGTGGAGGTCAGGGGAGCTAATTAGGAAATAGACATAAAGCACATGGCCCAGTAAGTGATACATAGTTCTTTCCTCTTATGCTGTTCATGCAGACTCTAAACCACCTTTCTTTAGGAATGGACGGATAATTACAGCCCAAACTGGTTCCTATTAACCTCTGTTTTCCACATAACTATACTAGGCCTCCCTTCTAGTTTGCATTTGTGAACACTATGCAAAATAGCTAATTGTGTGTGTGTCTCTCTCTCTCTCTCTCTCTCCTAATTGATTTTTGATTCACACTCCAAGACTATGGCTTAGCCATAGTCTTGCTATTATTGGACAATGATCACCTCCAATATGTCTAGATCCAGAAAAGCAAAGTTCCCCAGCCATCCCGGACCACTCACAGAGGACCTTAATATACTGAAGGTCTTCCTCTTGCGTCCTCCCAGTTTATGCCATCCCTCAAATTTGTCCTATGACTGTCTTTCCTCTCTCCCAGCTTAGCTGAAGTCTCTGCCCCTTAAAGAAGATTATTCAGACCCATGGGTGGAAATAATCATGTTACACTATATGCTAACATGACCCTGGTTCTATATCAAACTCACTTTTCTAGACCTGTCTGTCCATCCACACCCTTCACTCCTCGGTGTCCTCCTCGAAGGCAGAGGTAGGTGCCTGATTCTAACTCCCTAGGCAAATGAGGTGAGGAGCCCTGTAGAGAATGGGTGTGCATAAATGCACTAGGCTTGGGGTTGAGGAGCTCTTGGACCTTTCTTGGAGCCATTCTGAATATTCTGGTTTTGCATATATATTTATGACAGGTCAAACACATTTCAAAGCATTCTAAGAATGGTTTTATTTATACTTTCTGTGAGGTAACAAAAATGCCCACATTCATGTAAAATAGAGTCAATAGTAATGTTACAAGCATCATTGAGGAAAAGATGACAATGTAGTCCATAAAAGTACCTTCCTGCTCACTTATGACACTACCTTTGGGCATTTTACAAAACTGTTTGTTGCTCCCGAATGTCAATGGAGGTCCTCTTCAGACAGCATCCTGAGAGCTAGACAAGAATACTGTGTGTCCTCAGCCCCCATAAAAACCCTGCTGCAATAAGTATCAGTTTCTAAATTAATATCTACAATTGAATTATGTTTTATTTGGGGCTTACATACAATTCCCAGTAGGGTTATAAAGTCAGAATGAATCATCAAGTCCTCCCCCACAGTTTTCTAATTAATTCCTTAGGAGACCATACTCTGATCAATGTACAGACTTCATTGTATTTAGTTAATTAAGAAGTTGAAGGAATGGATTTTGTCGTTACTACAGGCAGCCCCAATTGACCTGGCTGATGTTTGACAAGCTGCTGTGAACCTAGAAAATGAGGTCCTGACTGCAGCCCCCTTAGTAAACGACAATTGATCCCAGAGATGAAGTGAACCTGTCTGAGAGAAGCAACTATTCCAGTGCACTTTAAAGTAGGCTTCAAGGAAACAACACAGTTCTCTTTCTACACAAGAAGAAGGAACCAGATTGGCTGAGTATTTCCAAGGGCTTGTATGGTCTGTAATCTGAAAAGGTAAAGAGCAGGAACTTTGTAATGACAATGATCTAGGTTACTGAATTCTTTCTCTGCTATCATATAGTTTTCCAGAGGGCAAAATGTATGTGTGATACGATGTCGGAGAACATGTTGAATGGTTAGGGATTTAAAATGGAATTATGATTATTCTCATCCTCATCATCATTAACACAACATAGCAACAATTGTGTTATGGCTTAAATATAAAAGGTCTTCCAGACTCTCAAGTATCCAGGTCTTGCTCCCTAGTGTGTCACTGTCCAGAGGTGGGGTCTAAACTGGTGATTGTATCTTGGTGGCTTTGACCTCATCAGTGGGTTAATCCACTGACTAATTCATTATTGAACAGGCTGCTGGCAGAGGACTCTTTGAAGAAAGCAGGCCACTGGTGGTGTGCTTTGAACAATATATTCCTGTCCCCAGCTCTTTCTCTCTTGATCTGCTTCCAGGCTGTCATGAGATGAGCAGCTGTTCTCCCATTGACCATGGACTGAATCCTCCAAACTAAGCCAAAATAAGCCTTTTCTCTTTTAAGGTGTTTTCTTCTCAGCATTTGCTCATAGCAACAAAAACACAACACAAGTCGTTTATTTATTCTTTGAAAAAATACTGAAAATGAGGATAAATTTTCTCTTTAACAAATGAAGAAATCAAGCCACACAGCATTGATGGAACATTGCTAATATTACACAGCTAATAAGAGGTGAACATGGGATCCAAATCCTGTCTTTCCGTTACTGATAACTCTGAAGGAACATTAGCGATGTTAGTAAACACTAGTAGTAAGTGAGTAGTGAGTGGGATATACGATGATTTTAGGTCCTGTATAGTAACTTTCTTTTACAGAATTAATATTGTTCTCTTACATTTTGAATATCAAGTTTTTCTTTTAAAACATATATTTCTGTGGAAAAAGTAAATTGGTTTGAAGACATATATCTTAAAGAAAAAACTGTATGGTTGTCTATGTGAAGTAATCAGTTATTGCTGTGTAACAAATTACCCCAACACGAAACCTAAAACAACAATCTTTATTACCTCTTGGTTTCTATGGGTCAGGAATTTGGATGGTGCTTGGTTAAGTCTCTAGGTCACGGGCACTCACACAGTTGTCTATTGAGAGAGACTGCTATCTTCCCAATGCTCCACTAGACCAGCCTCAGCTCCCAATTCTCAGCTCCTCCAGCCTCAAGACTTGGTTGGCTGGTGTTCAAGGACATTACTTTCCTGTCATGCAGACCCATCAGTAAGGTAGATCACAACATGGTAGCATGTTCTATTCACCAGAAGTGAGCCATTCCATCCAACCCCCACAGGAAGGAGGGCTTTACCAAAGGTGAGAGTCATGCTTGACATCTCAGAGGCTGTCTACCTGTGTATGAAGAAAATTCTGGAATTTACATGCAAAGCACTAGCATTTAGGAATCTATTTGCTAAACATATCACCTCCAAAAAAGGAACATTAGTTCGGAAAATGGGTTTTGTCCTCTTTAGCATTTGAGAAGCTGACTGTAGTGACTTTAAATCTCTCCTTCCTGTTCTGCCTGACTTGGTCTCCTTTTGAAATAGAAACACACACACACTCTCCATCGCTTAAAAATTCTGCTTCCCTGCACAATCCTTATAGTCCTCCACCTCTCAGGCCTTGTGTTTAGGGTGGTGTATCCCTATGCTCCACCCCAACCTTTCCTGACTATTAAGAGTGTATTTGTCTCCAGTGACCCATTTCAAATTCCATCTTCCTCATGCCATGCCCCAACCAGAGGGAATTTCTCCTTCATGTTTTGGAGCACTTTCTTTGATACTATATAATCTTTGTTTGTTCAATTCTGCCTTGAGACAGATAGCAGGAAACACATAGCCCTAACACTTACAAAGTCTCCACATCCTCTGACAAATGTGTAAGAAGAACCAAGCATCATCATCCACATTTTATTCAGAGATGGGAACTCCACAGGGTTGAGTATGGCAGTCGGTCCTCAGGAAGACCCATCGATACCTTCCTGGAGACACTGCCCTGTTGGGTTCCCTTCTCACTTGGAATCAAGGTGGACTCTTGTGACCAGTTGGATAGAGAGGCAGTAACAGAGTGTGGCTTCTGAGCCTCAGTCCCTCCAGGAAAAGCCAGCTACCATGGCATGAGGACACACTCAAACAGTCCTGGGGAAGGACACACATTGTAAAAGGCTGACACCTCCCTCTAACAGCAACAATCAAGTTGCTGTACATGGAGAAAAGTGCCTTGGACATGGATCTCCAAACCCACTTATATCTTACTGCAGCCTCATCCATCACAGAAAACACAGAAATAACCTGACCAAGGATTATCTGGGGAACCCGATCCTAAATTCCTCACCCATGAGAGATGAGAAAAAAGAAATGTCTCTATTTGTACAAAGTCATGAAGTTTGGGGGCAATCTGCTATGCACCAGTAGATAACTGTTATGCAGAACTGAAGAGAGTGTGCCAGGTCATAGAATAAATTGTGGCAGCCTTTGGATCAGAAAGAAAAAAAAATTCCCTATCTTTTCTTCATTCTCCAGGCACTAGTTAGATACAACAAAGTTTAACTCTGTCCAAGGGTGTCTCCAAATTATCTCTGAAATTCTACTTCCCCTTTGAAGAGTGATGGGGAGAGGACAACATTGCCAGCTGAGGGTTGGTGTCAGAGTATAAAGTGTCTGTCCTTCCACCTAAGAATCACAGAGAGATCAGGCTCTTGGAAGAGCTCATGGAGATCCACCAGTCCAGTTCTCACACTCAACAGGTAACTCGGATCTAGAGGATGAAATGGCTTTCATAAACACACACAGTTACTTGGTCACAGAATCCAATACAAATCATGGGCCTCATTTCCAGGGCACAGTTTTTGAAGAAAAGTCAAATACAAGTGTTGAGAAATTATTACTCAACAAAGATTCCCTTGATTTCCATCCCTTCCCTTTGCTCTCAGGTTTTGTAATATTTTTGTTGGTGGAAGTTTACATTTATTCAGTTATAATAACCTATATTATTTTATCACTGGTAGATTTATGGTTTAATTAGAAATAATAGAAGAAATTTATGGGAGTCCAAATGGTCATGTTTTGAACCTCCAATATGGTCAAGCTCCAGGTGTGGAATATTCACTTTGAACCAATAATCTTAACATCTTACTGGCTTTTCTGCAGTTTATCTGAGGCTTTTGACCTGTGTGTGTGTGTGTGTGTGTGTGTGTGTGTGTGTGTTGATATATCCTCCTTTTGTGCACCTGGATATCATCCTCCCTTGTTCTTTTTCCAACTTGCTGGACACTTCTCCTCCTTTTCCTGACCTGGAACCACTTCCTCTGCCAGCCACTCAATTGTTAGCTTGAGCCAGAGCTGTTCCTTTGAATTTCCTTTCTTCTCACTCATGCAGAACAAAGTGTGCTATTTTCCTCAAGAACACTTACCTTTCAGTAAAACAAGGAGAGGTGTCACTTTTTTAAGGAGCTGTTTTGCATGCTTCCCCAGAGGAATCCTTCCCTCCTCTGTGCTAGCTCTTTACCATTGGCTTCCTGTGACCAAGGCATTCATTCCATGGGGAGTTGTCTGCGCACACGGCACATCTGCCGATTCCACTGAAGTGTGAGCCTCTTCAGAGCAGACTAGGTCCTGTTCTTTTTCACACCAGAATCAGCAAGGCCCAACCCAGAAACAAGAATCTACCAAGCACTCAGTAAGAGGTTGATTGTGGATCTGACTCGGTCGGTAACATAGAAACTTCACCTAAACATGCTGGTTATGTGCCTGTGAATGACTGTTGTTTTTGCTTTCCCAGCCCATTTCTACTTGTTAAAAGCATTAGTGCTCATATCTGAAACTGGATCTGTTAAAAACATGGCAGACATTTAATTAGGTCTAAAGCTGAATGGAGGAAGAAAATTCCACCTGAGTCACTAGGGAAATCATGATTTGCACCCGAGAAGAGGGAAGAGCAGAAGAGGAATTTATAGGTCCTCAATGACTCCTAAGTAGAATCCAGGAAATACAATTACTATGAATTGGTGGAGTCGAACATATTGATTAGTATGTATTTCCACCAACAGAGTGAGATAATTAGCTTTGCTGTGCTCCAGGGTTCTATAAGTATATTCCACAGAAGCCTAGGGCTGCAAGATATTTCTTGGGGGAAAATATTCCTTTCTACAAATAAGTTTAGAGACTGCAATAGTTGTTGTGCTCTGTTTCTATCTCATAAATCACATTTGCATATTAAAGTCATTGAGAAGTTTTATGGTAAAAACGTACACACACACATTGAAGTTTGAGGATTTATCAAACTTCCTGGTCTATGGCGCTCTGTTATTCTCTCAGCTATGATCGCCCTGAGGAACTAACAGTCTGAGGGAGGCACCTGGGGGATGCCAGTCTGGCCACAGGACGCCTCATCTTGGTGAGCACTGCACTCTTAGGACAGATGCTTTTACAGCTATCTGTGCAAAACACAGCCCCTTCTCCTTAAAGGTGCCCCCAGAGTGGGTGAGCAGATCTTCTGCATTACCATCCATAGTCTTTTCTGCCCCTTGGGCAATCATTGGTTGGGCAAGTAGCACAAGTCCAACTCTCTTCAAACCAAGACCCACAAGTTTTAGGTTAATCTCGGAAGGTGTGCTGGGCTAGGGCTCCTGTGATCTTTTCTCTCCATGTGCGCTTCAGGTAGAGGAAGGTGATGCTTAGGGAAAAATGGAGGAAATAATTCATCAGCCACTCAAGGTTGAAAGAATGTGAGGTTCTAGAATAAAGGGAAAGAGGCTCCATTCTCTTCAGCTTCCTTGAAGCCCCACGGAAACCCCACCTGGGTGGCACGAGAGACCCCCACAGGCTCTCCCCCAGTCCTTGTGTGAGCTTGGGTTTGTATGTACTGGCTTTTGCTTCCTTTAACCAAAGAGGCTTAAGAAATAGATGGGATAAAAAAGAGACATTTAAGTTCAACGAGCATTTATTGATCACCTTTTATGTGTCAAGATTTTTTTTAGGTATTATGGAGATTGAGAAAGTATACAATAAGTATTACTCTAAAAGAGTTCACCATAGGGAATATAGTCATGGGAACAGATTCAGCTAGAATTTCCCAATGGCTGAATAAGTGTATCAGAGAGTATTTGTCTATTTAACATGAAGGTTATATGTTTTAAAAAGTTCCTGATTTAGGCAATTCTTAGGATATGACTGGAAGCCTGAGTTTTCCAGGTGAGGATGTACAGTAAGTGTATTTCAAACAAAAGGTATTGCTTATGTCATGGTATCTGTGTGGGAAACAGAGATGATTGTATGGAGGTAAAAAATAAATGATTACAGTTAGAGTGAGTAGAAAAGGAAACAGCAGTAGGAGATGAAACCAGAGAAGAAATCTCTAGGTTTAAGGGAAGGAAAGACATCCAAAGACAGGGATGGCACTGTGTAAAACGAAAAGCAGGTTTGAAGAAGCAGAAAAGTCACATGTTCAGGTTGGTTTGCTAGAACGATATCATTGTGTGTCACCTGAATTTGGTCTGAGCAAGACAGAGGGCAGAGTTAGCAATGGGAGAGGGGGAATGTACAGGACAGTTGGAAATTAACTTAAAATTATAATTTAAAATTAATTAAAAATAAATGGTAGGGAAAATTTTTCTTGGATATTTTACTTCCCTCTATTACAACATTCTAGACTGTTTTACTCTGCAGTAAATTAGATTATTGTCCAACAGCCCTGTCTCCTCAGCTTCCAAAAAAGTTGCTGGGTCAAACTAAAGTGAGTCTGACTATTGACAGCATTGAGATATGATGTCTTTGCGTTGATCATTAGACCCTCTCAGTGCCACTGGGAGTAATGACCGGATATTCCTGTGGGCTGAAGTTCCTCTTCCTGGACAGGTCCGGTGCCTCTGTAGGGCTAGGTTCTTGCACACTAAAAAAGAGAGTGGATTACATTAGACCAGTTGTTTCAAACATTTTGTTCCACAGTGGACCTTCTCTCTTCTTGTGTGTGTGTATGCGATGTTGGGGATTGAACCCAGTCTTTTTAAATTTTTTTTTCATTTTGAGGTAGGGTCTCACTAAGTCTCTAAAGTTGCCCAGGCTTGAACTTTTGATCCTGCCTCAGTCTCCAGAGTGCTGATAGGTATGTACCATCACCATGCTCGGCTTCATGGAAATCTTGTATTTAAAAAAACAGAGCAGTGGAACTGCTTGGCAGAAGCAGAAAGCTTGGTCCTACTGCTCAGCTCCTGCAGTGGATTCTGAAGAACCTGCCCAGAGTCCCAGTGTTCTGAGAAACATAAGGTGAAAGCCAGAGCATCTCACCAGTGCAATTTGGCCTTTTATATGACCCTTTATGCCCCATTAGTGGCCTTCTCATGTCTGTGTGAAACCTCCAGCGTATATGATTGGCTTCAGGATCTCTGCACAAGGCCAGGACAACTTGCACTTCTGATTGTGTGTGTTGCTCCCTAGTAGCTTGGGAAAAGTATTGAATATGAACAAATTACAATGGGGTCTCTACACATGATTGAATTAAAATCCCCGAGTCACTGCATGGAAAAGATATCGCACTTGAAATTGTTCTAGAATGATCCATGACCTGCCAGTTACCACTGGTTTGATTTTGAGGCAGGTTGGGAACCACTTGGTTTCAGTAAGTGCTTCTGTTCAGGGGGCTAATTACACCAGTCTGAGCTCCCCCAAGTTTCTTATGAAAGTTCAAATAACATGCAGTTTCATGCAAGAGATTTTCTTATTCTACAAATGTTAACAATTTTTATTAAAAATATCTGTCAAGCTTCTCACATTCTATGATAGAATCAGAATACCAAAATGAAAATTTTAGTAACACAACAAACATCCACAATAAGTGTTAGATTATCATCGCAGCGAAATGATCAATGCCCAACCATATGGTAAGACAACTCTAACATGGCGTAATTGTATGAAAATTGCTATAGTGCTAGCACTCGGTTGATAAAACAAGTCCAATCACTGTTTTCTCATTTTGCTAGGAGTGTTTTCCCATCTCAGCAACGTGCCGCCACATTTTCTCGGTTGCACTTGATAAGGGCAAATTGGCACTGTAGGATGGAACTTTGTTCAGTCCCACAGTTCAGCTTCCAGTTGACTGAGAGAGTTGCACAAATTGTTTTCCCTTCAATCGGGGATACTTATCAAGGCCCAACAAGGAAGGGAATATGGGCTACTCGCCAGGCAGATAAATCTCTCAAAAGAGACAGCCCCAAACCCCCCAGCATAATGAAATTGTGAGACTCTGACAGTCCTGGAGAATAAAGAACTTTCTGAAGCAGATTGCTTAATAAGGGGTACCCAACAGAGTAATTTAGTGAAGTATTTCAAAGAGCTATTCAGCAGTGGCATTGTAACCTTCCAGCATTCGTGGGAAGAGCGGCTCACTGCATGATATTCTGCTTGATTTGTGACTGCTTTTCCTCCTTCACAGGCTCAGCCCCTCTCAAGCATTATAATTATCATTCTGTTAATCATTTCCAAATTCTGAGCCCCAGTATTGGAATAACCTTACAAAACAAATAAATAAATTCTATGTTCAACCAGCAACCAGATACTACAAGTCCCGTTAGGCGTCAGGCTCCAATGAGCAGGGCTCACTTCCTGCTGTGGGCAGTGAAAGCCAGCTACAGTTCCTACCACTGTGCTGAGACTTCCAGGACCGAATGCTTGTCTCTCATCTCTACCTCCTAGGGTCAACGGCAGATGGAGCTGGGGGAGACCTGTGACCTACACCCTGTGTTCGTCTTCTGTAACAGAGAGAGATGAGGTCCAGGCAGCACAGGTAACTTATTAAGGTCAGGGAGGAAGTAGAATCAATGGCAACAGCCAGGACAAACATGATACTGCTTCTGATCTCTTATTATTCTGTACTCTATCTGGCCTTATCTCATTTTCCATATAAAATGTTATATTAGAAATTATTCCAGAGAAAGAGCCCATGACTTGAGAGATGATTTAATTTCTGTAGTTTGACATTGGGAATTAAAGAATGCAGGCAGTACTGGTATAAACAATACTGTGAAACCGATATGAATCTTATTAGATGCAAGGTGTGTTATTGGCTCTATTGGACAGATGATGGAACTGAAAAACAAGGGTTTTGGGCAATTTGCTCAATATTCTTTAGCCAAAAGGGTGTGAAGCAGGAACTAAAGCCCAGTCTGAAGCCCGAGCTTGCTGAACCATAGAGAAGACCCGGATGGACAGGGGGCGATTAGATACCAGGCGTACATGGTTGAGGGGAAGTTCTTTTTAAGCTCAATGGTTTATTTATTTATAATATTTGTATATTTAGTTAGCACATACACTTGTCACAGTATGACATTTCCATATGTATGTACAATGTGTAATGACTAGGTCAGGGTAATGGGTATATTTATCACTTCTGGCATATCATTTCTTTATGTTGGATGCAACAAGCATCCTTTCTTCTGGCCACTTTGAAGCACACAATTAATTGCTTTGAACCATAGTGATCCTACTATGCTATGGAACATTAGAAGTTATTTCTCCTGCCATCCAAGTTGTATCCATGAACACATTAACCTTTTCCTATGTATCCCTTCCTGTCCATACACATCTAGGTCTCTGGTAACCACTGTTACATTCTCTACTTCTTTGAGATCCACTTTTTACCCTCCACAAATGAGTCAGAACATGTAGTATTTCAGTATTTGTTTTTTTGTGCCTGACATATTTTACTTAATATAATGTCCTCAGCTTCCATCAAGGTTGCTACAAATGACAGAATTCTATTATTTTTATGGCTGTATAATATTCCATCTATACACTACTACGTTTTCTTTATCCATTCATCTATCCATGAACACCTCAGTTGTTTCCATCTCTTGGCTATTGGGAACAGTATTGCAATAAACATGGGAATGCAGATGTCTCCTTGAGATACTAACTTCAATTCCTGTTGATATATAGATAGCAGTAGGATTGCTGAATTGTGTAAGAATTCTATTTACAGTTTCTGAGGATCCACTATATAGTTTTTAAGAAAGGTTGTATTAATTTACTTTCCTACTAACTGTATTTGAGTGCCCCTTCATCTGCATCCTCACTAGTGCTCACTGTTTTATTTTTTTGATAATCGCTATTCTAGTTAGAGTGAGATGGTATCTCACTGTGTTTTTTGTTTGCATTTTCCAGACAGTAATGTTAAGCATCTTTTTATGTACTTATTTGCCATTGGTATATTATCTTTTGAGAAATATCTATTTGGGTCATTTTGCTTTTTTAAAAAAGCAAATTTTTTTGATGTAGTTGAGTTCCTTCCATATTTTCATACACAGTGGTACCTCAGTTCATGAACTTAATCCTCCCCATGATTCTGGTCACAAAATTTGTACTACGATTCTGGTTGCAACCAGTTCATGAACCAAGGCATCACTGTATTCTTCAATATGAATCATTCCCTTATTAGATGAATAGTTTCTAAATATTTTCTCCCTTTCTATAGGTTGTCTCTGCACTCTGTTGATAGCTTTCCTTGCTGTAGAGAAGTACTTTAATTTGCTATAGTCCCATTTGTTAATTTTTGCTTTTGCTGCATGTACTATTGGGAGTTATGCCCATAAAATTTTCGGCAAGACCAATGTCCTCAATTATTTCTCCTATATTTTCTTCTTGTAGTTTCAAAGTCTGACATTTATGGCTTGAACCATTGTCAATTTTTGTATATGTTAAGAGAGCAGTTTAGTTCCTTCTGCACGTGGATATCCAGTTTTCCCAACACCATTTACCCAAGAGAATTTTCTTCCTCCGATGTGTATTACTAATTTCGTCAAAAATCTAGTTGAGTGTCATCACTTGGATTTGCCTCTGTGTTCCTTTGTCTATGTGTTATGTTTGTTAGGCAACATGTTAATGGCATGGTTTGTTTCTTTTAAAGTCAGGTAATATAGTGCCCTCAGCTTTACTCCTTTTTGCTGAGGATTACTTTGGCCATTTGTGGTAATTTGTAGTTTCATAGTAATTTTGGCAGTTTTTTTCTACTTCTGTGAAGAATATCATTGATATTTTTATAAGAATTGCACTAAAACTGCAGATCACTTTGGGTGGTATGAAAATTTAAACAATATTAATTCTTTCAATCCATCCATATAGGATGTCTTTCTATTTTTGTGTATGTGTTTTCTCTTAATTTTTTTCATAAAATGCTCTGCAACTTTTTTTCCTTGTAAATATGATTCTTTCCATTGGTTAAATTTACTCCTGGTTACCTTAGTTCTGGTCACCATTTTAAATGGGCTTAATTTCTTGATCTCTTTCTCAACAATTCTGTTATGATGTGTTAAAAATCCACTGATTTTTGTATTTTAATTTGTATGCTACAATCTTATTGAATTCATTTATGCCCTCCCCCAACAGGGTTGTTTTTTTTTTTCTATACATAGGTCATGTTGTTTGCATACAAAGATAATTTAACCTCCCCCTTTCTTCTTTGGCTCCCAGTACTTTGCTTTCAAAGGTGGCCAACACAAACCCTAATCTAAACCAAGCCCCCATTCCCAAGGAAGCCTCTATTACATGACTCTCAGAGTTGCAGCAAGAATTGAGGGACCCACTGCATCTTTGGTGGCAGTTACTGCTTGGATTTCCACAAGCTTGATGTCATTATAAACAAGGCCGAGTTGGTGATAGTGGGGTTCTCTTGACAATTCCACACACCCCTTACTATTTGTGTATCCACCAGCTTCCAATACACTTCTGTTCCCAACAGCTGCGATTGAAGGGCTTCCCTCAGGCTCTCAGTCCCCCACTGACTGCACAAAAACCCACAAGTACATGGGATGTCTGCCATCCTCTCCCCATAGATTATCCAATGAGGAGTCCAGAGCTTCAAATACTCCACCTCCTGTTCCCCAATTGCCAAGGATCCTTAGAAAGATTAACCCAATGTTACCTCCCAGGTTGCTTTCTTGTACTCAACATGACACACTTCTGTGGCTTCTTTCCTTACTCGTCCTGTTTCTCATTTCTCTGTGTTTCACTGATACATAAATCATCATATCAATGGCTGTGCTATGGTTAAGATCTAAAATGTCCCCCAGACTTCGATACCCCACTGTCACAAATAGACAGATTATCTAGACAAAAAATTAACAACGAAATTTTAGAACTGAGCCAAGGTATTGAACAGACGGACTTGATAGATGTTTATAGAGTGTTCCACCCCACAAAATCAGAATGCACATCTTTTTGGCTGCACACAGGTCATTCTCCAAAGTGGACAACATGCTAGTTCATAGGACATGTCTAAGTAAATGTAAAAGAATTGAAGTCACCCCTGCATATTATCGACTATAGTGCAATAAAATTGGAGGTCAATAACAGGAAACCACAAAACTCCCACAAACACATGGAAATTGAATAACACCCTCCTGAACAACCATTGGGTCACAGAGGAAATTAAAGAAGAAATTAGACAATTTCTACAAGTAAATGATAATGTCAGTACAACATAAAGGAATCTATGGGTCACAATGAAAGCAGTTCTATGCGGAAAATTCATAGCAGTGAATGCCCATGTTGGGAAAACAGAGAGAACACAGATAAACAACCTAGAGCAGAACCTCAAGCTCCTAGAAAGGGAGGAGTATAACAAACGCAAAGCTCATGCAAGAAAGGAAATTATAAAGATCAGACCAGAAATCAAAGCAATGGAGACTAAGATAAAAATACAAAAAAATTAATGAATCAAAGAGTTGGTTTTTCAAAAGAATAAATAAAATCAATAAACCTTTAGCCAACCTTATCAAAAAAGGAAAGAAAAAGCTCAAATCCATGCAATTAAGAATGAAAAAGGTGAAGTCACAACAGAACCAGCAGAAATCCAGAGGATCATCAATACCTATTTGAGAACCTGTACTCTAATAAAATGGAAAACACAGAAGAAATGGACAGATTCCTAGATACATATGAATTGCCAAAGTTAAATGAAGAAAATATAAAAATTCTAAACACCCCAATTACAATGAGGAAAATTGAAAATGTAATAAAAAATTTGACAACAAAGTAAAGCCCAGGTCCTGCTGGCTTCACTGCTGAATTCTACAAGACATTTAAAGAAGAACTATTGCCATTACTCTTTGGACTCGTCAGGGAAATTGAAAAGGAAGCAAAGCTTCCAAATTCATCCCTGGAGGCAAGTGTTGCTTTGATTCCAGAACCAGAGAAAGACCCGACCCAAAAAGAGAACTTCAGACCAATATCCCTAATGAACATGGATGCAAGAATGCTTAACAGGATACTGGCAAACAGAGTACAGAGGGTCATCAAGAAGATCATACACCCTGATCAAGTCAGATTTATCCCAGGGATACAAGGATGGTTCAACATTCATAAATCAATAAATGTAATACACTATATTAACAGAATCAAGGACAAAAACCATATGATCATCTCAATAGATACAGAAAAGGCACTTGTCAAAATCCAACACCCATTCATGATAAAAACCCTACAGAAAATTGGAATAGAAGGTCTTTATCTCAACCTGATTAAGGCTGTTTGTGAAAAACCAACAGCCAACATCCTACTAAATCATCAAAAACTGAAAACTTTCATGCTAAAATCAGGAAGAAGACAAGAATGCCCACTCTCACCACTCCTGTTCAATGTAGTTCTGGAAATATTAGCCACAGCAATTAGAAAAAAGAAAGAAAGAAAAGGAATAAAGACAGGAAAGAAAGAAATTAAACTGTCATTATTTGCTGATGATATGATACTTTACATAGAAGACCCCAAAAAACTCAGCCAAAACACTTCTAGACCTAATTGATAGATTCAGTAGAGTAGCTAGATATAAGGTCAACACTCAAAAAACAATAGCCTTCTCATACACAAATAGCAGACTCATTGAGAGAGAAATTAGGGAAACAATTCCTTTTACAATAGCATCCAAAAAAAAGAAATATCTAGGAATCAACCTCACAAAGGAAGCATAAGACCTCTACACTGAAAACTCCAACACTCTGTAAAAGGAGACCAAGGATATAAGAAATGGAAAGATATCCCTTGTTCCTGGGTAGGAAGAACCAATATAGTGAAATTGACTGTACTTCCAAAACTACTATATAGATTTAATGCAATCCCAATTGAAATTCCAACAATATACTTCACAGAACTAGAAAAAACAATCTAAAAATTCATTTGGAACCAGAAGAGACCTAGAATAGCAACAGGCATTTTAGGCAACAGAGATATGGCTGGGGGTATCACAATCTCCAACTTGAAACTATACTACAAAGCTACTGTGATAAAAACAGCATGGTACTGGCAAAGAAACAGACCCAAGGATCAGTGGAATA
>NW_004624755.1:20072050-20097883 GCF_000247695.1 Heterocephalus glaber | reverse complement strand
AAAAAAATGGAAACAAAGTCTATGTAAATAGGGAAGGGTGGAGGGGTGAAGGGTGCACAGGTAATGGGGAAAAAAATAAGAACCAAGATACATCATATACAGGTACAAGCACCCAATGATAAATGTAACCACACTGTATACCTAAAAGGTACCAATATAAGAATTTTAAAAATAAAAAATAAAATAAAATAAAATAAAATGTCCCCCAAAAGTCTTATGGATTTGGAGAGTGATTGGATTATCTGAGAGTTCATACTTGACTGTGCTGTTGGAGAAGGGGCCTGACTGGAGGGAGGCCACTGGGAACGTGATTTGGAAGGGTCTATTTTTGTTCCCAGTTCAGCTTCTTTCTTCTTTCTGCTTCCTGGCTGCCACAGGTTGATCAGCTTTCCTTTTCAGTGCCCCTCTTCCATGCCACTTTTGATTGGAGCCACCAACCTTGAGCTGAACCCAACAGAAACTGAGCCAGATCAAACCTCTCCCCCTTTAAGTTGTGGGTGTCCAGTTTTCTGTCTGAGTATGGGCAAGCGCCTAATATAGGCTCCTTCTGCGAAACCAGTTTAAGATGCAAGAGCAGCCCATAGCTTGCTTGTATGAAGAATTCCATGACTGTTCAGTGTTTCTCCTTACACTTAGTAAAACAAGCTCACTGTAACTCACTCACTGTATCTCTGTCATCCTCTCACATGATGGAGCACACATTTAACCCTCATCCACTTGACTGGCTCTTGGGCAGATGATGGTGCCTGTGGTACATTTTAGTTATCTTTTCTCAGGGTCACAAAGGTTTGAATGAGAATCATGGGTCAGCATTCATATCATAAAAAAGCTGAACGGAAAGACTCACCATTGCCACTTGTACCTTTACAATCTGGTGCAGAATGGGATAAGAGAAAAAAATCCTGCCACATTAAAAAAGGACATGTGTATTCTCTTCCAAAAACCATAGCAATAGTAGTGCCTACCCATGATTAACTGATGGCATTTTTTGAGCTCTTACTGCAGCCTATAGAATTCATGTACAGCTATATAGTAGCTGTATCCTACAGTTGTACATGCATTATCTTGCTTGAACCCTACTAAGATTCATTATCATCATTATTTCTGCTTTACAGATGAGGAAACAGAAGTACAGAGAGGTGGTGCTATTTACCCAATACTCAGTAGAAAGTTATGAAGGCAAAATTTGAACCCAGGCCATTGGACACCATAGTCCACAGTCTGAACCACTGCAAGTCACTGAAAGTTTTGTGTAAAGGGGAGCACGTTGTTGTTATGCTTTGAATTTTCACAGGTATTCATTAAATTGAGTTTGAGAATATAGTATGGAACTAACATCCAGATATCACACACGAGTTTGTTTTAGCTTGCAAAAACAGACATATTTTCAGCTCTCCCCCAAAAATGAAATGGTTTGGCATGTGGGAACTGACAAACAGATCCAGATATCAGCCTAATGATGCTTACATTGAACTCGCTCTCATTTGTTGCTCTTTAGAACTCTGAAACAACCATGTAAATGTGAAGGTCACCTCCTAGAAGATGGAAGACTGCATGGAAAAGAAGCAGGGCTCCTCAGCTGAGTCTCCCCAGACTGAGCAGCCAGCGATGCCTGAATTTCTTCACCTTTCCATTATGAACATTTTGGGTCAAATGATTCTTTATGTAGGTGCTTGTGCTGTGCATTGTATGATGATTAGCAGCACTCCTGGATTGATTCTTATAAAATCCCCCAGCTATGACAGTAGGTATTATAACTAGACATTGCCAAGTGACCACACACAGTAAGGGGGTGGGTTTAAATTGGGAAATCACCTTGCTAGACCATCAAGCCCCAGCTGGCACCCCTGGCTGAAGAATCACTCAATTGACTGTCAGAAAAAAGATGAACCATCAGGTGTTAGGATGGTTTGTTTGTCATCAAAAGTCAACTAGCACAGTCTCTGCAACAGAGGCAGTGTATATTCGCCACAACTTTCTGCTTCCTGGATGCACAGAAAGACTACATTTCCCAAGCTTCTTTGTTCTAGGTGGAGAGCGTGCAATTCAGTGCTTGCCAGTGAGGAGTGATGAATCGCTCTATCTGGAGCATGACTGCTGGTACAAGTCTACCTTGTCCATGCTTCTTGTATCTGCTTGCCTGGAAAGAAGGGACTCCAACACAGTGAGAGCTACAAAATAGGAGTCCTTACACCTTCGGCACCACTGGAGAAAAGCTGCCCGGCAAGGTTACCTGATCTCCCCTGGACTGTGACATAAGCCACAATGAGATTTAGGGTTTATTCCTTATCACAGCAAAATCTGACCACCATCTTCCTTCTTAAAATACATTATAGATCGGAAATACCACGTTTAGGTTTTCTTTTGAGACGAGAAATGAGAAAGTTTGAATTAGATTTTCCAGGAAAAGAACAGATTTCCTTCAACAACTTAAGCCAGTTACATCAACTGCCAGAGTGCAAATCCCAGCTTTTACATTCACTCATTCAGTAGATATTTATTACGTAACTCTAAATACCAACAACCACACTGAGAACAAAGCTGCCTGGATGAGTAAGACATGATTCCTGTCCCTGAGGAAAACACAGCCCATAGGAGAAGAAAACCACATTGAAGGAAAATTCTCAAAATACGTCAACCACAACCATGAATAACCTGTAAGCCACGTGCCTTGAGATCTTCAAAACATTAGTAAATAACTGCGTAGAAGAATCAGGAAAGGATTCACAGGGGTTATGCTATTATAGGAGTTGATTTCTATTATACAGAAAAATACAGTGAATATTCAAATTAAAAATTTATTACAGTAACACACACATAGCTATTAATCCTTCTCAAAATCCTATCCCTTACTTCAAACATAACTTATACCATCATTCGTGCCACTTTCTGAAGCAGTTCTGGAAGTCCCACTTTGTGAATATCTTTTTTCTGGCTGTCTCAGTGTCCTGAATTAATTCAAATGTTGACAGCAATTTATGTCAACTAAAAGCCTGACAGTGCATCCTCAACCACATCATGCACCAGATCTGGTGCTGTGCAACTTGTGGCTCTTCCTCAATGTTGAAATGACTACCTCGAAGGGTAGGTGTTCTGAATTGATTCAGGACATCAACAGGATAACTGAAAAGAATGGATAAATACAGATTTTTAATAGGTAACAAAGGGAAAAATGTATGGGAGTATTAACAACAGAAGAACATTGTTGACCAAGGAAGAACAACAGGAAAATATGTGGCAATGTGGAGTGGCATGGGAAAAGAATTGAGGAGACTCATCTCACCGATAGACAATGTTCTGTGTATTTATTGTCATATGAACTACTCCAACATGCAACAGCTTATAGAAACAGCTATTTTCTTTTCCTGCATGATTTTGTAACCAGGGCCTTGTCGGATGATACTTCAGCAGCATGTGCTGCGGATGGGTGTTGTTCACATGGATTTGGCTGATGGGTGGGCTAATGTGCAGGATGCAACGAAACTTTACTCCCAAGTCTGATGCCTCCTAGGGCAGAAGGCTGGGCTCCCCTGAGACTGCTGACCTCAGCACCAACATCCCACCTCGCTAGTACAACTGGCCTGAAATAGCCAGACCCTTCATTTTCCGGGGCTCCCAGAGAGAGGCCCAGGGAGCAGAATGTGAAGGTACCAGGATGGTGAGCCTGAGATTACAGACTGACCTGGACTCACTTCTGCCATATTCTGTGATCCACGTAACTACAGAGGCTGCCCAGATTCCAGAGGAAGTGGTCACCCCACTTCTTCGTGGGATGAAGAGTGGAAAGTTTATAGTCCAGAGCAGAGGTCTTGATGTCTCTGTAAACCAGACAAAAGTTTCTGTCCGATTGAACCCTAGCAGTAGGAACATTGATATCTAACATGTTTTTCTGAGCCCAGTTGGACTCCTGCCTTTTTTGAGATAGAGTCATTGTCAGAGAAGAGCCTGAAAGATCAGTAAGACTTTTTTTAACCAAGCCAGCTTTGGCAGGAGAAGCACTCACATCAGATGCAAGAAGACAGAACATTTAGCAAGGTATAAAGCTGGTAGCCCTGCAGTAAGAGGGTGGTGCCCCTACAGGAAAAGCAACCAAAGAGTAGGGAGAGGAGGAATGGAGTGCATTCATTTGTAGACTAAAAGCATTACTCTGGAAGGTGAGGGAAAGAGTTTTAGGGTAATACTTAGAGTTTTGCTTAAGAAAAGAGGCAAATCTTTCGGCCCATTTAGTAAAGTGCAATTGGAACACAGCTCAGACATTTGCTTATGCATTTTCTACAGCTGCTTTTACGCTATAAAGCCCGAGCTGAACAGTTGCAGCATGGACCACAGACTGCAAAACCTGCAGTACTTACTATCAAACCTTTTATTGACATTTTCAGACCTTGCTTTTAAAGATCAATCCGATAAAAAACAGATCAATCTGATAACAATGATCCTCTACTACTGACCTGTCCTGGGAGCAGAAGGGCAGGAGGATGGATTGTGTTGAAACCATCTTCACGAGTCATGTCAGAAACACGGATGAGGATACACTCATGGTACCACAAAGGGCTGGGCAGAGACAGGAACAGAAAGAGAGGTGGGGCTGACATAATCCTGTGTGTAGTCCACGGAGGATGTGTGTGCTTGCGTGTGTGTGCGTGTGCTTGCGTGTGTGTGCGTGTGCTTGCGTGTGTGTGCGCGCACTTGCCTGGAGAGAGCCAGGAGAAGGAGCTGTCACAGACTGAGATTCCCTGCCCTGTTAGAGTGACAGGAGCTGCAGGAGTGGGGAGCACATGGGGAGAGGCTGTCTGTGAGGTGAGCGCTGAATTCATTCTTCTTGCCTCTGATTGACCTCATCATTAGGCCATTAGTTAAGACAGGCGCCATGGCCATGAGTTTCTTCTGAGGCCAAACAGAATAATTGTGATAGAAGCAATGCACCTTCATGTGAGTTTAAAATGTTTTATTAATTTCTCCGGCTTAACCACTACCTGATTGTTGAAGGGATCCTCTAGCATTTTAACTTAGATCGGCTTCCAGTCTCTGGGTCCTAGTCTATCCTGCTTCAGGATCTCTGTTCATGTTGCTTCTTTTGGGTAAAGGCTGATGAGAAACCTCTCTAGCTTCCAAATGCCCCTAATAACTTTTACTAATCCCTTAGGGTTAGGTTGAAAGACCACTTCCTCCCGGGAGTCTGTTTTGCATTCATGTCTCATTAGTTCCCCCTGAGTGAAGACTGACGCATGCCCTGTTGGCTTGTGCTGTGCTTTTCTGTACCCTGCGTTTGTTCATGCTCTGTGCTGCTTCCAAGATCATCTAGATTAGGACCTACTGGAGAGCTACAGCTATGTGCATATATTTTGTAACCTCTCTATATATCATATAATGCATATTAGTGGAAATACAGGTTTGCAAATATAATTAATAATAAAAATAAGATTTTGGGCTGGGGATTTAGCTCAGTAGTACCTTCACCTGCCTCGAAAGTGCTAGGTCCCAAGTTTGATCCCCGGTACCAAAAAACACAAGATTTTATTAAGAATGTGTAGCATCAGGCACTAGGATAAGAGTTTTCAATTAATTGTCTCAATCTCCAAATAAATCCCCTACAGTAGATACTATTTTTGTGCTCAGTTTAGGGATGAGGGTACTAAGGCTCTGAGAAGTTGAGAACTTTAATCTGATCCAAGTTAACATGGTTGTTAAATGGCATAACTGGAGTTTCAATCTAAGTCTGCTTGACTGCAGACCCCACATGACTAAATTTTATAAAAATGTGGTTTTGAATAGATCCGTGACTGCATGAAGAAAGGAAGAGGCAAGAAAAGGAGAAGCAGGAAAAAAGAAAGGGAAAGAGGGAGGAAAGACAAGCCATTGGTTGGTCATAGAAAAATCCATAGTGAGCTACCAAAGATAACAGGCTAACATCTGCAGGAGAAACCCCACTGACCCTTACTTAGAACACTGTCAGAAGTGTTTTACACATGGGAACTCATTTAACCTTTGCTCAATTCAAGAAGTGCTTTCGATGATTGGTATACATCTAGAACTTGGCCACAGCACAGCTCCCTGGCCACCCTCCCCATGCAAGCTATTGTCTTTTGGTTACAACCCGCCTCCTGAGCTTATTCCCATGCCTACCATCCACTTTCCACTCAAGAGCTAGAATGATTCTTTGAAAGTAAGTTACGCTGTGTCAGTGGTCCTTTCAAACCCTCCAGTGGTCTGCTGTCTTCCAAACCCATTGCTGCAGAGCCGACTAGGTCATGACCCGTCTTGAGCCTAACTCTGTCTTATTTTCCCAGCCCTGTCCCCTTTCTTACTGAGCACGGGCCTCCCCTGCTGTCCTCCACGTGCCAGTGTGCTCCAGTGCATTTGCTGCTCCTCCTGCCTAGACAGCTGCTCCCACAGATCTCTGGGTGACTTACTTCGAAACCCCCTTAGGCCACTGCTTAGATGTCACCCTCCCAGGACAAGGCCTTCCCCGAATATTGTCTATGAAATTGCAACACTCCTTTCTACACCTCCCTACAATTTCAACCCTCTTCCTTGCTCAATTTTTCCCCAAATACTAACATGTATTTTGCAACTATGTATTGTGTAATATCATTTGCGTATGAATTTATTTGTTTTCTGTCATGCCTCCAAAGCAGACAGGGTCAAATCCAGCAGTGCGGGAAGTACGGTCTCTTTTGTTCTTTCCCATTAAGACATAAGAAGCCCTTGACTTTGCCCTCTTCTCTCTGCAGCAGCCAAATTGTGGCACCGTGTGGAAGACGGCTGTCTGGACAGGAAGTGCAGCTCAGAGAACAGGTGCCAACTGCTCTTCTGCTGCTCCTGAGCTGCTGCCTCTGAAGAAGCTATGAGGAAACCTCCTTGAATGCAGCAGGGATCAGAGAGGTACCGAGGCCCCTTGCGAACAACCCCAACCTCCCCAAACCCCAATTAGCTGTGATTAACACAGCTAGCCCTCCTGAAGATTCTCTGCTTTGGCCTCAGTGTTTTCATGGAGATGTAAAAGCTGTCAATCAAACAGTGGGGGACTGTGAATCTGTGAATGTCCCCTGGAACCACTCCCATGACAGCCGCAGCTCTCCAGAGTCCCCTGCCCCACCTCGGGAGGTATCCACTCTGACCACAGTGAGCTTGAATTTCAACTGAACAGTACAGGGGAATTCACCAATAAGTAGGCTCGGGAGGAAGGTTTGCATTTAGACCGATTTGGACCTAGAGAGAGGCTCCAGTGTGGACCAGTGAGCAGATTTGAATTTGGACCACTCACAGGTCTGAACTCAGAACAGTCGTAGGCCTGGGCTTGGATGAACCACAGGTCTGCAGCTGCTGCATAAGCAGCTGTCCTTTCACGCTTGTTGGGTTGGTCTAGGAGGGCTCCCCCTTGTGTACTGACCGATTCCCCTGAACTACAGCACAGGTCTTGTTCCAATGAAGCCCTGTTCCGATGGCCCTGCAACTCTGCTCCTGATCTATTTCTTGGCTACTCTGGGCTCAGAAGGTCCTGTAAATCCATTCAGGATTCTTCTCCTGAGTAGTGTGGACAGAATGGTCGTTTTAAAAGACAAAGCAGTAAACGCCAGGAGCTGTTAGTCTTAAAGAGACCTGTGACAAGTCAGCCAGTGGCATCCTGCATTGACTGATATCTAGTAGCAGCAGCAGCTCCCAAAGCTGTAACACTGAGGCCTGAGGGGCATTAGAGCTCAAAGCCCAGAGCTGCACTTCACAAAAGAACCTGCCACCGACTGGAAACACTATGTTTTCAGCCCTTAGAATACAGTAGGCCCTTGATAGAAAGGTATAGAGTGCATGGATAAATCAATCTCCATTTTATAGATGAGAACACTAAGAAAGATAATTTAATGGCTTGCTTGAAGTCACACAGCAAATGACTAGCAGACTATGTATTCAAAGGCAGCCAGGCATCTGGTCCAAGATCGAAGGGTGTAACCCTCTCCTCACTGCTTTCCAAGGAAACAATGTATCCATGGGTTATAGCTCTTTAAATTGGACTGCCTGGGTCTACCTATGATCAACATAGCTGTGTGACTGATCCATGCAGTGGTCTTAATAATATCAAGTCCGCAGAGACAGCATGACATTTAAGAAGACATAAGAAAATGATCTGCAGTCTCTCACGCACCGTAGGTCTGCCATATCGCTTTGCATTACTATCATGATCATTCTGATTGCCGCAATGAGCAAGTTGCTACCCTCCACTGCCTGGGTTTAAACAAGTGGGTCTTGGGTGTATCCCATCCTGGGCTTTATTCTTGCACTTTCAAAGGCAAAGCTGAGCTTCTGCAGAGACTGCTGACCTTGCATGCTAATGCTTCTGATTTTCTGCCTGAGCCCCCAGTCTAGGGCAAGAGGAATGCAGCTCACAGGGGTGAAGGTGCTTTGACCCTGATTCCAATGCCCTTGAGAGGAAGAGCAGCATGGCTGCCCTAGGATGAGCTTCTCATTCCAGAGGTCAGTGAGAAGCCTCATGATGTTTTGCCTCCAACACCGCTTGTTTGCTGTCATCGCAAAGCTGTTGACTGTGGAAAGAATTTGAATTTATTTATTACCCAAGTGGGTGGGGGATTCATAGTTAGCTCAATTTCTCAAAAAGTAAAATTTGGTTCTAAACCTTAAGTTACATCCTCTATTTTATGAAGTATTAAAAAAAAATTCCAGGGAAATGTAACCCCCCAAAGGGAAAAGAAATAATGAAATACGATAAGCAACCAAGCACCTTCCATATCGAAGTTGCTTCCTGAGAAATCAATGGACTATTCAGGACCACAGAGCAAGGAGAAGTGATTTCCAGGCACATGGTGAATTCCAGACTCTTCCTGCCCGAGACAGCTCCTCCCTTGGCCGAGCAGCAGCCTGCAGAGTGGGAGTCCTTGTAGCCCAGCCAGAGGTGGAGCGTGAAAGCAGACGCTCATCGGATCCACAAGTGTTGGGGTTCAGTTGATGAGAGATGGGAATATTGCAGCCACATGGAACAATTGTTAGACTTAGAGGCTCCAGGGGATGTGGGGCGTAGCATGTTTTTCAAATGGCAACTGGCTCAGTTTTTCCAGAGTATGGGAAGAGGAATGGTGAACATAAAATCTGTGGTGGTGAACAGGAGCCAGGCCAAGGGGCCTCCTCTGTGTGCAAGGAATCTTCTGATGGCAGAGGGAGCAGGCGAGCAGGGGAGAGGCTGAAGCAGGTCTGAGCGTTAGAATGAGAGTGGATGGCATGGCGGGGGCTTCAGGGCTCTCTTGCCTTCACCTTCAGTCACAGCTAATTCCTCCCACTCGTCCGCACTCGCTGTTCCCTGCAGGCCCTGGTCTGTGGCTGTGCAGGCCATGGGAGTCATCAGAACTCTCAGAAGAAGGAAATGCTTATCCTGGAGTCAAGAGATTTCCAGGCCAGGCTTTCATTGGTTGCAAAACCTGAAAACAGCTGAATTCACAAATGCCAGGACTTAAATATCGTCAGCTACACAGGTCAGAGACTAGCACGTCACTGGCGAGCATCCTAATTAACTGCGGTGGGGTATCCTGGGCTGAAATCAAATTGTGCTACCTCAGACCAATTATATCTCCGCTCCTGGCCTCAGTCTCCCCATCTGTAAAGTCTAAGCATTACTTGGTTCCTTTGAGTTTTCCTTGACCACCAGGCTCTCAAATCATCCTCATTTATCACATATTGCTTCTGTTTTGTTTATCCATCTGGTTACTTAGATTTAGTTACTAAGATATTGTTTTATTTACTACCATAGCTCTAGCAAAAAAAAAATAATGTCTGGTGCATTCTCAGTAAATATGTGTCAAATGAATGAATGGAAAAATATATGAGCGAAATGTTGTCCTTTCTGGGTATGGAGACAGAGTCAGAAAAGTGGATTTCCAAAGTTGCACAGAGAATAAACTTGGAGAGGAGGAACCAGATTCAACTCTGGGTCAGAAGTCTAAGCCCATACTACATCCCCTCCATTGGACGGATTTTCTTACTCAATTCAAGTTGTTTTCATTATTCCTAAACACAGCCTCCTCGGTTTCAGGAAAAATTCTGGAGTTGGATCTCTGGGTTTGGTAGAGGACATGTGCCTCATGACAGTATGACTATGATAATGGCAGAGACACTTAGAAAACTCATTAACACCTAACTTTGGTAGTCCATTCCAAGCACTTGTGGATTCTCACTTAACACTTCTTTCAGTTTTTCCTTCCAAATGGGTGCAACAGGAAATGTCTATTGTTGCAAGAGGGGATCATTGACTCCATTTCTTTCTCCTTGAAGGTGAAATAAAGCATTCAGTTTCGAAGAGCTCCCTGAACCTATTAGAGTCATTTGCTGTAGTGCTTATGGAGTGGTGGATTGCAAACTTCTGAAAGCTGCAGCGACTCCTTGATCTTTCGATTCTCTATTTCAAAAGAAATGAAAGAGGCAGAGAGTTAATTCTTCACTAATGAAGTACAATCCAGCTCTGGTTTGAGGCTTGGGGAAGAAAATATCAAGTCTTTACTTTACATACACTGACACTTTATGCGTCACTTTTCAACAGTGTACTGTTAGAGATTTTGGGAGATGGGGCTGCGCATGTGCAAAGAGGAACCCTGGTCAGCTGTGACTTCCGGACAATTTAGCCTCTGTGTCTGGTGTGGTTTGCAAACACTGTGTTCAGCCCAGGAGCTCTACAGGAACAATACAAGGTCAAACATCCAGCGACTGCCTTCTTATACCAAGATGTCCAAACTTTGAAGTCTTTTTCGAAAATGAACTTTTTTCTCAGATGGTAATTAATGTAGCAGATTAATTGAAATGAAAGCTATAGTTGGAATTATTTAGTCAGTCAAAAGCCCCTGGAGTAGGCAGCTTCTTGGATGGAACCCAATGATCTCCAGCTCCTGGTTCTCATTGCTTGTGCAATCCACCCTCTTTGCAATGAACTAGACCTAAGCCAAGGATTCACTTCTGGCCAATAGAATATGGCAAAGATATGGATGTCACTTTCAAAATTAGGTTACAGAATACTGACTTTTTGTGTGTGAGTGGTACTGGGGATTGATTCCAGGGCTTTGACACTGAGCTACATCCCCAGCCCTTTTTCAATTTTTCTTTTTTTTTTTCTTTCATTTTGAGACAGTGTCTTGATAAGTTGCTAAGTTACCTAGGCTGCTCTCAAACTTGTGACCTTACTGCTTCAGCCTCCCAGAAAGCAGAGGTCACACATGCACCATCACTCCTGGCTGAGGATTTTCTCTTACTTGCTCTTTTGCTGACTTTGCCTACCATTACAAAGCTGTCTGTGGAGATTCTAGGTAGACCATGAAAACTTAGTACTGAGAAATCAAATTTGCAGCAAATATGACAGGAGGTTGTTATCAATAATAAACACCTCAAACATATCAATAAACATAAAACTCAAATAACCACATGTAAATGAGAAGAGAATAACTATTCCATGGTGGAGATGCATTTGCTTGTAAAGCAACAGGGAGCTGTTCAAGCCCCCCAATCATCAGTCCTGCAAAATTAAAATCATTGCAATGAAGTCTCATCTCTTAAATATCAAATTTGAAAACTTTTTTTGAAAAGTCAGTACAGCATGCTTCCAAGTATATTAAAAGATGACAAAATCTCATGCATTGCTAATTTTTGTATAAATTGTTGCAACCTCTTGGGGAACCAATCTGGAAATATGTATCATAAGTTTTATAAATATCCACATATTTAATTCAATAGTTTTATTCATGAAATATATCCTCAAAATGAGAGTACATATAAACATATTCATCAAAACATTATTTATAATTGCAAAAATTTTAAGAGTTTAAATGTCAACAAAGAGGTTTGATTATACATATCTTATTTTTAGCCTTGAAAATGGTATTTGAATGTGAATGTTACATCATGAAAATTTCTTGTCCTAAAATGACAACTCAACGCATAACACTGATTCCCTATACTGTTACACAAGTGTAAACTAATGTTACATATTCCAAGCACAGAGGATAAAGTTTATATTAAAATGACCAGGGCCTCAACTTGCCAATCTCAGACTGGACTATCACATGGTGATTTAATTCCCACACCCCTGTCAGACAGGCCTGTTAAGGCTCTGATCTCTCTAATGAGGGAGCTAATGGCCTCAGAGACATCTGAACTGATTTGCAAGGTCAGAGGGCTGCTAGATGTGGAGCTGGGCTTTGAAACTCATCTGCCTCCAATCCATGCCACACTCTCACCTGTACCTTTGAACCTCTACTGTTCGAAGATGTGGAAGGAAATGTGCTCTCTAAAAATGGGAATGACAACCTTTGTTGAATGATGGTACCAGGGACGATTTATCATCATCATCATCATCGCCGTCATCTCTTTCATCACTGTCATTATGCTTTTTTCAATTTCTAAGTTTATTTAATGGACATGCATTCCTTATTATTATGTATGGGAAAATAGACAAATGAAAGCAAATCACTATTTCAGAGTGCAGTTTTGTTAGACATGTGGCAGGATGTGACAGAAATGTGCCAGTCTCTCTGACAAGCTGATGGAATGGGAGGTAACTGTGAGGAGACATCTGGCATTGGTCCCATCCCCTTGGGCACAGTTGACCCCTCTTTACACATATTCGTCCCACAGCTTCACTGCTCGGAGCTATTTCGATGAATATAAAATGAAGGGGCTGAGTTAGAGGATTTCCAGAATACCACCGGACTCTGTGCTCCCAGGATGTAAATAGTGCTATGTAAGTACAAGTTTTATTTCTCCTACTTGAAATTCATTTGGTGTCCTACAGGCACATAGGAATTTTTTTCCTTGCCAGTTTTAGATAACATATTGGGGTTTCCTATGAAAAACTGTTTGCCTTTATGTTTTCTATAAATCAAAATTTCAGTCCCAGAAAGAGGTATACTTCAGCTTTCCTTTCTTCTTCTACCTCAAGTGCTGGGGCCTCCGTGTGCATGTTCACTGCATCACTGGGCTGCTGGTGAGTTTTAGGGACTTGTAAGGTGCTGGCTCTCTGCTCACTCCGTACACAGCCTCTGAGCTCCTACCACAGACTCCCTCCCTACGCAAGGTGCCAGGTCTGGAGAAATGCCACAGTGATGGCTTGGACATTTCCATAATTCCTCCTCTGACACTCACTCTTCCCTTGAGCTGAGTGGACAGTGCTTTGAATCTCAGTCCTGCCACACTATTGGCTGTGTGGCTCACATCCCTCAGCACTTCTGAACATCACAACCCAGTATTTATTCAAGTAAGAATTCTCACACGAACATGCAAACTACAGGTAAATCACCAGATTTCACATCTTTTATGTTGATGTACACTTGCAGCCAACATCTCAGCTTTGAAGAAACAAATACATTTTAAGGACCTTAAATGAACCACCTCTTTGACATTTCATAGCATCTTTTCCATAAAGTTATTACTGTGAGTTCGAGGAGTTCCCTCTCATCTCTTCCAAATTACTATGAGTGGGGCTCTGAATAAAATAGAAGCCCAAATGAAGCAGTTATGCGCTATCTTGCCTGTTTCTACAGTGCACATCAGGAACTGACTGAGTGGAAGAACACTGGGTCAGGTACAAGCTCAGTATTAAAGCCCTGAGTTCGGCATTGGCCACGCTTGGCTTCAGAGACTTGGGAGAAAACACAAACAGAGAGGTGGAGAGGACAGTGTGGAACTCTAGGTATAAAGCTGGAGTCATCTGCATGTGGCTGGCTTGTGAAATCCGTGGTGGAAGGGCAGCCAGGAAAAAACACTGAGAAACTCTTTATTTGTCAAGGGCATAGAAGGGGAGAATCGAGTGAATCTAGGCATTGAATGGCACCCAAAGAACAAAACTAGAAATACTTGGTCAGCTGTGTTAATTATAGTCGAGATCTCATGTAAAACAAAATCAGAAACTGCCTCTTAGCTTCTGCCACAAGGATGTTACCAAAGACTGAAAAGCTCTTTTCTTCACATAGTACTCTTAAGCACTGGGATCGAATTTCTTCCGTCTGTCCCTTTTTGGAAATTCACTATGATTCTGGGAGTTATAATTCCATCCCACCTCCTGACGCTTGACACAAGTTTGAGCATCTGCGTAAACCATGGCCAGAAGAAAATGTAGCTGTCTTTTGGTAGTTAATATCTGAGATAAGCCTGGTTGCTATCTTGAATTGAAAAGAAGTAAACCAAGATAGTCGACAATGGCCATTTTTGTGGCATTTAGACAGTGTGAAAGAGACATACAGTCTTCAGCAAGAATGTATGATGGTGCATGAATGTCTGAATCCAAACTTTCGCACATTTTAGCTTTTTTTGGTTTTAGTTTTAACAAACCTCCTTCCACAGTAAATCCTTCTTTTATTCTAGTTCAAGTTGGGCTTCTGTAATTTGCAAAAAGAAAACGTTATGCAAATAAACGAATTGGTTCTATGATGATTAACACATATTATGAAGACAACACATACTTTGTGATCTCCTTTAATCATCACAGTGACTTTACCTATATCCCCATAACATGAACAGGGAAACTGAGGCACCTAGAGGTCAAATCACTTGTATAAAGTCACACAGCCTGTAGGTAGCAGAGCTAGGACTTAGCTCAGGTAGGTATTCACATGTTTGCCCTTTACGCTTTGATCCAGCTGTCTGTGCATTTACTGAATTACTAGCATACAAGTATCTGATGTTAAAAACTTCTCGAGTAGTGAGAGCAATGGCAATGAATTACCCTGTGCTAGGGGGTCTGCAATTCTTGTTGTATTTTAGTGAATTCATTGGTTAAACTATTAGCTGATGATTTGTGGTCTTGGATGTGTGCATCAAAACTAATGCCTAAAGGTATTTGATCAGGTCTCCACATTGGGTACAGAGTTATTTATGACATTCTTTAAGATACCATAAGAATATGGAATATGAGGAACATATAGTTATTAAGGGGAAAAGTTCTGCTTTTAATTAGAGATTGAAGATTCCAGGTATCTCTGTGTAATATGGAACCCTGGACTAGAGCTATCTAGAAGTTAGACAACTTCAGCAAGTGCTAACCAGCATGCTTTTTGAAAGAATTCTGCTAGTCCCTTTCATCTAGTTTTCCTTCCCAAGTGTTTTTTCATAGGGAACTGGATTATAAGGTGGCTCAGAAGAGGGGACTTTCTATCGTAAAAACTAAAGACTCTAGCGCCATGCTCTCCATACGCACACAAGAAATTCTCAATTGGGCACACTGGCCGCGGGTCTCTCATGTTGACCAAAGAGCTGATTCAGAAAGTCTGTCTCCACAAGCGTTGTATTCATCCTGTCAGAGACTTGTTACATTTATCTAACAGGAAGTGATTTGTTCTCTGGATCAATGACCAGCATTCTCTGTATCAGCTATTTTTTTATTGCTCCAGGAAGATTCTCATCCTGCTTTTCCTCCAGCACTGTGTGTCAGAGGTTCAGGAGAATCCATAGAATAGAGTAATTAGAAGCCTTGATTCTTAAGTAAAATTCTGGAGATTGAAGTCAAGGCTTTCCCTCCATTAGTTGTATAAACTTAGGCAAATTATCTAACATGTTGATGTCTCATTTTTTTCTTCACTGTACAATATAAATAGTATACAGTACAGTCACAATGCAGTGACCCATGAGTTTATTTCTTCATTCTAAACCTTAAAATTGCCTTCATTTAATCACTATAAACATTTACTAGGTTTTACCGTGGGTCAGACATGAGTCAAGCAACAGACTCATCTCTGCCTTTGTGTAAATCTAAGCTAATGGGATAGACAGATATAAAACATATAATCATGAAAATCATGTTGCAACTCAGTGCTGCCATGAAGACCTACAGCGGGAAGATTTGGCCAGTTGGGCTGGGGAAGCTCTGAAATTGTATGGAAAGAGTATGTGGCTGAGAGCTCTAGTAAGATTGTTTTGCTTTCCTAGTGTCTACTACAATTCTTAGCTCTTCTGATTTTCTGAGACCTGGCCCTTCCTCTGCCTTACAGCCCTCTCTGCTGGCCATGGGCCAAGTGAAGAGCTCCTCAAGGAATGTGGATCAAGGGCTGACGTTTACACCTGGCTGATCTCTTGCACTGAAGTGACACAGCCCTGAAATTACAGGCTGATGTCATTTCTTTCTGTGTTGCAGGTTCAGAAATAGAGACAATGGATGTGCAGCAAGTGAGAGAAATGAAACAGTCATGTGGAAAAACCCAAAGGCAAGACTTTAAAGAACCAGATCTGGTTCCAGCGATGTCTAAAGGATTGTTGCATTCCATTCTTGCATTCCCTAAGATACTCTGTATCCTAATCAGATCCTTATTTGTTAGTTTGTGAGCTTATTCCATTTAGCCTTCTGTTTCTTGTCACCAAATAAAATCCTAACAAATACCCCAACATGAAAAATGAAGTCCTGGGAGCAAAAACCAGGCTAGAGTGAGCAGAGAGTACAAACTGAAGAGGTAGAAAGCATGAGGAGGCAGCCTTTTCAATAAATCTGCCTATAAAAATGAAGGTAAGGATGAAGTACTATATGGAGAGTAGGCAAGAGAGACAGCAAGTGCCCGCCAAACACATTATTTTCTTCAATGGTGTAAATTTCTCCCTGCAAAGATGTTTCACACCAGGGTGATATGAGGGTTTGTTTCTTTTTAGTACTGTGATTTTATTTTCTTACTTTTCTTCGCCAGGACAAAAGAGCATGCTTGAATGGGGACTGGCAAGTGTGTCAGTTATGCGTTGCTCATACCAGGCCAACCTAAACTGGGTGACTTGATAGTTTTTTTTTAATTCTTGAATCTGAAGACTGGCAATTTTGGCTGGTGATTCTACTAGTCTAGGCTAGTCTTGCTCATGCGACAGCAGTCAGGGAGCAGACAGCTGGTGGTTTTCTGGGCTGCACGGTGTCACATGGGCAAATTTCAGGAGTAGTGGTTGGCTTCCAGCCATCTGGGAGATCAGGCTACTGGGCTACACAACTTCTATCATCTAGAATGCTTGTCCAGGCATGTTCACAACTGAGAATCTTAAAGAAGCAGGAGGGGGGGCCTCAGTATGCAAGCAGTCTTCAAGCTGTTTTACAGCTTTTGTGACTTTTGAACCAAAGCAAAGCCCTTGGTCCAAAATAGCGTCCGAGTTGATGTTGAAGGGCATTAACAAGAGCTGTACCCAGGGAGGGCATGAACAACTCAGGAGCTGGGTGAACCCAATCCACCACAAGAGTTGCAGACGATGAATATGGCAAAAGAAAATGGGTGTCTGTTTGAGATGACTATATATAACTCCCCGTCTATTATGGCCTTAAAATAGATGGCAGATTTACTGTGAGCTCAACAATTTAAAAAGCATCATTTTAGGGGAATTTCAGATAAAATGTTGGTGCCTGGTGCAGTATTTCATCTTCTTGGACGCCAATCATTTATTTCTCATGGAAGGGAGATAAAGCTGCAGAATGAAGCCTTCCCTTTCAGAAACCAGGACAGCCCACTGCCAGCACTGCACTCTGCTCCACTCTTTAATTACTACCATGCTGATAGAGGTTAAATATTTATGAAGAATGTGCTTTTTATCACCCAATCTAATTTTAAAAGTCAGATTCTCTAATCTCATTGCGATGTTAATAACCTGTGCTTCCCTCCCCTGCTTTAGGTTTTTTGGCAGGCATGGACGACCCTCTGTTCTTGTGGATTTTGTGAAGGTTGACATATTGCTTGGGAGGACTACTATGTCAAGGGTGCTGCCAAGAATGGGGAGTGGAAGAAATTGACAGGAATCTACTTTCCATTCAGCCAAGAGAATCTTGGGTTTGTGCAGACTTAGCTATCCTGGAGAGGAGAATTACACAACTCTATTGGACACTGTTTCAGTCATCTTTGATCTTTGACAAGTAAACCCCTCTGAGATTTAGTTTCTTTGTTGCTAAAATGAATATAATTTTATTATATCCAGACCCATACTTTCTTATTGTTGCTGTAATAATTTTCCCAATTTTTAGGTTCCCAATGTAGGCTTAAAACAGCCTGAATGCATTAGCGTACAGTTCTGGACATCAGACTTCTAAAATGAGTGGAGAGAGTTGATTCTTTCTGGAAGGCTCAGGAGTAAATGACTTCTCAGGCTTTCCCAGTTTTTAAAGGCCTGTCTGCATCCCTTGGCTGGTGACCACCTTCCCCAGTCTCCGATCCCTCAGTCCCTTCTGTGACTCTGACCCTCCTGCCTCTTTAGTAAGGACCTGTAATTACTTGGGTCTCCTATGGTAATCCAGAAAATCTTCCTGTCTAAAGATTTTTAATGACATTCACATAGTCTTTTTTCTCATGCAAGGTAATGTACGCCTAAGTTTGGGGGATTGGGATGTGGACATCTGTGGGAAGCAGCTACCTGCCAATGACGCCCCGTATGCTTGTCGTAAAGATGGTGTAGTCCTTGTAAAGGACTTACCACAGTGTTTGGCACATGGAAAAGCATGAATAAATGTTGCTGTTACCACTGCTTCTCTTTGGCCTCCCCTTTATGGACGGAATCTCCCAGTGACTGCCTGGAAAGTAGTTCCCATGCACAGACCCAAAAGTGTATGAGGAAAGAGTCATCGTGACCTGCTGTCTGAAGTTCATGCTCAGGCCATCAGTCACAGATTGTGCTCCACCCTGTCCCCGTCTTTGTGTAGCTGACCGCCATTCTTTTGTACAATCTCCCTAGCCTCTACCCATGGAATGATCTTTCCACCCGTATCTCATGGTGTAGTGCCTCTTAATTCTGTAAAATGCAGCTCAGACATCACCTCCTTCGGGAGGCCGGCCCTGATCCATTCACTCCCCAGCCTGGCCTCATACCTTGAGCTTTTTCTGCCCTTCCCTGTACGGTAGCTTCCCATTCAGCCTCCCAATCCTCTCCTGAAACTCACTTCACTCAGTGCAAATCACTTCCTTGGGCTGGTCCATCTCTGCATCTGAAGGGCTCAAAGGTGGCTATGCAGTGAGTCTCACTCCCATCTGGTATGGTGGGTTCTTGAGGCATGGGGGAGCTGTGCTGCCACATGAACTGCTGTTCTAGAAATAAGGGTTACTTTACTTTATTCTCATCTCCACCCTGACATTAAGTACCACTTCGTTTACAGAAGAGAAGACTGAGTCACAAAGTAGTTTAGCTTTCTTCACAAGGTCCTAAGAATGTGGAGAGAGGAGATAGGTTGTGTCTTGGGTTCCTTGCCCCTCTGCCCTTCCTGGGGCTATCTTATGGTCTCCAGGGTGAATGTACATTTCTCAGACCCGCTGCAAGGCTGGATAGATTAATGGGTGTGTAAAAGCTCTGCGAGGTATTGGGAACACGCATGCAGGTGAGGTAGCCCATGTCCCTCCTCTAACCCTTTCCTTCCAGCCTCACTTTCTTGCTGTTAGTGCATAGTCTTAAGACCTTAACAATGCACTGTAAATTGAGCATCTTGCCGTTGTTCATGATCTACTTCCTATACTGGAAGTGAGAAATCTAATAAGAACATAAACGTTAAATGTCATTGTAGGAACTGAGCACACATATTTACATAATCGACCACCCACCTTTCTGCCAGAATTCTAGCTCCTCTTCTTGTATAAAAGTTTCCCACATTTCCTCAAACCATTCCAAATCCTTGTAGATCCACAAGTTATCTCATTTATTCATGGAAGGAAAGTTTGTGGCACATCCTCTGTGTCCCCAGCACTGAATATTTGGTGTAACCAAGGCAGATGAAGTCCTGCCTCTCATGGAGCCTATGTCTTAGTAGGATATCCACAGATGACATATAAACTAGCAAACAAACAAACAGGGTAAGTTCAAGTAGAGAAAACTTCTAGAAAGAAAATAAATAAGCAATGTGGCAGCAGACGGCCTGTTAGGACTACATATATGCCAGAGACAGAGGCGAGGACAAATCTTTAAGAAGTGGTCTTGAAACTGACATTCAAGTAACTAGAAGAAAGCATGAAGTTGGGTGCTTGAGGCACAAAAGGAAAACCAGAGAGCAAGGGAGATGGAGCTCCTAGTCACAATCACAGAAGTAGGAGCACTTCATAGATCGGTTCCAGACTTTGAATGTGATTTTAAGGGTGACAGAGTGTCACTAGAGAGATTATATCCAGAGTGGCATGATGAACGGTGAATAGCTCCCCATGGTTGTTTAGTCATATACAGTGAGGGATGGTGGCAGAGGGTGGAGAAATAGTGAGACTGATTCAGAAGCTATTCTTGTATCCACCAGACAGACGGATTTAGGTTGGACCAGGAGTGACAATAATGCCATCAACACACGGAATCTAATATTTGTTAGAGGTCTTTTGCTGCATGCCATTAGCTTCCACGAGGACTGCTAAATCCACCAGGACTGTTTCTCCCTTATAACGTCTGAGCATCAGTCAAGAGTGAAAACTAAAAGTGCAATTCCAGATGACTACTATACTCCCATCCCCACAAGTTGTGCTTTCTATTCATCAGACCTGTAAATGTTAGTCTTTAAACAATGAGAATATTTTGCAGAAAAGCAAAGATTAACAAATCTACCATAAATGCATTGCCACCATCTCATTTCTCTTCCTTCAACAGAGCAGTGCATGGCACAGTCACTTTAGAGAAGATTGGTTAATTTTTTGTAATTTTGCCAAGTTACATTCATTTCTATATTTATCTCTTTCCTGTCCATGAAATTGACTCTTAATAATACACTTGGGGAACAGCTCCACCCTCTATTCTAGATTTCCTGTTAACTCACTATGTGTACAATTGAATACAGTGCTATATTTATTGTCTTCTCTCTGGGTGGCACTGCATGAATTTGGATATATCATTTGCTTTCTGGGCTTCATTGCACAATAAAATACATCAACCTAGCTTTTTCTTAAGAAGAAAAAGAGGAAGATGTTCCTCTGGAAATTGTGGCACAATTATCACATGGTAGGCCATGGGAATGGGAGGCCTAGAATGACTGCAAGAGTTCTTGAGTCCATATATACATCATAGTTGGTCTTCAGACTAAATAAAATGAGTTTTCTTTATAAGTGTGAATATCCCTTCCAATGCATATTAATGATGTTTTGTAAACTAGAATCCAAAGACACTGTAAATTTTTATTAGTTCATGCAAGTCTTGTCGTTGTGTTTTTCTTAAGACTTAGATGCTACATTCATGGGCACTTTTCTGCATTGATTGCAAACCTTTAGACCTTAGAAAGGGCTCTTCACACTCCAGAAGGTGAACCTTCTCTGAGATCCAGGCCAGGGAACCACGCAAGTGATCCTCCTGCCTTGCTGGACTGTGAACTACATAAGGAAAGGGCTAAGTCTGATGCCTTCTGTGCCCTCCACATGGTTGAGCACAGCCCTGAGCACCTCTCAGAAAGAAAAGAGAACTGGTCTTCTGGGTAAAGCATGTTCCTAATCTATGTATTTCCTAGACATGCGAGGCTAACATATGAAATAAAACAAAGAAAGAGGGGTTTCATGAAGATGGTTATTGATAAGTTTCAGATCTAAAATGTCCCCTAAAAGTACCATGTGTTCAGAGGTAGGGCTTTGGAAAGACAATTGGATCACAAGGGCCTTATACTCATCAGTGGATTAAACTTGATGATTTCCTAGTAAATGTGCAGTTAAGAGGTGGGATCTGGTTGAAGGAGGTGGCTTATTAGGGGAGTGACCTGGAAGGGGCTATTCTTGTACTTGGCTGCTCTCTCTCTCTCTTTGTACTTCCTAGCTGCCATGAGTTGAGCAGCTTTCCTCTGTAACACCATTCCACAATGCTGTTTCTGCCTTGGCGTAGCAATCCATGGAATAAATCTTCTGAAACCATAACCCAAAATGAAATTTTCCTCCTTTAAGTTGCAAGTATTGGATGCTTTTTTCTTTTTCCCAGAGACAGGAAAGTGACTAATACTGTTATAGTAATAATGATGGTCTCCATTTCAGAAATGGAGATACAGCCCCAGAGAATCCTGGCGCTCAGAGAGATTAGGTAACCTGCCCAATTTAACAACTACTCTGAGAATAAAATCCAGACAGAAAGTCACAGATTTGAATCACAGACTCTTGGTAAAATCACATGTTATTCTAAATAAAAGGAAATTACATCAGTGAATGAACAACCTTATAATGCCATGTCATGAGCATCTCATGTATCTCTGTTCTCAACTGGGATGCTGGCCTCACACAGGGCTTAATGCCAGCCAGAGAAAAGATGGCAATGAAGTGGGGAGAGTGTGTAATGCCATTTGTTTCTCTAGTCATCCTGAGACAGCCATATTTAATTTGCTCATGGAGGATATCTCCCATTGTGTTAGCAGAGCCAAGGAAATTCCTCATTGCAGGGAAGGGCCATATTTATGCTACTATTAGGGAAAGAGCTGCATGATGCTCTGCACTGAGTTAGTGCCCTTCGCCAAGAGCTAGCAGCATTGATGTTTATTATTCACTCCTCATCTATCTTCCCCTTACCCCATGCACAGCAGTAACCAGCACCACTCTTGGCCTTCCCTGAATGAGGATGGAGCTAATGGTTATGAGTCAGTTTCTCCCAGCTGGGCCAAGTCTTTGCCTGTGTCTTTGAGCAAGTAACCCATCTTCTCTGAGGCCACTGTCTTCCTCTGTAAAATAGCAACAGTGACCTTCTATACTGCGATGGTTCTGAGGAATCAGTAGTATGGGTGATCAAACCCCAGGTACAACATCTGCTCTATGAGGATAGTATGCTGATAGATTTGGCTGATGCTGTCACAGAAGTTGGCAAATAGTGACATAATGGAAAAATCCACTTCTAGAAGCTGGAGATCAAATCTCGGCTCTGCCCCTTATCAGGTTTAAGACATTGTCACCTCTTGGGGCTTCTCATTTGCCATGGGACAGCTGTAGCATGGCCAGTTATTGCTGCTCAGTGTGAGAAACACTTTCCACTTTGCCACAGGCCTGGCCCAGGCTAGGCCAGTACTCCTGGGTCCAGCATTAAGTCACCTGGATTCTGTGTCTGTTCTAACCTGTAGACCTTTGGTTGCCAGGGTCATGCCTTATGTTTGAGGAGCTATCTCAGCAGCTGCTTCCCCAAAGATTACATCCCTGCTGCTCCTACCATCCAAACAATACTGACTGATCGGCCCAGTTAATTTTGGCTGCCCGTCACTGTGAGCACAAATGTGGACAGAACAAAGCACCTGCCTTCAGGAAGGTGGGCATTTAGGAGAAGGAAGTAGGAAAGAATAAAAGCAACCGTGACTGGATGTCTACTCCTGGGCAGGGACTCAGTGCTTACAGCCAATTCCTACACAGTGCCAGTTTTTATAACACAAATGTGTTCCAACAAGACTGATCTATCAGGGAACATTTTGAGAATGATGCAAATTTAATTGCATAGCAGGATTTTGTCCACCAAAAACACTGATAAACGAGAGTGCACCAGAAGAAGTGCTGCATGTAGGAACACACATACACTCTGCACACAAGCAACGTGGCGGACAAGCCCCCCAGTACCTCTAGTCCACAGCTGGGTGGTGGGCTACACCCACTTGTACTATCAGCTGTGGCAATTCTCCATCTAATTCCTTATAACCCTCTTCCTACCATCTCATAGTTACGTGCTGCAAATTTCAGGGTGTCTCAGGGTCATGAGTTGTATTTCTCCTAATATTTTATGCTTTAATATGGATGAGACTGTGTTGCGATTTTTCTTAACTTCTTACCATTTTGTTTAAAAAGTCAGTGATGAAACTTCTGTTGTGTCTCTAAACCAGTTTTTTTTAACTAGAAGTCCTGTTGTTTCTACTACATGATTCTACATATTACAATGATCTTTTAGAAATTCCTCTGTCACATTATAGCAAAATTGATTGCATGTAATGTCTTTTAAGGTATCTTAGTTAGGACAAGAGGGTATTATGTCAGCGTGCTATGTGGGCGTTATTTTCCCAATTTGCAGTTGAGGGAACAGAGGCTCAGGTTGATTCGGGTAGCCATCTAATGCAGGGCAGGGCTGAAATTAAAACCCACGTCAATCTGATTCCCAAGTTTAGCTATTAGCCACAGTGTTTTGAGAAAGGAAGAGATTTACTTCCCTCAAACTCAGGGGATTCATAGAGAGAGGACCACATTTTCACAGAGCACTGGAAGACTTTCAACCAACACTTGCAGAGGTGGATGTTATCCAGAGGGATTTACTGTGCTGTGCAGCCCACTGCTTATGTTGAAGAGTTTAGAGCATCTTCAAGAATGGAATCCCGGTCTCCCACCTGGAAAATACCAGGTATCATCAATTCCTTTGAATCCCTTTAATGCAGGCACGATAGAGTACCAAATAAAGCAGACATTCTTCCTGCCTAGCTCTGCTTGAAGTCCAGTGTCAGGATAGGGAGGAGCAAAGCCAAGCATGGGGGGTCACAGATGCCAAGGAAAGGGGACGTTTCAAATACAAGGGTTTGCGGGGGCAAGGCAAAGGCTCGACTTACAAAGAACTCTGAATTGACAACTACAACATGAGAATCACTCGAGGAGTTGACAGTGGGATCCAGATCATCCAGGCCTGCCTGAAGATCAAGAAGACATGAAGAGATAGAGGCAGACAGTTCAGGCAGAGAAATGTAACTGGTCAGACATGAGGTTATGGGATCTGATTTTTATTAAAATGAGAGAAAGGAGACTGTGTCAATGCTATGGAGAAGAGACAGGGAAGTGATGGCTGGGGTAGGCAGGTCCCTGGGGAAGTCTTTCCTGATCTCCTATACCTGAAGAGGTAATGGCTGATCATGTAGCATCTCCACTATGACCAGGACTATGTGCCCATCCTTACAGCTAGCATCTTTGGTGACTACAGGGATGGCTAGTGTGTATCCGGTGTGATTCTAGCATTTGGACTTCCTGCTGCCAGGTATGATAAGTATACTCAGAGTTGCTGGTCTCAGACTTTCCTTCCCAACTCCAGTCTGCTTGATACTTACTGGCAAAAGCTGAGCCCAGCTGTCAGACAAGATTACAAGCATCTTGGGAGCCCATTGTACTGATGCTGAGTATGTGTGTGGCTCTGTTTGGGGTTGAGATCCCCGTTTACGATGACTCTCTTTTCTCCTCTGGGACACTCCACCCTCTTCTTGTATAACTGCAGAACCCTGTGACTGTGGCCAAGCTGCTAAATTTAAAGCTGGAGATTTCCACCTCAAGGCTTGTTGTACATTGAGACAAAGCAGGGCAGAGCTTTGGAGCCATAATAAACGGTTTGAAATTTGGTTGTCCTATTGTGTGAGCTGGAAACCTTAGGCCTGTTTTCCTTCAAGTATATGGGTATTGCCTCTGTTAGTACTTATAATTTCATGTGATACATAGATGATGATTTCTGAGTTGAAACTCAAGTAACATACAGTTTACCATATTAAAATGAATAATTCAGTAGAATACAGCATGTCCCTGTTATTCAACAGTCATCAACTTCTTCAGTTGCAAATATTTCATCAGCCTATGAAAGCACCTGGTATCCACTAAGTAATCATTCTTCATTCCCCTTTTCCCTAACCTTTCCTATCTAATATGTTTTCTAGTTCCATAGATCTATATATTCTGGATAATTCACTTAAAATATATACTATCTGATTAATTGTGTCTGCTTTCTTTTACCCAGCAAAATCTATTGAGATCCATATAATTTTTTTCAGTGCTTTCTTACTTTTTATGGTTTAATAGCATTCCATTTCATAGATATACCACATTTTCTTTATCCATTTATTTGATGATGGATATTCAAGCAAGTTGCATTTTAACTGCTATCAGTACTGTTCACTGAACATTCACATGCCATTTGCATTATGGATTTATGTTATCATTTCCCTTGGGGATAAAATGCTATGTGATTATTTTAATTAGTAATAATTACATA
>NW_004624755.1:19986699-20071950 GCF_000247695.1 Heterocephalus glaber | reverse complement strand
ATATATATATATATATATACACATATACACCAATGCCTTGACTTCATGTAAACTATTTGAAATCAATTTAAAGCAAAGAATGTGCACAAAAGGAGAACAAAGTTATGCATGAGTGGCCTGACCCAGGCAGGTGACTTGGGAAACACAGGCAGGCAGAGTTTTAACTGAAGACACTCAGTGTCCTTGTCTCTCAAACAGGAGATAGTAGCTTCCTCACATGTTTGTGTAAGATTCAAATTAAATGACAAATGTGAAACTGTAGTACATATTCCCCAGTCTGCTCACTTTGGGGAAACATTTGGAATTCTGGAAGTATCACTGATTTATATTCCAGTATAATCATATGACCTCAGCCTTCTTCAACACATGCATCTCCCATCCCAGCACTATTTACAATTATTTATTTTATTGTCTTTTCAGATATTTACAATGGGCTGCAGATGAGTGCATCACAGCTGCCCGTGCCTGCACCTGCTGGTATGTGCTCCATGGTACCAGTATCTTACTTCCAGGTGAATCTTGTCCTGCTAGGCTGACACCTTCCTGGGCATCTCAAGCCACTCGGGCTCAGCTGCTGCAAGCCGGTTAGTGCAGCCTGCAGGAGCCTGAGCATGCTCCGGAAGGAGCTCGTTCAGCCTTTGCCTAAGATAGTCCCACTTGTGAAGGGTTTCCCCACAGACTGTTCCACCCCCGTCACTCCCCTCTGCACATCTCCACTCTTAATACCTCAGTCAAGAACCAAGATGGTGCCCAATGTGAGCAAACAGCTGTTTGTAGAACAACCAACTCAGCACCTCTTAGGTAGAGCCAAGCAAACCTCAGTTCCCCATAGGTTTAACTGGAGTCATGCTGGCCCTTACTAGAGACTTAATATGAATAGGACGGAGATGACTAGACAACTGTCCTACGCTCTAACATGCATGTTCACTGTCATAGTAGCACCTCGCTGACCTAATAAGGATAAATTGCACTTGGATGGCCCCAGGGCTCCATTCCAAGTATCCTCAGGAATTCTCCCAGCAATCCTGAGAAACATATAATATTCGCCTCTTCTGACAGATGAGGTGACTGAGACTAAAGGAAGGTCTCCTGACTTTTCCTCTGGCAGTCACTGGTCATGCCAGGTGCTTCCGGTTGAATCATGTCTCCCCAGATTCATATTTTGAAGTCTGCTGTGGGTTAGATCTAAAATGCGCCCCTCAAAGTTCTCATGTGTAGGAAGGTGCCTGGATCCCCGGGCTCTATGGCTGACTTGCTGTTAGGAGGCGGGCATGGTTGGAGGGAGGTCACTGATGATGACTTAGAAGGGGATAGACTTGCACCACACCTTCCCTCTCCTTCTGGGCTCCCATAGGTTGATCACATTCTGCAACCCTGTTTCTGCCTTGGAGTCAGCCAATCACAGACTGAAACCATGAGTCAAAATAAACTTCTTCTCCCTTAAATTGTAGTTGTCAGGTATTTTGTCCCAAAGCCAAGAAAGGGGCTAATGAAAAATCCTAACCCTGAGTATCAGAATGTGGCCTTATTTGGAGATACATTCTTTACAGTTCTTCAAATGAAGTCCCTAGGGTAGGCCTTGATCCAATATATGGCATCCTTATTACAAGAGGAAATTTGGAGACACATAAGAAGGTGAAGGCAGAGTTTGGAGTGATAGTTCTACTAGTCAAGAGAGCCAAGGATTGCCAGGAAACCACCGGAAGCTTGAAAAATGGCAGGAAATAGAAGAACCAACCCTGTAGGCATCCCGACCTTCGACTTCTGGGCTCCAGAACTGTGGGATAATTCATTTCTATTATTTAAACCACCTAGCTTGTGGTACTTTGTTACAACAGCGTAAGCAGACCAATACAGCAGGATTTGATGCCAGGATTATCTTGAAGCAAAGCCTTCACCACATACTACAAGTAGAGCAAGACTCAAGAAAAACACCAAAACACAAGTATGCACACATGCAGACATACACAACACACTCTTTTATGTTACTAGGAGACATCAGAAACTAAAGCTGATGTACCTTTCAAAGTAGTTGTCAGACCACCAGAGATCACCTATTGTATTTTATTTTGCTCAGAGTTCTGACCTGGTCAACAGTATATTTTCCAATGCCAGTGATGGAAGAGATTTTTAAGGGACAACAAAGTAACATGTACCATGTATTGTGTTTGTTACAGTTACAATATATCCTTTCTTCATCACAAAACTCTACCAATTTACAAACGTGCATTAGAACACATATGGCCTCTCAGTTACTGCCCAAAAGAAACTGGAATTTCAAAAGAATAATACCCCACAACAAAGGTAAAGACTTAATGAACTGTAAAATTATCTTTAGAGTAACACTGCATTTTAATACAATAGAATGGTTTACATGGTGAGTCCTCAAAATATGATGAAAATTAAAATAATTTTCCAAGTGACTTGTCTTAAAACACTGGGAGATATGATTTACTGCTATGAAAAAATTCCAGCAAGTATGCTTATGATTCTAAATGTAAAGGTTTTAATGAGCCAAGTTTTACTGATCCTCAAAAATTTAGTTACTGTACAAAATGTAACTTCTTGAGGCTCAAGTTGCTATGAATTGTCTGAATGACCCTACCATGTTCTCTCCTAAGAGGACACAAGTTAGACTGATGTAAAAAGTGCCCCCGAGAATGTCTCCTTCTCCAATCCCTCAGAGATACCAAAAGGGTATCTGGTTGGCTTCTTCAAACTTCGAATCAAGGCATAGTTCTGAACTCATTTTTTTACACCCTGATCCTAGTAGATGAATCATCAGGAAGTGAAAAACAGTCCAGTAAAGGCCTTGTTAATGATGTTTCCTAGAGTCTTTTCTTGGCAATGTTTTAGGTCCAGAGTGACCTGGTTTTGTGCTCCTATTTAGCCAATGCACCATTTGAAGTGTGGTTTAGGCAAGGTCAGCAGACCTTTCAGCGAGTTTCTTAAAATGTCTTGCTTCTTGCAAGTAAAATCTATTTTGCCCTCTGTTACTGAAGAGTCTGCTCCAGGGCAGTGCTGGGAGAGGCTGGCAGGTGGAGGAAGAAAAGAAGGAAACCAGATTAGGACAGGTAAGGGCAGATTGGGACAAGACCCTGAACCTTGTTTGGTTGGTTTCCTAGGGCTGCCGTAACAAGGCCCAACAAACTGAACAATTTAAGCAACCAAAATATCTTCTCACAGTTCTACGTTAAGCCCTAGACGTAGGGTTGAGTGAGTTTGGTTCCTTCTGAGGGATACAAGGGCAGGCTCGGTTCTAGGTCTTTCCTCATTGATCATTCACAGGCACCTCCTCCCTGGGTCTCTGCACACTGTCTTCCCTCTACAAGTGTCTCTGTCCAATTGCTCCTTTTCTATAAGGTTGCTAGCCATAGTGGGTCATGGCCTACGTTAATAATAACCTCACTTTCACTTGATACATCTATTAGGGCCCTATCTCTTAATAAGGTCACATTCTAAGGAATTGGCTTTCAAAGCTTTAAGATGTAAATTGTGGGAGAACACAACTCAACTCACAAAAATTGTTATTTAGTCTTTTAACACTATTGTTTATCTCCAGATGTTCAAAGCAGTCAATAAAGATCGTAAGAGAGAAAGTGTATGTCTTCACCTCTAGGGAAATGAGAGGAGTGACTGCTCTGAATTTCCATGATCATCACTTTACTTCCCTTCACGTGTTCATTCTTTCTCTTCGAGAAAGTGAACTTGAGTGATTCTAGCTATTACTAAGGAAAATGACCTCTGGGTTTCCCTTAGCTTTACCTTGGCCAGATTCCTGCACAATAACTCCATGTTCAAATGAGAGCTTTGCTCCGGGCTGTCTCCGCTGTTCCTGCTCCTCATAGACTAGGACAGTCAGATTGCTGCTACCACAGCTGGAAGGTTTGGGCAGCAAGTGTGCCACTAGCACATCTCTGTGGAGGAGCTTATTTTCAGAGTGTGGCTAACGTGGTCGGTTATGTCTCTCACCCAGGTTAACATTGCTGTTTGGCAGGGTGTAGGGGAAGAAAACAGACTTCTGGATGATAAAGTCCTTGGATCGTATCCTGCTCTGAGGTCAGCTGAGATCAGCTAAGCACAGACCCTTGCTCAAGCCCATGAAGCCTTCTAATAAATCCTAGGATCCACATCTGTAAAATGAGGTCATGACTGCAACTTTTGCTAAGATTCTTAATAAAATTAAATACCTTCATTGACATTTCCTAAATATTTAAGAGAAAACAAAAAACAGTAACACATGCAAAAAAAAAGAAACAAACAGTTGTGTTCTTCCCCTATTGTTCAATTTATAAGGATCTTCACTGAAGATCTATCATACCATTAGGGCGGTTAAAAAGAAAAATAAAAAAATATTAGCTGTCACCTTCTTTCCTTCCACAGTCGATGTCCCTCCATTAATAGTCTTCAGGGAGAGAAGATTAGTCTAATAGGCTATTCAATCATGAATTCATCTTCAAAGTAGGAAAAGATGATTAATTTGTTAATAGACGAGTGTGCTCACTGGAAAATGGATTTTATAACTTGGTTAAATTCTATACCTGTCCAGTGAAGTTTAAGTTTGTGCCTATCCACTTAGCACAGATATTCACTTAGTAAATTGCATATTATGAATATTTACTTAGCAGAGTTTCACTCTTCTACCGTTAAATGTAGTTAGGGTGCTTAAATGAATTTTAGCTTTCTATAGAAAGCAGTAAGAGCAGAACTAGTGATAACTGCTGTGAGCCTTTTGTTTTTTTTTTTTTGGTCAGTACTAGGGATTGAACTAAAGGTCTTTGCACTGAGCTACATCCCCAGCCCTTTTAACTTTTTTTATTTTATTATTATTATGGGGTTTTTTTGGTACCGGGGATCGAACTCAGGTCCTTGTGCTTGTGCAGCAGACGGCGAAACCACTGAGCTAAATCCCCAGCCCTTAACTTTTTTTATATTGACATAGGGTCTTGGTAAGTGCATAAATTGTCCAGGCTGGACTAGAACTTGCAGTCTTCCTGCTTCTGCTGTCTAGAGCTCGGGGATTTCAGGCATGTGACACCATGCCTGGCTGAACCTTTGTTTAAGGAAAATGCTTTCTGCTATCTAAAAAATGTGATGCTCTAGAAACAAAAGTCAAAACAAAAGCCAAAAGCAGTGCTAGTGAAGAAATTGTAAGTTGACTGCTGTAGAAATAAAGAGTTGGCATCACACTGGTGGACGAGATGATGGGATTTATCAATGAGTTGGACCAATATACAGTTTCAGGACTTTTATCTTCTCAGTTTTGCACATCTTTTGATAAATGGCCTGGGATTTCCTTAAGCATTTAGTATGAATTAGTTCATATCACTCTTGAAATGCCCTGAATTATATTAGGGTCTCCCTTTTATAGATGAGAGCAAGTTGCAGAAGAAACTGATCTCTGAAGCCCCTAAGAAATTAGGTGGCTCAGCAGGACTGGCAGCCTGGCTTGAGGGTGGGTTGTGAAGCTCAGTGTGAGAACTGGAGCAGCCCTGAGGCAGCCCACTGGGCTCCTGCTTGGGCAGTTATGGAGGGCTTACTGTGTTCAGGCTCTTCACGTGTGATAGATACCCCGGTTAGCCCTCAGAATACACCACCCAGAGGTGCTGTTGTTCTTATTTCACACATAAGCCATCTTGTTCTGTTCAGGCTGCTATAACAGAATACAACAGACTGAGTGGTTTAAACAGCAAACAATCACTTCTCACAGTTCTGGTGGCCAAGTTCGAGGTGCCAGCAGATTTGGTGCCTGGAGAGGACTTGCTTTTCACTTCCCAGGCAGCTGGCTTTTCCCTGTGTCCTCAATGGCACATGGGGTGAGGCAGCTCTCAGGGGCCTCTTTTATCAAAGGCACGAATCCCATCCAGGAGGGCACCACCTTCATGACCCAAATGCACCATAAAATTGTGCTCCGTAATCCCATCACATTGAGGTTTAGGTTTTGATATGAACTTTGGTAGGACAGAGTCTGTAGCAGAGTTAGGTAACTTGTCCAAGTTCACAGGGTGAACAAATGATGGAGCAGCATTCGGGGTAATTCCCTCTTTGCTGGCCTCCCCTGCAGTTGGGCCGAGGAACTTGGCAGGTTCCCTGGCCTGACAAAAACATCTCAGACACTGGAACGCGTCTTGTCCTGAAAAGGGTACACTGGGATCCATTCAGGAGTGGGGAGGCCAGAAAGGCAAAGGGAAAGCTGATGCCGATGGATCCTTCTCGGGATCCTAAATTTACTATTTTACTTACCTTTGAATTTACTTTTCAGGAGGAGACATTTGTGGAAAGGAAGTATAATGGCATATGGTAAAGATAAGAAACCATTACACAAACTCACAGTGGTCTTCCTTCCATCCTAGCCAGGGAACCCCGTCACTGTGGGGCAGTCACCGAGTTCAGTGCCACACAACCCCCAGAAGTGTAATATTATCAAAGAATCAGGGGGCATTGCAACTCTGTCCTTGTCAACATCAGGACCTGTCGATTTCAGAGACACACTAAGAAATAAACTGGAGAACAAAAACACAGTCAGGATTTTTAGAAATCACTAAATATCCATCCAATGGAAACTACTTTTAAGAAAACAGTTCAATAAAACTCACTGTTCTTAAGAGAATGGAATAATTCTTTCAGAACTTACAGCAATAGGAAATGGTACCTGCTGTACACTTTTCACAATGCAAATAATAACTGAGGGAAAATTCAATGGGACTTTCTAGGTGTTTAATATGTTTCAAAGGAGCCATTTAAAAAACCAGGTAGACCAGGAAATAAGTGCAGCCCCAGGAGTATTATGTGTGGCATAAAATTTTATTTCTCCACAAAGCCTGGATTTGATGGAGACAGTTAAAAACTCTTTAGTTAAAGCCAAAGACAACAAAATAAAAATATACCTGCAACGGTGTTTACTAATGATGTTAATTATGAACGAGATCACCAAGTTCCAACAAGCAATCCTACACTTTCTTGGAAAGAAATAATGAAAAAATTTATTAGAAGATTTTAAAAGGCCTGAAGAGCCTTGAGGACCTGTAATTTGGAACATAGAAGAGAAGTTGTGGGCATCAACTTAATTAAAATGCCAGGCTCATGCATGCACAATACCAGTGACCATTTGTTCAAGTAATTGCACTCATCAGCAAGGTGGAACTTTATGACTGTATTTAACCTTATAAAAAAATCCCAGGAAAGGCAAAATAAGGCTCATTTTCCAGGTGCAAAAATCAAACACAGAGAAGTTGGGGAAAACAAAAAGTCCCCCAGCCCATCAGCAGCAGAGTCATGTGTTTTAGCCACCTGACTCTAAAGGCAATTATATAAGGAGGATTATATAATACGTCTAATGTCAGTGTTAAAGATATACAGATATTCTGGGGGGCTCAGGCAGGAAGGTTGCAATTTTGAGCCCAGTCTGAGCAATTTAGCGACTAGCAAGAACCTTCTGAAAAATAGGAAGGACTGGGAATGTAATTTCTTGCAAAGGCCCTGTATTCAATCACTAATATACACAAAATACTTATTTTTTTTAACTTTCTATGATGACTTCCAGGATAAAAAAATTAGAAGTCATTGAAGATAGAACATCCTTCAGTAGAGATTAAATTGAAGTGAGAAAGATTGACCTGAACTTTTTTTTTCTCTTGGCAAAAGCAGCTTTGGCATGGGTTGTGACAGTCACTCGGCCAGTCAGGACTTGATCATCAAGTTCATGAGAATTTCTGGGAATGAGATAGCCAAACTGGAACACCAAAATGTTTTCTCTTGGTCCACAGGAACATATGGGGAAATGTCAAAGCTGGGCAAAGTTATTGCATGAAATTTTCAAAATCTGTCCATTGGAAATCTCACAGTAGACAGGGGAGGAGTAGAAAAGGCCATCATTGCAAATGAGAATTTTCTTTCACTTCTGGGTATCAGATTTATGAGCAACCAGTTCAAATAAATAAAAAGATGCAACCACACAAGGGTGGTGCTTATTGTTTACATCTTTTTGTATCAGCTGATGGCTGTGGTTTGCCAGCATTACCTCAATTAGTCATCCAAGTGGCCCATGAGACAGGAATGGATATTCTCACTTCTTCACGTAATTCAGTAAGGCCCATGCAGTCGATGTGTGTGAGGCTTCACAGCTAGTCTGCTCTGCACTGGGTCCTCTTCACACTCACACTCATACCACTTGCCTTTCTAGGAGGGTGAAAGTGTGGAGGCCTCTGGGCCCTGTGCCAGCATGAAGAGTCGAAGAAAGGACCAGGGATGTTTTGCTGCCTTGCAAAAGTTTCAGCTACAACAGCTCATGGACACCAAGTGAGACAAAATAGATTAAAGCAGAAATGCTTCAGCCAAAGAAGAATAGAAGGTATTCCAAGAGTATTTCTAGGCAAGCAGAACCGTTGAGTAACTCTAGGGTCAATACACATTAATAAGCAAGCAGATGAGGACCTTTGAACCCAACTGCCTGGGTTCATACCTCAGCTTTCCAGCTCCCAAGGTCCTTAGCATAGGACCAACTGGGACTCTGACAGCTGGGGTTTGGGTCCACAGAATGCCAGTGCTAAGATGAGGTTAAACATGCGAGGCATTTTGGGGAGTGTGTTAGTCAACTCAGGCTGTCATGATAAAATAATATGGGCCAGGTGGCTTAAGTAACGGTGATTTATATCCTCATCATTCTAGACTCCAGGAAATCAAGATTGAGGTCCCATCCAATTGCTATTCTTCAAGGCTCGCACTGCATTGTCCATCTTCATAGAGTGGAGAAAGAGACAGCTCTCTCTCTCTCTCTCTCTTTCTCTCTCTCTCTCCCCCTCCCCTCCCCTCTTGCTCTCCTTTTCTTATAAGATGAACAACATACCAAAGGACTAGAATCCTAACCTTATGACCTACTTTAAACCTCTTTACATTTTTGTCTAGGTCCATCTTCCGTTACTACAACAAAACATTTCAGGCCACATAATTTTAAAAGAATAGATGTTTATTTAACTCATGGGTCTGGAGAATATTGTGTGGTGAGAATAAGAAATTACGCTAGCTCCAGAGTCTCTTTCTTCTACAATCCCACTAATATCAACATAGTGGTCCTGTCCTTGGGATTTCTTTCCACCTTAATTACCTCCCCAAGGACCCCCCCAATGTACTTAACATATAAATGTGGGGATTACTTTCAACATATATATTTTGGGAAACACATTCAAAGTAACATTCCTAAGGACTCTACTTCCATGTATATCCATACTGGAAGATAATGGCTTCAAGATGGGAATTTGGAGAGTCTTGCAGGAAGAGGGCTTAGGAGGTTTGGCCAGGATGATGGTGTTCTTGCGTCAAAGTCATCCATTAGAGGAGCCCGGGCCTCCCCTTTCTGTACTCAATCACTGAGCAGGCGGAAGCTCTCAGGGAGTATGGTTTCAGTGTGTGTGGTAATGGATTCAGAGGGTTAGCAGCTAGGATCAGGGGCCATTTATGCTTCCTACAGCAGAGGTCTGAACAGCGCATTTCCCTGATGCCCATCTGCATGGAAAAGAAGATGGTAGCGAAAGCACATAGTTCGAAGTGCTTTTGGTGGGGTCAAACGAGTTAAATCAAAGTGGGTGACTCAGGGCCTGGCATGTGGTGAGCTGTCAGTATATATTAGCTTTCATTACAATGTACTTTTCACTCATCCTGGGCACTGGGTGAAAACCAAATCCAGCTGTTGTTTCATATTCATCCCAGGCTGTGCCAGTTGGCCATCAACATTCATACTTCAATTAAATATGCCGTTGACTTTATCTCTCTGTGAAAATCTTCCAGAGATAATCAGTGTGAAAGGTAGGAAGGGTTGTTGCTTTATAAAAGGTATAAAGAGCTCACTTTTCCTAAGTTGAAATTGGTGACCATAATGCTCAGCTGTAGTTGGCTTGGTTATTTATCTCTGTTTCAGGGAAGGTAGCTTAGAATTACAAACTGTCAGATTTCAGTGGAAAACATTAAGTCCATGGCTCTAAAACCATGCTCTGCTTGGCATTCTCATGACCTTTCAGCCCTCTTGACCAAGCAACGATGAAAAATGCACTGCCGTGCTAGGTTGGCTCTTCCTGGTTCTGGACTATGTTCTGGCTGTCTTCTGACAGTGTCTCTAGATTCATTATCTGCCACCCTATGCTTTTCTCTATAGATGGACCTCATTCTGGCTTCCAGCTGGATTTAATCAATGAATTTAACCAATATCCAAAAGGTCATTGGCACATGGGAGGAGAAATATTGGGCTACTTATTTCCTTGAATCCTGGGTGGAACTCTGCTTAAAGTCACTACTTCTCTCAAGCCAGTGGGTACTGACCAACTATCTCTCCCACCCCGTTTCTTATATTAGCCTAGGTTTTCACATCATCTGTGGTCCCTGGGTAGCCAGCACACCCATAGCTTTGCAGTTAATTTCACGGACAAGCTCTTCTCAAATTGTTACATTTGCCATCTCTTCTTTCTTATTGGTGTCCTCACTGCCGCATACTGCTTCACACAGAGAAAGGTCTCCCTTAGAGAAGTGCTGGGACTCCTTGAATCATGCAAAAAGGGTCTCAGCTGCTTTCCAAGCCAAAGCTCTTCAATTCACAAGCAGAACTTAATAGAAATCTAAAACTCCGGATATTGCCACTCTCAGATCTGACACTTTTATAGCAAAGCTTTGGAGAAGTATTTCACGAACAAATTGAATTCCAAAGCTATTTTTAAGTATTTCTTCTAACTATCCCATTGAGTTTAACAATCTTTTGTATAACTTCCATTCTAAATTATTTTCTAGTTTTTAAATAATCTACCTAAATGTCAATCCTCAGCATCTCCTAGGGAAACATACACTTTTGAGCCTTTTCTTTGCACTGATAGGTGTTGCATAGTTTTGGTTGGATATTGAAAAACACTGATGGTCCTTTATTTGTCCTCACTTGACAGCACTTGTTTCCCCTGAAGATGGAGTGTACATCTCTAGCGTTAGGATATATTCTACTTAAATGACCAGAAACAAAGAAAAAAGCCTGCAGGGAAAGAAAAGAAAAGGAGAAAGCAGGAAAAAGAAAGCAGAGAGGAGAGAGAAAGAGAGACCAGAGCCTCCAATATAAACCCACACATTTGACCATTTTCTAAATGATTGTTTATCTTCATGGTGCATAGAAAAATATTTTTAAACTGTTGTAATTCTATGCTTATTTTTACCCTCCATTTTCAACTAACATTCCAAACATCTTTCCATATTTTCATGTAGCTTTCTAAAAATATGTGACATAAAGACTACACAATACACCATTGTGTTCCCCTGCCACAAGTTACTTAACCTTGTGTAGTCATGGAACACACAGGCTGTTTGTATTTTATTTGTTCATAAAGCCTTGACTATCCTGAATGTTATAATGGATGTCTTTGGAAGTAAAACATTTTATGTTGCTCTTTGTTTTGATGTTCCTCCCTTAGGTTTTAGTATCAGAATTACCCCTGAGAATTAAAATATTCAAATAATTATCAGTTTCTAATACCATGAAATATACAAGAATTTCTCTATAACTATGTCTTTGCCAGCAAAAAACATCATCAATACAGACCTTGTCTTCAGGTACCGGGGATCAAACTCAGCACCTTGCACTTGTGAGGCAGGTGCGATGTCACTGAGCTAAATCCCTGGCCCCAATGTAGACCTTGTTAATGTTACTCTTCCAACTTTTCTTGTGTTGTTTGTGGTCTTAGCTAATGCACAGTACACAAACTACTGATGCTGTTCTGACCCAGAGACTCAGAAAATTAACCATTGTAGGTTTTCCTTAGACTAAGGTATTATAATAAAATATTCAATTTATATTACATGTTTGTATAAGGGCATACATATGTTCTTTACAGGTATTTCAGTTGATTCCAATATCAGCTTTACAGTATCACTGTTACAGTGTCACTTATGAAATCTTTGTACATGAGTCTCGGCGGCACCATTGCTATTTCGTTAAAAGAGATTTCTCAAAGTGGACTTTTTCCACAAAAGTACCTACTAAATTTTAAGATTCACGACCCATGTTGCTCAGTTGTTTTCTGGAATGTTTTTAACATTTGAACTTGAGATTGTTGTAAGAAAAAAAGCCCTAATTAACATACTCGTGTTAGTTTCCAACATTTCATATTTATACATTATGTATGTGTATATTTAACAATTTGATAGGTGGAAGTCATTTAGTTCTATTACAATTACTGTTAAAATAGCTTTAGACTGTCGGAGCAAGTCCCTGTACTTTTCCCCATTAGGGAGCATACATTTTTCCTCATTTCCAGTACAATGGGCCTGATGGAATGTTTCCTTACTCTCCTTGTTTAACCACTGAGGTGACGACACACCCCTCAGTTTCCCACTTTCCACACTAAAAAGAACAGGCAGCATAGGAGGCACACAGGGAAAACTCAGCTTGTAGCTGGCTGGTGGCTATTAAAGTGCATCCACTAATGTTCCAACTGCTGCCCCCCCCCCCGGCATCAGCTGTGATCTAGGCTCACGGAGAATGAGTTACATGAAAGGCTAGTGACCCAGAGATGCAGGGTATCCATGCCTATGTAGTGGATCCCACTGTGTAAGATATCATGCAGATGGCTCTGATGGTTGCAAAATATTCGAGCAAATCTAACATATTTATTAGGATCTGAAGACAATGTGGGATGCAATGCGAGAAAGAGATTTTCTTCTTTAAAATCTCTATTAAAAGCCTTTAAATTGTTTCCCCCACCTCCTTTTCTTGATGCTACATCCAGGACTACTGAGAAAGGCCACAGTCTATGTGAATGAAGGGCCTTTATATTGCTCAGCATATGCCCAGTTTGTAGGAAGCATATTACTAGCTCACACACTGCCACTGGCTACCTGTGTGATGCCAAGCTCTCTGAATTTCAGTTGCTTCCTCTATTGAATTAAAATGTGGAGTGAGATGAACCATATGTTGGTTACCTTTTCATTATCATAACAAAACAGCCAAGGCAGGCTAACCTTACAAAGTACAGAGATTTCTTTAGCTCACAGTTTTGGAAACTCCAGGGCACTGCACCAGCATCTATTCGATTCTGGTGATGGCTTCTTGCTGACAGAATATTGTGGCAACACATGGCACATGTAGAAGGCACAAGGAGTGAATGTGTTTGCCTGTGTGCTGGTGTCTCTCCCTCGTCTTATAAGGCCAGAGAGATGCAACTATGAGAGATCCTCCTTACAGACCTTATCTGAGTTTAGCACTCCCAAAGGCTTCTCCTCTGATCACCAGAGTTATATTAATTCCCACCATCTTGATGCCATTAACACATGACATTGGGGATTAAAGTCCTGCATAAGTTCAGGGAAACAACCATATTCAAACCACAGCAAGCCACAACACCAGCAATGTGGCACAAAACAAGAGAACTACTGGACCCCTAGCTTTGCACATCTGCAGAGTGTGATGAAGAGCAAGAGACAGGGAACCAAAAGAGGGACACTGAGTCACAATCTTCATTCCAGTGCCACCCCTGCCATGCATGGAGTCAGCCACAGAGCAATGAGCACTGGAGCAAAACGTATTCTGTTCCTTTGCCAGGCTTTACCCGGGTACAAAACCCGGTGAGTGTGCAGAGTGCTGCTGTGCTGAATACGCAAGCCTGAGAAAGACAGCAAAATCACATCCCCATGGCCTTTCCTCGGTCTTCTACAGGATCCGTTTTCATCCCAGGGCTTCACAATGCTCTTCTCTCTGCTCTTCTCTCTCTGCTTCCTCCTGCTCTTCAGGTCTCTATCCACTCCTCACCCCTCGGTCCTCGGCTCACCTCTCTCCACCGAAGCCCAGAAGGCAGGCGTACATCTGTCAACATAGAAGAGGACATATGACCCATCATGACATCGGCCTAGCAGAAAAGGCTGAGAAGTGACAGCGAGCTGAAAGAGGGGGCCTTTAATCACTGTTTAGCATTGTCAGTGCATTGCGCTAATAAAAAGGCAGACCTCCTGCAAATCCCTCTCATTACTCTTTCTCAGCTCTGCGCAGACACTGTGTCCCCTCATTACCTGCACAGAGGGCAGAGTGTTCTCTCTGCTGTGATCCTGGGAGACCACTGACTCTGAAGATGATCACTTCTCTGTGTAGGGAAAGGAAATATACATTAAGGGAGCTGGAGGAGCCTCAAGAGCTATCAGCTTGTTAAGGCTTGTATCTAGATGGCCCCCCAAAGCCTCATGTACTCATAGGTGGGGCTTTTGGGAGGTGGCTACATCTAGGGCATGTGAATATGGATGATGGGTGTATGATATTTGGATTAATCCCCTACCTGGATTAGCACAGTTCTGGGTGTGGCTGAATGGATTTACTGAAGAAGGAAGCCCCATCCTGGGTGGGGGTGGCACTAATCAACAGGCTCGTAGCCTGGATGGAATATAAAAGGACAAAAAGAAGAAAGGCTCTCTGCTGCTTGCTGTCCCCTGCTTCCCCTGCCAGAGACTGTTTCTCCTCTGTGATGCCCTTCTGCCATGCCCCTGTGCCTTAGAACCAAGATGACTATGGACTGAAACTTTGACAACTGTGAACCAAAATAAACCTTTTCTGCTTTAATTTATGGGTGTGAGGTGTTTTGTCCCAGCAACAAGAAAGTAATTAAGACATAGCTGTTTAGCAACTATTTAAATATTCCTTCAACAAGCTTTTATGGAGCACTTATTATGAGCCAGTGCCCCAGGAGGTATGCAGGAGACAAAATAGCAGAACAAAATGCTGGGCTTTTACCTGGTTGGAGATGTAGGCTCAGGGTAGAGTATGACACCAAGTACCAAGGCCTCCCCAGTGCTTGGCAAATGCCATGGAAGTACTGAGTCTTTTTACCCTTTCGGACCAGGGAAGTCACATCCAAGAGCTGAAAGTCACACAGGTTTCTGCAGGGAGGCAAGGCATAGAGATCCGTCCTATTTGGGAATTCAGGTTGTTGTGCCTGATACTTCTGTGGTTTAAAAGGCAGCCGAGCAGACTGAGTGGCAAAGAAAGAGGGTTAGGTATGCAGCAATCCCCAAATGCTATTTTGGGAGCACAGGGGCAAAATGACCTCCCATCCTCGGGCAGCCATGACCGTGTGCCAGTGGGGGTGACACCCTTGGTCTCCCAATTCTGCAACAGTCTCTGGCTGGCTCTGAAGATCGCAGTTTGCAACTGTCAGTGGAAGGAAGAGCAGACCCCTGCAACATGCACCTGCTTTCACTTTCAGTGTTCTTATCCCTATATTTACTGTCATTCTTCTGAACTTCAAAAATCCATTCATGTTTATTAATGATATCTATAGTACATCGCAGCATGACATTTAAAAACTTAAAGTTTTTTCAATTAGGAGACTGCCAAGGAGACAAAAATCCCTCACATGAGAAAGGCTTTTAATCCTACCAGCTCCCGCAGCTGTGAATGAGAGCTCACAGGCTTTCAAACTCCAAAGTAGTTTTCATAGGAAGAGGAACCAGTTGAAAAGCATTTCAAACATTAGTTGTTGTTGTTTGTTCAGCCTTGCACATGTTAAAGACTTTGGTAGGGAAAGCCCATGGTCTCTAGTGCCGTGATAATAAAATACATAATGGGTGGTCGTGCCAGTATTAAAATGCAGCATTTGGGCACAGAGCAAGGGAAAGCAGAGCTGGTGTCCAACAGAGTGAATGTTGGCTTTAGTTGGAGATAGTTTAGGTTCATTTCCAGCCTCAGTTTCCTCTCCTGTAAGGAAGCATTGCTAAGATTCGAGGAGAAGAATGTACCAAGACATTAGCTCTTGCTTCCTACGTTTTTCCACCCCCAAAAGAAGTATATCATGAACTCACGTTTAGTTGGCTCCTTATCCTTGCTTGGGGGATTGTGTCTGCTGGGTAAGCTTTTGTTGCATTACAATAGCAACACCACCCAATTCCCTAGGATTTATACACCAAAGTATGTCTTTGGCTCACACTAAATCCACTGAGAACCAGGCAACTTCGGGACAGTTGCTCCCACCCCGCTGGCTCCCACTGTCTGTGTGGCTGCGGAGGAGAGCACCTGCAGAGTAGATGCTGGCCCGGGTGCCATTCAGAGTTCTTTTCTCTCCTTGCACTGGGGATTGATTGAACCCAGGGCCTTTGCACTGAGCTACATCCCCAGTCCGCTCCTTTTTATTTTAAAACAAGGTCTACCTAAGTCACCAAGTTGCTCATGCTGAGTTTGAAACTGCATTACTCCCGCCTCAGCTTCCCAGAGGGCTGAAGTTACAGGGGTGTGCCACTTTTTTTAGCTGGACCCCGGTGAAGCTATACTGTACCCCAAAGGTCACAATGTCCCTCATAAATGCAGCTCCTGCAGCTCCCTCATTTTTGTCTCCTGTTTTGTATACGGAGAAAATAAATATCAAAATCCATCTCTGCTCTGTTAAGGTACAGTCTGGGACCATTCTAAACCCAAGTCCTTTCACCAGTCCTTTGTGGGCCCCAGCTGTAGACTAGCACAATACTGATTTGCTGATTCAGCTGCTCTGACCATCGAAACTCCTGGCCGGTGTAGCCTAAGAACTGGAACCCAGACGTCCATGCCCAAACCCACCCTGATACCCTTTATCTGAAATACCAAGAAAAAGGAAATGAAGTTTGTGAATTGATGAACCCAGGACCAAGGAAAAGGCATCTACAAAGGAGTCCTCAAATTTCCTCTTGTAAGAAGTGTGACAAAATCTTTAGGGCTTTTAAGAAATTATTTTCCAGCTTCCACCCAGCACAATGTTAAATATTGAAGGTATTAATTGCAGTTGGAGCACCCTTTTACTCAAAATCTTGGTCAGAGAGATAGAGAGTCAGAGATAGAGAAAGAAACAGGGAGAGGGACTCAGAGAGACACAGAAAGGCAGAGAGAGAGACACACAAAGAGAAAAGGAGGAAAGGTGAAAAAATGGAAACAAAGCTTTTGTAAACAAGGAGAAGAGGGGTCAAAGGGAAAGGAGGGGAACGGGAAGAAATAAGGATCAAGAAACATCATGTAAAGATACAAATTCCCTGGGGTGAGTGTGATTATTACGTATACCTAAAATGTACCAATACACTTAATTAATTAAAAAAGACACTTTGACATTAGTCCCCCTAAAAATGTTCCCTTTCACTTCCAACGCTCTTATTCCATCATTTTTGCCACTTTCTGAAGCATTTCTGGAAGTCCTCTTTCCTGAGTGTCTTTATAAGATGTGATCAAACCAGTGAATGACGCTGCCCAATGTCATCCACTGGAAAGGCATCTAGGGAAAACACTGAGGTATGTCCTCATCCACCGAAAGTCCCTGTTCACTGAATATGGCACCATGAGACTTCTGGCTCTGCCCCAATGTCAAAATGTCTGTCATGTTTCAAATAGATTAAAGACACTCAGGCAGCCATCACAGCACAACTAAAGACACTCAGGAAAGTGAGTTCCTACGTCACTGCACTGTCTTCTCTGTCTCCAGCCCCACGGTAGCCTCCAGGGCATTTGCTCTGGTCTTTTGGCAGAAGGGGAGACACAGGTCTGGTTAGCAGATGTGCTGCACAGTACGCAGACACTACCCGGAAGTGGACAGCTAAGCATGGCAGCCCTTTCCGGAACGTTCCTGAAGGACAGTAGAAAAGGGAAATCATCCCAGTGGGAATAACCTTGGTCACTGAACCTGGTTTTATAGCCATAGGATTGACCCTTTTTCGGGGCTTGAAAGGCAACAGCCTCCATTCGTATTTCTGTCTCCTCCACTGGGTCGTGGGCTCCTCTAGTATAAGGACTCAATCTGAGCCACCTGTTATTAAGTAGAAGTGAGGATAGAGAGGCGCAAACTGTAAAAAGGAAAGACAGGCCTGGGTGGCCTGGGAAGGAAAGAACCTGAGGCGAGACAACCCAGACTTTATTGTTTCCACTTAGCCATCTATAGGGCTGGAGCCAGAAAGCAGTCTTAGGCTAGAAGGATGCGCTGCTGAAACCATGTCCAGGGAGGTGTGGAGGAATGTCTGGTCCTCACCACCTCCTTGTTGAAATGGTTGCACTTCCCTCTGGAGGTCCCCGAGTGTGGCCAAAAGCTTTTCTGGAAAGAGCCCAGTGATCTTCAGTGTACTAATCCTTGGGCTCTTTGAAGACTTCAGGTCTGAGTCCTGAGGCCCAACAGGCTCCTGCTGAGCCCTGAGGGAGGCGGGATAATCGCGCCTCGGCTCCAGTTCTGTGGCTGTTACCTGCTGTGGCAAGGGGCTTTGCAGATGGGATCGGGGTAGGAATCTGGAGGTGTGGAGGGTTTCCTGAGGGATCTGTGTGGGCTCTCTGAGATCACAATGGCTCTTATAATGGAAAACAGTTCAGGGTCTGCAAGAAGATGATGTGGTGCAGAGTGGGCTTCAGCGGCTAGAAAAGTCGTATCCATGATGCCTCTGTGGGCTGCCAGGAGGAAGAGATCATTGCCAACTCTTCGATTTCAGCTCAGAGAGACTGATTTGGGGCATCCAAATTTCCGAAATGTAAGGCAAATTTGCATTGTGTAGAGGACTGAGCTTCTGGCACTGAGTTACAGTGGCAATGGGAAATCCATATATGTTCTTTTATGGATTTTTCTCCATTTATGGAAGCCCATTTGCAGCTGATGGATCTATTCCTTAAGGAGCAAACATGCCAGCTCCTTATTGATATATAAAGAAGCCAGAGATGGCCTCTGTGCCTGTCCTCTGGGTTGTTTACATCTTCATGGGAGGCTTACACATCAGCTCAAAAGCCCTTCAGACCCAAATTCTAATTTTCACATAGTCAATTATTTTAAACAGAGCTAAGAGAAGCTGTTTAGAGCTGGCCTACTTTGCATATTCCAGGAAATCTCACCAGACAACTGTTAAGCTAAGAAAGGGTCTTGTAATCATGAGTTTAGAAGAGGCAGTCGCTACTCTTGGGAGCTCTTGGTATTGCTTTTGAGTGACATCTACACACATGCTCTGGCTTGTGTCTAGATGTCCCCCAGAAAGTCTCATGTAGTTTTCAGTAGGGCTTTTTCAGTGGTGGCTGGATCTAGAGTGTATGATTGATTCATGGTGCAATGCTAGGATGAAGGGCTTTAGGATTAAGGGTGTGAGTGCTACCCACCCTAAGTAGTCTGGATAAGACACCAGGGATAGAAAGAGCTGGGTCATCTCTTGTTGCTTTGTTATCTTCTGCCTGCTGTGGACTGTTTCTCCTCTGTGATGCCTGTCTGCTATTCCACCCCACCTTGGAGCCAGCCAATTATGAAATGAAACCTCTATAAACATGCTATAAATCTTTCCTCCTTTAACTTTGGGTGTCAGGTATTTTGTCTCAGCCCCAAGAAAAGTAACTAAGACAACACACAAGGTCCTCTCCTTTCCCTCTCTCTCTGGGAGTTCCTCTGCCTTCATCCTTTCTTGCATGGTGTTTCTCAGGCCCTAAGCCCTAATCCTTGGGATAGTGTCATTCAGGAAAGACTTCTCTTGTGCAGCTTTGTCCAATGCCACCTTAAAAGGCTTATTAAGTTTTATAACGTCTCAAGATTATATTTTTCCCGCAATCAGTCCTGATTCCCCTGAACCCTCTATACTTAGGAGCCCCAGTAGGGGGGAAAAAAAACAGTGACCCAGGACTTATTTTAAACAACTGCACTCTTAACAAAATAATCTAGCCAATCTCTAGGGTATTGTTTTAATTCTCTGTTGCTCTGACCTGTTGGGTATTTTTTAAAGAAAAGAGACTTGTTTGGCTCATTATTTTAGAGGCTGTACTGACTTCTGCTGCATCATGACATGGAGGGAGGCATCATGCAGAGACAGAGCAAGCTGTTGACTCATATCTCCTCTTCATGTAAAGCCACTAATGCCCGTGATGGTCCACCACATGATCTCCTCTAATTCTGATCACTTCTCAAAGGTCCAGTTTGCAAAGATCATCAGCATGAGTTTGGAGGTTGCATTTCCAATGTGACGTGAACTTTGGAGAAACATATTTAAATCATAGGTAGTATCAACCACTCTCTCTATGTAAGACTGTGTACATTTGTACTAAAATCCTGTATGTGAAGTTAAATATGAAATCTTACTCCCAACAAAAGAAATTTTTTCTCTTGGTATCTGTAAGGAAGCTGCCTAAGAGACACACTGATACCTGCTCAGTCCATAAGACCACTGATAGATATAAACTGAACAAAAAGTGGAAATTTAAGGTCCTCCCACCCATTAATTTATATTTTTCTTTAGTTTTAATAAAGATCATCTGCTTTTACCTGTTAAGGAGCTCATCTTTTTAGTAATTATTTTAAACAGTTTGGTTAGCTTGTGCAACTCAAGATTAGGACATTTTATCAAACAGAATTGACAGGGCCACGGGTTAATTTCCAACCTGGAAAGAGTTGACTGATGATGAATTTACCTTGAGGTTATGATGTGGAACATTTTACAGGTAAATTGGGAACCACATGATTTAGAGAGGCAATAATGTTCTTCTCAAATAAGTGAAATTGAAGACTCTGTGTACAGTTGTTTAAATTACAAGTGTAAATGACTTATTTGGTTTGAAGCTAAGTCAAAAGTTAGGCACATGAAAAGTGGATGTAATTACATTTGCTTCACATTAGGTAGCATGTCTATTTCCCATCTATAAACTGATAAATAATGCAGCAATTGGAAACTGAAATTGTGATGCAAAAATGAGCATAGATTTGGTGCTTTTATAAAAGTCCCTTATGCATATATTTTAGAAGATTGAAGAACATGCTTACTTATGTGCAACTGCTCCCTTGTAACTAAATGCAAAGTTCAAATACAGCCTAAGACTGATGCTTTCCCCTTTTGAGGAGATGCAGATAGAGATATAGATGATATAGATATATGTATAGATAGATATAGGCATAGATATAGATACAATACTTTACATGTGTATATATACACAATATATGTTATATATAGTTATATAATTTTATGTTACATATCATAATTTTATATATTATAATTAATATAATATAGTCTATTACTTGTAATTACATAGCTACACATATACACATATTGAGATGCATATATAATTGTGGTAAGATATATTGCATAAATTAGCCATTTTAATCCTTCTAAATATATAATTCAAAGTTATTCATGACAGCCAAAATATTGTGCATCCATCACTACTATTTCCAAAACTTCTCTATTGTCCAAACAGAAACTTTATGCCTATTCAGTAGTTAAATGCTTATTTCCCACCTCCCACCCAGTCCCTGGTGACCTGTAATCTACCTTCTGTCTGTGAATTACCCATTCTAGATGTCTGCATAAGTAGAGTCAGACAGCATCTGTTCCTTTGGAACGTGTTTGAGTTTACTGTGCTCTATCAGAACATCATCATTGTTCACACCTGAGAATTACTCCATGGCCTGGATTTGTCACAGGTTTCTTGTCCAGTCATCTGCGGATGTGCACTTGGGCTGTTTCTACCTCTGGACAACTATGAGCAAGAACGACTAGATTTTAATATCTACATGGACATAGCTAAGGTGACCCTAGAACTTTTCCATTCCTTAAGGACTCTGTCACCCTTTCTTCCTGGAGAGGAAAAGGAATAAGTAGGATTCTGCATTTGCAGAGCAGAGCAACTGTATTTTGAAGAAATATCTTCGGTACAAATAAATAAAATTGGCAGCTAATAGAAAGAAATCATTATTTTACATTGTTGAAAAATAGCTAACAGCTTTATCAAAAGAAGTGAATTTTCTATTTAATGGAAACAATTTTCTTTTAAATTTTTCGTTAGAAAATCATTTATCTCTATCTGCCATGTACAGAGAAGAAAGCAATAGATAGGACATTCAACTTTTTTTTTATTATTTGAATAATTCAGGAAAATAACATGATTATCCTGAGAGTTGGCTCAAAAATTGCATTTATTTGCAGCAAAAAAAAGCAGCAAAATATGTTTTTTCTTACTCTCATTTCACTCTCCTACCACTACCTCATACTTCTGGCTAGCAAATACAAGGTGTGATAGAAAATTATGGTGAATATGTAAATGTAAAAAAATCATATTAAAAGGCATAATGCCATTCAGTCCTTTCAAAATAACCACCCTCGGTTCAAATACACTTCTCACAGTGTTCTTCGTGCTTTCTGAAGCAGTTCTGGAAGTCCCCTTTCCCAAGTGTCTTTAGTTGTTCTAGTGTGGCCTTCTCAATGTCCTGAAAAGATTCTGAACGTTTACCTTTTGTGGTCATTTTAACATTGGGGAAGAGCCTGAAGTCTCATGTGCCACATGCAGTGAATGAGGTGGACGAGGGCCACCGTGACGTTTTTTCGGGTCTCCCTTTTCATTGGGTATCACTCAGCAGCAGCATTCGACACCACAGTTTTGATCACATCTCATCAAGTCACTCCTGGGTGGAGTTTTTCCCAAACTAAGCATGTTTCCAGTTTGAGCCAGACCCTAATCAGGTGCCCTAGAACTTCATTCAATTCTGACATTCTCAGAGGTTAAAATCAGACCCCACAGGTAAAGGCCTCCCTCCCACCTGACCATGCCTGCTGCACACATCCATGGAAGGCCATGCGTCACCTGTGTCTCTGGCCCACTGGCTACATGTTACAGGTCCCTACCATCTTCTCGTCTGATTTGGTGTTTGCTAGAATAGCCCACAGGACTCTGGAAAATGGTTCATTACAGAAACATGTAGCTCAGCAGCAGTCAAATGGAGATGATGTCCAGGGTAATGTTTGGGGCAGGGTCACAAAGTTGTCATGTGCTTCCCAGCCAGGTGGCCCTCCCTGCACTTCCAAGTGCCCAAACCCAGAAGCACTCTGAGTTCTGTCCTTCTGGGTCATAATGGAGACTTTCTCAGGAGACTCAATTGATGAAATTGCTGGGCATCAGTGAAAAACAACCTTCAGCATCTCTCTCCTTCCCTGGAAATCCAGGGCAATGCAAGGAGGGACAGGACTAAAAGTTCTGACTTCCTAGCGACAAGATTGGCTGCCTTGGCACAATCCACCATCATTCGGCTGTGCAGACGCTTCAGAGAACTTGCCTCATTCATGCAGAAGTGAAGGCTTGTTTTAAATAATCAAAGACTGTCTTCTCACCTTTATTACTCATCATACGTTGGAAAATCCAAGGGCTTATTTGTGCTAAGACAGAAATTGGGATGAAGATCAAACCATAGTGTGTGTGTGTGTGTGTGTGTGTGTGTGTGTGTGTATATATATATATATTTCTTATTATCTCATTATATTCCATTAGTTTATGACTTAGATTTATTTGAACATTTATGTTTAGAGGCACAAAAAAATCTCATAGATTTCAGAAGTATTGACCTTGATGATTCTGTGCTTCGATAACTGAAAGAATATTCTATTGTCAGCAGTGTATTCCTACTTACAGAACCCTTGAATGGGTGCCTGAAAAGTGTATTAAAGAAATAAAATATATACTCTGTTGAGTGTCTACTGTGTGACTAGCTATGCTCACAACTTTCAAGATCCACAGTTCTTTATCTAAAAATCTTCTTCTGACTTAGCACACTAGGAAACTGACCCTCAGAAACAGTCAACCAATTTTGCCTACCACTACCCAGATTTTAAGTGATGATGGCAATACTTAAAACCTACTTTTCTTGCTGAGAAAATAAACAGAGAAATAGTGGAAAAATGTAAATCACAGCTGAATTGGATACTTGAAGTGCAAATCAGAGCTAGGTATAGTCTTTAATCGTGTGGAAAATGTAAATTGCTACTAAAGATAGAACTTCCAAATTAAAGAAAGGGGAAATAGAATCTTCCATGCATTCTCTTTTGAATGCTCTATGCAGCTTTTAATATCCAGTGCTTAATGTCTCAGTAACATTCCTTAGTGGGAGACAAATTGTCCAAGAGGTTGGGTTACTGGGCCAGGGTTTATGCTCTCATATAAAATGGTTTTCCAAGATGACTCCAACCCACACTTTATTCTAAGTGTGTCTTTGCACAGAGGTGAACATCTTCAAATTCGGAAGAAGCAGCAGAGTACACATGCCTGCCTTCTATGGGGGGAACAAGGTGCTTTGTGTAAAATCATTTCATTGGCATCACACATGATCAAAAGGTTGTATTGAAAATTGTCAAATGCCTTAGGCCAAAATAGTTGAAATTACATAGCAGGCCCAAGGACTTAATAATGATAACTTACATTGTGTAATGGACTTAAATATCATGAAAGCTTACACCTATATTAATCACCCTTTTTTAAATAGGGCCAAAGATCCATTAAGCATTAAGCGAGTGTTCTGTCCATTTTATTGTCAAAGAACACTCAGAAATGGTCAAAGAGTGACCCCAGTGAACCACACCCCCTATTAGCCCTTCAGGTGGTCCTTCCCCACTCAGGGCCTGGGCTGGCCTGTTGAAGCAATAGAATATAGCAATCATTTCTCTAAGTAACACTCACATCTGTTGCTTTGGTCCTGGAATATTCTGGGATAAACCAGCCAATATAAGAAAGTCCCACCAATAATCCTAAATCAGCTCCAGTTGGCCACATGTTGGGGGGTGGAGGAGAAGAGGGAGACTGACTGCCCAGTTCCCAGTTGCTGCTGTCATCCCAATTTAGATACCAATAAGTGATTACAGAAGCTGTCTTAGACATCCGCTCAAGTCAGCCTCCAGAGGACTTCCCCCAGGCACCATCTGACTACAAATAGGTGAACCCCAGGGAGCACCCATCCAGCTGAGCCCATGCAACCCACAGAACCACAGGGGCTAATACATTGCTCTATAAAACACCAAGTTTCAGGTGGCTTGTAACACACATATAAGTAACTGATATACTATATCTGCTTAGATTTTATTGTTTTTCTATCCACAGCAAAACACTACTAAATGAAGAGCATAATTTTAATTGGCAACTTGCAGCTGAACTTCTGTCCTGTGTGAGGCAGTGGATTCCATAACAAGAAACAGACTTTTACCTGTACTGGGAGTGATGACCACAGATATTCTGATCCACAGTGTGGAAGTCTGGCTTCCAGGTTTGGAAAATTTTGGAAAGACAGAAACCAATATGTGGACACTTGTTATCTCTGAATAATCTTAAATGAAGACTCTGGTTATTAAACTGTGAACATGTATTCCTTGGATAACAAAAGGCTGTGTGCATTTTATCTGTTTTCCAGAGAGAGTAAGTCAAGATGAATAGTCTGGTAAAGAGATTGTCTTTGTATCAGTCACCCATCACCTAACAAATTGCTTCGAACTTAGCAGCTTAACCAACGTATTTAGTATAATTAAAAATTACAGTGAATGCTCAAATTAACAATGATTTATGACAGTAAAAGACACATTGTTATTAAACCCCCTCAAGATACTCCACTCACCTCAAACACACTTACCCCATCATTTTTGCCACCTTCTGAAGCGGCTCTGGAGTCCTCTTTTGTGTCTTTAGTTGCACTGTCATGGCTGCCTTGGTGTCCAGAATCGATTCAAACTATTTATGTTTCATGGTTACTTTGACCTGAGGAAGAGCCAGAAGTCACAGATGCTAGGACCTGTTGAATAGGATGGATAATGGAGGAGGAGGAGGACGTAGCATACCGGTTCTTTGGGCTTGCCTCTCCCCTGGATGGTATACGGCAGAAATGTTCACCATATTTTTGATCATGCCTTATAAACATACAGAAAAAGGCTTCCAGAACTGCTTCAGAGAGTGGTGATAATCATATGACAACTGTTGCTTGAAGTTGGGGGGACTATTTTTAGGAGGATTGATGGCAATAAGTCTTCTACCATGTAATTCTACCAGTAATTTTTAAAATTTAAACCTGCAGTGTCGATCACTCCATGCACATCTATGACCTCAGGCTGTGTGGAGCAGGGGCCTGAGCATGCTCCTCCCTGTCTGTGTTGGTCTCCCCTGCAACAATCAAGCTTCAGCCACAAGACTTTCATATCTGGAGCTCTGGCCCGAGCTCACAGGTTGTTGGATAAATATAGTTCTTTGCCATCGTAGGATCAAGGCGTCTGTTTTCCAGTGGGATATTGGCTGAGGCATTCCAGATCCTATTGATCACCACCATCCTCTCGTACAACTAGGCCTCTTACATATATCACAGCTGATGCCTTCAAAGCCAGAAGATCTCTCTCTCCCATTTCTTTCTCTAAGTACATTGATTCATATGCACATGGTGTTGCTTCATCCCATCAGCATCAATAGATTCATCTAATCAAGAGAGTAAATAACCTCTTTTATTTCTAAATTTGCCCATATTCAAGGGGAGCTTTTTGTGTAGGTTGTGTATGCCAAGGGGGTGATTCTAGAGTTCTGTCTACCACAGTCTTTGTCCTAAATCTAGCCTAGTTTCTGGATCTCTATTCTTTATTTTTGTTCTCACTAATGCCGTGGGAAGTATGTTGAAGTAGTGTTGTTCTTCTCCACCGAAAGGAGGTTAAGTACGCTTTCTAGCATTCAATTCACAAACTATTCTTTTCATCTAACTTTCTGTCTAGTTCCCATCTAGTCAGGCACTGTGTGAGGAGCCAGGAGGTTGTAATCATGAGGAAGAACATTTCAAGCAGGATACTTAACATAGAAATAGAGATGCAACACCTTGTAGCGTAAGATGGAGCAATGCATTCATTTTTGTGGGATCCAGGAATATTTCACAATGCTGAAGCTTGACATGGATACATTGGTACTATTTTGATAGTACAATAAGCCAAAAGGCCTATTTGATTACAACTTCACCTACAATTGTATTTAGCAATTTTATGTGCAAGCTAGTAATAAAGTCATTTTCTGCTGTCTCTCATTTACTTGGAAGACTTGCCATAATGCTGAGTTGGTTCCATGATCTTCAGAAATACAGAGAAAAGACATGATTGCATGACTCTCAGAATGGATTCCCAAACCAAAGCCTGAGACGGGGAGTCCCATATTCTTGGCAAATCATATACTGAAGATGGGCTTTCAGGAAAAACAGCAAGGCGTTGAAGTATAAGGACCAAGTACGGGAAGACACTAAAAAGTCTGGTTTTTGGAGAAGTCTAGCCTCAGTCTGGTCTCCAGAAGACTCCGTGCTTGGGTGAACTACTGAGCTTGTGCTGCCCACAGGGGGGTCTGTTGCCGCACGGCTGGGCTTCCCTTCCCACTTTCATCAGATGTTAGCCATGCACTACCCACAGGAAAGGGGCTAATACTTTCCGGGCATCATCAGGCAAGGCAGCTCCTGCTAACTAAGGATTCTGCTTCCGAAAATGGTGCAGCAGTGAGCCATTAGCATCCCATCCTGTGAGAGACATGAGTTGGGACACTATGGGCCTGGAGAGGGCCCTGGTACCAGTGGGTATCTTCACACAGCTGGCATACGGGCAAGGGAACAAAGACAGTGCATATCTGATGACCAAACAAGTCGGCCCGCTTTTCATAGCACCTCCATGCTTTTAACCAGTAAACCACGTATACACTGACTTTTTAGTTTCACCTATTTCACTTCTTTGAATTTTCCCCCAAACAGAATGAAGCGCCCACCTATTTTTATGGAAAAGGAAATGAAGGCTCTGAGAATTGGAACCTCAGGCTACATGACCGATAACTGGATTCATATCCTAGTCTCCTGGCTCTAACGGCTCCTTCCTCTTTTTTTAAACCTCACTCAGGAGTTTGGGCAAAATAGAGTAAAGATCTTAATGTCAAGGTGAAGAGCCAAAGGTGTTTCTAATATCAAAGCACTTCAGTCGAACAACTAGATGACATCTTAAGCCTCGGTCCCTCTCCCTGTTCCCCAGTGTGGTGAGCTCTGCTCTGGTCTGTACAGCAGGCTGAGGTGTCCTCAGTGAGTTTTTCCCAGGAGTCTGTTTTCCTACATTCCTCTTATGTCAAGTCCCAGCCACTTTCTCTTGAAGGTCCCCTTGCGTGCATCCTGCTGTCTGTCTTGCCTATACGTGCCCTTCTCTGGCTCTGCCTTATGGCCAGAGACTCATGCTTTACTTCCTTCCCCTCTTACACACAACTGGAGGTACAGAAAAATATCAGAGCTAGGACACTAGAGAAAAGCTCCAGTTGCAGCCAGCAATAACTGTGCTCCAGGCAAAACTTCCAATCTCTGAATTTTCTCTTCTGTAAAATTAGCATGCCATTTCCCACTTCTTGAATTGTTATTTGGGTTAGAAGCAACATGGTATTGCACACTTAGCAGGTGTGCAGTAAATGATGGCTATTTTTATGCCACAGAAACACCTGCCTAGGAGTAGAACATGCATGGGACCCTGCTCAGTAGGTTTCCCACCCCCACCCTTGAAAAGCAGCTGTCAAGGCCACAAGTGGCTGACAGGCAGGGGCTGCTCGGTGCATTTAACGCATGGGGCCCTCCTGCTAGACAGTCTTGCCTGTGTCTCCCCTAGCCGCTTCCCCTTCCCCATCGTTCCTGATTCTTCAAGCTGTCCTTACCAGGATGAGCTGCACTGGTGACACCACTGTCTTCTATGATTTGACTTCTCCGTGGCCATTCCTTCACCAAGCCTTCCCGGGAAAAGGCAGTGGGTGCAGGTGAGCAATATTCCTTCCTGTCTTCTAACGAAATGACTGGCAGGCATGATGATCTTTTTTTTTCTTTTGTGGTGCTAAGGATTGAATCTGGGGCCTTTGCACTGAGCTACATCCCAACCCCTTTGTATTTTATTTCTTATTTTGAGGAGAAGCTTGTTAAAAGGCTCAAACTTGATCTCCTGACTGAGAGTACTGGGATTTCAGGCATGAGCCCCGATGCCTGGCTATGACAATCTCTTATGCCTGTTTCTTCCACTCTAGAACGTGGCTTCTTGATTCATCCCAGGGATGCAGCTGGATTCATGTCAAGTCATGGAACACAGCTTCACTGCCCAGTCTGCTCGTGGTCGCATGTGATTTCCCTTCCCCCTCCTAGCCCCTCTTTGGTTTTTTAATGAAATGCAGAACAAACAATTAATGATAATGATTTCCTGGTGCACTTTCTTTTCCTTTCTTATGGGATGAAGACCATGTTTGGCACAGAGTAGGGGCTCAAAGAAACAATGAAAGGTGGTGACCTCTGGCTCCATCCCTATAAGCAATAAGTGTGCTGAGCATGGGCCTCTTTTCTCCTGTGCCTCCCAGGGTAGAAGGACCAAGGCAGCCTGTGCTCAGAGGAACAGCATCGCTTTTCCTAATCTAGCCAATTTCCAGGCTGTGTGCTGATAACCACAGTGCTGACAGGATGGCAGCACTATCTGCTCCTGTAGGAAGGAGGGGCAGGTGCAGCTCTGACTCAGGAGCATCACAGGCACTGCATGTTCCAATCCCCACACTCAGCTGCTGTCATAGGTCCTCTGAAGGACCCACCTGGAGGTGCCCAGGCCGCCCAGGGGCCTGAGCTGGGGCAGGAGCCTCACTCCTTCCAGTTAGCAACTGCCTTTAGTAATAGAATTGGTGTTATGCATGTTCAGTGATGTAGTTTAGATCTACAATGTCTTCCAAAGGTCTCATGGGTACAGAGGTGCACTTCTGGAGTGACTGGATTGTGGGGGCACTGTGCTCATCAGTGGATTCATCCACGGATAAGTTCATAGCTAACTGTGCAGTTAGGAGCTGGGGCCTGGTTGGAAGAGCTGGGTCACAGCAGTTGTGCCTCTGGAGAGTGCATCTCCCTTCCAGTATCTTCCTTTCTCTCTGCTTCCAGGCTGCCATGAGGTGAGCAACTTTCCTCCACCCATCCTAACACCAAGCCGTTTCTGCATTGGAGCCCGCCAACCATGGAGTGAATCTGCTGAACCATGAGCCAAATGGAACCTCTCTTCCTTTAAATCCTGGGTGTCAGTACTGTGTCTCAGCAACAGGAAACCTGACTAATACACTCAGGAAGGACCAAATGCCATCTGGCTCCCGAGTTGCTGCATTTCAGCCCTACTAGAACAGACCTGGGTCTAAGACAGCCTCATCCGAGTACAACAGTGCTCGGATGAAATCTAAACACCTGGAGAGAGTCTGAAGCCCTGGCTTCCTATTCCCTGCATCTTTCTAGTAACTAGCTGGGGTGACACCAAAACGTGAATGAATTGATACTGTCACCGAGATACTGGATCCCTTTTCCTTGGTAGATAGGCATAAATATTCCCTTAGCCAAGACTCTGTATCCCTAAGTCATCAGTGAAATAAATTTTAATCCACTGATTACTTTACACCCTATTCCATCACGTATGCCAGCTCTAGCAGCTCTCTTGTGTCCCTCGTTCTGGTTCTGCTTTCTTCCATTCTCCCTACCACCCCTGGCTGAAGAATTCATAGGTGATACAAGGGGCGTCCCTTTCTGGCATCAGAGATTCTCCTCAGAGTCTTCCTTCAGTGCCACATTTTTAAGCAGCCTTTGGAACACGATTGAACCTTTCTTGGCTCTCATTCTTCAGCTCTCAAGTGACTGATAAAAGTGAGCTTCCATGGTGTGCTGCAGAGGGAAGCACTCTGTATCTTGCAAAGTACCATGTCCACTGGAAGTCTACTACGAATACTTCTGCTCCTCCCTCTGGGGAGATGGTGGATTAATGACAACTTTAACAGTTCTGAAGGCGAAGCATTTTTTCTGCTGTCCCTGCAAGGCCTGGGGTGGACCGTGGGCCATGCTGAGGTCAAGGCAGGCTGGGGTCGCTGAAACCCAACCAAGGTGACTCACTTCCCTGATAAGGCTGTGGAGAACATGCAGGCTCCTTCTCCTCCTTCCTTCAGCTCACCACACCTCTTATGGTGGAAGGCTTTTGCCAACAGGGCAGAAAAGTCAGGTTGAGTCAGGAAGAACTGTCTCGGGCCCTGAGCTTTTTCCCTTGGAGTTTAGAAACATCTGGGTAGAAATGAATGAATAAATAAATAACCTAGGCTTTGGCTGCAAGTGGATTTCAAGTCCTGGCTTATAGTCAGTGTGACCTTGGCCAAGATCCCCACGTTTTGGAACCTTTTTCCCCTTTGAACTCGCCACAATAATTCCTTCATCCTGAGTTTGCCTGTGGGAAATTTCAGTGAGATTGTATGCGTAGGGGACCATTAATAATAATGCCTCCATCTCTTCCTTAAGTATAAACTATGCCAGGAAATGGTTTTGGTTTGGCTACTTCTATTTTCTTATTGTAATGAATGGTTTATTTACACAGGATAAAAAACTTAATGTAGGCACTTGTATGAGGCAGCCTGATTGAGGAGTCCATGCGAGCTCATGTGACCCTTCTCCCTAGCAAGGCGGCAGAAATGAAACCTTCCCTTTTAGGGTGCAGGTCCCAGGCTGTCTTATTCTTCACCCCCACTTCTTAACTTTAGCCCTTGGGAGCTGAAAATGTCTTTCACATTCAGGATTGCAAATTTGGAGCCGATTTTGAAACATGCACATCCTTACATGTCAGTGAATATGGGATATATGCCCATAGATGCATACTGATCTTTTGGGAAATAAATTATCACCAAAGGCTATCAAGGCAATCCTTCCTGTTGGCTTTTCACAGATCTAAAAGATCGAGACAAGCACAGATTCTGCAATTTTTGTTCTCTATTCAAAGTGGCTTTCTGGAGGTCAGCTGTCTCCTGGGGCAAAGTATGCAGACCCAAGATCATTTTGAAAGCCAAGGGTTTATTCTTGTTGATGGTAGGTTTTCCCCATTACTGAAATCACAACTAAATGCAAATATTCTGGGAGGCAAAGTCAGATCATAGAGAACTCTTTGCTAGTTATATCTGCTTCTCCATTCTTAATTTCTCCTTATCCACTTTGAGTTTTTACGTAGGGTTAAAATCGACATTCTGGGTTTTATTTGGAATGGGTAAAATCATCACCTCCCAAAATAATAAGAAATCTCAGTGAAGATAAATCTTCTGATACAAGTAAAAAATAAATCTGATGACCACAGTGAGACATTAAAAATTTTAAAAACAACACAGAAAGGAGAGAAGGGAGAGAGGACCAGAACAGCTATGAAAAAATCTTCCTTTTAAGTAACAAAAGAATATAGACTCTATAATAAGTGCAGCACAGCCAGCAATTTTGATTTGGGGGCAAGATAATTATATTCAAAAAAAGACAGCGTCTCCAGAAAAATCTTTTTTTCCCCAGTGAAATAGTTTTAGTTCCTTCATATAGAGACATATATTACACAATGTTAACAACCATGAAAAACAATACAAAATGCCCTCCATTTAACAAGTAGAAAAATATAACTAGTATATATGGCAATTGTGAATCTAATACTGTACAGAAGTAATTTATGGATTTTACAAATAAATTATAGCTTAATTGCCCTTTTTAAAACTCTTTCCTCCCCCAGATATACACCAGAAGTTACAATATAGGAAAGGTCCTGAGCCCCGGCTCCTGGGAATCAGTGCCAGTCAAATGTTCTGCCCACGAGTTCGAAGAATTTCTTATTTGGCTCATGAAAATACTCGTGCAGTTTACTGAGTAGTTTGGGATCCACTTGCGGGTGCGCCCGGCCTTTGGACTCGTGCAGGCAGCGGTCCCGCCCACTGTCCCGGAGGCAGTAAAAGCCCTTGGTTTTGTTGAAGTAGAAGTTCGAGGCGTTGATCTGGGGCGCCAGCTCGAGGAAACGCTCAACCTTCTGGATCTCGGGGAAGGGGTCCCTGATGAGGCGGTCGCCGTCCACAATGTGGATGCTGCGCAGGGGGAAGAAGCGCATCCAGTTCTGCATGTGCACGTGGTAGAGGCTGCGGTTGAGCGCCTTGTAGTCCACGTTGAGTCGGCCGTCGCGCACCAGGAACTCCTCGATGGACGGGTAGGGCTTGCGTTTCTGCATGTGGTTGTAGAACACCTGGGTGTAGTCGGACAGCACCCGCTCCGACGGGTCCCGCAGGATGAGCAGCAGGCGCGTGGCCGGGTTCATGCTGTGCACGCGCCCAGGCACTTTGGGCGAGGTGAAGTAGGCGGGCGTCTTCTCCACCGTGAGCTGGTGCGGCCCGGACAGGGGCATCTGGCTGAGGTACCAGCGCAGGCCGTGGCTGTAGTGCTCCTCCCAGTCGAAGAAGTGCACCTCGTTCTCGGCGGCCGCCACGTCGGGGTGCAGGCTCAGCATCTCCAGCAGCGCGCGGGTGCCGCCCTTGCGCACCCCGATGATGATGGTGTGAGGCAGCTGCCTGGCGGAGCCGTTGGCGGCTCGGAGGTCGTCCTGGACGGTCCCCGCCTTCCGCAGCGGCTCCTGCTGGCTGGGCTCGGCCCCGGGGCCGGCGGGGTGGGCAGGCGGGAGCTGGGCCTGGGCCACCAGCAGCACCGCGCCCAGGAGCAGCGCGGCCATGCTGGACACGGCGGGAGCTTCACGGGGCCTCACGTCGCAGGGTCATGAAGCAGGGGAGACTTCCAGTCAGTGGCACGTGGGGCTCGCGGGCCGCCAGTTACTGGGGAGGAAGAGGGGAAATATTAGTCCAGAGTAAACACAGGAGTCATCCGGGGGGCGGCTGTAGCCCTCCAGCCTTCACCGCCCTGGGCCTGTCTTGCTTTCAGTTCTATTTTCTAAATAAAGCAGGCGGTGGCAAACATTCTCTTTTTGTTGTTGTTTTGAGACAGGGCCTCTCTGTAGCTCAGGTTGGCCTCGAACTCATGACTCTCCTGCCTCGGCCTCCAAAGTGCTGGGACTAATTACATCATGCCCAGCGGGTGACAAACATTCTCTATAAATGGCTGGAGTAAATATTTTAGGCTGAGAGGGACATATGGTCTCTATGGCAACTCCAGTTCCAACTGCGGCCTTACAGATCTAACTCAGCCAGAGACAATAGACAAAGGAAGGGGAGTGGTCATGTGCCAATAAAACTTGTTTATGGACCAACCCTTGATATGTTTAGCTTCCTAGCCACACAGAAATACAGCCAAGTTCACTCGTCAGCCAGAGTTTGCCAACCCCTGCTATAAAGAACACGGTTAGCGAAGTCCTTTGGACTCGGCAAGCATCCATGAAATCTGGCAGCCCACGGCAGAGGGGCAGGTGACACAGGAGCTGGCCTTGTTTTGTACTCCAGTCCCCCCTCAGGTGCTCCTGATCCAACAGGGCAGACCAATCTGGATGGAAGAGTGAATGGTTGGTCCTAAGACTTTGCCCAGCACCCAACTCTGGCCATGGCTCCTTGGGGCAGCGTGCTTCCTAGCAACACGATTTGGGTTTGGGCAGGACACGTGGGCAGACGTGGCGGTGTGCCAGACCCAACCTTGCTGCAAGAGGCCTTGCTCCCCTGCACTGTGCCGTCAGCATAAGAAGACGGTGCCTGGCCAGCTGCTGTCTGGGGGAGGATGAGAGACAGGTGCAGCAGAGCCTTCTAGCTCAAGTCTGAGGCATGCAGCACAACCTTCCCTGCTCCTGAGACAGAGTACACTATGGCTTCAGTGGCTGAGTCTTACTTCGGCTCACACTGCAGCATGGATTTTGCAAATGTTAATTGATGCAACCTGACTACAGACAGCAGCAGGGTGACAATGTACAGGTAGTGTACTATGAGGGCATATGTTCATTCATTTGCCTGAGCCAATGGGGAAAGTCTTCATAGCAGAAGAAATGATTAGAGTGGGCTGAGAGAGATTAAAAGGCTGAGGTTACCAGGAAGAGCAGGAAACCTTGTGCAGGAAGCTTTACTACCTACAATCTGGCTCACAGTCATTCTTTTGATCATCAGCACAACTCTACCTTGTAAAGTAGGAAGGCAGGACAACTATCGCCCCCACTTTATAGAGGACTGACTTACCTAAGGACAGGCATTCAGTCCGTTTTAGAATTCAGAGCTCCAATTTGGAACTGTAAACGCAGGGCTGTCCTTCCAAACTTCCTCCCTTCTACCAAGCTTCTGAAATTGATCACATTTAGACAATAAAGTCCTTCAAGAAAACAGGCCCCAATGTCCACGTTTCCCAAAGACAGAGAGGTCACTGACGCTTTCTAGGAGGGGGTACCCAACAACCTGTGTGTGACACTCTCCCAGAAACAGGGGACAGGAGGCCCTCGTGTGAGCTGCCCGTCTGGACACGTTAAGGGAAGGGCTGCAGACAGGCCCGGATGGGGACTGTAAGGTTTTCGAAGCCAGTAAAAACATTCTCATCCAGAAGACTCATTATCTTTTTCATAACTGGTTTAAAATTTACCTATGAGTTTAAGACTTGTCCAAAACGTGTACAGAAAGTACAGACTCCAGGGCTTCCATATCGTACTGTCTGTTCCCACAACTGTAAATTACAAAGCAAGCAGTTAACTAGATGGATACCTTTTGAGCACCAGAGTACATCAGGAGAGGGGACTTGGTGAGTCAGTGATGAAATTCCTGTGAGGGGAAATGTGTTTTAAGAGAGGCCAAAAAAGATGTGGCTCTGGGTTGGTTCCGCTCAGTGTAAGGGCCAATTGCAAGTTTCAGAATGTTTCAGTCAAATTTCATTTCCTTCCCACTTGCTCATTTGGATTGGCTGAAGGACTGGTTGTGCTTTCCTTTCACCCAGTGGGCTATGTGTGTCTCCATGGAGCACATGTGTTGGGTTGATGGGTGAAGGAGGAGGCTCCGACTACACCCTGGAGCGCTGGGCTCTGTGTGGTGGCCACTGCCATCCTCATGTGAGAGTTCTAGATCCAGACTTGGGAAGCAATAACCGTCCGTAGTGTTCAACATCTAAACGACAGAGGCCGAGGCCAGGCCGGACTTTCATATTGTCCTGCTGTTCTGCTCTTTCCACTTCAACATGAGCCGTCCCAGTTACCGAAGCGCATGTCTGAGATTTCTCCCGAAAGGCGAATTAGGAGCAGACAGCAGAGAAGAAACTAAATATAGTTTAGCCTTTACAAAAAAAAAGGAAGGAAAAAGAAACTGGGCAGTTAGTAGTTTAAATTCCTTGCTTCTATTTTAATATTTTCAAAAAATAAATTTACTGATGTCTAAACCTTTTTCATTCCCAAAACATCTGAGGTATATGGGGAAAAATTAGCTCAAGTCTTATGGGCACGCATGACATATTTATGTGTAGGGGCTGTGTGCATGCATATGTAAATATATATAACACACCATATGTTAACATATGTAGTATATTAACATATGAAATACAATGTTGTACACATACGCAGTGGCCATTGGGAGCCAACTCCTGGATAATTTGGGCTTCCTGGTGGCATAGCCAGAATGTCTAGGCCTTTTAGTAGCACTGTCAGGAAAAAAAGATCCCCAAGTTCACATGAACCTATAAGCCAGTCAACCGGTCCATCTTGAGCTTGACAGTGGGCCTTGAAACATGAGAATGTAGGACAGCCCTCGCCTTCCCATTCTGCGGCAAGGAGGCCCTGAGATGACTGCCCACAGCTGTACAGAAACTCGGGCCTGGAACTTGGGAGTACTGAATTCTGAACCTGTACCCTGGCTTCTAAGGAAGTGTCTCAGTGCAAATAATAACAGTGCTGTGGGTTCCAAAAGAGGAAAGACCCAGGTAAATGTGTCCAGCAGTGACATTTCCTTGGCCACCAACTCCAGGAGGAGCTGACACACGGGTACATGCAGCACGGAGTCCATGTCCTTCTTCACTTCTGTTCCGCGGACGGGTCAGAAGCTACTGCAGAGGTGTGCAGTGCTAGTTCTGCTTCTGGTGCTGACTTTAGTCATAGTGATGGAGCCTCTCTGAGCCTCAGTTTACTCGTCTGTAAAATGGCAACATTTCTACCTGCCTCAAAGACTTCCTTTGAGATTGAAAGGAGACAGTATGTATCAGGGTTGTCCAACAGATGTATAAGGTGAGCACAGGGGAATTTTCCAGGAGTCACATTAAAAAAACATGTAACCCAATATATGCAAACTTCACGGCTCTAACGTATAATCAATATACAAAATTAATGAGATATCTGGCATTGTACCATGCCTAGGAAATCCAGCACTGTGCGTATATATTTCTCCTTTCAGCACACACTGCCCTCATCCCCACAAGGCACTGAGAAGAGTTGTCGTCTTTCATTTGAAAGCTCCCTTTTAAATTTTTTAAAAAATTTTTTCTTTCTTTTTTTGCCAGTGCTGGAGATTGAACTCCAGGGCCTTTGCAGATTGAACCCAGGTCCTCCGCACTGAACTACATTCCCAGCCTTTTTTCTTTTAAAGATAGGATCTCACCAAGTCACTGAGTTGCCCAGGTTGGGCTCTGACTTACGACCCTCCTCCTGCTTCAGCCTCCCAGAGAGCTAGGATTGCAAGAAAGCACCCCTGTGTCCAACTCCGAAAGCTCATTCAATGTGGAAAGCTCTCCCTGTAAATCAAGATTCCCTCCCTACTCACAGCAGAAGAGTTTCCAAGCAGGAAAAGGACCAGGAAGGCAAGTTCGAACCTGCAGGCATCGCAAAGAAATTCTTTATTCTCCCTCATGGTAAATTCATTATTCTCTCACAGGAAATGAACCAGGTAACGCTGAACACATGTGATTTCATGAAAGTGGGGACCCACAGCCGTCAAGGCCAGACATGGAGCTGTCCATGCCTGCGGTGGGGGCCTTGTCCCTCGGCAGGAACAGTGACTGCTCCCTTCTCTGACACCTGCTACTCACAGACTGAGCTGCCTGTTCTCCTCACTGGAAGCCACAGAAGAACTACCATGACTACAGGAAAGGCAGGCTCGCAGGAATGCAGTGCCTGGAAAACCAGAGGCAGTGAGGGGATCAAACTCGGTCTGAGTAGGCAAAGACAGGGCCTTCACTTTCCTGTCTGTCAGAGCCTGATGTCTAAACCTGCTACTGATGTCTAAACATCAGTAAAAGTAGTGTGCAAATAGTCAGCAGGCCCCGTGGGCTGATTCTTAACCAAGAATTGCCTGTGTTTGATTTTTGGTAACTGGGCCCCTTGGTCTGATTCTTCTGCTCTGTTGGACATTCATTCCTGGTACCAATTCTTGGATGAGGCACAGAATTCCTCTGAAGGCCCAGGCTTGCTAGAAGAGCAAAATGAACCCTCTTTCCTTTTGTAGAAGGGCTAATAGGTCCCAAAGGGAGATCTAACCACCCCTTACTTTCTCTTATTTCTTCTGGGCACTGCGGGGGCCAAACCAAGGTGGAGTTCTAAGAATTCAAGACAGGGTTCTCTCTGTCTGTGTCAGGGACAGTGGGTTTCCTTGGGTCCCACTGCGAAGTTGTTGACCACAACAACTTTTGCCAGGCAAAAGAGCCCAAGGAGAGGCTACAGAATTTACCACTTGGAAACTGCTCTTAAGCATGGAATTAAACGAAAACTCCTTTCCAAGCTGGGAAAACCCACCTCCTCCTCAGTCCTTCATCGGTGCTCCATCAGCCAAGCTCAGCCTCACTTGCTTTTCTGTCCCTTCTGATACTCCAGGATCATCCCAGCTTTGGGGCCTCGCCACTGCTGCTTTCCCTTTCCAGGAAGCTGTGCCCTGGGATTCCTGAGGCTGGCTCTTTCTTGTCATTCAGATGTATTTCAAATGCCAGCTTTCCTCAGAGCATGAGCCCACCTTTCCTTGCTAATCACTTTCTTTCATACAATCACGTTACACTGCTCACATGCTATGCATGTTTACTGTCTGCACATTGTCCAGCCTCCTTGTGGGTGTCTCATCTCCCTCTGCTGCACCCCCAGCCCCTGGCACCACTGATGTCTGGCACATGGTAGGTACTAGAGATCCATTTGCTCCATAGACTTGTCAAATGCAGTAGACAGGTAGGCCCGTAGCTAGGAGTTGCTGAGGAAAGTCTTTAATTTAAAGAAAGAAGAACTTATTTCAATTGTCTTTGAAAAAGATTTTGTCAAAAGGTAGTCTTCATTCCCTAGAGAGTCGAGCAGAGACCAGATATGAAAAGGGGTATTCAACTTTTCTTTAGGTGATTGGACAACATCACCTAAAAGTCTAGAAAATATTTTAATTAAAAAGGAGGGGAGGGCTGGGAACTTAGCTCAGTGGTTCTGCCGCCTGCCTCACAAACACCATGTTCTGAGTTCAATCCCTGGTACAAAAAAAAATGAAAATAAAAAAAGGGAGGGGAAGCTATGAAATATCTCTTCAAAATATTTTATTTTTTCCCATAAGTTTCCTTATTATATAATTCACACCTTGACCTAGATTTCAAACGTAATTAACGGTAATATATTCTCTCAGTCTCAATGCTGGAACTTACTCATGGATCAAATGAAGTAACTGGAATGTTTCTCAAAAGGTAAACTGAGCACATCAGGGACCGTGATGCCGACCTCCTTCCATCCACAGGGCAGTGACAGCCCCTGGAAGAGAGAGGTGGCAGCACAGGTGGTGCAGCCAAGGATCTCCTCTAGGGGAGCACGGACCCTCAAAACACCTGGCCACAAGTCATCTATGCCTTTAACAAGAGATGGAAAAGAAGAGATTGCGTGCTGAGCACCCACTGTGCACCGGGCAGTAAGCACTTGCATATCAATTCCCTCTTCTGAGACTCACAACACTACTGAGAGATGGTTGTTTCCATTTAATTTTATATTTATAAGCCATGAAAAGGTGGTGAAAAGTAGGAGGAAAAAAGCAAAGCAAAGAAGCTTTTTTAGTCAGACAGATACAAGTTGGAATTGTTACAGCTAACTGACCTCAGCTAAGTTTCTTCCTTCTGAGGGGCTCAGTGTGCCATTTTATAGAATAAGCTTACACCTTCTTCATACAGGTGACTCCACCATTAAATAAGATCACACATGCTAAACAGGCAGCACAGTGCCTAGCACCCAGTAGAGTCAACAGTCATGGCCTGCCTTTGTCCCCAGGAAAGACTTGGAAACATGCTGTCAGGGTTAAATGGCCTCCCCAGGATCACAGCACCAGGAAGGACTATATCAAAACCAAAATTCCATGGACCATCTCCAAAGCCCTTTGTGTGTTTTTTCCTCCTCTGAACAGGGCTGCTTCTCCATGGGAAGTGGAGAGTGCATTCCAGGCAGAGGGAGGAGCTTGCGCAAAAGCATGATAAGATAGCAGAAAGTGTGAATCTGTTATGCTGCTATGCAAAAACTGCTTCTTTCCAAGCATCCCAAAGTACGGAGTGATTTAACTTTCTGGGTAATGACAGTGTGAACAACAGAAGTGTCATTTTTTTTTTTTATGCAGCTGAAATTCTGAGCACTCCAAAGTGTAAGGTTATTTGCTCATCTCTAAGAGTCAAAAAATGTCTTCATGTTCATGTTTGCACAATCATTTAATAGCCTGTTGCTGTGGTGTCAAATTTCCATCCTCCGAAGGTCATCTTGGAAATCAAGAAAGAGGAAACGGCTCCAGCTTGTGCCTGTCAGTCTATGAAAGGACATTGATATTTTAAGACCTGCATAAATATTTATTTTCTTGAAATTGCCTATACATACATGACACTTCAACAAATATTGACATTCACTGTGGTTCGGTTGGTCTCATGGTCATTGCTGTGAAGTGGGATGGGGTGGGACAAGCTCAGGGTAGAAAGGAACAAAGCTTAGTTCTCATAATCTTAATAAGGTTCCTTGGACCACATTTACCATGGGGGCAAAATAGAAGTGTTGTAGACCCCATTTCCCCACTGAAAAAAATGAAGACTCTTGGAAGGCAGCTCTTCCAGGTATGCTATGCCCCTATGCCCCCTGCGATGCTCAGCAATGCTAGGAGATCCATGTTGCAAAGGATTAGCTGGATAAGAAACACCACACTGTAGGAATGAAGGGAGGAGATGCCTGTGCAGACCAAGGAAGGCAGCAGGACGTCCTTGCAGGAGCAGGGATTTGGGCCCAGAGATTTATTATCTCAGTGTCATCTTGGAGCCTCTGAGGGCTCCATGGCAAAATAAGAACGGTAAATGTAGCCTGCTCCTTGGGGTAGCCTGACGTCAAGCTACACAGCATCATTTTCCACACTGGGTGGAAGATGAGGCCCAGGAATCCAGATCAACAGTTCAGAGGGAGGCGCCTCTTGCTTCCCTCCCAGGAGTTCAGGCTGCATGTTACAGTCACTGAGCACAGTGTTGCCAAGCAGGATACGCACAGCACAGTCGCCTGGAGATCCAATTCAAAAGGCTGATTTTATTGCAGGAGGTCTGGGGAGAGACCTCAGAACCGGCATTCCTAAGAAGCTCTCAGAGGAGCCTACCTATCCACCTATAGTCCTCAAATGAGTTCGGAATGTGGACACCCAGTCAGATTCTGATTATCTCAGCCCTTAAAAGAGGTGTTCTTTGTTTTTTGGGTAGTTTCTTACTGTGGTTGGGATTGTTTTTAATTCCAGGATTAAAAGCAATCCTGGTAAACAACAAAGGGGGAAGTCAGTCTGGTCCCAGAGGTGGTATTATAGGAAGAAGGGCAGAGAAGGCGATGCTGGAATCAGAGCATTTCAGTCAAAAATCCGGGCTCAGATATCAACCCTGTAATTTAAAACCCACTAAACAGCCTTGAAACCCAAAGCCTGAGTTCAAATACACTGGCCGTATGTATTTATTGTAAGGATTAAGTAAAAGAGCATATCCGAATACTTGGGCTGTACCACCCTGTCTGGCCCATGGCAAGTCTTCCAATCATGGTAGCTATTTTTGTCCCTAAAATGCTGAATGGTATAAATGGGATGCAGGGATGATAATTAGTCAAACACATTTGTTCACAGTCCAGAGTACCGCAGTGACTCAACCAGACAGAGGCTCAAGGAGGAAAGGAAGTGACACACCGAAGCGAAGCAGGCTCTGTGCTCGTGGAGGGGCAGAAGAGGCCCTTCCCAGCCCCTCCTAAATGAATGATGAGCGGCAGGTGTGCGCCTTGGTGAGCCCCAGGCAAGGAGGTGGAGCTGCTCCTCCGAAACGTGCTTCAAGCTTTGTCTGTGTTGCTGGGCTCAGAAGGCAGTGGTGACCTAAATAAATCCTTCATTAGACTCAGAAACACACTGGCACAGGCAGTGCTCCGTGACAGGAGGGCGGACAGGGCCTCTCCCATTACTTCGTGCAGCTGAGTGGAAACAGGCTCTGCTGCAGACAGGAGGCAGAGCGGTGCTGCCACAGCCCACTCTGCTGGGTGTGGCTTTGGTTCTGCCCCAGGGATGACTCCACCTCCTCTGGCAGGTGCTACCTCAGCTGCAGGGGCATCACTGGCTGGGGCCCATGGCTTCAATATCCAGGAGAATTCCATGTGTCTCCCTAGAAATGGCCAGGAGGGGACACAGGGCACTGGAAGCAAAAGGGCCATGTGTCATCTTATTCTGTCTAATTATTTTGCAGAAAGGGAAGCTGAGGTAGGGGAATGAGAACCCAAAGGTCAGGTAAGTAAGTAGATTCTGAACGGGGTAGGATAGCAAGGTCTCCTGATCCCTGTGCCCAAACACATGGACATCTGCACTGCTTTTTGGATCTGGATTAGGGAGATTAGAATAGTTCACAGCTGGAAAAATATCCACGCAAACCGAAGTACATCAGTCTGTACCTGGATGGACAGAGATGCAGGAAGGATTTGCCTGATTGTCTGAACCAGCCTAAAATGGACTGAGTATTTGTGTCCTCCAATATCCATCTGTTGAAGGCTTACCCCACTATGTCACAGTATTTGGAGGCAGAGATTTCGAAAGGTGAGTAGGTTTAGATGAGGTCATGTGGTTGGAGCCTAATGTGAAAGGTTTAGTGTCTTTGCAAGAAAAGGAAAAGACCAGAGCTCGCTCTCCTCACCATGGAAAGATACAAAGAGAGGGCAGCCATCTACATGCCCAGAAGAGACTCTCAGCTGGAACCATATGCCCATGCCTCCATATTGGTCTTCCGGCCTGCAGACCTGTGAGAACTAAATGGCTACTGCTGAACCCCTACCCTAGGACATTGGCTTATGGCAGCTCAGCTGACAAGGCCAGCCGAAAAACGACAATAGAGAATGCATTGGTCTGGGACCCTTCTGCTGTACAAGCACAGAACTGCCTGCTGGATCCAGCCACGTGACCTCACACATGAAGCCAGTTGGCTGGTGCAGCCCTGGCAAGCAGCCGTGCACGTGCTGCATGCGAAGAGCCAGCTAGGCAGATTCTGGCAGATGCTGTTGGAGACCAGGGACCAGGGTGGTCTGGTCTTCCTATTTCTCAAGATTCAACTATGCATTTTTAAGTGTTGTCCTGATTTTTATTAATGTCAACAATGGACATTAGTTACCAAATAAGGAGAAGATAAGAGAAAACTTTTTAAAAATTACAGAGCAAGCCTGGCAGGACCGATGCCTAAGGTCTCCATGCACCCACAGGTGAGCACTTTTACAAGGTGTCGACAGGGTGCCTAAGGCTGCGCTGAGCAACCAGTGCTGTTCTCAGAGAGCAATGTGGAAGACACACGTGGGAGGAGGCAAACACTGAGTGCAGAGGAGATGTGCACAGTGCAGCCCCATGAGCGCCCAGCCAGAGACAGAGCTGGCAGAGGAGCAGGGAGCGTCAGGTTGGCGGCCACAGGGCAGGTGATGTCCACGCCCAGCACTGCGCTCAAAGTCTCCCAGGCACAGGCCTTCCAGAATGGTCCCCAGCAGGAGCTGCGGCTTGGTGAGGTGGAAGCCCTGGCTGGAGCTGGGCTTTGCCGTGGCCACACAGCTACGACAGGTGTTCCTGGAGACAAGGCTGCAGGAATCTGGAGTCCTCGCCTCAGAAACCCCAGCTTCCCTTCTGTCTGTTCTGGGGACAGAGTCCAGGGAGTGCAGAGGAACTTAGACACACAGAAGAATGACAAACAGGGTTCTGAGCTCGGAGTCTAGCAAAGCCACTTCACTACAGATGGTTCTAACGGGGTCCGGGGGGAGTTAATGGGAAAGCTTGAAAACTGCTAAGAGATTTCTGTTTCCTTGCTAGGAATGGAACCTGTGGTCTCACACAGGTAGGGAATGTGCTCTACCACAGAGCCCCCAAGAGATATCTGATTATTTGTGTGATTGGCTCATCGGGGTTCATTGAACACATACTCTGGGATTTACGACGGGTGACAGCCAGACATGGCCGTTGGAAAGCCTGTGATTTAAAAATGCACCAAACACCCGTAACCAACTGAACGTCACAGCACGGCGGCTCGGGGTGGCAGCTGTTCCTTGTGTCCAGAGCACTGAGCTCCAGCTCCGTGGTGTTGCCCAGCAGCTCAGACAGAAATGAGACCGAACACTGCTGGACCAGAAGGTGCTCGCAGTTCAAAACATGGTTCCTACACAGGCATCTCACTTCTGCACCTTCATAAAGTGGAAGAATGGCTACGTGAAACCATCCCAAGTCAGGCACCCTTGGGATTGCCAGGCACCGTGAAATGAACCAGGAAGCGAGCAGAGGCTAAGACACAAACAGGCCCGCAAGGAGTTGGGACCTGACTGGGCACAGTGACCAGGGCACCACAGGCTGCGCTTCGTACTGGCCATGTTTTCCCTTTCTTGAATAAATGTGTTTGCTGTTTATGTGATAACACTAAGGAAAACAACAGTGCACGATTCTTTCCTCGGCCCCCAAATGTGTACATACACCGCTGTCATTTCCACGTGTCCCTCACTTAAAAATAAGTTGAAATGCTATGCAAGTTCGATATTTCTTTATTCAGATGCTTTGGATTCTATAAATTTAATTAGTATCCTATTTGCCGCTGCTGCAAGCTTCAATTTTATTTCTCCATTAAGATTCTTTTTTTTTGAGACAGGTTCTCACTAACCCACTACATTGTCCAGGCTGGGCTTGAACTTGTGATGTCCCTGTCTTAGGCTCCCAGTGCTGGGGTTTCAGACGTGCGACACTTTCTTATATCCATAATACATTTTCTTTAAGCAAGGGACACCTGCTCCCTTGTCTAGCTCATCTTGAGATAGTTAAAGGCCATGTAATCTATCCAATTTACCACAATACCCAGATCTTACCCCCAACATAACACTATGAGATCTCTCTTTATCTTTTATTACAACTGCAGCATCTTCAGCTCAATTGGCGTGTTTCAAGTTAGCTCATCGTGAGCCTTGGCAGTCTTTCTTTCTAACTTATGTTTTGCACGTTTCAGAGATACGCTGTCTGTGCTCAAGCCTGTAATCCCAGCACTCTTTGAGGCTGAGGCACAACTTGGATGGCAGCTTGGGCAACTTAGCAAGAGCCTGTTTCAAAATAAGCAATAAAAACATGGGCTGGTGATGCAGGTCAGTGTAAAGGTCTTGCAAAATTGTTTCTTACTACTTAACATAGGTGAAACAAGGTGGTGTCTAGCAGAGCAATTCTGGATGTATGGAGGTGAGTTACAGAAGCTCAGAGGAGCGGGATTGGTGGTTAGGCACAGGAGACTGAATCCTCCCTCCACACTGCATTCCCTCTGCATGACCAAGAGCAGCCTGGGTTTCTTATCTGAAATGTGGGAGTGGCAAGAAGAGTAGGATTGTTCTGAGAACTGGAACTGCGGTGTGGAAACCCTCAGGGAGAGTCAGCCATTGTCACCTACTTAATCCCCAGTGCTGCAGGTGACAAGGGATCTATTTAGGTCATCAAAATCACTAACCCAATCTCAGGAACACAAAAGGCATCTCTACAAAGTCTTCACTGCTTGAAAGGCCCAATGCAGGAGAGGGCTGAGTGGGAGTCCAGGAGTCAGAAGCTGGCATCCAGTCCCGAGTTCTGCCCTCACTGCCCTGCGACCTTCAGCTTGATGAAGAAATACTCTAAGCCTCTGTTTACAAAGGAAATAATGCAGAAATATACGCTATGATCTCTTGACATGCATCTTAAAAGTAAAAGCTATAGAGAATTAAGAAATATATTTGTCTTAGCAATTTTCTAAAACGCTGAACAAAATACTGACTTTTACTGCTCAAAATGATCCACAGAGACTTGTCACTTGTTCCACAATTCATCTGACATTTCCTAAGTTAAAGATAGAAAAATATATCGAATTTCTATGCTGCTAGATAAGAGTCTTATTGCTAGGGGGTGTTAGGGGAATGATGTTACCTCGAATAGGAAAAAAAGACTCCTTCCTTGGGTAGGGTCTCTCCCACTGTGGTTGCTACTCGCATTCCATACAGATTATATTTAGCACTCATTCAGTGAATATTAATTAAACCTAGGACCTGAGGAAGAGGTAGATCAGTTAGCCAAGGTAAGAATCTAAAGAAGGTGCTTAGTCATTACAGGAACAAAATAAGATGGGTGCCGGAGGAGGAGGAGGTCTGCATTGTTCTGCACATGCTGTGGTTTGAAAGTGTCTGCCAAAAACCAAGTAACGCTAATTCCCAATGCAGCCCCGGGAGAGGGTGCCTAAAGGGGAGGTGTTCGGTTAGGGCAGTTCCATGTTCAGTAATGCAGCCACGCCTCTGGTACAGCCTCTACTCCTCTTTCTCTGGCCCATCCCCCCTTTGCCATGGGATGACTACTCAGCATAACAGCCCTTGTCACACATCAGCTCTTGCCTGCAGGAAACATTTCTGTTCATGGAAATCTACCCGTCCTAGGTATTTGGTTCCAGCAGCAGAAGTAGACTCAGATGGAACCGAATCTTTGTGTTCCTCCACAATTCATATACTGAAATCTAACCCCACTGGGACACTGCTGGGAGGGGATCAGATCACAAAGTGGCACCCTCAGGGCTGGGATTACGGCCCTTAGGAAGAGCTCCCAGAGCCAGCTCATTCGCTTTCCCCCACATAAGAATACCATGAAAATTTGGCAATCTGTACCCAGAGGGACCTCACCAAAACCCACCTGTGGCGGCCCTCTGACCTCTGACTTCTCAGCCTCCAGAACTGTGAAAAATAAACTTCTGATATTAACCCACCAAGGTTACCATACTTTGTTACGGCACTCAAAATTGACTAATGCAAGCATTATATAAAAGTTTCTCAGTGACTCTATTAGAAGAAGCGTTTCAGCTTCAGGCAGGGACAAAAGGATTGTGCCTGTGGTACAAAAATTTCAGTCCCTCTGTCTCCACAGGTCGGGTTAATGACCTTCTAGGCTGGGTGGAAGTAGTTTACTCTAGGGCTTTTGTCTCCTTCGGAGAGGTCTGGAAGTTTGCCAGTGAGGCCTGGGGAGCTGAGTGGTGGAGCATGAGCTTAGCATGTGTAAGGCTGTGGGTTCAGACCCCAGTACCCGCCCCCCCTTGGGAAGGAATAGAATTGCTTAGGATAGCAGGGAGGGACTAAGAGCTGTCTCATGGGCCCAGCATCCTGGTTCTTACCACTTACAGTGCTCAAGTCCTTCCTAAACAAACAGAAAAGCAACCTTTCATGAATATCAGGAATGCAAAAACCAGATGATCAGACCGGAATTTCTACAATTCAGTGTCAAGACCGGAATAGACATGCTGTGTATCAGGCACTAGGGAATCGGAGACAAATCCACATCCAGCCTGTCCCTTCTCAGACAATTTGAGCCCACACAGGGTACAGTGTGTGTGTGTGGTGTGCGCACGTGTGGGGGAGGAGATTAATAAATTAAAAGGAGGCAATTATACTATAGAATTTGTCCTATTAATGTGTGATAGGATCAGAAAAGCTGTAAGAGAGCTACATTTGGAAATGGTTTGTTTTGTGTTTCAAAATGAAAGCAAAGACGGTGTAAAAATGCTGTGTTTCTTCCCCTAACTCTTAGTAGATAAGGAGGGAGAGCAGGGCCATGGGGAAGGACAGAAGCAGCCTGCCAGCCATGGGCTTTTACAGGCTTCTCCATCTTCTGCAGTGACCCCAGGATAGGACAGGACCGAAGAGGTTTCACTCATGGAGCACCGATGCCAGCCCCCCTAGAGGAACCTGCTGCAGAAACTCTCCGGCACGTGTGATCACTGAGCTGAGGTTTTCAGATTTCCTGCTACTGTCACACCTTCTTAAGGCCAGCAATGCATTATTAATGAAGCTTAACACATGCTTCAAGACCCTGCAAATTTTCAAGCTAAATGATGATTTCATGAGCATAAATTTTGAGAAGAATCTAAAGGATATAACTGACCTCGACCTCCTTGGTCAGTCCCATTGCTTTTTTTGCTGTAACAACCACATTTATGCATCCAACAAGCTGGCATGAACATTCAGGCTTTCTGTTCCAGATTAGTATCAATCTGGGAGAGTCACTGAGGTCCACTATGCCACAGAAAGCAACTAAATGAGACGTTTGGGTAAGTGTCCTCATGGTCTATGGCTTAAAAACTTGCTCCTTAGACCATGGCACTAGTGAGAGTTAGGGAAACATTAGGAGGTAGTCCCAATAGGAGGCATTAGGCCCCTGGGGCCATGTCCTCAAAGAGTACTTTGGGATGCTGCTTTCTTTCTCTCTTTGCTTCCTAGCTGCCAGGAGATGTACATCTTCCCCTGCCACATACTCCTGCCTTGATGCACTGTCTTGCCACAGGCCCCAAAGCAGCCAGCCAATGGACCATGGATTGAAATCTGCAAAACTATAAGCCAATATAAGCCTTCCCTCTTTTAAAGTTGATTAGCTCCAGTATTTTATCACAGTCATGGAAAGCTGACTAACGCAGTACACTGAATTCAAGTGAAATGATGCTTTAGAAATTATCATGAGATTTCTAGATGGGCTTTCTTTAGTTTTCCTTAACTAAATTAGGTTCTAAGATTTCGTCTTACAATAACTATCCTCCTTTTTCTCTTCCAAACATGGTAAAAATTAGCAAACTCAACATTTCCCCAAGAGGCACATGTTACTTGCTCAGGACTCAGTGGCCAGGCCTGCTATGTGCAGGCTTGGTGGGGCCTTGGTGAGTAACATAGGACCAAAATGAGAACCCTCCCCAAGGAGCCCCTGTGCAAATGGAAAGGTAGAGATGGAAACGAACACTTCCGGTCTGTATGGTCAGCTTTCTGCCTCCAGGATAAAATACATGACACCCACAACTTGAAGAGGAGGTTTATTTTGGCACACAGTTTTAGTGGTTTCAGTCTATGGTCACCAGAGCCGAGGCAGAAACGGCACGGTGGAAGGGTCTGGTGGAGAAAAGCTGCTCATGTCATGGTGGCCAGGAAGCAAAGAGGCAAAAGAGAAGAGCTGGGGAGAAGAACATACCCTTTCATATCATGTCCCCAGTGACCCACCTCCAACCAGGCCCCACCTCCTAACAGTGCATTCAGGCAAGAACTCATCAGTGGATGAATCCACTTCTGAGTACAGTGCACCCGATCCAACCGCTTTCCAAACACATAAGGCTTTGGGGAGACATTTTAGAAGTAAGCTCTAACACAGTCCAGTGAGAGGAAAGTGACTATGGAACAGGTACAACTTGGGCAATTAAAGGGGGTGGGAAGTACTTTAGGGAGAAGTCCCCTGCGGGACACTCAGGGGTCTGATGAGGATGAGAACACGGTTCAGTCATTTAAAGGAAGCCCAGGCTGGGGGAAAGAAAGAAAGAATGAAAGAAGGGAAGGAAGGGGGAGAGAGAGAGAGGAAGAAAGAAAAAGTTGCGGGCTAAAATTACCTGATATTTAAATCTTGACTCTTAAAAGCACTTCTTTCCTCTCTGGGCCTCAAGCAGCCCATCAAAAAGAGGAGCTCTGCTGACCCTCTTGGGTGGCCTCAGAATGAAAGGAAGGGCCGGGGATTTAGCTCAAGGTCCCAATTTCGATCCCCAGTACCACCCCCCAAAAAGAATGAAATGAAATAATATTTAAAAACAATGGTAGCCCACCTGGTACAAGATCAATTGTCAGTAAACAGGAGCTCACAGACATTTCCTCAGTCAATCACAGCTTGGTGATATTAGCTTGAAGAGAAAAATGAAAGGACCATAATAGCAATAATTTCAGTTTTATAACAACTACTTTTGTCTGCTTAAATAATTGTCATAAGTAATGAAAGGAGCTACAGCATTCCAAAAACTGACAAGTTACAAAAAAAAATTCTTCAGTGAAAGTGTGAAAATTTTGCTGTTCTAGTAGCTGTACCGAGACACAAATGACAAAGAAAAAGCAAAACAGAAAGCATAAAGTAGCTCTTAATCCAGCACTTTTACAGGACAGTGATCACCAGACGATGGACGCCTTTATCAGAGAGCCTTAAAGAACCATTCAAGTGCTGAATGGCTGCAGGTGATGACAAGCTTAAATCAGCGGGGCCTGGCGGGCCTTGGAATGGGAACTGCAGCAAACAGCCTCCTGCCAACCCGGAGCCCTGTGCACCTCCTGCTGGGGTTTGTGTGGTGAAGGAGCCCCAGCAGGGGCCAGGGGCCAGCATGAGCAGCTGCCCTGCCCGGCTGGCTGAAGTGTCAGAGTTCCTAGAGCAGGCGTCTTCAGGCCCACATGGCTGGTGCGCAGAGGGCTTTAGGGAGCAAACTGCAGCAAGCGCAGAATACAGGTGGCACTGACCCTACCCCAGGGACAACGCCTTGGGTCACCTTAAATCACTTTTGAGGTGACAAAAGACAGCTGCCCGTGTAAACTCAGGAAACTCAAGCCAAAAATCTACAACATCAACCTCCCCCTCAAAGACCAGTATTTCTATTTATAAAGATGGTGCTTCCCATTTATGACAACAGCGCTTTCACTTCCTTGTTGCCAGGACCACAGGTACTTCCTTTCCCACCGCTCACACTGGGTGCAGTGGGTGACCCGGTACAAAGACCTGGACTGGCACAGAGAGTGCTTTGTCCTTCTCTCCAAGAGCCACTTCCTGAGGGATGCCACTGAGTCAGCAATTATAACCGCGTGTCACTGGCAGGGGGGGCAGTGCTCCAGCAGCCAGGGAGAGGTGGGCAGGACTGAGACGAGCACCCCTGCCGGGGCCTCCTTCCTTGGCTGCTTGTCCCATGACGGTGGTGGCAGGCCTGTCTCTAAGGGACCAAGGCAGACAGAGCAGTGACTGTCATAAGCAGGGCAGCTCCCGGGCTTGGTCAGGAAGAGGCCAGGCACCAATGATCCCAGCATAACCTGACCCTTAGAGCTTCAGGCCAGGTGACAAGACAAGTCCAGTCCCCTCACTGTCACCTCATATAAAACTTCGACTAGGAAGAAAAAACGCAGTCCTGTCATGTGACTGGAAGAGAGTTGAGGTAACTACCACATGGGTGGCGACTGCAATCCACAGGGCACTGGAAGAAGAGGACAGGGCCTGGATGGACTAAAGGATGAGGCAGCCTGAACCTGATGAGAAACGGGAGAAGGAGGGGAGCCTGCAAGCGCGGGAAAAGTGCACACACAAAGCGTGGTGTGTCCCCATCTCTGATCTGTCAGGGGAATGTGGGGGCTCCGGTCAGATGATGAGGTGTGAATACAGAACAGAGAATGAAGGATGAGGCCGAAGGATCAGAGTCTGTGTGCCATGCTGCAGACCCAAGGATTGAAGTTCACTGGCACGTTCACCACCGTTAGAAACAGAACAGCAAAAGAAGGGCTAGCTTCTAAGCACCCACTATGAGCATTAAATGCTCAAAGTTAATTCAATGCATTATCTTTAAAATTATCATTAACTGCACTATTGCATTTAACCCTGATGACTCAGTCAAATGGAGTACATGTTAGGGCTTCTGCTTTTTTCATCCAACAGTTATTTCTTGAGTGCCAATGGTCTGTCAGGCACTTGTTCATGTTGGCTCCAGGTTGGGTGACTCACTCAAGAAAATTCCCCAACCGACTACAATTCCTGGAATAGATTTAACCTTAAATAAATGAGTGTATAAAAAGCAAACAAGAAAAGTTATGAAAGTGTCTCTGAAGTTTATAGTGAACTTGACCAAGGTGAGCCTTTTGTGAGGGCATGTGGCTGGGCCATGCTCTCTTTTTGGGTCCAAAGTCTTGCACTTAAACACAGGTGCCATAAATAAAATCGGAATCCACGGGACATTCTGCAAAGAGCACGGATCTGTCTGGTTATGTTTGGATTCTGCAAAGATTGCTAACGTTATTTTAGCAGATTGCAAATGGTTGCGCAAGTTACAGAGCTGGGGAGGACCAAAAAAAAAAACAACAAAAAAAAAACCCCTGAAGTGTACAAGATTTGTATTTCAGCTGAAGATAGCAATAAAAAAGAAGTTATGAATTGCAGCAGGATCAATCACAGTTGCAATGTACAAACATAAGTGTAATAGTTGCTTGAAGGCAAGAGGAATCAATTCAGGGTTACCATATTCGATTCATTTCCCCCTTTCATTGCTTCAAATGTCTCTGTGCCTCAGTTTCTTATTCTGTATTATTATTTTTTAATCTTTAGTCATATAACCAAGTTTTTGGCTAATGGGACCTAAGAAGGACATTTCCTGGGGCCTTTGGAAGAAGGTATTCTTCCCTGGTTAAAAAAGGAGACACTTAACTCGCTCTCCACTTCTTTGGCTCAGAGTGATGTGAAGTGCTGTTGAGGAAACTGTGGTCTTGCGTCACCTGGAGGGGAACAGGTGGACAGGATGGCGGTGAGCAGTTAGATCCAGGCTGGCATCCTTGATCTGCTTTTCAATAAAAATTAGGCTTTCCAGCAAGAAAAAACTAGTAAGTCCTACTACATGCTGCCCTATAGACCGTTACTACACACCAGGCTCTCTAACGGGTGCTTTGGATTCCTCATACAATATGATTCTCTCCGAAAAGTCCACCAGGAAGTATCATTCCATTTTACAGAAAAGGCAGTCAAGGTTCACAGAAGCAAAATCATTTCCACAATGTCAAATACATCAACCAATACAGTCCTTCCCTGATCAGGGGCATTCGCTTCTGTCAGAGGGGCAGGGGGGCCACTCCTTCCACAAGGTGGCACTGAGTTCTCTTGCTTCTGGTTGTTCAGTTGTTACGAGACCTCAAGCTCTCAGAACAGGGAGGATGGCACATGCTTCCCTGTCTATATCACAGTTCATCCCTTTTTTGTTGTTAGTCTGAGAATGAAACCTTTTGTACCTTGCCCTCAGGTTACAGGGCATCAGGTTCAGGTGCTGAGGAACTCAGAGATGCGGAAAGGAAGTGGTATTTATCTAAAGGACCACACTGGGATTTACCCATTTACCCAGGGCTTGCTGAAGACTGCTCGGGTCACAAAGTCTCACTGGGCTCCTTGCTTTTCATGTCCTTTTGCCTGCTTTTTGTGGGCTTCCTGTGTCCATTCTCATCTTTGCTTCTCTTGCTCTCTGTCCTTCCTGCTTTGTCCCCCTTCTTCCCTCTCCGGCCTGTACTTCGCAACTCCACTCTTTCACTGTGAGGAGCTCTCACTTGTTCAGGCAGGCTTGTTTGAACTTAGGATTCTCCCCTCAGCCTCCCGAGTAGCTAGTGCACACTGCCTCACCTGGCTCCCTCCCTGGTCCTTGTGCCTCCCCCTAACCTCTCCTCTGCACTTTTTCTGCCCTGCTGCTTGTGATCTGTCATCCCAGGAAGTGAATGTAAAGGTCTACCTGCATTATCTCATTTAAGACTGATGGAACGCAGGGCAGGGGACTGACACACTCTCCTATAAATACGATGCCAGAGATTTAGCTGTTGGTCTCCGGGGCATGACACTGAGTTTGCCATCCAGAGTCTGTCCTTGTTTTCTTGTTATCTTATTCATTGCATCTCTCTCTTGTCTTTTACCACTAATTAGGAGCCAGGCATTATGTATCCACTTGCCATCATTTATGTGCTTTATTGAGCACTAAACAACCCTCTCCTATATTTTTAATCAGGTCCATTTCTCAAACATGGGGCCTGAGGTCCGTGATATGAAGTAACTGACCTCCTGTGCCACATCTGAGAAGCAGCCAACTGGATTTTAACCAGGACTCCCCAGCTGGCTGAGCCTTTGTCCTAACTAGATGCTGTTCTGCCTTTTTTCCGGTCCATATTCCAAAGAAACATTGCTCGCGGGCAGTTTAGGCTAAATGAGGAGTTTTTAATATTACATGCAACAGAAACTAGTTATTTGAGCAAGAGCAATGCCTCAGTATTGAAGAAGCCGTAAAACGCTGCGTTGGAAACTACACATGCAACAGAATTCTTCTTAATTTAATTCCCCACCAGGTTATTACCCGAAATGGGACTACAACATTCTCACAGCCCCCCCAGAACAGCACGCTCTGGTGGTCTTGGGGACATATCGGGCTCCATTTTCGGCCCAAGCCCATCTACTCCGGGGCAGCGAATCTGAAAGGCCCTCTAACAGTTTTATTAGCTTTGCATTCATCGGATGCAGGAGCAATTTCAGGTGTGAGTTTTCCAAGCACAAAATGTGCCTTCACTGTGCTCAGTGGAGCCCTCGTACGGGCCTGGCTTTCTAATTCCAGGCCTCCAGGAACGCGCTCTGAGCCCTATTTGTACTTAATGAGCGCCTGCTTTGCCGGGCCCCACACTGCCCCGGTGGCCTCAGGGGCTGGGACACCCTCTTCCCAGGGTGTGGAGAATAATCTGGCTCATGATTTCAGGGCCAGGACAGAACCTGGCTCCTTTATTAAATGCACAGTGGGTTCTGTTTTGCTCTTTTTAGCAAATAAATAAGCTCTCTTTGGTTTGAGTGTTCTGTTGCTTGGCTCACTAGGGAAAACAAGCCTTCTCTTTCATAGTGGACCATTCCCTCCAGGCTAAATCATCTCACCTTGAAGACTACAGTGTTTTCCTTTCTTTAATTTACTGTGCTTCTAAAACATTCAGAAAAGTAATCTCACTGAACAGCTACCAGAATAGGGTTACTAAATACAATACAGGGTCCCCAAGTTAACTTAAATTCCAGATAAATAATATATAAATTATATCATCCAGGGCCTCAAGCATGCTAAGCCTAAGCTCTGCCACTAAATTATAACCCCGGCCAACAATGAGTAATGTGTTTAGGATTTAATATTGAGGACATACCTAAAACACGTGTGGCTTATCTGAAATTGAAACTGAATTAGGTATTCTGTATTTTTATTTGCTACACCTAGCAACTTCACATAAGAAACAGAAGATTGTTTTTATAGATCACTGTGCCAGGCACTGCATGCTAGAGATTGCCCTTTATTCTCATGCGACTATTGAGAAAACAAAGGCCCAGAAAACCCATCCAGGTTTCCTGGAGTGTACTGGCCTGTGCCTATAATCGTACCATTCCAGGAGGCTGAGGCAAAGGGGTTACAAGTTCCTTGGAGCACAAAGCACAGCCTGGGCAAGTTATTGACGTAGTGAGATGCTGTTTTCTATTTTTATTTTTTGGTACTGGGGATCAAACTCGGGTCCTTGTGCTTGCGCAGCAGGTGGCAAAACCACTGAGCTAAATCCCTGGCCCTAAATTTTTTTTTGGTACTGGGGATCCAACTCGAAGAGACGCTGTTTTTTAAAAGAGGAGCAGAGCTGGGGTATAGCTCAATGCAAAGGCCCTGGGTTTAATCTCTAGTAGTGCAAAACTTCCCCCCCCAAAACCCCCCAAAAACAAGCAAACAACTTCAAAAGCAAATCACAGCAATCTATAACTTATGCCCTTTCCCTCCTTCCTGCCCAGAAAGCTGGGAAAGATGTGGTTGGAGAAGCGATCCGAGAAAAGTGCAAGCTCTCACTCCATGTCACTATTTATTTTTCCGAGCTAGGCAAGCATGCCTTTTCATTTCAGCTGCATCTGCAATCACCTTTCTCTCGCTGTATTTTAACTGCTGATACAGGACTTTGATTTAGTCTCCTAAACTAAAGAATGAAGACATTTACATAAAACAACCTACTGCAGGGTGCACATGTACCAAATCTGCGGAAATTCTTGGGGAAATTTAGCAAGACCTAAAGCACTGAAATGGAAGTTCTTGACGGATAAAAGAAGACGTGAATGTTTTAAATCTAGATATATTTCTTCCCCTATAGGAAAATGGGGACTACTCTGTCCTCCAGGGATTTTAACAATCTCCACTTTAGCCCTCTGCTCAATGCAGTTAGAAAATCTAGTAGAACTAGCATCTGTCACCTTCTCTCTTGGGATCTAAGCACAGTTGCTTCACTTCCTTAAATATGAAATGGAGATTCTAGGAGCTTCTCTCTGCCCTTGAAGGTCTGGGCACAGAGAGATAAAGAAGACAGCAGGCAGCATCATCACACTACAGTATATGAAATTGATGCACTGTCATTATTATAATCTTTTCATGCCAGAGAACTTTTACATGGCCAAGATCTATGCAGCGAAGGGCTAATGTTCAGGGTTCCATTTATTTGGCTTTGCTGACCACACGGAAATCCCAAAAACAGTTCGATGAGTTCTTCACAAACATTTAGGGCTATGCAAACTGGATGCTGTTTGATCATTTTTCTTCGGCATTTCTCCCCCATACCTCTCTCTCTCTCTCTGTTTTGTTAAATTTCTCTTCCCCCAAGAAGTCCTCTCAATTACCCTAGAAATGCTGCCCAGTTCTTTTCTGAGAAACTACTTGGAACCAGATATGCTGTTCCAGAAACTGAAGCAAACAAACACCTCCAGCTCCCTGCTGTCCTGGAGGACAGAAACAGGTGGGGGAGTGAGACATAGTAAGCAAGTGAGACAGTGAAGAGAGAGGGTGACTCCAGATAAACACACTGGCTGCACAGCTGACTGCAGGAAGCCCTGCTGTGGAAGAAACAGGATGACGAAAGGGGCATATTCTTGGGATGGGCGACCAAAGAACACTATGTATTTCCACGCATTTCTCAGTCTCCTGGATGCCTGCCCGCCAGCTACACAGTTTGTCTCTGTGCTCCTCAGCTTGCTGCGTGCCTGGATCCCATCTTCAGCAGAGACTCGCCCTTGAGCCCTCCATGGGGTTGGTTCATCACTGGATCCTAACACTTCACACCATGCCTAAAACACAGGGACTCTCAAAATATGCAATCAATGGTCGCTTTCATTAAAAGTGAGATTCTAGGCCAATATCAAGGACTAACTCACAATTGCAGCTCCCAGATTACAATCAAGGCTCCCAACTCCCACACCAAAATGTATTTCACGTTGGACACGGAAACCTGACTTTGGTTATGCTAAGCCCAAGACCAGACTGCAGGCTGCCGGCGGTGACCGGCCTGAGGCCTGGTGACCACTGCCCTGACATTTCATATCGCCTTCCCCTGATTTATTTGTTTCTAATTCTTAGAACATCACTGTCTAACCAGCAGACGTTTTATTTATCTCTCTTGCTTTGTGTCCTTGTCCTCCTCTAAAAGATAAACACAAGGGCGAGGATTTCTATCTGTTTTATTCCCTACTGTGCCACCACTGAGCAGAACAATACTTGGTACAAGGCTGGAACTCCATAAACACGTGTTAAAGGAATAAATGTGCTCTTTGAAACTGCTCACTGTGGCAGGGACGAGAAGCGTTGCAGCAGATTAAAACAAACACTCTGCCAACATGGAGGGTAACCGATTAGAACCCTTCCTAACTCACTCCCTTCGGCACTCTTGCCGGGATATTCTGGGTAACAGACTCTCCTGAATCTCCCACTCCAACTAGTGAAATGAAAGTCCACGCACTGGAGGCCTGTGGAACAGAGAGGAGGTCTAACTACCCACACAGAGCTTTGCGGCAATAGTGCAGTAGGTGCTGGCACTTAAAGTCAGTCGATTCCACACACAACTGGGTGTGAACTTACAGTTGAGCCTGAGAAATAAATCATTCCACCTGGCCCGGCCAGGTCTGAGGTCCTGCCTACAGCCTTCAGGGGGGTAGGGGGGTCTGAGCGTCGGGGTCCCTGACGGAGGCGGGGCCAGCCGCACAGACGCTGCCCCTTTGCTCCTTGGCCGGCCGGCGAAGGCGAGTCTGCGACCTCTGCTGGAAAACCATCAAAGAGCACGCAATAAAGAGGGAAAAAATTAGAAAAGATGCCCACTGGGATCCATTTCCTTCATGTTGAAGCTCTTCCTTGGAATCATAATGTATTCATTTTTCCGAGACCTCCTGTGGCATCACAGAGCTATTGACAAACTCTGGCCCAGTAAATATTATTCTAACGGCCCAAAAAGCTATGGTCTGAATTCCCTATGGGCAGGGGAAGCTGACAATGCTTCATGCGCGAGGCAGGCCAGAAGACGGAGGGTGGAGGCTCTCTGTGCATCCACCGCTTGCAAGGCTGCCTGGCTTAGGGAGAAGTGGGGCTTTCTTGAAGAATAGGAGTTCTCTCGAGGAACTGGTGAGAGGCTGCAAGGCCAGGGTGGAAAGCGGGAAAGAATGAAGGGAACCAGGGTCCAGGGATGATGTCAAGATGCTGCCAAAGGGAGAGTTCCCCAGGACACATCTCGGGACATTCCTGTTGCTGCTGATGTCAGCAACTCGACCCATGACCCAGGGTGGCAAACACACCACTGTCCCTGGGTCCTTCTGCTACTTCCTCAAGATTCCAGACCCCAAGTGGGCGCATGTGATGGCACCTAAGCGCAGGACTGGGTGATACATGGAAGGAGGAAGGGCCCCACCTCCCAAACTCAGCGTCTGTTTCTACCAGGAGGTGGGTGCCGCCTAAATAAGGTGTGTGTTGCTGGACACCTTCCAATCACTCGGTAGGATTTCCAGTGGTGAGGGACAAGAGGGCGCTGTGAGCAGCACCGTGCGTTCCTCTAGTGCACTGGGAGCAGGCAGATCTGAATCCCGATCTGGATCCTTCGTACTTTCTGAAAATTAACGAAGCTTCCTAATCTACAGTGTCCTGAGTTTTAAAATAGAAAGGACGCCATCTGCTCTCTGGGATTGCTGCGAAGCTTCCGATCAATCATTCATTCACTTCTCCAACACATTTATCTAAGGAACATCTACGAAATGAACAATTAAAATGCCAGTCAAGTGCTAGTGCTCCCTCTGATGACAGATTTAGATAAGGGACACCCAGGCCATTCCATGACACCGGTCACGATTCCCTTTTCTCCCACTGATTTGCCTACCCAAACTTGTATCTTTTTTTCTTTTTGATGAACTGATTTCAAATTCCCCCTCCAAACAGATTTTCTCTAGACAGATGTCACAAACTAAGTTAAAAGACAAAACGAGAAGTCTAAAAATTAAGTCTGATCCTGAAAATAAGAGATGAATAATTCTGAGAAACAGGAAGGGCTGAGGCTGAAAGAATTTTTGGTCACAAGAAACTGGCCAATGATAAGACATCCTTTCCTTCATTTAATGTTTAGCACTCTCATTCACTCATTCATACCCAAACTGCAATTTACGTGGACATCAAGAGAGGCACAAAATAAAATACAGGAAGAGTAAATCAAATAACTAAAACTCCGTAAGAGTCTTACAATCACTCACACACTTTTCATATACATTGTCACTTTCTGCTAAAAATGCCTCAATTCCTATTTTGCAGAGATCTCTTTTGCATGGGAAGCTCAGAGAGGGGCAGTTTGCCTTTGGTCCTGGGCCGGGAAGTTGGCCTTCCACCCACGTGTAAGTCTCTTGCTGTCCCCCATGAGGAGAGAGCAGCCTTGATGGGAAGCGTTTGTCCAGGGAGCCAGCGTGAGGGGTCACAGTCTCCCTAAACCCCCAGAAACAAGCCTGGCCTTTGCCAGCCCCACCAGGAGAGTTACTTCCTCTTGAGATGGATGGAAAGTTACTGCTCTTCTGAACAGCCAGGACCTTTCTCTGTGCCAGCCACAAGGGTCTCCACAGCGTAGGAGCAGGGGCAGGCCTGGAGCCTGACCTCAGGCGCAGGCTGAGTTCCGTTCCATCAGAACAGCGACACATTTCACTGCCCCTCCCTCCATCCCTCCGAGCTTAGGTCCAGGAGAGAACAAGACTCAGCCCTGGCTGTGGGCTCGCACTGCCAAGTGCCCTGCGCGGACAGGCAGCGTGCACAAACAAGCAGTTCATACCAGCCATTCTGTCTGCCTAGCCCCTTCCCAGTCACCACCCAAATTTTAATCCAAGGCAAGAAAAGCTTCCACGTGGCTTTGCCCTCAGAAAGCCCCTGGGATTTCTCTAGGAGGAGAGCACTCTTGACAGCCTAAGCATGAGCCCCTCTATACTGTGTAGTGCAAAAAGCCCTGGAAAGGCCCTGCTGGAGCAGGGGACGAAGCTCCACACAGACAAACCATCTGCTGTGTAAAGAGCCCTGGCTCCCTCACGTGCCCATCTGCAAGCCCAAGGCTCCACTTTCTCACCAGCTTCCCCAGTAAAGATCTCCCTTTCTAAAGCTGCTGTGCTCTGTAGACTGGGCAGCCTCACAGTGGACAGCAGCCAGAAACAGCTCAGAAAGCCTCACCGTGTGATCTTCACTCCACTCCACGCTGCCGTTGTAATTAACTGCTCTTGCTTAAGAGTGCTTAGTCATGAAGTTGTCCACCCCTGTCAAACAGCTGAGAGAGACTGGCAGACGAGCCTGGAGAAGCGGACCTTTCCCTGCCTAGCGCTGAGAGGAAAAAAGAAGGCCTTACATAACACGATGGTCCGCTTCAATATGTTATTTCTGCAGTCCTGTGAAGAAAAAAAATCTAAGCACTGGAAATGCAGAAAAGGGTAACGCAGGGATCTGCAGCTGCAGCGTCCGTCGCTGGAATTTCAGTAGGTCAGGGTGATTCTAATTGCACCCGCTGTTGCCGGGAAAGCAGAAAGCAAGAATAATGCTGAGAGCCGAAGGATGCGCTTTGGAAAAGCAGACAGGCAGGAGTTGAGTTATCTCTCCCTTCTTTAATTTTTTTAAAACTTAGAATTCCTGGAATTTACCCTTTGGTGGACGCCGGCCCCTGCGTTTCTAAGGAACAAGGTAAGGTTTGAGTGCAGAGCGAGCACTTGCGCCCGGGACCTAGGACCTCATGTGCTCTCCGGCCGCAGTCGCCGAGGCTCCTGCCAAACCCCGGACCGGGCGCGGAGACTTGGCGGGGCACGCGGTCGCCCAGCGCCCCGGGCGAAGGCCCCGGGCCAACGAGGCTTCGCTCAGAGCCGGGACTGGGGAGGAGAGGCGCTCAGCTCTCCCTCTGTCGCCCTTCGCTGCTCTACCGGGGGAGACTGCCCGAGAGAGCTCAGCCTGAAGACGGTACAACCGGAGCCGCCTCCCAGGATGCCCCCAAAAGCATCTTGGCACAAGTTGGGGATAAAATTAGCCGGGGAAAACGCCAAGGGAAGGGGAGGAGCGAGTGTCAGGCAAGGCAAGGCAAGGCAAGGCTACGACCACTTCTGCAAGGTGGGGTGGGGAGGGGGTGCTGCTCCAGGCCCCAGGGGTTCGGGTGTGCGAGAAGGCTGGGTGCCTCCGCGGAGGCGCCCAGCTGCAGGACCTGCGCGAGGAGCCTGCGCCCTGGCTTTGGGTTCTGCTTCTCCATCGCCTCGCCCCTGTGCGCTCCAGGTTCAGCTTGGGGAGCCGGCTGTCGGGCTCCCGCATAGGACAGGTTGGAACCAGAAGGGAGCAGCGTGGAGTCCGCCGCGGGGAGCTGCACAGGTCGGGCTGCGCGAGGGGCCGCGCGCTCCAGGGGCAGATGCGCACCTGCCTCCCTCACCCCTGTGCCCAGCTGCCGAGGGCACCCGAAACAGAAACCGAGGAGGGAAAAAAGTAAAAAGTAACAGGAGAGAGCACCGCGGGAAGAGCAGCTCCTCGCTGTCAGCGCGGTCGCCTCAGCCCTGTCCCTCGGGAGGCACCGGTTCCCCTCGCCACCCCAAATGCGTGGAAAGCTAAATCCGACCAGGGCTTGCCGGGCGCGCTGCCCCGCGGGCCGTGCACTCCGGCCCCAGCTCTCCACCCCGGGGTCCCCAGCAGGTGGTGCCTGCCTGGTCCTAGTAGAAGCCGGGGGCGCACGGTGGCCGCCGGAGCGCAGCTCTCGCTCTGCCACGGAAACACATCCAGCCCAGCGGAGTCAGAAACTCACACCAGTCCTCACAGCCCGGTCCCGGAGAGTTCCGGGGACAGGGCCCGGGTCCGCGGAGGCAGGGGAGAAGCCCGGTCTCCCTCCCTCGGTCCCCGCTCGCCTGCGCTGGCCGCCACTCACCTGGGGCTCCGCACCCAGCCCAAGTCGCGCGCCGGCCGAAGTCGCCCCGCCGCGCCCCACTCACCTGAGCCGCGAAGCGGTCCAGCCCGTCGGGCGCCCCGAATCGGCTCTCGGACTGGGCCATGGGCAGCGCCGCCGAGCGTTCGCGGCCGTGGGGCGAACCCCGGGACCCCAGAGTCCGGCGGGCGGGAAGGGGACGCAGAGACCGGCGGCGGCGGCTCCGGGCTGCCAGCGCGCAGAGTACCTCGCAGGCGGGCGTTTTGGTGCCTGATCCCGGGCAGGGGAGGAGCAGGGGGAGGAGCAGGAGCAGGAGGAGGGGCGAGGAGGCCGGGCCCCGAGGGAGCGCGCCGGGCAGAGAGGATCTCGAGCGCCCACTGCTGCCCGGCGCGCAGCTCGAGTTTCAGTCCGAGGCCCGGAGTGCGGGCCAGACGGGCGCCCCGCATAGCAGCCTCGTCCGGAGGCCCGTCCGCTTCCGCGCCCCGGGCTGGCCCGAGCCTGGCGCCACCTGCCCGCGCTCTCCGTGCCTGCAGTCCCGGGATCTGCCCGCTCCCTGGCCGGCCTGTGGGGACCCGCCTCGGACGCCGGCGCGGCCTGCGGGCCTGGAGGCAGGACGTGGCTGGGTTCTCCGGAATCCGCCTGCGGCCGCGCCGCAACGGAACCGCCGGGACTCGGCCTCCGAGTACGCGGCGTCGCCCTGAGCGCGCCCACCGCGTGGCAGAGCGGTGCGGACTCGCGAGGAGAGCGCGCGTCTCCTGGGCGCCAAGGAGGATTGCAGACGTCCAGTCCTTCTGGTCCTGTCCCAGTTCGAAGCCCGGGAGATTTGCAGTGAGAACCCAGCAGCGCACAGTAGATCAAGTTAAGCTTTGGAGCGGTGGAAATTGAGAACCCCAAAACTGGGCTGCCGGCTTACCAGAGCTAAAATACGTGGTTTCAAAGTCAAGCCAGAAAAAGCCCCGCATATATGAATTTCAGAAAATCAAATGCACATCAACGTAACTTCTTTTGGATTTTTATATATTTCTTATATCTTAAGATTTGTAAGAAATATTTGAAAGGAGCCAGATTTGCCATTTATATTTTTTAATTAATATTCTCCCGCTTAAAAGAAGGTTTTTATAAAACAGTGACCCCTTAACTCCTGCCAAAATTAGCCTCTGTCCTTCTAGAAGGTAAAGCAATGCCAGGTACTGTATTTTCTGGCGGATATAGGCAGAAGGCTCTGGGAGGCTGAGACCACGCCTTCCTCTTGAAAAATAAGCCTTCAGGCGTTTTAATGGCTATGGGTACTACTTTGAGTCAGAGTGATGTTGGCATGCCCATTTTAGGTAAAAAAATGTGAATTTTAAAATGTCACTTTAAAGCTGCCCTTTGAAAAACCTTAGCACTCAAATTTACATTTAAAAGAAGTGCTTTCTTCCCGTTCTGTAAAGTTGTGTAAAACCAGGTATGAAGTCCATGACTAAAGCCCTGGCGATTCCGATATCTTTAAGCTCCTGCTAGCAGCCAGGCACATTGCAGATCATGAGTTGTTCAGCATTAGGGAGCAGTTTGATGCTCTGCGTTGCCACGATTACTTTCACAAGTCATTTGTGAGACAAAAAAGACTAGCAGAAATTGCATTTGCACGCTGGCGGATTAACTGACCTACTTAATTGCTTACTAATAGGCCTTGAAAGGAACTAGAACCACAGGTCCTGACCCTGGTCTCTGTTAGTGGCTTCCATTTGCAGAAATGACTCCAGGCCTGTCTGGCAAATGACAAGAATTTGACAACTGTCATTGCAGTTGTCCTCTCTCTCCCTTCTTTTCAATTTCTGCAACCATTAACTGGTCAGTAATCAGTGTTCTTCTGTTGAAATAAGGAGGAGTTGGACAGGACTTTTCTGTTTCTGTTTAGTTTTGTCTCTGCCTAGCGATTTGCCACCTCTCCTAGACATCTACTCTGATGTCTTCTGGGCTTGAGTTGAAGCTCCTCACTAGATGCTCATATGGTACCTGTTCTTGATTAAATATGAAGTGTCCCCAAATCCTCAGTCCTCAAGACAGCAGTGCCTGGAATTAGAGCCTAGAGAGGTGACTGGATCATGTTGGAGCTGACTCCCATTGATGGATTAATCCACTGATGAGTTCATATCTGAATAAGCTATTGGAAGTTGGAGCCCCCAGTTAAAAAGTAGGTCCTTTCCTCCAACACCCATCCAGTTCCCTCTCTCCTCTCTCTCTCTCTCTCTACCTCTCTCTGTGTGTGTGTCTTTCTCTGTCTTTCTCTCTCTCTCCTTCCCGGTTGCCATGAGGTGAGCAGTTTTTCCTCGCCATGCCCATCCTCCATGATGTTTCTGTCTTGGAGCCAACCAACCATGGACTGCAATCTCTGAAACCGTGAGCCAAAATAAAACTATCCTCCTCTAAGTTGCTTTTCTCAGGTATTTTGTCACAGCTCTGCTATAATGCACAAACATTGCGGCAAAACTATCTTCTTTAGGGTCAACTTCCCTAGCAAATTAGAAGTGCCTTGAGCAAGGAACTATGGCATAATTATCACTCCCCAGAATTTTGCATGGTGTCTGAAACATACTGTGCTCAGATAAATGAATACATTTATTATTTTAAACCTTTGTAGGTTTAATTTCTTTTAAGTTGTGATGTTTTGGGTCAGCTATATTATCTCTGTTTTAAAGCTGAAGGTGTAAGAATAGAGACTATTAGACATGATGGTAGAAAACTGGAAAAGCAGTTGTCCGTCATAGTTGTGTGGCCCATACAGTGTTATCAGCTGGAAAATGAGAGCACATTAGTAGATAACCTACACTCCTGATATTTAAGTGATTAAAATGTTTCTTGAGCACCTAGTATGTATTCAACACTGAGGGAAAAATGACAGGTTAAGACATCGCCATTGCCCAAACGGCACATAAGATCTTTTCTGGAAAAACAAACCCTATTTTCACAGCCCACCTTTACAAAAACCTACTGGTATTGGTTAACCATGCGAGCTATGTTCGCAGAAGATGAAGGTTCAGGAATGAAGTTGCAATAAATGCAGCTGACCTACGAATTTGGTCAGCATTCTGCAGGAACAGCCATTGATATAACTGGAGCTTCTGTATAAAATGAATTATCTAAGCTCCACCTTTTGTTCTTACCACCATTTCCTTCAAGCTGAGATTTCCTTAGTTTACAAATAGGAAAACTGAAGCTTACAGAAGGTAAGTAATTTGTTCAAGGTGACATAGGAATAAAGGTTTGCTCTTAAGCAGGTTTGCAAGTCTTTAGCCCTTTGTCATTGACTGAGTTTTTTGGTACAGCAGAGAAGGGAGGGATTTATCTAGGGCAGCTTGCCTCCAGTAACAACTAGATTCCTACTCCAGTGCTCTTTGTAATTCAGTGGTTTGCTTGCTTTCATTCTGCTTATTATCTTTCCTACCAATATGTAATGGGCTTTGGGATGGGGGCTGATGGGGGGAGGAGGAAGATTGAGAGAAGGGGAGGTGGGGTGGGGGGGAGTGTTCTTGCTTCTTCTGAAGATGTGTAAGATCCACATTCACTCTACCCGGACTCCATGGGGATTTTACCTGTAACCCCTCTCTACTTGAGTGGCCCTGTATACCACCTCCTTTCATCATGGCCACTTGCAACTTTAAGGTTAATAGCATGAATATTAAAGAGTCCAGTGGGATTCTTTACAAGCAGAGGAAATTGGGATCAGGTTAAAAATCCAATTTTAATAAACTTTCCAAGTCCTGATTTAGATGGTGTGCTAATGGCTCTTACTGCTGAATCACCTGAAAAGTCAAATGTATTTTTAAAAGATCTTTGTTGTATGGAAAGCTCCATGGGTATTGCTTAATTGTGCATTGTGCATTCATTCCGGTCTTCATAGAAAAAGATCATCTGTAAAACTGAAGAGAGCTGCTAGGAAATGCTGTTATCCACCGAGCTGACTGAGTGATGGGAGTGTGTTGGGTTGTCCAGATAATTTTCACTGGTTTTGACCAAAACAAAGAGATCATGATTGCTCTGCCAGAAAGCAGTATCCTTGAATAACTCCACTAATTTGATTGTGCTGAGGTCTAGAATTGTTTTTATTTCTTTTGATTTGCTAATTAGCCAAAGCAGTGTGCTTGTGAGAAAGGAAATGAAAGTCATGTCCACAAAACATGGAGGAGCTGAGTCCTTCCAACTAAGATCTCCCATCATGTTCTCCCCACCCTCTCCTAATTTATCTATAGATATGTGCAGAAAGCCCACCCATCTCTAATTAATGGTTTCCTGGGTAATTCTATTTTCTGAAAACATGACTTTTGTTCTTATCACACCAGATTTACTGTTGGCATGTGTGGTTGCAGGGCAAGTTATGAATTACAGGACTTTTGCCTCAGTGATCCCCTTCCTCACTGCTATGATTTAGGTCTGAATGTCCCCCTAGTGCCCATCTGTGAAAGGCTTAGTCCCCAGGGTGGTGGTCATTATGGGTGATGGAACCTTTAAGGTGCAGGGCCTAGGAGGAGGTTCTTAGGTCATTGATGATGTGTCCATGAAAGAGATGAAGGCAGTTCTCTTGTGAATCCTTGGTCCTTCTCCCCACAGAGTGTTGATAAAGGGGTGAGCCTCCCCCATGTCCCCTGGCTTCCTGGCCCCTAGTATGATGGCTTGTTCCTACGGGTGTTCCCACAACATCCCAACCCACCATGAGTTCATGCAGCTAAAGGAAACACTTGCAAGAATCTGCACCATGCTGTTTAGACTCTCAGTTTCCATAGCTGTGAACTACATCAACCTCTTTACCTATAAGCTAGCCTGCTTTTGGTATTTTGTTATAGTAACAAAGTGATGACTAAAGTGCACATATTAAATAAAACTATATTTTGTGAGTGCATTGATATAAAGATGAATATATTATTCCTGTAGATTTAAGTGTTTTCTTTAACCTCAAAGTTTATTTTTTCTTCTTATTTTTAAAATAAATTATATTTTTAGAGGCTTTAGAAGCCTTCAACACTCTCATGGGCTCCAGGCACCGAGCCTATGACTTTTAATGGCCCAGTTAGATGATCCTGCAGAGCATGAGTGCTGAGCTGATTCAGGTAAAGGAAGTCTGTTAAATACTATTTCATATAAATAGCTCATAGTTCATCCATTGTGTTGGATAAACAACTTTAGACAACATATTGCTTTTATATATGATCTTCTGTCAAACTTTGCCCCAAATTACACACATTAGTGATCCAGAATTGCAATATTGCAGGCTTGAAGTGGTCCTCTTGTTCACATTATTATATCCTGCTGAGTGCTGGAATGCCTTCAGGGCAACGGAAAATTGGGGCACTCTGTTTGATTTCAGGTTTGGTAGGAACAAAGCTGGCTGATCCTCTGATGAATGAGTCTCGATGATTTTCTCTTTTAGACCTTATTCAAAGATACTGGGAAATTCACTATGTTCAGGAAAAAAAGAATTCTTTCTCTCTCTGCAGCTTCATCTGTTCAGTTGAGCCAGCGTTTACTGGGTATCTGCTTCTTTATAACACGACCTCCACTAGGAGCATGGGTGGACATTTATAGGATGAGTGGAATCCAGTAGCTCCTCAGAGTTCATATGTGTGAATAGAAACATGGCAACCCAGCTTAAAGACGCTCTTGGGTCTCTGCGTACAATGGAAGTTGAGGCAACATTTGCTCTGTGATCTTCTGCCCTCCCATCTCAACCCCCACCTCTCTGTCCCAGGTAGAACATGGAGTCCTCACTGAAGCCCTCTGGACATGGCCCTGTTGTTCTCAAAAGCTGAGGGCACTGCCATCTTCCTTGGAAGCTTTCTTTTGACACCAGATTTAAAACAGAGCCAAGGCTGTATGTATCAACTAGAGTTCTCTTTTCACACACTTGTGGAGCACTCTTCCTATGAAAGGGTTTACAATGACACTTAAATATATTTTTTTCTCCTTTATGGTAGTTATAAGTATGCCATAGAATACTTTGAAGCTCGGGTAATTCATTCCTAAATGGAAAAAATACTAACATTTTTATTTAAAATGATCGAAGTAGCTTATCTGAACACTTATACAATACTTATTGTAAACTAAGTTTTGTAAACTAAAGGAAGATAGATATATTGTACATTTAGGAAATCCCACCAGACATCCTGTGAAACCAGCCTGAGGTACTGTGTGTGCACATGAGATAAATCATGGCATTTGTGGAATAGCTGTGTGCTAGATTTATGTATATTCTCCCTTTGCTCCTGTTTTATATACAAACAGAGAAGTTAAAATTGTAGGTCACCTGCTCCATCATGCAGCTAATAATCCTGGATTTTGAGGCAGGTCAAAGTCAAATCTTACCATCTTTTCTTACCTAAACATATGCACATCATAAACCTAGAAAGAGGACTACAGTGTGTTGTACTGCAGTTTTTCAAATGAAAGAGAAGAGAATTATGTTCTTCATGGTTTCAAAATGTACTTACATTCAAGGAGTGTAACTATCCATAAGGTATAAAGTCAATACTCATGTGATTGTTGTAACGCATTCTGTAAACTAATGGACAAAAGAAAATGGTAGGTTTAAAAGCTCAGATCTTGGGGTAATTGCTTTTGTCTCCCCACAGCTGTTAAGGAGTTGTAATTTCCAGGCAGAGTTCATCTCACATCGAGGCCCTTGATTTCTCGTGATGTTTCAGATTTCAGCTTCTGTATCAGTGGTCACTTATTCAACTCAGTATCACTCAGTTCTTTAGCTTAATCTCTGCCCAGGACTTGGGTAGACCTGGAGATACATAAGTGAGTTACAGTCAGACCCTGTAACCGCCTGGAGCTGAGCGTGGGAGAGGTGTTGATGTTTTCTTTGATGCATATAATGCTGTTTGCTAGCTTTGGTTCCTTCTCCTGAATCACCCAGCCTTCCTGGATTTGCCTCTTCCTGGAAGCCACCTGAGATGGTGGGACATTCTGCCTGCAGAGGGAGATGGAGACACTTGTTTGTTGACAGTGTAGAAGAATAGCTGTAGATTCTCCCATCTGCTTTGTCTTACTTCCTCTTGGGAGCAAGCTGGTTATAAGGTAGCATCCACACTGTGCAGCTTCTCTGCTCCAGCTGTCTGGTGAGTCCCCAGAGGAGGGAAGCCAGCCCAGGGCTGGGGTTGCCTCTTCCTCCGAGAGTGAGTGTGCCCAGCTCTGGGGTTCCAGTGCCAGGTCTCTTGGGTCCCCTCCAGCCTAGCCTCTGTCAGTAACAAAGTGTACACTTAGCTTCCATCTGTCTTAGTCTTCGTTGCACAAAAAAGGAAAGGGGAGTATCATGTACTGAGGCTGCTTTAAACTTCCAAAACCAGTGAGCTCCCTTGAATCCTCTCTGTTACAGCTCCTCGCTTACTTCCACCTTGCCTACAATCAGTACTTGCACAGTATTTCTTTAATTGTTCCCTGGAGTAGGGCTTTCTGCTGAGGTTATTGTAAGTCCATGGTGTTTGTAGACTATGTCTCTGTGGTTCTAGTTATACTTAGAAAAGGAAGTGAACTCCCCCAGTAAACATTAAATAGATAACACAAACTCTTAAGAGGCCAGATGCCAGCACTAGATGGCTGGGGTTGAAATCCCAACTGTGCATTATTAGCTCTGTGAATTTATCCACAGTACTTAGCCTCAGTTTCTTATTCTATACAATGGGGTACTGAGGACACCTTTCTTGTGCTTCTATATATTAAGGCACATGGTATACTCAGAATAGAGCTGCATTGTTATTATAAATTAGAATTAAATCAGATGATCCCATTTCCTTAGAAAGAAAAAGTACAAATAAAAATCCCCTCTACTCTCTTAGTCACTGCTGGTGATCCCCATTTGACACAATCTTTAAAAGACTAATTCTTCTTGTGACCACTCAGCATCTGCTCCAGAAGTCATTACTGCTGGAAAATTATAACCAATCAAGAAAGTCCTCAAACAGCAAGGCTGTGGGGTCAGACAAGACTAAATTTGAATTTCTGTCCTCCAAATCCACTCACATACCCTCTCTAAACTTCACTTATTCCTTTTAGAATAAACACAATGACATTTATGTACAGTACAATATTTTGAGATTTGGTAAGATGGTTCAGCTGAAAGCACTCACAATGCGTGGTGTACAGTGGGTCGAAGTGTGTTGAATGACTGAATACGTGGAATATTCCTCCAAGCCAATGGTTTCAAACAGCGCCATTCGCCAGAGCTGTTGTCGTTTTGTATGTTAACTTGTGTTCACTCGCAAAGACAGTGACCATGAAAGGACAGAACACTAAGAAGAGACACTCTGTGTTAGGCAGATTTCCATCACTGTGATAAAGGCACAGGGCTGGGGATAAGATATGGTCTCCCAGGACATGCATCCATAACCTATTCCTTTCAACTAGGCCCTAGGTCCCAAGTTTCCATCACCTTCTAATAATGTTGTGAACCATCCACCAATGGCTCTAACTGATGAAATTAGAGCTCTCATGATCCAAAAATCACCTTCCAACCCCCCCCCCAAACATAGAGACTAAGCCTTCAATACATGAGCCTTTGGGGCACACTCTAATGTTCTTCGCTGGCCCCCAAAAGCTCCTGTCCATCTTATAATGCAGAATGCATTTAGGGCATCCCTAAGAGGGTCCAAATTCTTAACAGTTCCACTATTGATCAAATGTCCAAGTCCAGAGTCTCCTATGACACTTAAAGCAACTCATCTGTGAGCCCCAGTAAAAGTCAAACAACAGTTACATCTTTCCAACATAAAATGGTGAGACAGGCATAGAGTAAATATTCCTATTTCAGAAGGAGGCCCGATGCAGGTAATGCAAGGATCAGATATAAGCAAGACCAAAATCCAGCAGGGAGAAGATTAAATTCTATAGCTTCATATCCAGCATCCAGGGCATATGGTAGCTGGGTGAGGGCCACGCAGAATTCAAGCAGCTCCAGTACCTACGCCCTTGCTGGTTGCAGCTCAAATACCTTCTCCCTGGGGGCTGGATCTTCTCACTGCCTTCAGATTTCCTCAACAGATGTTCCACGTGCTTGGAATAGTCTATCTTCCTAGGGTCTCAGCTGCAGCTTTAGCTTCACTTTCACAGCTTCCCGTATGAACCCCAAGGTTGCCTACAAGGTCTCAGGCCCTGTCACATGTTCTCTGCCTTCCCAGGTCTTTCCTTGAAATCTCTGTGTAAGGTTTTGTGACTCTGAGCTCTTGCCTTCTGCGTGCCTGCAAACCAGGGTTATGTGGATAAGACCGAGGTCCCTTGCCAACAGGAGCAGTAGCTGGGTCCATTTGGTCCACAGTTGCAGTGGCCTCAGTGACTGGACATCTGAGCCCTGTGCAATGAATCCAGGGGGAACAACTTCCTAAGCTGCTCTGTGGAAGCAGGGTGCACTGTCTCCCTCTCCTCAAAGAAAATCTATGAAGACTAAAGTTTGTATCCTTCAGCCTGCAATCGGAGTGGTCTGGCTGATTCCTCAAATGCCTTGAAGTCACCTTTCTTATTGTTCCAGTGCAAAGCACTTGCTTTCTTTTTTAATGATACCAATCTCTTTAGCAACTACATCTTCCTTGGCCTCGACAAGAAACATACTTCTTTATTGGCAAAACAGTAAGTTTTCCAAATCATTCTTTGGTTTTTGTTCCCCATTCTCATTGTAAATCTGGCTAAGAGCAGATACTCATGCCACAGGCATGCTGTGCTACCTTGAAATTTTCCCAGCCAGATAAAATAATCCTTCACTCTTAAACTCAACCACACACACTGTCTCAGGACTTGGATAAAAGGTAGACGAGATTCTTGCCAAAATGAGAATGACTTCTATTTCAGTTTCCAGTAGAGTCCGGTTCCCATCTGAAACGTCAGGAGCAGTCTTTACTCTCCACATTCCTGCAGCATTCTGTCTTCTGAGCTCCCACCAAACCTTCACTTCCAATATTCCGGGGCTTCTCTAGCCTGTCTCCCAAATTTTCCAAATTCCTTCCACAGGCCAGTTCCAAAATCTTCTGTATGACGTAGTCAGGTACAGTCACAGAATTGACTGCACTTCTCAGCCCCAATTGTCTGTGTTTGTCAGCTTTCTCTCTGTGTTAAAATGCCAGACACACACGCACACACACACACAAACTATAGAAAGAAAAATATATTTTGGTGCATGGATCCTTAGGTTTCAATCCATGATTGGCTGGCTTCATTGAATGGGTCTCTGGTAAGGCAGAATATCATGGCAGCAGGAGCATGGCACCAGGGACAGGTATATTTCCTAAGGACACATCCTTATGACTCACTCCCTTCAACTAGGCCCCCATCTCCTATGTTTCCATCACTTCCCCATAATGCCATCCAATCGTGAATCTATCAATGAATTAATCCAGTGATAATCTAGAGCCCTCGGAAACCAATAACCTTCTAAAAGCCCCATTGCTAAACATTCCTGTATTGGGGACCAGGCCTTGAATACATAAGTTGTTGGGGGAGACTTTACATCTAAACCATAATACTCTTCATGGACATACAGCTGACCCATTTCCTTCTGAAAAATCAAGATTGAGAGGCATTTTCTATGAAGAACTCACTCTTTTTGGGGTAAGTTTACCATTACTACTCCATTCAGAGTGGAAACATGCTGCTCGTGCTGGAGCACATCATTTTCCTTTTCTATCATAGATGATAGATGTAGGCACAACAATGCCTACTCCCCACTAGAGACATCCAGCTCCTGTTCCCAGAAGCTCTGAATGCATTACTTTACATGGCTGTATGGGTTGAACTTTAGGTACCCCAGATTCATATGAAGTTACAACCCCCAGAATCACATCATGTGGCTGTATTTGAAGATCAGGTCTTTGTAGAGGTGATTAAAGTAAGATGAGGGCACTGCATGAGATCCTCATCCAATATAATTGGAATCTGTGTACCAAGGGAAAAATTAGTACAGACAAAAAGGCAAAGGAAGACAAGGGGAAGACACAGGGAGAAGTAAGCCCCCCGAAAGCCAAGGAGGGAGGCCTGGAACAAATTCTCGCTCACAGCCCTCAGAATAAACAGACACTGCTGATACCTTCATTGCAGACTTTGGGTCTCCAGAACTGAAAGATAAATTTTTGTGCCTTCAGCCACCTAGTCTGTGGCATCACACTATGGCACCTCTAACAAATTGTTATAGATCCATAAAGTATTTCTTGTTATTTAACAAAATGAAATAAAATTTCTGGTTGTTCCTACAACTAAGGACATTAACTTCATGATGCCTGTCCATGATTACCTAGGTGCTCTGTTTCTGTCTTCTGTGTGTATAGAATATCTTTTCATTCAAATGTCAAATCTCAGCCTAATTTTATTCAATACATACACTCAAATCATGTTACTATGAATCTCAACTGAAATGATGCAAGTGTGAGTGTATCAGTCATATAACAAACTACCCGCCATGGTTCATGACTTTAAACAATATTCATTCATCAACTCAGAGTTTCTGTGGGTCAGCAGCCTGGTTTCGCATAGCTGGGTCTTCAGGTTTTAGCGTCCTCAGCTATGTTAAAGTTGTTGATCATGGCTCCAAAGGCTCACAGGGAGAGGATCTGGCGGGGTTGGTGAGAGTAGGCCTCCTTTTACAGGTTGTTGAAATGAGGGTGAGGCTTGCTTGGTGGCTGTTCCAGAGCCCATTCTTAATTCTTCACCATGTGGGCTCTTCATACAGCAGATCATAACATGGTAGTTGGCTTCATCAGAGTGAGTATCTGACATAGAAAAAGAGGTGGTCCAAAATAGATAACATAGTGGTTTGCAACCTAGTCTCAAAGCTATGTCTTGTCACACTTGACATTTCCTCTATGTTGGAAACAAGTCTATAGGTCTAGTCCACATGCAAGGGGCAGAGGATACTTAAAAGCACAGATGAGATGGGATGGGTGGAGCCAGTTACAGAGGCTGCCTGCCGCAGGAGGACTTCAGGAATGAGCAGGCAGTGACACAACAACCATGTTGACCTATTGAGCAACCAGAGTGGTAAGACACCATCAATCTTGTAAGACCCTAAATTTCATACACATTAAGATTCAAAAAACAAAACAAAAAACAGAAAAATTAAAAAGTCAGGTCACTGAAATCTTTGAAACAGCACTCTAAAGTTATGTTTTATAACATTCAATGACTTTCACATTACCTTCCACAAAGTATTTATAATGGAGGATGATATTCTAATAAAGTTTGAAAAACCTCTGAATCAACTGTTGAGTCATTTATCAATTAGTGAGTCATTTAATCAGTCAAGGGATGGATCTTCCTGTGCTCTAGGTATGTGAGCAACCCTCAAGTTGTCGGTCAGAGTTATAGAAAGAAGCTCCCTTTAGATTCAGGTTTGGAGGAGTTCTGTTTTCCACTGCCTGTTCATGGAAGAGAGCCTTCACAAAAGGGGTCAGAGAATGCCCAGGGAGATCATCACCTTGGCTTCAATAACAAAACTACAAATGACAGAATTCCCTACTGAACAATCTAAAAACAAGAAGGGAGAAAGGAGAATTTGCCAGCCCAAAGCAGTACATGAAAGGATAGCATGTTGTCATTAGATCTCCAAATCACAGCATTCAAGGGTTAAGTCACATGCTTAAAGTTTACTTTTAAATTAGTTTTCTCATAATGCACTACTTGTTTAATATAGCTAATTAGAAAAATTACCAAGACAATAGAAAGAAAAATAAAGATACCGTTAATTCTATTTCCTGGAGGCAATCTCTACGTTGAGTAAATAATGTAATAAAACAAGAAAGAAAGTTGAAATTGTTACTTTATTGTACCTGTGTATTTACAAGCATTTACTATTTAAAGTTGATTGTTCTTAATTTTGTTAAATGTAATATTTATTCTGTATTTAGAGTTCCAATTTTTTAGACATAAGTGCAGTTAGGGGAAGGGTTTTTCATTTTAAAAAGTTAAGTAGTGTGTAATACTTCGATATTTACTTTAGGAAGAAAATAAGTTTAAAATGTCCACGTTTATTCGTGGAGTTCTGAAGAAGGGCAAGCAATAGATCAACTCTTGCTTTTACCTAATTCTTCAGTGGGGAGTAATAAAGTGTTTCCTGCGGTATAGACAGTCTTTCTTCTACCACTGACCCACTCCAGTTCCGTGTCCTTCACCTCATCAGCATATCTCCCTCCTCCTCCAAATACCTCACCATCCTCAATTTTAAAATTAGAGCTTAATTTTGCAAATGTTATTTTAAATGCCATTCTATTGTGTCTTTCTGTATCTCAGACTTTGTCAACATTATTTATAAAATTCATCCGTATTGTTGCATATAGCTGAAGTTACTTTTTATTGCTGAGGACTATTATATTATAATAACATAATGAATGCTCTTAGTCTTCTTTCTGTGGGTCATAGTTTGTTTCTGGTTTAGAAGTTTCACAAAGCATGCTTCTATGAATATTCTTGTATATAGTTTGGCACCAGTTGCAAATGTTTGTATTTGCTGTACACCTGTGAGTGAGGTAGCTATATCACAGGACTTGCAATGTCAAACTTAATGGTGGAGGGTGGATTGTTTTCTAAATAGGTTGTACCAACTTATGCTCCATCCATATGGTTCTGTTTCTTCTCTAAACTTGGAATGATCAGTCTGTTTGATTCTAGCCACTCTGTTGACCATGTACGTTGTGCCATTTGGCTTTAACTTGGATCTTTGTGATGACAAAGAAGGTTGAACTCTCATGCCCTTGTCCAATGGCTATTTGGATACTACCTAAGTCAGCTTTCCAGTGATGTGTTACTCAGCATTCTGTCATTGTGACAGACACCTAAAGGAAACAACAGAAAAAGGAGGAAAGCTTTATTTCACCTTATGGTTTCAGAGGTTTCAGTCCATTGTTGGCTGAGTTCATTGATTTTAAGCTGGTGTTGGGGTAAAGCATCAAGGTGGAAGGGTATGAAAAAGGATATCTACTGAGAGCAGCCAGGAAGCAAAGAGAAGGAGACAGCGCAGAGAGGTAGGGTTTGTGGGACAAGATATGCCCTTTAAAGCCTGGATCCCGGTGATCTGCTCTCTAAGTATGCCTCACCTCTTAACATTTCTTCCACCTCCTAACAGCCCACTAAACTATGAGTCAAAGAATGGATTACTCCATCGATGAGGTCAGAGCTATTACTATCAATCATATCCCAAAGACTCCATATCTGAGCACTGCTCCATTCTGGACCAAGCATTCTCTACATGAGCTGAGGGAGGCCACTCAAGGTCCAAATCATAACACATCTTTATTTTTCTACTTACTTGTTTGTCTTTCTGTTACTAATTTTTAGAAACTTCTTATATAGTTGGGGAAAGTTACTGCGGCTCAGCTTTCTTATATATAAAATGGGAAAGAGAGTGATATCTGCATCATATGATATTATTGTGATGGTTATATAGGGTACTGCAGGTAAAACCCAAGAACTGGATGTGGCACATGGTGTTTTTTAGTCACTTTCCCGTCACTGGGACAAAACACTCCACACTGCAAATTAAAGGAAGAGAGGTTTATTTTGGCTCACAGATTCTAGAGGATTCAGTCCATGATCTGCTTGCTCCAAGGGAGAGTGGGCATGGAGGAAGGGCCAGGTCAGAGAAGAGCTGCTCCTCCAAAGACAGCAAGGAAGAAGAGAGAGAAGGGAAGAACTGGGGGCAAGAATTACTCTTCTAGGCAGAGGCCCCAGTGACCCACCTCCAACTAGGCCTCGCCTCTGCATAGCATTCAGTGACAACTACAGACTGACCCTAACCTGCAATGCAAACACCTTTCAAACATTTGAGACTTCGGGGAGACATTTAAGATCTAAACCATTGCACGATCAGTGCTCCATATTATTGTCATTAGCCAGGATCAACACCAGCATTTGTGGGCACTGAACCCCAGCCAGGTCTCCCAACTCCCATTCACCACGTTGAACCATGCAGGGAAGCCCCTTCTGCCACTCAGACTCATCACCTCACCCCTGCTCAGGCCTGCCTTGGGCGCCCACGCCAGCATCAGAGTCTGTTGTGCGGTTATTAGGGCACAACGCTACTTTAAAACATTGCAATCGTGTTCTTCTGGATAGGAGGAAAAGGTGGTTTCTAAAATGGAAAATACTGGAAAACATTCATTCTCACAGACTCTGCATAGTGCAATTGGCACTTGGCATGTGCATTCCAAAGTTTTAAAGACTGATATTGCACCAAAAGAAAGAAGCAACAAAACAAAACTGCTCCCTAAACACAGAAATAAAATGTATTAAAAATTAAAGGCTATACAATGTGAGCAATAAAGTGTTTCAGGCTAAGTGCCCATTCTTGCCTCATCCAACTTTTCCTGGTTCACCAGCCACACTTAAGAAAAAAGGAACAATTTTTCTCTTCTACCCTATTGAGAGCTGCTTTGCTCCTGGTGGTCAGACAATAAAAATTTCTTATAAACAAACAAACAAATTTTAATCAGTCTTATTTTTCCCCTTCCACTTGTGGAATTTTCCCCAGTAGATGAACTAATTCTGTTTTGGGGAAGGAAGAATGGGAGTGTCATAAGTTTGCTTTTGCAACCAAATCCAACAATCATTCAGTTATCATCCCTCAATGAGGAAGCTACTAATATCTTCCTTCCAGAACCCTTAATTAAATTTAGCTTCTTCTCTGTTTCCCCCCTCAGGATTAATTCCTTTTCCTTCTCACATTAATGTAACTCTTCATAGTTGTAATTTCTCAACTGTTAAATTTCATTTCCATCATTTACATTTCTGTACATTTCTCTCCCCAAATGGAAAGTTGGTTATTGCCTTCCTACACCTGTCTCCCAGGCAAGAAAATGAACCCACTTAGACCAAAGCTAACTCATTTATAAGTGTGCACATGGAAATGTATTATTGCATGTAATTAATGTATATGCAAATACAGATATTTGAAGGTGAAAATGATTTGCCCAAGACTGTCTAAAATGATCTCCATTTCTGAAGGTCCTTCACAAGAGTTCTCTCTTCCATAAAATCTTCCCTGGTTTCTTCTGGGAGGAAGGAATATTGTGTCACCTCAATCCCTACAGCACTTTCAGAGACTTTCCTATAGGTCGATCATGCATATTTGCATACTGCCATGCTATCTCCAGCGCCTGCCTGTGGTGAGAGTGTGCTTCTCTCTCAATGAGGCTGTGTTGGGCACGTGTCAAAATTTAGCAAAAGGCATGAGACAGTTTAACCATATCAGGGGAAGCTTGCAAAGGCATCATGAATTCCCACCAGCTCTCCTCCTCTTCTCCTGTCCCAGGTTCCTTCATCTCAGTCCTTAGAATGAGAAGCCACGTGAACACACAGGCATTGAGCTATCACCCCTCCATGTGACATGAGTGAGAAATTAATATCTGAGACTTGGGGTTCATGGTTACTTTGGCAGCCCCACTCTTTGTGAAATTGTTCCTTTACTTGTCTTATTCAAGGTACATTCCTCAAAGATAGGAATTGCATCTTCTTGGTTCGACTTCTGCGTGGTTTGGTGCTTGGTATGCATTGGCAACAAATAAACGTTGCAAGATATTTGAATGATTTGATGAAAACCTCCTAGGAGAAGAGAAACTGATTTTCTGCCACAGAGGCTGTGTCTACTGGAAATGCTCTTTTAGCCTAAGGAGAAATCTGACCCTTCAGTATTTCCACTGTGGGCTTTACTTCATCGTTCAGGTGCATTCAAAGCCATATAATCGCTCATCCCTAGATCAGCCCCCCACCTCACCCCCAGTGAGTGACAACGCACACCTATTCACTTTAGGATTTTGTTTTCACACATTCAATAGCTCAGTCCTTATCTATTCTGCTATTTCCCATGGTTTCAACACATCCAGTCTCTGGTCCTTAGCTTTGCATTTGCCCTCACCTAGCCATGTCCTCTTAGAATGTGAGAGAGGCAAAGAGTACCATCTTCTGTGTGTCCGCAGAGTAGCACAGAGCGAGGAAGGGTCATGTCTCCCTTCCCAATAGCCCAGTTACACTGCATCTGACGAAGGCCAAATTGCCTTTGCTATTCTTGGCAGCCACCTCGTGATGCTGAGTCATCCAGCCTGCCACATCCCTTGAGCTTTATTCACAGCCTTTGTCACCGAGTGCTGCTGCCTCAACTTGTGCAGTCGGTTCACAGGACCCGAATGTTGATTCTTACTCTTTTCCTTGCTAGGTTACTCACTCCGTTTCCTCTGGATTTCAGGTCCTGTCTACTTGATAAAATGAAGGTTTTTATTTCAGAGAAAGAGTTTCAGCGGGGAGCAAATAGAAAGGAGAAACAAATGTCTCCTGGTGTGAGTAGACATCCCCATGATCTGATCCAGCAGCCTGTTCCTAATTTTGTGAGGTTGCTTGTTGTTAAACCTGAGCAGTCTTTTTAGCTTTTTAAGAATAAAATTATTACATCAATAGCAACATTTGCTTCTATCTGTGTAAGGTGGAGAGACCCTAAGGTGGCCCCTGATCCCAGTCTCTTGGTAATCATGCACTTGCATGATCCTTGATTATAATACTTGAGTGTTGACATGTTCTGGACTTTCATTCTGATCAGTAGAATATGGGAAAGGTGCTAGAATATATGTGATTGCATGCACATATTTAGATTATCAGAGATTGTAATATCAACTCGTTAGGAGATTTTCCTCTTTAGCCATGAAGCAGCAAGGATCCATGTTGTGAGCTGAACTACGGAAGAGACCTCACGGCAGGGGAACCAAGGGCAGCTTTTAACTGACTTCGAGCAACAGGGTGAGGTCCTCAGTCTGACAGCTTGAAAGAAACAGCAGGCGACCACCAACCATATGGGCCTGGAAGAGGATGCTTTTGCAGTCAGATTTTCAAGGGAGGCTTCAACTCTTGTGACATCTTATTTGAAATTTTCCAATGAGACTTGGAAGTAGAGGAACCAACAAAGCCAGACATAGATTACAACCCTCATAAAATGATAGAATAAATGTGCGCTATTTTAGCTACTGAACTAGTTGTAACATGTTACCCATCAATACTTAACTAAGATGCGATGGAATTAGGTGATAGAAGCTAAATTCAATTGGAAGCCCATGATATAACGAGGCTCACTGTTGCTTTTGGTTTTGGTGGATTGGGCTGGCTTATAGAACCTTCAGTGGTTCTCCTGTCCCACACTACTCGGATGCTGAAGGCTCTTGGTTATCATTACAATTACAGGTATGTTTCTAATATTTCCTAGACTAACTTTATGCTCACCTTTCTCCTCTAATGGTCCCAGATCTCAATTTTTCCTGCCTTTTGGGTTGTTTGGTTCTGTATCTAGGTCTGGATTTGTGCTGTGAATCCTCCTGGCCTTCTACCTTTGATCTCCATTGTAGCAGCGTTCTCCGGTTAGATACCTGTGGTGTCACGGGGAGACATTTCCATCTTGTTTCTATTGTATCTTCCAAGTCCGATTCTCCAGAATTCTCCTAAAAGAGAAACACATCATGATACAAGCTCTTTGAAAAGTAAAAAACTTCTAAGCAATAGTGTGAATGTTAGCACAATAATAAACATTTCTGGGAAATCTTTGATGTCATGAGGCTATTTTGAATCCTGCTCATCAATTGTGATGGCAGAGTTTGGGCCGTGGGACTGAGGAAGGAGCTGATGCTTGGCCTTTGTAATTGCAAAAAATAGTGTGCTATTTTTACATACGCTGATCTTGCCAGGTAAAGGTCTCATAGATTCTGCTGGTCCTGATGTATTTTAAACTCTATGCTTAAAGAGGTGGAGAACCCAGGTCCTAAACACCTAGGCTTGCTCTTTAGAACCATTAGGATCTTTGAGCTGGGGAATGTGAAATCTAAAATTTCTTTTTAGATCTGATGTTTTAGTTCCAGGTAATTCCTTAGTTTAGCACTGAAGAGGCAAAACGTATATTGTGAACAACTTGAATCATGCCAATGGATAGTCTAGAATTTTAGGGAAATCAGAAATAGGACTGAGCTAACACAAATACAAACCCTTCATTTCACTAACAGAAAAATGGACACTCAGAAAGGTTTAGTGCCTGGAACCAAATTTATGCAGTTAATTAATGGCTGCATCCAGGCTTGATTTCAGACAAAGTAGCCGTGATGTTCTTTGAAAGGCCATAAAGAAATTGAAGTCCGGAGGAGAAAGCCAGTCACTTTCAATTACATGAAGAAGGGGGGACTTCTACCACAGGAGGCTGGAACTGGGGACAGGAATCAGATCCAAGCAGAATCAGTTTCCATCTCCTTGTCTAGACTTGCAGGAGTCCAGATAATAAACATAGATGAAAATAGCATCTGCTAAATCAAGAGAGAGCAGGACCAAGAAGGACAAGGAGTCAGGCATAACCTTTCCCTCGGGGTCCTCTGCAGAGAAAGCAGGCCTCTTAGATGAAGTTTTGATATTGCAGGACTGCTTATTTCCTTGTTTCTGTTCTTCAACATTTAGTAAAAGGCCTATTGATTTTCATTATTTTTAATTCCAGCTCTGCCTCAGCTGTATAGTGGGGAATTAATTGAAAGGTCTTTTCTGTCTGGACTGGAGCATTTGCAGAAGATTCTAACCTCTAAGGCCAGTACAGAGGTGAAGCATGAGCCAGAGAAGGGTGCTAAGCCAAGGGAAATTGAAAAATGAAATCAGAGTTTCAGACTCAAGCATTTCTCCCTTCAGAGTGTTATTATTCCATTGCTGACTCCGGAGAGTCATTTTTGCGTATAGTCTATTTAGAGCCCAGGTAGAAGGCTGCCTTTGCCATGATTTATCGTCTACTTCATCAACACTTCCTTGTGTGTCCCATAATCCTTAACTGGATTACATGCCTGCATCCTCAAGCTGCCTTGCCTTGGAATCAGCTATGAATGAGTTTATCCATCCCACCAGAGTATAATTTTTCTCATTGTGGGGAAAGTATCTTTTCTACTTTATGCCCAAATGTCTGCCCCTCACCACCCATTTTGTATGGTTAAGATACTGACTGGAAGGTCGTAGATGTTGAGAGGAATGCATTCTGTTGAGCAGCAGCAGCATGTAGAAGTTAGGTTGTGACCTCTGATGTCACCCTGGGTTTAAGACCTGGCTCCCATGAGTGTTCAGTGTGGCTTTTGCCAAGACATTTCACTTTTCTGTGCCCCAGTTCTAAACTCTATAGGGAATCGTGTTAATGATGCTTACTTATTGGGATGGTGTGAGAGAGTGCTAACTCATGAAAAACACTTAAAGCCTGCCATTGTGGGTACCTGGACACTCTTCTGACAGCAGTTTCCATCCATAGGGCTCTGTGTTCCTTCCTCTGCAGAAGCTCAGATTTGGTTCTGTCAACAGACACATTCCAATTTCTCCCCCTGAGATTCACTTCCAAGATAGCATGCCTAACATCTCATCTACTCTCTCTCTTTTAATATGCAAGAACACCTTCTGAAGCTGGTTTTGCCTCAGTTTCTTTGATTTGCATCCTCTATGGATCCCCCAAGGTTGAACTGTAGAAACATCACCCTGCATGATCATCCATCTCTTTTCACCTTTCTTCATTCAATCCAAAAAGGTTAGGATTTGAAAGACATTGCTGGGTCTACTTTGCAATCCCAATGAGAATTCCATATTTTATGTTCTGATACACTGTGTGTATGTGTATGTGTGTGCCCATGCATGCTTGTGCAAGAGATGAGGTATGGATTCTGGTCTCTGTTGTCTCAGGTGAGGATTCTGGATAGATGCTCTTATTTCTTGTTCTGAGAGCTGGGGGGTAGAGCGTTTCTTTTGTGGGAAACTGACAGGTGACCATTACCAAGACATGACTTAAATGTGTTGAACACCTGCGGTCCTTCCTGGTCAGTGATTCTTGAAGTGTGGTGTAGAACCATAGCTTCAGCATCTTCTGAGAGCTTTTAATACATACTCAGACTCCACCTCAGGACTCTGGAATCAGAAATTCTGGGGGTGGAGACCACAATCTTTATTTCCCAAACCTCCCAGAGCCTGCCTATGTGTGCAAAATTCAGAACCATTACCCAAGTGACACTTTTCAGAGATGGTACCTCAGATGACAGAGAAGTCCCTTCCATGTGACCCTTACATACCCATATCAGATAAGGAATTGTGTGTTTCCAGAGTTATGTTTCCAAAATTCCGTGGGGACCAGCATCTTATGGTGGAACTCATTAAAAAAACTCTCTCAGATTCCACCCTTGACCTCATGAACCAGAATCTTGATGGGAAGAGCTTGAGAAAATGAATTCTGAACCAGAGTTATAAGAGAATCTTATCCACAAACTTTAAGAAACTTGATGGTGGGAGAAGTGGCTCTATGCTGGGAAGTTTTCTCTACTTAATATGTTACAGCTGAATACTGACTCATCAGAAACTATCAGAAGAACAGAATATTACCAAAGGGTCCAGTCTTTTTATCCTCATAAAATGAACAGCTCAAAGCTCTGCACAATCCAAGAGCTGCATAAATGTCTGTCCTTGCAATTGCTTCCAGACACGAAAGGCTTCAGTCTCTGGCCCTTGCCTTTATTTCTCCGCTTTTCCAGAGTCTCTGGATGATGCTAAAATGAGATGTCTTTGATACCGCTGTGTCAGCCTCTTATCAGGTCTCTTTTTGCCCTCCGGTATTCTCACGTGTGTGTCATCCTGACACTACTGTTTCTATTTTCCTACCCAGTTCCACTTATACGCTCTTAGTATTCTCCACCTAGATACTTAGTCCTGTGCTGAAAGTTGTTTCCACTTGCTCTGAAGATGAAAGTTCTACATGAGGCCCAGCCCCTCTTATTTGGCTCAGCCAGACTTCTTTAGTAGCAACCGAGAGCTGAGTCAGGCAAACTTAGGTGTAAAGGGAGGTTATTGGGAAGGTTATTAGGAGCCCTTGGAAGAGGGAGTGAGGATGACCAGATGTCAACATGGATAATTACCAGGGAGGTAGATCATGAAGACTGTAGCACAAGTCACAACACTGGCATGACCAGGCATGCTGTTGATAGCGGTGACCGCACATTCAGTAATGTCACTCTTTCGTGATCCAACCTCCAGAACCACCGACTTGCTGAATCCTGTCCACGTGTCCATTGCCTGTTGACCCAGGGCATGATGGAAAGAACCATGGGCACTTTACCTTCTCTGCTGAGAACCAATGTTTCCTTGCCAGCTCTTCCTCTGATAGGAGTTTCCCAAAGGGAGATGAGGATAATAGGAAGAGGAAGCTGGTTGTCAGAGAACCTAAAATTAATAAGCAATACTGTGCAAGTGTTCTAGCCTCTAAAATTTCAAATATTTGGGAAAAATATGTTACACAAGACTTAAAAGCTTTCTTGAACACAATTTATCAAAAAAACTTGCCTGGCGGCGGCTGCACACTGCCCTGCAGCTGAACCTAGCCCTCTCGGGCCGGCCCCTTTCCCCACTCTGTCCAAGGCGTAGTGCGTGCTGAGCTGCTGCCGCTGCAACTGCTGCAGGTCCTGGGCCCGAGCTCCCCGCTGCTGATCTGCCCTGAGGGCCGCTTCTCTGCATTCCTTGCCTCATGAAGGCACTGGTCACGTTCATCCTCTGGGGCCCTGGTGCTGGCAAGGGGACCCAATGCGCCCTCATCATGGAGAAATATGGCTACACACCTTTCTCCAGGAGAACGTCTTCGTGAAGAAAGGAAGAACCCAAGAGTCACAGTATGGCGAACTCACTGAACAGCACATTAAAAAGGGAAGATTGTGCCCTTTGAGATAACTATCAGTTTATTAAAGAGGGAAATGGATCAAACAATGGCTGCCAGTGTTCATAAGAATAAATTCTTGATTGATGGGTTTCCAAGAAATCAAGACAACCTTTGAGGTTGGAACAAGACCATGGATGCGAGAGCAGATGTATCTTTTGTTCTTTTTTTTGACTGTAATAATGAGAGCTGTATTGAACGATGTCTTGAGAGGGGAAAAAGTAGTGAAGTGATGATAACAGAAAGCTTGGAAAAGAGGATTCAGACTTATCTTCAGTCAACAAAGTCAGTTATTGACTTATATGAAGAAATGGAGAAAGTCAAGAAAATAGATGCATCTAAATCTATTGATGAAGTGTATGATGAAGTTGTGAAGATTTTTGATAAAGAAGGCTAACTAAACCTGAGAGCATCCTTGAAATCATGCTTGAATATTGCTTTGATAGCTGCTATCCAACCCCTTTTTAAGGCGGTTTTAATCTTTCAAAATTACATCTCAATTAATGGCTAGAAAATACATAGTCAGACATTAAATTTTTATTTTATTTTATTCTTTTCATCACAGGAGTAGACAATGAATTCAGGTTTAACTTCATCATAGTTATTGCTGTGTTCACCAAACAAAGGTATCAGGTAGTTCTTTGTTTTTATTAAAAAGACTATCCCTTTTAAAGTTTGTGCCTTCTGTGAGCAAAAATTTTTAGCATGCATGTTATTATCCCTTTAGTAATTACAACATGAGAGGCCGGGGATTTAACTTAGTGGTGCCGCCGCCTGCCTCACAAGCACAAGGACCTGAGTTTGATCCCCCGGTACCAAAAAAAAAAAAACTTAGCATAGTTCTCAGCAAACAGAAATTACCCAATAAATGTTTGTTCTTAATATTGATTATCTGAATCCAA
>NW_004624755.1:19923836-19986599 GCF_000247695.1 Heterocephalus glaber | reverse complement strand
TGAGAGGCCGGGGATTTAACTTAGTGGTGCCGCCGCCTGCCTCACAAGCACAAGGACCTGAGTTTGATCCCCCGGTACCAAAAAAAAAAAAAAAAACCTGTAGTAATTACAACATGCGATCTGGGCAAGGTGGCCACACCTGTAATCCCAGTACTCGGGAGGCTGAGAAAGGAAGATCATGTGAGTTCAAGGCCAGCCTGAACTGCATAGTGAGACCCTGTCTCAAAAAACGAAACAAATATGTAAATTACCACGTTAGGATTAGGAATTTCCACTTCCTTTTCTTGCAGGTTTCAAATTTCCAACCTGTTAAGTGAATTTGTGGACCAAATTTCAAAGGAACTTTTTATGTAGTCAGTTCTTGAATAAGTTATTTGGTAAACAAACTCAGAAAATAGATTGCTAGCAAAATTTTAATATTTGTCAAATAACTGACCATTTCCTAGAGAAAGATAAGACTTCTACAGCTTTTGCAAAATTGCATGACAGGCCATAGTCTTAGCTTTCATGGTTTGGGTCAGATACACAAGGGACTCAGAGCCTGACAGCATTGTCAGCTTTATTATAACTTAATCTGAGGGTGTGGGACAAGGGTCACATCTAATGTTGTGTTCTTTATGCTGTTATATGGTGTTATTCATGATTAAACTGATCAACACAATTCGTAGCAACAGAACCTTGAAATGCATGTGCTAGATGTATGCTGAAAGGATTCATTCTCACGTTAGTAACGATTCAGGTTTTGGGTTTGTTTCCTGAACTAATACAGGGTCAGGGTAAAATTAGACAAAGAGATTTAGTGGTTAAAGTGCCCATTCATATTTTATTTTCTGGAACACTTTCTTCATAGTTATGTGTTTAAAAATATTTTAAAAAATCATTGCACTTTGGTCCAAAAAATAATAAATTTATCTTATAAATGTTAAAAATAAAGGACTTTCCTTCTCTTCTCTGTCTCTTCTCGCTCTACTTTCACTGGGGAAGATGTTTTCCTTAATATTAAGAAAGTCCTGGATGAACTTGGAAGGAGACAGGGAGAAGCAACTGTGGGAAAAGAAATTGGAATGAGTTGTGTCTGTGAAAGAGGGTGAATTAAAGCCACCAAAAGTTTGCAGCAGCAAGTTTGGGTTCTGTCCATTCCATAGCCATAGTGTCCACTTATTCCTTTAGATTTGGGGGATGCGTCCAACACTTAACTCAGAAATTGTCCTATACACTTTTCTCTGTGAAAAATAGTCCAAAAGAAATTTGACAAGAAGTGTTATACAGAAACAAAATACTTATTTCATCATTATATATAACAGTCTTCAAATTGGAAACCATCTAAATAGGATGACTCTGTGCTGTGCTGAATTTGTAGTATAAAAGCTTTCAAAGCATTTAAAATTCAGAAAATGTTTTTTTAAAAGTGAACTGAGAAACATAAATGCATAAAATGTTGAGTAAAATATAACCACATTATATGGAGTAAATTCAAAGAACAAAAGCCTACACAATGAGAAAGCATGAGTTAAGACTTAGAACACTCTCACAGGGACTACTTCTAGATAACAGGCTTCTTGGTGATTTATTTAAACATACTTTTTTCATGTTTCGCATTTTTTTAATTTCAAAAATTTTCACATTGGGGTACATGAATTTCTTTATACCAAAATAAAATTAACGTTTTTTTAGCAACCTAAAAGAAAAGGTCCTTGGGCCAGGGATTTAGCTCAGTGGTTCCGCCACCTTATGCTCAAGCACAAGGATGCAAGTTCAATCTCAGGTACCAAAAAAAAAGAAAGAAAAGGTCCTTGATTAGCCATGGACCCCTCCCATTCATGGCATCTACTGAGATGGACAGTCTCTTGCTGAGGTCATCACAGGCATCAGTGTGACCTTCTTACACCCTTGTTTTAAGACCAGGGATTGTATTGCCCAAATCATAGATGATTCCTTTCCTTAGGTTTTTTTTTAATTCTTCTTTTATTCTTTTACTCTTATTCTTTAGAAATGCAGTGCAATTCCCAGGACTAGAGGCAATCATAATAAATGGATTGAAAATATCAATTTATTTTATATCCCTTGTATTAGTAACATTTATATAATACTATCCTCTCTCCTTATTCAGAGTTGTAGCTTCCATGGTTTAGTTACCTGCACTAACCATGGTTGGAAAATATTAATGGAAATGTCAACAAGTAAACTATTCATAAGTTTTAAATTGTGGGCCATTCTGAGTAGCATGATGAAATCTCACACTGTCCTGTCCCACGCTACCTGGGATGTGAATTATCCCTTTTTCCAATGTATCCATGCTGTATGTACTACCAATTCATTAGTCACATAGTAGCTGTCTAGGTTACCATATCGACTTTCAATATTTCTGTGGTTGTAGTCAAATGACTCTTATGTAGTTCCTTGTCTAATTCACCTCACTTTCTCTCATTATGTAGGCATTGTATCATTTCCTAGCATAAAAAGTAGAGTAAGTACAGTATAATAAGATATAGAGAAATAAAGTACACTTTCACAGGAAGTTTATTAAAATATATTGGTATACTCTTCTATTTATTGTTAATTATTATTGTTAATCTATTACCAGGTGATTAACAAAAAGATCAACTATTTTAGAAGTTAAACTTTCATAGGTATGAATGTTAGGAAAAAACAAGCAGTACATACATGTTTTCATGCTATTCTTAGTTTTAGGTATCCACTGGGCATCTTGGAACATATCTTCCAAGAATAAGGGGAAACCACTGTCTTGTCTTTATATTTCATGTATTATCTTTATAAAGTGTAGTAAGTCAGATGCTGGGCTATTGTTTCAGAAATCCAGCTCAGTGGCACAGGCCTCTTGGCAAGCAGGAGGCCCTGAGTTCAATTACCGGCACCCTCCACACCCCCCCAAAGAAGATGCTGGGGTATTGAAAAACTTTCTTCCCATTCCCAAACCACTGTTTATGGAGAGAAAATAATGTAAGTTTTGGCTGCAACCACTGACTACATCAAAATGAGAAATAAATATAACCATTACCATCTTGAAGTAGGTGCAGTGCACACTTCCTTCCATGTTTTTTTACTAGCAAATTAAACAACATGGACAGATATCTGCTTTAGGGACTTCGATATACTTAGTTCAATTCTAGCACTATGCATGATGTCCTAAGGAAGAAATGTAAAAATTTTGATGTGTTTATTAGTTTCGTATTTCTTTTTCTTTCAAAAATAAAGAAAAAAATGAATGCATGGTGAGTATTGGCCAACTTTGGGATTATAAAAAGGAAATTTCAACCAGAATTTTCTTTACTCTCATTATTCTAAATACAGTGGGCAGACTACAGCATCAGCACTAGTAAATGCAGATTCTCAACCTCACCCAAGACCTGTGCAGTCAAATTTATATTTCTCTCAAGATCCCTATGTGACTTATTGGCAAACTAAGCTTTGAGAAATAGTCTTCTATTAATGTAAAGCTTTTGACTTTTTCAAGTATAGCTTTCTATAGCTACCATTAATTCAAATTCTGTTTATAATAATCCTCACATCAGCTTTTACTTAGTTAATGAAACATAACAAACTTAGAAATCATTTATTGAACTCAGAAAAAAAAAGCAACTCTTTTAAAATCAGAGAAAAGTTTTGAACAGATATTTCAGGGTGATAATAATACATGATAGAAGACTCCAGCTCTCATTCCTAATTCAGAGGTCTCCACCAACGTACTGATTTACCTGACAGCACTCTGACCTCTCAGGACACAGAGTATTCAACCTTGCAGCCGCAGCAAACCAGAAGAGGAAGTTGGTGCCTTAAATTTCTTATGAGGTGGAAAGTATTTAACTCTCAACAAATGAATTCTACACTTGAGCTTTGCTGCACTCCTGTGCCACCTCCTCCTTTAGAAAACTGATCCAAAACAGAGCTTACCAGTGGTCTACTGCCCATTTTTAACTTGAGATATTTGGGTTCCACCACTCCAAGCCCAGAGGAAGGGGCTTCCAGGCCACTGTTTCACTGCTCCCAGCACAGAGGAGGTAAGCTATGTGGGGGCCAACAACACCCCACCACCATTGAAATGAGAAGATATGTAAACAAGTCTCAAAACCAAATTTCCAGATCACCTACAGCAACTCAAAATGGAAAGGAGATGGAACACTCTGATACTCAACAACCTGGACTCCCTGAACTGGCAACAAAAGAGGATATGGAAAAAATGAAATCAGAAATAATTTCTCAGATAACAGCAGAGATTGTGCCCATAGTGCAAGACATGATTAATAAATCTAGAGAGGACTTGGATAAAAAAATAGAGGAGCTGAGGAACATGATGGAATCGCAACAGAGGAAACAAACGGAATCCATAAAACAGATACAAACAGATTTCCAGGAGATTAAAAACCCCATGGAAACTCTACACAGCAGAATGAGCCAATGTGAGGATAGAATTTTAGATATAGAAGATAAGATTGCAATTAGTGACCAGGAAAAGAAAAATTGCTTCAAAATTGTAAGGGACCACAAGAAATCAATCCCGCAGCTGCTAGACAGTGCAAAGAAGAATAACATAAGACTGATTAGAGTCAATGAAGAAACAGGAGCGAGTGCAGATGACATAAAAAAAAACTGTTCACAGAAGTAATGGCAGAAAACTTCCCAAGCAGGGGAAAAGAACTTGACATACAGATAAGTGAGGAATATAGGACTCCAAATATCCTTGATCAAAAAAAAATCTACACATAGGCATATAATTGTTAAGATTCCAGAAACCCAAGAGAAGAACAAAGTTCTACAAGCAGTGAGAGAAAAGAAACAAATCACTTACAAAGGAAAGCCCATCAGAATCACAGCAGACTTCTCAATGCAAACCCTTAAGGCAAGAAAAACTTGAAGTGAGCGAAAACAACCTCCAACCCAGATTAATATACCCTGCAAAACTATCTTTCAAAATTGATTAAGAAATAAGATACTTTCATGACAAAGAGCACCTTAGAAACTTTAACTTAGAAACCAAACCAGCACTCCAAAAAATTTTAGACAATATCCTAGAAACAGACAATGAGGATCACAACCACAGAAAGTACAGCAGAATGAATCCATTGGGTATGACAAGAATTAAATGTAAAGAGGGAGAATCCAACAAAAAGATAAAGTCATGATGATGATAAGTCAATATGTATCAGTTATAACCATGAATGTTAATGGTCTCAATTCACCAATCAAAAGAAATAGACTGGCAGAATGGGTCAAGAAGCAAAATCCAACAATATGCCCCATACAAGAAACCACTTAATTCAAAATGAAACTCATAGACTGAAAGTTAAAGGGTGGAAAATAATAGTCCATGTGGTGGGAACCTGAAAAACAGGAGTAGCTATCCTCTTGCAGATCAAGTGGATTTTAAACCAACACTGACTAAAAGAGACAAAGAAGGACACTACATCATCATAAAGGGAAAAATCCAAGAGGAAGAGATGACAATCTTAAATATCTATGCACCAAACACTAGTGAGCCCAACTATATAAAACAAATAATAACAGACATGAAAAATCATATATGCACTAATACAGTGGTAGTGGGGGACCTCAATACCCCACTGTCACAAATAGCTAGATCAACTAGACAAAAAATAAGTAATGAAATATTAGAACTCAATCAAACTCTTGACAAATGAACTTAACAGATGTTTACAGAGTGTTCCACCCCACAAAATCAGAATACACATTCTTCTCAGCTGCACATGGGTCGTTCTCCAAGATAGACCAAATACTCACTCATAGAACATGTTTAAGTAAGTGCAAAGGAATTGAACTTATCCCCTGTATGTTATCAGACCATAGTGTGATGAAATTGGAGATCCATAGCAAAAGAAACTGCAAAAATTTCATAAACATGTGGAAATTGAACAACACACTTCTGAATAACTAATGGGTCACAGAGGAAATTAAAAAAGAAATCAGTTCCTATAATTAAATGATAATGACAATACAACATATTGGAATCTATGGGACACAATAAAAGCAGTCTCATGAGGGAAATTCATAGCAGTGAATACACATATTAAGAAAACAGAGTGAGCCCACTTAACCTGATGCTGAACCTCAAGGTTCTAGAAAAAGAAGAGCAGGACATACTCAAAGGTCATACAAGGAAGAAAATTATAAAGATCAGAGCAGAAATCATTCAATGGAGACTAAGAGAACGATACAAAAACCTAATGAAGCCAAGAGTTGGTTCTTTGAAAGAATAAACAAAATTGACAAACCCTCAGCCAATCTTATCAGAAAAAGGAAAGAAAAGGCCCAAATCCATGCAATTACGAATGAAAAGGATAAAATTACAACAGACCCAGAAGAAATCCAGAGGATGATCAACACCTACTTCCAGAACCTATAAAACAATAAGATGGAAAACAGAGAAGAAATGGACAGATACCTAGATATGTATGAATTACTAAAGTTGAATGAAGAAGACCTAAAAATTCTAAACAACTCGATATTAACCAATGAAATTGAAAACATAATTAAAAACTTACCAAGTAAGAAAAGCCCAGGTCCTGATGGCTTCCCTGCTGAATTCTACAAGTCATTCAGAGAGGAACTACTGCCACTACTCTTTAAACTCTTCAATGAATTTGAAAGGCAAGCAGTACTCCTGAATTCATTCCTGGAAGCAAGCATCACCTTGATCCCCAAAGCAGAGAAAGTCCCAACCAAAAAAGAGAACAATAGGCCAATCTCACTAATGAACATAGATGCAAAAATCCTTAATAAGATACTGGCAAATAGAATGGAGAAGATAATCAAGAAGATCATACACCCTGACCAAATGGGATTCATCCCAGGGATGCAGGGAGGGTTCAACATACACAAATCAATCAATGTAATACACTATATCAATAGTGCTAAGGACAAAAACCATATGATTATCTCCATAGATGCAGAAAAAGCATTTGGCAAAATCCAACATGCATTTTGATAAAAACCCTACAAAAATAGAATAGATGGTCTCTACCTCAATCTGATGGAAGCCATCTATGAAAAACCAACAGCCAATATCATACTAAATGGTCAAAAACTGAAATCCTTCACACTAAAATCATGAACAAGACAAGGATGTCCACTATCACCACTCTTGTTCAATATAGTTTTGGAAACATTAGCCACAGCAATTAGACAAGAGAAAGAAATAAAAGGAATAAAGACAGGTTATGTATAAGTCAAATTGTCATTATTTGCTGGTGAAATGATACTCTATACAGAAGACCCCAAGAACTCCACCAAAAGTCTCCTAGACTTAACCAAATTCAGTTAAGTAGCTGGATACAAGGTCAACACACAAAAGTCAATAGCTCTCCTCTACATGAAAAACAGACTCACTGAGACAGAAATAGAGCAAACAATTTCTTTCACAATAACATCTAAAAGACTGAAATAGCTAGGAATCATCCAAATGAAAGAAATCAAAGACCTCTTCTCTGAAAACTATAGCACTCTGAAAAGAGAGATTGAAGATGATCTATCAGAAAATGGAAGGACATTGCCTGCTCATGGGTAGGAAGTATCAATATAGTGAAAATGGCCATACTTCCAAAACTGCTATATAGATTCAATTCAATCCCAATTGAAATCCCAGCCATATACTTCATGGACCTTGAGAAAACAATCCAAAAATTCATTTGGAATAATAAGAGACCCAGAATAGCAAAAGCAATTCTAGGTAACAGAGACATAGCAGGGGTATCACAATCCCCAACTTGAAACTATACTACAAAGCTATTGTGATAAAAACAGCATGATACTGGCAAAGAAACAGACTTGAAGACCAGTGGAACAGATTAGAAGATGTAGAAACAACTCCAGACACACTCAGCCATCTCATCTTCAATAAAGGAGCCAAATACTCTCACTGGAGGAAAGATAGCCTCTTTAATAAATGGTGCTGGAAAAATTGGGTTTCAACTTGCCGAAGATTAAAACTAGACCCATATCTCTCACCATGCACTAAACTAAAATCGAAATGGATTAAAGATCTAAATATTAAAATAGAAACTCTGAACCAGTTTGAACAGAGGTTAGGTAGAACCCTTGAAGACATCAGTGTAGGAAAAGGTTTTATGAACAAAATCTCAGTTGTCCATGAACTAGCACAAACAATCAACAAGTGGGACTTCTTCTTACTAAAAAGCTTCTGTACAGCAAGAGAAACCACCAGCAGTGTGAAGAGACAACCCACACTGTGGGAAAAATTCTTCACCTGCTGTACAGGATACAAAGGTCTACTATCTCGTATCTATAAAGAACTTAAAAAAATCAGACCTCCCTAATTTAAAGACCCAATCCAAATATGGGCACCTGAAATGAATAGACATTTTTCAGACAAAGAAGTAGAAATAGCAAATAAACATATGAAAAAGTGTTCAACATCACTGGTCATTCAAGAGATGCAAATGAAAACAGCACTGAGATTCCACCTCACCCCAGAAAGAATGGCTGCTACCATGAAATCAACAAATAACAAATGCTGGGGGGCTGTGGGGAAAAAGGAACCCTGCTCCACTGCTGGTGGGAGTGTAGATTGGTGCAAGCACTGTGGAAATCAGTATGGAGACACCTCAAAGAACTAGGACTGGAAGTCCCATTTGACACAACTATTCCCCTGCTGGGGATCTTCCCCAAAGAATTAAAAGAATCATGCCACAGTGATATATGAACCCACGTTCATAGCAGCACAATTTGTAATAGCTAAAACTTGAAAACAGCCCAAATGCCCATCAACTGGAGAATGGATAAAGAAAATGTGTTTTTTAAAATAAAATGGAGTACTACTCATCCATAAAAAGTGAGAAATTAGAGACATTTATAGCTAAATGGATGCACATTGAGGCAATACTCTTAAGTGAAATAAACAGGACACACATTTGTAAATACCAAATAGTTTCTATAGTGTGAGAAAGTGAAAGTGTAAATAAGGACTAAAAGGTATAATAGATAATGTGAAATATGAAGAAAAGGGGCAAAGGGGAAGGGGAAGTTGGAGGGGTAGGGGAAAGGAAGGAAGGGAATGGAATTAATATGAGAAAATGAAAAAATGGAAACAAAGTCTTTGTAAATAGGGAAGGATGGAGGGGTTGAAGGGAGGGCAGGGGAAGGGGAAAAATAAGAACCAAGAGAGATTATGTAAAGGTGCAAATTTCCAATGATTAATATCATTATATTGTATACCTAAAATGTACCAATAAAATAAAATTAAAAAAAAATACATGATAGCAAGAAGTACATGAAAAGGTGTTAAATATCATTAGATATTAAAACATTGCAAATGAAAACCACAGTGAAATGATGCTACATAGCTATTAGAATGATAAAAATAAACACAGTAATAAAACTACATTATTAAGTGTTGGTGATCTTGTAGACCAGTTAGTTTTCTTATATATTTTAGGCAGGAATGTAGAATGATACATACACTTTGGAAAGTAGCTTGACAATTTCTTACAAAGATAATGCTTTATCATCACAAAATTTGACAATACTATTCCTAGATATTTGTCTAAGCTAAGTGAAAATGTGTCACACAAAACATGCATATAAACATTTATAGTAGATCTGTTACTCTTTGCCAAAACCTGGAAAAAAATATTTATATATATCTCAAAGGGCAAAACAAGGAACAAGTTACTTATATATATGATACATACAATAATGTGATCGATTCTAAAATGCATGATGAGTTATATTAAGAGAATGGAGCCAGGCTTCCATTTGTGTGATATTCTAAAAGGACAAAGCTATGGGGATGCAGAACTGACTGTGGCTGCCAAGGATTCAAAGTGAGGGTAGGTGGAGTATTTAGTCACAAAGGCATAGTAGTTGCTGTACTGCTGGGTGCTCTGTGGTCATGGCGACACTACCTTAGGTATGCACCAAATCTCATAATACTATAATTGAAAAAGTGTATTTTAATGCATGTAAGTTGAAAATAAATGTATAAAAGCTATTTCTTGCTTGCCAATGAGACATAACTTGCCCAAAGCTAAGTGCGATGAATAATACCGCACAGTGACCATGGTGACAAGGGGTTCTGGGCTCTCATCCCTTCCCACATTTCCCATCACATTGTTGTGGGCTAGTGCAGACTGCTTTCTTTGGCTGTTTTTGTCCTCCTTCTTTGATCATGCACATTTCTCTGAGCTGTGTTCTCCTCCCCTGTAAATAAGGCCTGACCTATAAAACACGAGAGGGAATGGGAGCATAGAAATTTGCATACTATAATTAAAAGGCTGTATCATGAGCTTTCTTTCTTTGGCTATGTAGGAATGGAAACAAAGGTGCACCTCTGATTCAGGGTTTGGAGTGTTGTCCCTGGGAACTGAAATGAATAAAATAGTCCCGGGAAGGCTTGGGTGCCTCACAACCTTAAAGCAGCCCTGGGATACATCCTTGAAGCGTGAAGCACCTGGCCTCACAGTTCTTCCTGGACTGGCCTCTACCTCAGGTAAGGGGACCTTTCCGGTTGGCTCCTTTCTATACAGGTGTGCAGAGAAGATAGGAGCTTGGCCCAGGGGTGACTGGCCGCTTCTTATCCACAGAATTCATCTTCATGTCTCAAACTCCAGTGAGTATGGCAGTGAGCTGGAAACCCAGGATGCACAGTCTGGAAACTAGGACTTTCTGCGGACTTCTCTGCCTTTACCTGGTGATCACCCTAACTGTTTACATCCTCACCATTACCAGAGTAGGAAATTTATAGTAAAATTCCACACAGCATACACATGGCTTACCGCATTTAACACTTTAGTATTTAGGGTCAGATGGGAAAAGAACGGCTGAGAGTTTTTTTCCTTCTTTTTGTAGGACCAAAGGAGTTCTCAGCTCTGTTCCCTCCCTTTATATTCATTTTCATTTTTGTTTTATGCAGTGCTAGGAATCAAACCCAGGGCTTCATGCATGCTGAGCAAGTGATCTCTAACCCCAAAGCTTCTCTATGCATTTTTCCATAATGGAGTTTCAGTCCTGACTTTTTCTTTTTAAATTTTTCTTTTTTTTCTTAAATTACAGATGAGTTGCATGAAGTCCACAGGTGGTAATAAGGTGGATACATTATTTAGCCTGCAAGTTACATCCTTAGTAAATCAGATTTTAAGCTTTAAACTATGCCTTTATAGTATTTGACTGTGCCACTGTTGGCATCTTGTATATAGGAGTCAAACTGCTTTGCGCATATTGAAGTTAAGGGAGAATAAATAGAGACAGTTCATGAAGTGCTTTTATTTCTTTAAGGCCAATAAAGTAATAACAAAGTCACAATGTTCAATGGGACATGAAAAGAAAATAAAAATACAAGGAGACAATGACAGTTAAAGGTAGAGTGACTGAAAATCTACTTTAGTCACATTGAAGTGAAAATATTAAAGAAACTTAGCTTTAAAACTGAATTAGACTTGGAATTGTGACCTTCATGACTTGGAGTCAGTTCTCTCCCTAGTGTGGTCTAGGAATGGTGCCTTTCTCCCCCTGACACTCATGGACATATAGAATCCACATCGCGTTCTTCTGTACTAAGCAGCTCTCGAAAAGAAGCGCACTAAGGTGCCTTGGAGACCATATGATCCAGCCCTGGGGTGGGAAATCTTTGGAAGTGTTTTGAGGTAGAGTGGCAGGCAAAAGCCAAACAAGAAAGCTGTAACTATGTCCAGGGTTACCCAGATCACCCAGAGGAGACAGCTTTAGAGGGCTCCTACCAGCCAGGCTGTAACAATCTCAGTATCAAAGGAGAGTATGCCCTACAGCTAAATGAAGTGAATTGAGTCTACAAGAAAGCCACCCATTTAGACAACATTAGTTCATTAAAATGTATAAGATGATAATTGTAGTACAAAAGAAGGATGAATGCAATTTTTACATTAGCTATGTATAATTCATAAAGACTATTGATATATAAGATGTTCTCCTTTATGAGTACATGTGTGTAGGTATCATTTTGTACTTTTTTATTTCTCTTATCCCTGTGCCTAGTAGAGAGGTAGGCAAAGTTTTCTGAAGGGAGGTAAGAGTAGCTCCAGGAGCAGGAAAGGCTGGCCCTTCAGGTCAAGGGCAGCAGACACGGATAAAGTGGACAGAGCATGAGTGCATGGACACAGACAGACCAGTCAGACTTCAGAAGGACGGGCTGGCAGCTCCGGTCCACCTCTCGTCTCCTGGAAACCAAGCCTCTGAACAGTTCAACCCATTGTATTGAGATACAAACTTATATAATGATTTCAGTTGAAAATTGAGGCTAAATGCTCCTGAGTAGTTCGTAACGGCACTGTACATAAGTTTAAAATGATTATTTAGTTTTTCATAGTCTAGGAGGCAGAGCGGTCCAAGATCTAAGGGTGAGCAGGGTGGGGTCTTCCAGGGGCTGTGAGAGAGAAGTGTTCTGGCTCAGTGGTAAACGTCTTCCTGTTCCCTCCCCTCCCCTCCCTTTCCCATTGAGCTGCATCCTCAGCCCTTTTTCTTTGTTATTTTGAGACAGGGTCTCCCTAAGTTGTTTAGTTGCCTAGGCTTGGCTCCAACTTGCGATCCTCCTGCCTCAGCAGCTCAGAGTGCTGGAGCCATGGGCATTTGCCATCAGGCCCATCCAGAAGTAGTAAATTTGATTTTTTGTATATACAGAGACCCCTCAGAACTCACATGCCTAGCAAGACTCAGGCAACATTTGGGGCAAGCAACGAATGAGATCGCAGCACCCTCGAGCCCAGAGCGGATGTGTGGTCCTTTGCATTGGGCCCTTCCCCTTCTCAAATCCCAGGGCTCCTACTGATGAATCCCCAAGTAAAACAAGGAGGCTGGCTTTCACTCAAGTGTGTATTCCATTCACTTCACTCTTCTGCATGAGTAGGACCCCGGTAGTGTAAGAATCACGACTCTGCCTCATTGGAGGACACAGGGGCTGTGACGCCTTCTTAAGGAGGTAGGACAGGGGGTGATGTTTGGCCACCAAGCTGACTCACATCAAAACCATCCCTAGAAATGCTCATTGACATTTGTATGTATGTATGTGAGTATGTTTTTTGTTGTAGCACTGAGGATTAAACTCGGGGTCCTTCTACCACTGAGCTACATTTCCAGCCCATTTTTAAGAAAGGGTTTCCCTAAGTCATCAAGTTGCTCAGGTAGAGCTTCAATTTAAGATCCTCCTGCCCAGGCTCCCAGAGGGCTGGGATTAAATGCATGTGCCATCATATCTGGCTCACTCACTCATTACTCTTGGCCCCACTGATGCTCCGTGTTTCCCCAAATGCTTGCCTTTGCTCTTCTGGACCTTTCCTGGTGCATCACGTTCCACCCCACCCTTCTCTGAGATGAATAAACATGAGAACCAGCAGACATAAGAAAATGGAAGCCAGGTTAATTTTAAACCATGAGCACTGAAAACAACTCAAAGGTGTTTGTCAGTTTTAACATGGTGCATATGACAGTGGAACAGGTCATGTTACTGATTAGTCAGTCCCTGTTATGGCCTTGCAGTATCATAAACAACAGCAATAAAATTGCATTGACAATGACTTGCTGCATCTGAGGATTCTGCATCCAAGGATTCAACCGATTATAAACTAAAAATATCTTAGAGAATTGTATGTGGCCTGAACATATACAGATGGATTTTGTTGTAATTATTTCCTAAAGAATTTAATATAACAACTATTTATATTGCACTTACATTGCATTAGGTATTGTAAATAACCTAGAGATGATTTAAAGCATGTGGGTAGAGGTGTGTTCATTATGTGTAAATACTGCACCCTTTTATATGAGGGGCTGGAGTAGCCACAGATTTTGCCAACCCTACTAGGTCCTGTAAGCAAGTCCTTTGGACACTGAGGGACTGAGGTAGGAGGTAGAGCAAAGATAAGCAAACAGTGAAAAGCTATGGGGAAAAAAGTCGGGAAACCAGAAAGACCAAGGATGACTCTGTCAGAATATCAGGAAAACAATAGATAAAGGTCAGCATGTCCTACCAAGGTCCCCAGACACACACAAAACCATAAGTCCATGACCCTGGCCTACATCTAACCTCATTTGTAGTTTTTATCTCCCCACCCATCTCAATGGGCTATGGAGTCATGACCCTTCCCCTAAAAATGTTGCATGGTCAAAACTACCTCTCCTGATAGGTAGGTCCAGTCAATGTACCCTGCTGGGCCATGACTGCTGTCAATCCCAGTTATAGATCTTCCCATAAACCCAGGAATTTAATGGACCCAGTACCTGCCCCTACCCAACCATGTGCTGTTTTCTGTGGCCTTTTCCTACCCTATGGAGTGTTCTGTTGTTTTTTTGCTTTTAATAAATCTTACTCCTGTTACTCCGTTTGACAGTCTTGCTCAATTCTTTGTTTAGGATACCAAGAACCTTGGAACACTCCCCTATAACCTTCCGTCAGTGCAGTATATCAGGCAGTAAAGTATATCTCTCTTCCTCAGCTAGGCAGAGCAGAAATGAAACTGGCAATATTAGTATATATGCTGAGCTGTAAAAACTGTGTAGACATTCCTTAATTACCTGAATGATTATAAAAATAAACATTCTATCTTCACAGAAAGGAAATAACCCATAGACATCATAAAAGAATGCTGATAAACCGTTTTCTTTTAAGAAAAAGTATGATAACATTTTATTCCCATGACAAAGAAAGGCAATGCCCGACTCTTGAATCTGTTAAATTAGTATCATTTCACTGGTGCATCAATACTTTAAGATTTTAGTTTTAAAACTGCTTTTTAGGGTTTTCAGTCATTTCAGTGTTGTCATCATTGAAAAAATAAATGTATATTTTTTTTGCAGGGAATGAACTGCCAAACTGGCATTGATTTAGAGAGAGAGAGAGAGAGAAGTGAAGGGGGGAAAGAAGGAAGGGAGGATTGAAATTGTGCAGTTGGATTCAAGAGGTTGCAGGTGGTGAGGAAGCTATAGGGTGACATCTTTTTCAGAGGGGGAAGTGAGTTTTAAAGTCTATTGCATCTGCATAGTATTTGTGAATAAATCATTCTGGAACCAGCTCCCTGTAGACCTCTTGGAGCCGTGGACTCAGCTGCAAGCCCTCAGCTCCTCCCCTCTGCCCACTCCAGGTTTTCTTCTCCAAGAAAGCTTGTGTCAAGTGGGGACTTTCACACTTCTGTGAATTCTGTCATTGACTCGCTGTTCTTCTGCTCAGGACTCAGACTGAACTTCACCTCCACCTGTCCTCGGTCTCTCGGTGGCTGGCGGATGGTGGGACATTCTCTGTAGTTCTGAGTCAGTAGAGTCAGTATGCTATAGGCACCCCTGTCTGTCTGTCTGTGTATCTGTCTGTCCTCTATCTATGTCCCCCTTGGTTCCATCTCTCTGGGGAGCCCTGGTGACGGCGGCTTGGACCCTGTGTCTGGAGACTGATTTCCCTCTCTGTGCTCCACAGCCCAGCAGGTGGGAGCCCCTCGAACATTATAACGTTTTGTCATCTTTTGTGAGAAGGAGAATGTTCCTATTCATAACTTCATTTAAGCCTCAATTGCGATGGGAATTGTCAGTCAAGAGAGGCGTACATGTTACTAGTTATTTCTTAGCCAGAAAAGCTGAGGAGCCGGAAGAGAGGGTGAGCAACTGTCCCTAAAGGAGTTTCTGGAAGGGCAAGGTGAGGTGCAGGCACCCAAAGATGGCAGCCTCGAAGGCTCACTGGGACCTGTGGCAGAGCCTGAGCAGAATGTAGACTTGCTCTGACCTCCCAGTGAGGGGCTCGGACAGCAGCAGGTGAGTAAGGGGCAGGGGACATGGCAAAGCTTCAGCTTTCTCACACTGCCATTGTCCATATTCTTCTCTTCCTAGGCTGAACCAGTGGCCTTTAGATCCTCTGGGATCAGTGTAGCCAGAGAGACCAATTGTGCACCCCTGCCTGGAAACTGAAAAGCTGCCCAAGGCTGGGCCTCAGCTCCTCTGCTGCTAATGGGCCTGAGGACTTCAGGCAAATGATTTTTCTCTTTCTGGGCCTGTTTCCTTATCAAGCATCTGAAGGTACTAAAACCAATATTCCAGCGTTGTTCTCCCCAGCAGTAAGATCCAGTTTTCAGGTAAAATGTGACCAGAAACCACCCTGTGCCAAGCACAAGCCAGCGGACTTTTTCTGCCCAGGGACAGAGCAGAGGGCAGGGCCTTGCCCTTCCGAATTCCTGCTGGGGAGTAGGAAGTCCCACCCGCTCCCCAGATTCCCATGACATACTAAAAGGAGTGTGGAAACCCTTAAGCATTTTATCTTCAGGGATCTCTAACATTATGTAAGACCACCCTGTGTCTCAGAAGAGACCACACAAGGAAAATCCTTGAGCAAAAAGAAAGCAAAGAGCTTTGTCTCTGTGATGATTACAGTGTTTGGAGTGAGGAGCAAAAGGCCCCTGGCTTGTGGCCTTCAGAGCACTTGGGCTGCTGGCCTCAAAAAGCATTGATAAGAACACCAGCCTGGCACTGTTCTGGGAAGGTGGCCATGTGTTCCCTGTGGGAAAAAGTGTTGAGCAACAGACAGAGAGAGAGAGAGAGAGAGAGAGAGAGAGACCATCTCAGTGTCTTTTCTTGATAAAGCATTCCCTCTGTCCGAAAGCTAAACTCAGCAGGAACCGGGCAGAGTGGCAATCCCCTGGGCTGTGGTTCGTCACCAGTCACCACCTGCAACTCTTCTCACTGCCAGCTCCCTCAGGAAAGGCTGGCTGGAGCTTGCTCACTGGCTCTGTTGGCCTGGAGGAATGGAGGAGGGGGAACCTGCCTGCTGGGAAGCTTCACTGGCCCTGGACTACTGGGGGTGGCAGGGGATCCATTCACTCCCTCATGCATGAGGCACTCAGGAGTAGAATAGCATCTGCATAGCGGAGGACACTCAGCGCTCAGTGGGTTCTCCCGGTGCTAAGTGCTTAGAACCAAGACAGGAGTAAGATTTCTCAGGTGATTCCATCTCCGCAAATGAGTTGCATCTGCAGGTGTATTCCCCCCAGGAGCACTCCCACTCTGTCCCTCTGATCAGCTGTTCCTACTATGCTCTGTGTAGCAGCTCTGCTCTGGGGTTCCCGTGAGATGTGCTGCATGGTAGGTTCTGGAGGACAGGCCTGGTGTCCAGGGATGGCAGAGCAGAACCGGACAACTGGGAGCCAGTTAATGTGGAGGGAATGGAGAGGGAGGGGAAAGGGGATGTGAAAAGGATCAAGATGCGTGATGCACCTGCATCGACTCCCCGTGATGACAACAATCATTACCGCCTGCAAACATGCACCGTGAGCCCATAATGTTAGGTGAAATAAATCAGACACACACGCTTAAGTGTCCCATGATTTCTCTCACATGAGAAATCCAAATTATAGATAAAGAGCAAAACAAAAGGCAGATAATAGGACCTAGGAAGGTAGATCTTTCTCCATTGGGAAGGGAATCAAGATAGGAGAGTAGAGGGAGGAGGGGAGGGAAGGGATGAAACAAATGGAGGAAGACTGTTACGTGCATGCACAAACTCCACACAAGGAACGTCGACATTATATACTGCAAACCTGTGCTGATAAAACCAAAAGGAAAAAGAAAAAATTAAAATTAGAAAGCAAAAACCAACAATGCATAGTAGTTGGAAGAATGTAGCCGTAACTACACCATACTCTGGACCCAGCTGCCGATCCGTCTTCTTATTCTTCCTCCCTAGGGCCTGGGAGACCCTAAAGTTTAGTTTCTCACCATTCCTGCTGGTTTCCACTCCTTAGAATCCCTGCCAGGACCCTATCTTCCTACAGCCGGAGGAAGCGACAACAGTCTAGATTCAAATCCAGGACCCTGCTACATCTTACAAACTGTACATTCTCTTTCTGGGCCCATGTATCTTTATCAATAAAAAGTGAAAGGGGAAACAAGATTTCCATACCCAGAGCTATTACAAAATTGAAAAGAATGTAGGTGACCTGCCTAAGACATTCCACAGCAAGGGATGGATATGTAGTAGTTGATAGACACTAACAAAATCTTCAGTGTGTTTCAACTTGCAATGCTCATTGAACTGCTGGGGAGGTAGCTTCTCTCTCTCTCTCTCTCTCTCTCTCTCTCTCTCTCTCTCTCTCTCTCTTTCTCTCTTCCCCCTCCCCCCCTTCCCATCCTCTGTATACAGTTTTTCCAGATTCATGTATTTTAACAGTTTGCTGCATTACTTTGCTGCATTTGCCCATTGTCTTCTCTCTGTATATAGATAGATGGGTAAACATACGTGAATGTGTGTAAATTACACATTAATTTTTTGTACTTCATATTATGTATGCAAACTACCAACAGGCTTCCAAAGTTTTTAATTTCTTTTGTAAACCATTATGTACATCTTATCCTTCTACTTATTAATATCTTCATGGACAATCACCAAGAATAAGAATATTCTCCTAAACTACTATAGTACCATCGCATATAGGAAATATCTCACTGGTAGAAAACTTGGAATTGCATTCGAATACGCCCTGTTTGTCAGCTGTGTGGATAATGTGCAGATGCTACTCCCTGCAGGATAGGATTGGGTCCATGCAGTAACCGTGTCTGTTCAGTCTCCTTTAATCCGGGAGGCTTCTCTGTAATTCTCAGTTCCAGGACACTGAGAGTTTTTAAGGAATCCAGGGCCGTTTTAGAATGCTCTTCAATATGGATTTGGCTGATGTTTCTTTGATTAAATCAGACTCAGGCTTTGTCTCCAGGGGTACTGCTCATAAGCAATGGTGTTTCTTTTTCTGTGCATCAATCCAGAGGCATTGACACCCGTGTGCTCCTCGTTGCTAATGTTAATTTTGATCACACTGTCAAAGTGTCATCTGTCTTCACCACTGTATAGCTATTATTTCTCCCCTTTCACCTAAGAAGAAATCCTCGTGACACCCTCTGAGATCAGGAGAGCATCTGCCCCTCCTTATGCGTCCCCCTGCTCCTCCTCACTTGGCACCTGTGGGGTCTCTTGCCCACCCACTCCTTGACAACACCACCACCCCCGGGCTTCTCATGTCGGCCTTCTGAGCTAAGAACCCTGAGTAGGAAGGCAAGACATCCAAGGACAGAAGTCAGGCTAGAGAGATCTGGCCTGCAAAGGCTGGAAACACATCCAGGGGTAAAAGCAGGGAAAGGAAGAACTTTAAACACGAGGGAGCAGAAGAAAGCTGCAATTAGAGAAATCTCAGTGGTGTAGGAAGAGCCTGGACGTAGCTGCCCACGGAGATAAGTGCTGTCCTGCTTGAGCCACATTCAGATTGGCCAACTAGGAAAGTCCCTCCCCGCTGCTGGTCACCCACAAAACTCTGATGGTCTTACTTTTCTCACAGGATTTTCCTGTGTTTTCAAGTGCTATGGAGTGTAAAGTGTCAAGCACACTGCTAGCTTCATGGAAGTGCTCATTAAATGCCCCTTTCCTCTCCTTTTATGTGTTGAGACATTTCCATGGAAACTCACCTTTCTGCTTTCACTGAGACCCCTTTAAAATTTTTGCAATTACTCCAAAGGCTCCATTTTTTAAATCTGAAATGAGAAATACTAAAGGTAATAATATACCAGATTTTCTAATAAAAGTCAATTAAATGCAGGCTTGAAGCTGCTTCAGAACTCAATGAGGAGGTCTTAGAGATGCTTATATTTCAAAATCATTTTCATTATTTTTGGTCAATTAAATAAAACAAAACTAATTATTTTCCACAATGATAATGATATTTCACTAGAATATAACAATAATAATTGCTACTTTGGAAATTGGATACTTAGTATTTTCTGGGCACTTGGCCAATTGCTTTACTTCTAGCCCTCCCACTGCCTTATTATGTTGGTATTCTCTCCATTTTACAGATGAGGATACTGAGGCTCCGTGTGCCAGAAGGTGGAAACCAGGAAATAGTGTTCTCTGTCTCCAAAGCATAGGTAATCTGTGGCCTGGGTTCTTGACAATGATTTCAGTGAGATGAAATGTCATGTTTCCCATGTGCTTCTGAAATTGGTTTATCATAGTTGCAAATGCAACCAGCCATGCATGTGAGACAGGGATGGTTACTGCTCAGCAGATACTTCATGTATTCTCTTTCACATTCCATTCTTCCGTGCCATTGGGTTGAGGCCAAGTGGCTGCTGGCCAAATAACTGTAAGAAAAATGACACATGTTACCTTTGCCAAGACAAGTATTAGCTGATTTGCTTGTTTCTTCTCTGTCTCTCTGTGCAGAAGTGATTTCAGAATCATCGTGGTGGGATGGCTATGACATGAAGATCTGTTGGATCTCTGGGTCATTGAATAAAAAAGCATCTCACTCAAAGAGCATTAAACTTTGTGTGTAGAAGAAACTAACCTTTGTCACATTAAGCCACCATAATTGTGATGTTTATTTGTTACTGCAGCATAACCTAGCCTACCTTGACTAATGCAACAGTGAATCCTTTCTGATCTCCATCTGTCACAGGAGGGATAAGACCATCATTATTTGGGGAGCAAAGGAGGGTAGGCGACTTCCTTTTTCATCATCAAAGTGAAAATTTAATGACAGGAATTTGTAACTATTTTTAGTCAAACCAAACATAGTTTTGTTTTTCTGAAACAGAAGAAAGGTAAAGAGGAATCAGAAAAACAAATTAACAAAAATTTTAAAACTTTCTTCTTGTTTTTTTTAATGGAGGCTTAGGTAGAGCTAAATGAACAAATTCTCTGCTTTAAATCAGATGAGTAGAGGTAAAATCATTTGCAAAAAGAGGTAGGTGCACACTTGAGATTTTGTGTTTTAAATATAACGTTCTTGCAAAAAGCATCTGCAGACATCAGAATCTAAAAGAAAGGAATCCCAACTAATGAGATGCAGAGTAATTAGAGGAAATCATTTTTAAATCACTGTAGGTTTTTATTTCTGCACTTGAAGGCCAGGTTTTGTTGGAATCTTATTAACAAGATGGCAATGCCTAGATAACTAAGACTGATAAGGAGCAAATACAATTTGACTGGAATCTGCTACAAACACTACATGTTTTGAAAGATTACTATAAGTGACTTTCATATTTGTGTAATTTTTGTATAAAGTAAGTTTTTGTTGGACTATAAAAATATTTTTCAATTTCTCTCGAAGAGAAATGGCAAAAGAGGTTAATTAAAAGTCAATGGAAGACTACTTAGGCACTTAATATGTAATTTCTTGAGCTTCAAACTTAAATAGCTCAAAACTACAAAAAATAGCTGACTATAATAATTCATTCCCTTCTTCTTTAAACAGCTTTGTGTTTCCTTGATTTGATTTATAATTGCATCCCCAAAGTCAGTGAAATCCTAGCTGTTGAATAACCTGCCCCATTTGAATGAATGAATGAGATTAAGTATCCAAACAGAGTTAGCGGGTACAATGGGGTTCTTTTCTGATCCCTGAAACACTAATTACAGGATGACTCTAAACTCTGGCATTGCTGATGTTATCTCCTTTGCCTCTCTGCCCCAATCCTGCCATCTTTGCCCTCCCTGTGTTGGATTAACTAGCTGTTACACATCCACCAGAGTCCTACGAATTCTTTGCGACCCAATTCAAGCTCTTCTTACTTTGAGAAGCCCTCCCATACTCTGATGGCTTCTCCCTCTCTTGATTTCCTGTTATACTTTTCAGGTCATCTACTCATCATTCCAGGAAGTTTGTGTTTTATGTTTCATTGTTGATTATGATTAATGATCTTTTTGTGATTCTATGCTGTTATGGACTGAATGCTTATGTTCCCTCAATCTTAAACTGAAGCCTAAATCCTTAATGTGATGGGACCTCTGTGGGTAGTTAGATGAATACCCTACAACTAGGACTGGTGCTTATAAAACACTAAAGAAACTAGATATCTCTGCCTTCCACATGCTCACAGTGTGGAGTCAGCCATCTGTAAACTAGAAGCGGCCTTTCCCAAGAATCTGACCATGCTGACCCTCTGATTTTAGAATTCCATCCTTCTGAACTGTGTGAATTATACATTTATTTTTCAAGCCACCCCATCTGTAGGATTCTGTGACTGACCTTGGACTAATTAAGGCAGATACCTATCTCTTCCTTTACACTGTAAATTTCCTGGGATTAGGAACATTCCCAGTCTCTTGCAATGCTCCCCTGCATTGGCTAGGTAGCAAAGAAAGGGTAAACATTTCTAGGCTGTGTGTAATTCAGATCTAAGTTCAGCTCCATCTCCAGTAACAAGTTACTCTTCCCATGAAGAGGAGGAGAATAAGCACATATTCCAGCTCAGGAACAAAGTCTCCACGCACAGCCTCTTCAAGCTATGGGACTGAATGGAGCTGAACTAGGCAGAGAGTTCTAGGGCCAGGAAGAGAATCCTTAGCTGGGTTTCCTGTTATATTAGAAATCCAAGATATAAATGAGGAGCAAATAAAAGATAGATAAAAGGAAGTATGGAGGTAGATCTTTTTCAAATGGGAAGGAACTCAAGAGATGGAGAAAACATACAGGCAGAGAAGGAGAAGGAGATGAAAAAAGAATTAAGATGTGTTATATACAAGTACCAACTCCACACAAGGAATACAATCATAATGTACTGCACACATGTAATAATAAAAATGTAACACAGAAACAAAACTAAAAATGTGATTAACAGAAATTTTCAGTGTGTTGTAAAAATCAAACATTTCTTTTTTTTTTTTTTTTTTTGGTACCGGGGATCGAACTCGGGACCTTGCGCTTGTGAGGCAGGCACCGGAACCACTGAGCTAAATCCTCAGCCCAAACATTTCCTTATTGATATTTAAAATTAACTTTGGATATGTTTTACACAGAGTAAAAGATTTTCACAATTGCTAACAGGTTGTACTCATTATGGACAAGCTGCTGGTGGACCACAGCAGGGGAGCCTTATGTTTTGCTTTCAAGATCAACTACCAGAAGTTTCAAGACTTTGAAAGTATTCTCCTGGCTCTAAGCTATTTTCCATATTTCCCATCTACCTGGAACCAGGATGGCTCTTTTGTCAAGAGTTTTCTTAAAAACAAAAATATTTACCATGGTAACTTCATGGATCTGCTACAGTGATAAGAGGCAAAGAGAGAACTTTTTCTAACTTTCTTCCCCATCCAAGCTAAGTTGATTTTTCCTATCAGATGCAACCTGCCCTTCTATTGTTCTAACATCTGTCCTCTGCAATTCCTCACCTATTGTCCTTTTTTGTAATGTAAGCTCTACAAAGGTATCAACCACATTTATCTTGTTAGCTGTTGCATCTGTCACGCCTACCACAACGCTGTGCCACAGAGAGGACTCCTAAAGATCTTGCTAATAAAATTGAAACAGCCACCAGGCTTAGGCAATGAGGAAGGAGAAAGCTAGGCAAGCCATACAGTCTTGACTTAGACTGATATCTGTAAAATTTCTAACAGTATCAAGGAAGAGATTGGCATTTATACTACAAATCTACCAGGCAGTATTTACAGTATCCAATTTTTAGTAGAAAAATTATAAACTGTTTTGACTTCGCATTTTGTGGATTAATTTTCATCTCTTTTTTCCCTAAAATTATGTAGCATTGCTCCTGACATTCCCCTAATACACAGGTTGTTTTATACTAAAATTTTCCTTTAAAGAAACTGTTTTTTAGTGAAATATCTATCTGGATCTCATGACCCCTACCTAATCATTGTTGTCAAGTTTTAGTCCAAGAATGGATACTAAGATTTATACCTTCACATTATATAAGGAAGCTATCACTAAAAATTGTTAATATTGCCTTAAAAAGTTCATAGCTGCATATTATTTCATGCCAGACACTGTGTTAAGTAATTTAGATCAATTACTGGAGAGTCACAACCCTCGTCCAAGGTCAGCACTATTACTGTTCTAATTCATTAATTTATAGACCAGACGTTTATTGGGTTTGTGCCATGTGCAAGGCACTGAACTTAGTACCAGGGATATAATGGGGAATGCAGTAAGTATAAATTCTCTTGGAAATTTCATTCTAACAGAGGAGAAAAGAGAAATGAGACAAACACTGAAAGTATCAATTATTTTATATGTTAAGAATGTTATAAAAATACAGCAGGGAGGTGAAAAGGAATTTTAGGCAAAGCAATTTTGCATGGAGAGCTCAGGGCAGGTGTTGTCGTCTGGGGAGTGTGACCATTAATTGTGATATATCAATTTTATTTGAGTGAGAACCACCTAGCAGATGTGAGAGTACACTTTGGATGACCCACCTTGGATGTTGGTGGCCCCAACCACACGGCAGGAAGTAAGAAGGGAGGGAGGGAAGAGGTCCAGTTTTTGAAAAGCTTTAGTCTTTGGACATTGGCCTCCAGTGTCTCCAATCTTCTAATGCAGACACAGGCTGGTGGGTCTCCAGTGAGCTTCCAGGCCTTCAGCTTTGGTTGGCGCTGCATCCTGGATTCCTCTTCTTCTGCAGCTTCCACCTCCTTGGGCTGAGCACCTGCCGGGTCCTCTGGTGCTCGAGTATGCAGACGGCCATTGCAGATGCTTCTGCCTCTGATCCCATGGTCTGCCTTTGTGGTCTCTTGGGCCTCTGATCCTGGAAGCTGTGTAAGAAATCCCCTGGTGGTATCCACATGCTTTATATTGATTCTGTTTCTCTAGAGAACCCTAAGCAATAGAGGTTATTATAACAGAATTCCATAGGCAAAATGCCTCATAAAAACCAGAAATTTGATTTTCATGGATGTGAAGACTTGGAAGTCAAAGATTAGGGTCCTGGGAGGTTCAGTGTCTGGAGAGGACACATTTTCTGGTTCACAGATGCTGGCTTCATATGGTAGGAAACCACATAGCATCTCTCTGGGGCCTCATTCATCACTGCATTAAGGCCATTCATGAACAAATTTTTGCCAGCTGTTCCTCAGATATATTCTAATATCTGGAACCTATAAAGAAGTTTAAAAAATTAAATCTCCCAAATTTAAAGACCCAACCCAAAAAATGGAAAGCTGAAATGAAGACATTTCTTATATGAAGAGGTACAGATGCCAAATAAATACATGAATACATGTTCGAAATCACTGGTTATTTGAGAAATGTAAGTTAAAATACTGAGATTCCATCTTACTCCAGAAAGAAAGGCTACCAAGGAATCAACCAATAACAAATACTGGCAAGGCTGTGGGGAATAAGGAATGCATTTCCATTGTTGGTGGGAGTTTAAATTGTTTCAACCACTATGGAAATCAGTATGGAGATTCTTCAAAAACTAAAATTAGAGGTTCCACTTGACCCATTTATTCTCCTTCTTGGAATCTTCCCTAAAGAGTTAAAAGCATAATATTACAGCAATATATGCTCATATTGTTTATAGCAGCACAGTTTGTAATAACTGAATCTTGGAAAAAATGCAGATGCTATGAATGGATAAATAGATAAAGAATACATGGTTTTTATATACAGTGGAGTACTACACTACCACAAAGAAGGATAAATGAGACATTCTTAGGTAAATAGATGCACTCGAGAATGTAATTTTAAGTGGAATAAATCAGCCACACATGTTTAAATATAGCATCGCTTCTCTTGGGTGAGAAACCCAAATGGTAAATTAAGGACCAAAATGAATGATAGGTATTGAAAAATAGGAAGAAAATGTTCAAATGGGAAAGGAAACAAAGGAAGTGGGAGAGGGAAGGGAAGGCAAGAAATAGGAATAAAAAATAAATTAAAAAGAATTGGAAGAAAAAAGTTTTGAAAAGAGAGAGGGGAGGAAGGATTGAAGGGAAAAGTGAGGAATGGGGAAAATAATTAAGATGTATTATGGACAGGTACAAATTCCTTGTGATGAAAGTGATCATTATGTGTGCCAAAAGTGTGCCGATAAAATTAATTAAGGTCAGAGTACATTGGAATAAGGTAGTGTGGTGAGAATAAAAAGGGGGTGAAATGGGGAATTTGTGAAGAGTATGCTGGATCATCCAAGGCCTTGTAGGATACTCTGAGGCTTTAAGGTTTTGTTTTGATTGCTAGAAGATGCTGTTGGAGTCTTTTCTGCAGAGAACAGTGATCTGGTTTACATTTAAAAGGATATTCTGGCTGCTATATTGGGAACAGATTGAATTAAGGAAAGGATAGAAATAGGAATTCTAAATAGGAGGCTGTTGCATTGCGCCAGAAAGGAAGATGTGGTGGCTTAATGTGGCAATGGTGCAGGTTGTGTGTATTTCCAGATAGAAACCATAGGATTCATCAGTGGAAGAGAATACGGGTTATAAAAGCATGAGAGAAGTCAGATATGAAACCAAAGTGTTCGCTCTGAGCAACTCCAAACATGTAGTTGCTGCTTACTGAGAGGGAGAGGTTGAAGGAGGTAAAGGATCTGAGAGAAAAGAACAAATCTGCAGTTGAACACGTTAAGTCTGACATTCCTAGTGGATATCCAACAGAGCTGTTAAGTGGCTCGGGACTGTGTATCTGGAGTACAGAATGTTGCCTAGGGCAGAGAAACAAATTTGAGTGTTCAAATGCAGAGGACCATAATATTGATTATAAAGAGTTAACCCCACAATTGGCTTGTTTGGTGAAGTAAAAATGGTGGAAGCCTATGTGCCAATATCAGAGTAACTGGCACCCAAATTCTGTTTCCACAACTAAAACCTTCTTAACTAGAAGGATAGTGTTTTAATTACAACCATATATTTTGTGTACTCTATTCCTAATCTGAGAATGTTTTCTCTTCTCCTTTATGAGCCTTGTTTACATTAATTTCCATAGAAACTGCACTAGTCCTGCCCTTGCACGTAGCTCACCCTTACGCCAATTGATTGCCTGTAATAATGAGTGCCTGGGACTGGCCAGCGCCTTTGTCAGTTGCACCAGCATTGGTCATCCTGGCACCCTGATGGGAAGAGGGTGTAAAGTACAGGAAGATGAGGTCACTTAACTACAGTCACAAAGCAAGTAGGTGGGTTCGAACACAGCCAGCCTGACATGAACATCTCATCCTTGCTGTCCATGTTTGACAGTGTCAAATAGCAAATTAACTTTGATTTGTCCTTGTCTGCAGAACTCACATGAAGCAACTACTACAGTTGGTTTGGGCTGATCTGCGCTGATTCAGTGCTCCCCTACTTTACTGTCCTTTCCAATTCTCCATTCTCAACCAAACACATTCCATGCAGTTGATGCCTGAGCTGAACCTAAAAAGAATCCATGGTTAACTCCATGATATTTCCTCTTTGTGAAGCTTCTTCTGGTTCACTAGCAAAAGTAATCTTTGACACTTCTAAATTTTTACAGCATTGTCTGTACTTTCTATCTCCTACTGTAAACACTGGTTCCAGCCCTCCTTTATGACAGCATCAGCTCTTGACATTGCTATGATCGCTAAGAGACTCAACCCCCAATGTGGGAACTATGGCCTGCTCTTCCATGCTCCCTAGCCACAGGACATCACTTCCTAAATTGCTCTTCTTCTTGGAATTGTTGCTTTTTTCTATGATTCAGGCAGAGAGACCTCTTTGGAAACTTTTTCTTCTTCTGCCTCCTATAATTTCATCTAGACAACTTTCCACTGTGCTCCTACTCACATTATATCAGCGGCTTTCAAGAACTATTTTTTTTGCTTAAATTCTTTTATTGGTACATTTTAGGTATACAATACGGTTACATTTATCATTGGATGCTTGTATTTGTACATGATATATCTTGGTTCTTATTTTTTCCCCATTACCTGTGCGGCCTTCACCTCCTCCACCCTTCCCTATTTACAAAGACTTTGTTTCCACTTTTTCCTTTTCTCATAATTTTTCCTTTTCCTTCTTTCCTTTCCCCTTCCCCTCCCACTTCCCCTATCCCTTTGGACCTTTTCTTTCTATTTCAAATTATCCATTATTCATTTTAATCATTTTAATCCTTATTTACACTTTCAGTTTCTCACACCAGAGAAACTATTTGGTATTTACACATGTGTGTTCTATTTATTTCACTTAAGAATATTGCCCCAATGTGCATCCATTTAGCTATAAATGTCTCTAGCTTCTCCTCCTTTATGGTTGAGTAATACTCCATTTTATAAGAAAAGCACATCTCTATCCACTTTCCAGTTGATGGGCACTTGGGCTGTTTCCAAGCTTTAGCTATTACAACCAATAACAAATGGTGGCAGGGGTGTGGGGAGAAAGGAAACCTTCTCCATTGTAGATAGGGGTACAGACTGATCCAACCACTGTGGAAGTCAGTATGGAGATACCTCCAAGAACTAGGACTGGAAGTCCCATTTGACACAGCTATTCCCCTGCTGGGGATCTTCCCCAAAGAATTAAAAGAATCATGCCACAGTGATATATGTGCACCCATGTTTATAGCGGCATAGTTTGTAAGAACTTTTGCTGACCTAGATGCATTGTACAACATGCTTTGGTACACAACTTACATATAACTCCACCTCACAGACTCAAGATACAATTGGTTCACTATGCTCCTCCATCTTTGCTGCTGTCCAAACCATGCTGATATACTCTAGCTTGTTTCATTCCTTTAAAAAAAAAATGCTGTCTGCAACCCAGTGAATTGATTTAATGACCTGCCAATGGGGCTGAACATGCAGCATGAGAAACCCTGCACCCTGTGGACCTTCAGAAATACACTCAGCTCACAGGGCTGACATCATTAGTATTCTTGTCTCTTTCCCCCTGGCAGGCAGTAAACTCCAAGGGCAGGGATTGCATCTTATTCTTACTCTTCTGTTTTTGTACCAGTAAATGTCTGAGAAATAAATAAGTAAGAACACATGTGCTCCGAAGCCCTGACAATCACTGACTTGGAGTTTGAAAGTGTAACCAAACTCCTAGCATTCTGAAATGTTTACGGTTAACTGTCCAGAAGCTCTCCCAGGGTCAAGGCTGTGCCCTTCCATCATATGTCATGAGTGTTGGTTGGCGCAGCAGCTCCTCTGTTCTGAGATGTTCTCTTTTCCCACTTACTCTGTGTCATGGGCATGGATGCACTGTGGTCCCACGCATCTGCTTTTCTGACCTCAGGTGAGGATCCAAGAGTGGAAGCCAACACAGATAAGCCAGTTTCTACACCTCTGGCCAGACCTGTGTGAGTCAGTTCCTCTCCTGTAGTGGAAGATGGTTTCTTTTTCTTTTTTTTTTGGTACTGGGGATCGAACTCAGGACCTTGTGCTTGTGAGGCAGGCGGCGGAACCACTGAGCTAAATCCCCGGCCCGGAAGATGTGTTTCTTACTGTGGGAGCAAACCAGACTGCAGCAAGGGGGGAAGGGTGATGTGCAGAGGTCACAGAAAAAGAGGAGCAGAGGTATAGCGCATGTCTTTGGAGTGTTCTTGAGCACCTGAATCTAGTTTTCTTAAAAACCAATAAATTCCTACATTCTTCCCATTAGGTTAGTCAACTGTCAAACACCAAAAGATGCTTCCAGTAAATTCTCTTCCTCTGGGACTAGAGTACCTCTAATACCACTGAATTTTGTCAATTTGATGTGAGTTCCTCTCACTGGGACACAAGCCTCAAATCACACATGTGACTTCTCAAAGCACCCCAGGCAAGCGTGCAAGAGGTGAACAGTGATGATGCCTCTGACTAGGACACTGTTCAGGACACTGTCACCACCTCAAGGGCGTTAGGAAAGAGGCCACAGACTGCTTTAACTTGAGTGCAAACATCCTTCAAGCCAAGAAACCTTCCAAGGTTGTATCAAATAAGGAAAGTAACATTTTTCTTCTCTCTTGTAAACTAGCAGAACTTCTAAGCACTTTCTGGATTGTTTTTTTGCCCTGCTTTTCTTCATTTATAAAATCAATACAGTCTTAAGTTTTGTTGAGAAGATGAAATAAAATCATGAATGTGAAGTATATAGCACAAATTATCATCTTGAGGTAACCATTTAAATATAGCTCTTCTAATATTTTTCTTATAAAATCATGACACAGACCTCTAATGTTTAATTACCTTGCCTTTTAAAAGGTAAATTCTTTATAACCTACAGATTTCCTGTCTCTCCCTTGTCCTTTTTATTTTGTCTCTTCTGCTTTGCTGATTGCTCAGTCTCCTGAGGATTTGAGTATTTGGTTTGGTAATAAATAGTAATAATGACACCACATCAAGTAAAGATGGTTTCATTTTTAGAGAAATAAAATGACATGTTAATGGCCCAACATGACACTAGATGATAAATATTTTCCTTGATGAAGCATCTACCACCATTAACCATTACAGACTCACAAAATTCCTCCTCTTTGCCAGAGAGAAAATGAAGTAGCTTGTTCTGTCAGGGCCTGATGCTGAACTGGCAGTAAAAATTGAATTTCTGAGCCTGCCATGTTTAGCAGTGGCCAGAATCTTACTGGGAGAGACAGCAGGTTGTGACTGCAGAATTTGGCTTCTCATTTCAGCGTATTTTTCTAGAGAACTTGGGATTCTACCTTTGAGGCCTCATAGGACCTCTGCAGCCCACCAGGCCTGATTTTGTCAGCTAGAAGACAACCCTGAGCTCAACACAAGCACAGGGTTCTGCACGGGTGCTGGCCTGGGAAAGGCTGGAAAGTGGGGAGATCAGCACCATTCCTCATCTTCCTCCAGTACCTATCAAATTCCCACATCTAGAAAACCAGTGCATAGAGTGGCATTCAGAATCCAAGTACTGGGCTGGGAAGAAAGTTAAATATAAGGTGTAGCCAGGATGCCCTGAGGAACAAAGATGAATCAAAATCACTTGTGAGGATTTTATAAAGTTATTGAAGCACCTCATAAGGAGAATATAAGAATTAATATGGATGCGGGGAGCTCTGAAGTCATTCTATTTGCAATTAAACCATCCTTCAGATAATTTTAATACACTACGGTCAGTGGTCAGTATCACTCTTAAAAAGATAACTTTCTGCCATTCATTATCTCACTTAAAACCCCTCCTTATACACTGGCCAGGGATTCAATTACACTGTGCTATCTCTCAAAGAAGAGGACTGGAATGTAGTGCCTCTGATCTCTTGATCAGCTCTTTATCTAATAATGTCCTAACATTCCAGAGACCAGAAACCATCAATACACCTCCATCAAATCTCCCTGTGCCCCAAGGAATGGTCTACTCTGCAGGGATTTATAGAACTATGAAACTGGAAGACAACTTGGAGTTTACTCAGTACATTCAATTCCTGCTTCCCCTCAGACTCTGAAATTAAGATCTGCTATGGTTTGTATCTAGATGTCCCCCCCCCCCAAAGCCTTATGCACTCACAGGCTGGGCTTTTCAGAGGTGGCTGCATCTAAGGTGTGTAAAGATGGATTAAAGGTGTGTGATAACTAAATCAGTCCACTGATCGGATTAGCATACTTCTAAGTATGAGGAAGGGGAAGGCCCACACTGAATGTGGGTGACACCAGAGAATAGGATTATAGCATGGATGGGATACAAATCTGGAATGCTCACTGCTTGGTGTCTCATGCCTCCCCTGCCATGGACTGTTTCTCCTCTGCAATGCCCCTCTGCCATGCCACCCTGTCTTGGAGCCAGCCAGCTATGGACTTAAACTTCTACAAACTATGAACCAAAATAAACCCTTTCTCCTCTAACTTGTGGGTGTCTCAGCAATGAGAAAGTAACTAAGACAAAATCCAAAGGAGAAAGTGGGTTCTTCAAGATAAACAAGTAGAAGAAATCGTAGTATTTAAGTAGACGAAACTGAGTCAGTTTTGTATTTATATGATGAAATCCCTCACTGCTGGCAAATGTCTTCTTCATGAGAAGATCAATAATAATAGGAAAATCACTTGCTGCTCTGCTGTACAAGACTCTGCCTTCTTTACTGCAATCCCAATATCATGCTTGTCCCAGGAAAAAAAGTCACCTCCTTTGAAGAATCCAATGTATAAGTACAGAAGAACGAGTAAATATTCTATGGTAAAGCTACTGAAGAGTGCATTCAGCTATTACAGTGTTCTTTATACAGAATTTATAAAAAGAATAGCAATAGAAGGAAGCAGCAGCAATCAAACCAACATTAATAAACTGGATATTTTGGCATTTTGTTTTTCTTCCCTCCAGTAGGCAGTCTTGTCTGATAATAGAACACATTCTCTATTTGGAAAATCCTTCCTCTCCCATTCTCATCCTGTTGCCTGAACAAGTGCGTAAGCTGGTGACCCACGACTGGAGTGTTTATTTTCTCGGTGCCACTGTGACAAAATTATCACAAATGTAGTGATTTATGGCTCTGTCTACCAGGCAGTCCAAAATTGTTCTTCTGGCACTAAAATCAATTTGTCACTTGGCAGCAACTACTTCCTATTGGAGGCCCCAGGAAGAAAATATATTCCTTGTCATGTCCGGCTCGTACAGTTTGCTGGCTGTCCTTGGTTTGTGGCCACATCATTAATTTTTGTTTCCATTGCCGCATTGCCTCTGTACTCTGCATGCTGACCCTCCAGTTTTCCTTCTATTAGGACTTTTGTAATTACACGGGGCTCAGCCAGTAATTCATGCTCATGCTAATCTTCCCATCTCAAAATATTTACTTTAATCACATCTGCAAATCTCCTTTCACCATGTAAGGTGACAAACTGAGATTCTAGTGTGCTATTACTCAGCCTACCATAATTAACCAATCCAAGCAGCACATTCCTTCACCAACAGACTTGTTTCAGGAAACAGGTGGCAGAGTCAGTTGGATCAGGGGGAATCCTGGGACTGCACTAGGAGGAAAAGGCTCCCTCTACAGGCCTTGGCATGTGGGGAGGTAAGCTGTCACTGACACCACTAGAAGCATCCAGCCCCTGTGGACAGCACCTGACTGAGCAAGAATCACCCCATGGACAGAGTAGCTGGCTGCATCTACGTTTAGACTTGCCGTTTTGAAAGCAAACATATTTCTATTTGCTGAAATCTAATTTTTCCTTTTGTCATTTGCAGTTAAAACCAAGTCCTGTTAGTTATGAATAATAATATTTTCATTGAATTTTTCTTCTCTGCCTAGCACCCTGCTAAGAGTTTTACATGAATTATCTCACTTTATTTTTATGCTACCCTCTGATAAGGTGGTTGCTTTTATTGCCCTCACTTTGTGTGTGAAAGTTAAGCCTTTAAGAAGTTGAGTGACTGTTTCAAAGAAACATTTGATTTATAGGGAAGCAGAGTTATCACAGTCTCTTTTCTGAGGTTTAATCATTCTGCTAAAAAATGCCACTGTGATGTTAAAAGCAAGGACTGGATACAATTTCAGGGTCTGTGTATCTAAATTGTAGCAAGAATAGGGAACCATATTGCAGAGGTTGCAATACCTTTAGGGGAACACTAGGATGCTGGTTAGTTTTTTAGTGTGTCCTAAGTTTTCCCTGATTATAGTTTGTGACCTTTTTAACGGAAACTAGTTTTTACTTAGCTAGAAATGACATCTTCCTGTGCAAGAACATGTTTAAGTGTTGGTTCTGTGATCACAAGAGTGACAGGTAAGATTTTGAAGCCTAGTTCAGCATTCCCTTAATTACTGCCTCTGCCCTCATTCTTCCTGGGGGTTGAGCTGGAAGTTCTATATGCATGACTCAGCCATCCTGCTGGTGACTAACGGAAAATTAAAAAAAGAACTTATTGGTATGAGTATCAGACAACGAGGTCTGTGACACATGTAACTATCATTGAGCTTTGAAAATGAAATTGTTTTCTAACAAATAAAACTGAAATACGTGTGTATATATATGCACATGCGTATATAAAGGGCTGATAAATGCTTTCATCAGGAGAACTCTTTCATCTTGTCTTTCAGACACTGCCTTGGTTACAATTTCTCCATCTCAGAGTGTCATTACCTTGAAGTGTCATGAAGTTGGCATTTCGGGCGCAGATACTGTGTACCAGACATAGTGTCAGGTAATTTAATCACATGGTCTCATTTTAGCCTCACCACACTGTATGAGGTGGAGAAAGCTTTATTTTACAGATAAGGTGCCTGCAACTAAGAGGTTATGCAATTTCTGCAGGGTCACGGAGCAAATGAGCGTGAACGCTGAGATGGACTGGGCTCTGTCCAATCTCCAAACACAAACACACCTTTCCCGTCACATTCCTGCGTTTTCATCTCTGAAATCCCAGAGTTGTACAGTGCTCATCACATGGAGTCTTGCTCAAGTGCGAGCTGTCTTGTGTCATTCTTGTGTTGTTTTCCTCGTATTTGTTATTAGTGGACAGCTTTGTGTTTTACAGGGCACCTCCTACTGCTGAGTGAGAAGTAACTCATGCTCACAGGAGTTCAGAGTCATATTTGAAGTTAGACTGCAGCCTTCTGTAACCTTGATAGCGGGTAAAGTTAGGTAATCTTGCTAAACTCTGGTTTCTTGGGAAAAATAATCGCATCTTTGCTGGGTTGCTATGGGCAGTCAGTCAAGAGATGCATACAAAGCTGTCAGTGGAGACTTGGGGTCGACTTCCTCATTCTTTCAGAAGTTTGGAACAATTTAGTAAATGTGGTCTGATGGATTAAGTAAACTAAATTAAATGTAAAACACTTCCTTTCGAGTCCCTAATCTCATTCCTCTTTGCAAAGAAGTGTACACAAGACAAGAAATAACTGATGCTCTGATGAAAATACCCCATCTTTCTGGAAAGATAGAATTCGTGTGATAGATCAGAGCCCGTGTGGCAGGTTTCATTTTTATAGTGTCGTGAGTGGCACATTTTGCTTCTCTTGTTTGCTTTTATCTTGAGGTCAAAGAAATGATGCAATACATTATCACAAGTGCCTGCCCTTCATTTCTTGAACATCTGTGTCCAAAGCATATGTCTGCCCAGACAAGTGGATTCATCTTGTTGCTATTGGGTCTCTTATGTGCTGGCTCCTTTGAAGCATGATGCATTTATTTTGACCATTCCTGCCAAATAATGACAAGTTAAAGGGGAAATCAGGAAAAGAAAAATCTTTGTTTTCCACCTGGAATGAATTCTGAAATATTTATTAACAACCTTCTCCCTTAAATCATCAAGCTTTAAATATGTTCAAGAGCCACTAGGCTTGAAGTTATTACAACTGGCTTATCTCCAGAAATTTTGGCTTGTAGACAAACACCCATGTGGTTTGATTTTTTTCCATAATAGGTTTAAAATATGAGGGTGTAATTAGTGACTCTTGAAGTTGAATGAATCTATGAGTGTGTGAACTCTTGAGATAAACTCAGTGCCTCTGGCAATCCCCTATCCTATTGAGAAGCTTTTCAGGGATATCCTTGAAAAGGAGTTTCTTCAGTACCCTAACAGGATTATGGTTAGATGCTCTCTTTAGAAACCCATCCACTTAAGAATTTATACCTGGGAGGCATCCTTGATAGCTCCTTCCTCTTTCCCAATGTCAAGTCCTGTGGGTTTTGCACATTTTCATTACCAATTAATTAGGCATCCATTTGCTTTCCATTAGCTATCATTTTACCCTGTGATCTGTTCATCTTGTAGCCAAGTGGAAGTTTTCCCAAACACAAATCTTTTCACATACTATTCTGCTCACTGTTGTACCTCCATAATGTAGCATTGTTTCTGGTAACTTCGATATTTAATAACTCATCACTGCGTAACTAATGACTGCCTTAATAAGTAACCCCATGAATTTTAAGCAGATTTCACCTTCATTTTCCTTACCAGGAAGGAGTATTGGGAAACCTAACTCTTCAAGTGGATGGAGGACATAATATAGTACATGACCCACACGCATATGAAAGGAATTGTGGACCAGCAAGCAAGTCTACTTCCCTCAGTAAAAGTTTTACTTCCCAATGCAATAGCGTTGTGACTTGCATTGTTATGGCTTCTTTCTTGCTTAGTCTTGAGGTCTTTCTCTGGGAAGTATCCATAAGCAAAGAGAACCGCTCTCTAGAAGAGCCCTGTTGGGGGAGAAGTTAGGTTTGGCTGTGTATTTCAGGTGAGACACAAAGAGGAAACGGAAACAAAATTTGTACAACTTTCAAGGGTCAAGGGCTGCCAGAAGGTGACCGACAGGAAGCCCGGGGTACTGGGGAGCTCAACCAATGGGTGGACAGAGGAGAAGAAATACAGAACCGGTGCAACAATGCACATTCATTAAGGTTCCTGCATTATCCCTCAGGCTTTCCTGTGGGAGTGGTTGATTTGGAAATTTTTAAAAATACTTGTGAAGGAAATAACTTATTTTCATGACTCTGATGTCCATGATTAGATTTTATTATATGTGGTCAGCAGCTATGTGGTATGTTGGGTTTGGAGTTAGCAGGACAAAGAACAAGCAGGATATACTATATCACAAATGATCACACAGGGAGAAGTTTGAGCTATGGCAAAGGTGACAGGGTACAACTAAGTTTCAAATAAATTATATCAAGGCTGAAAGTGGATATTAAGGCAGGGGTTACATTAAATAAATTTATGAAAACTAAATATCTTCTAAAGAAATCAATAAAGTGCAAGAACATTTTCCTGGTCTTAATCTTTATTGTGGAAGGTCAATATCATATCATACTTTAAAATCTAGCCAGGGAAAATTTTTTTTAAAGAGCTTATGGACTCACAGAATCAGTGCCAGCTGGCAATGGGTAATGTCAGTAAATGAAGATCACGTTAAGGTGAATGTCTCAAAGTGTTACATCAAGAGGTACATTGGGGCATATTGAGGAAGGGAGGTGTGGGGAGTTGACACAGGTTCCTATGTAAGGATTTCTGTTGAATATTGGGAGAAGTGGAGAAAGATGTAAATGCTTTAAATTTCCAGAATAATATTATATCTACCAAAGCCCTATTTCAACTCCACACAATTTCTTACTTAGTTTGTTTTCTGTGCCTTATTTACATTTTGATAAGAGGAAAATATTTTCTTTTATATATCAGATCAATTTTCTAACCAAGTGCTCCGATTTCATTTTTCATTCCACAAGCATGCAATTCTGCTGTTTCAATTCCTATCTGAGGGAGTTTTCTTGATGAATTTGTGGGATTTATTTTATGTGATTTCAGCCCCAATTTTTATTTTCCTGTAGGAAGGGAAATTTCTTCAATCCTGCACTATTTACATATGTATGCATGGCATTGTGGTTGGGACCCACCGCAATGTTCTTCTCAAAAATCAGTGAGTTTCAGTTCCAACATTACATGGTTGCTTCAAATATTAAACATGATATTTTGTTTTCCTGGACATTTCTATTGTTTTTCTTTGTTTGAAATTGTCTTGCAGTTGTACCTTTATATTATGTCCCATCTATTCATATGTTCAACCACACTACCTGCTCTGATGACTTTTTTCCTCTGAGAGTCTTCCTTTCATCCCTTGGGATCCAATTGGAATATTCCTTCTGAAATGCCTTCATTGCTCTGTAGTATTGAATTACCCCTTGTTGGTGACTGTCATCCTTGCTTCTTCTACTTTCATTTTTTTGGAAAACATTTCTGAAACAACTTTTTCAAAGTTGGCATGTGGGAAGTAAATTTCATTCATTCTTACCTGCCCTCACAGCTTAGCTGTGTATAAAGTTCTGAGTAAGAAAATTATTTTTCCTTTACAATGTTGAACCTCTTTCCACACTTTTTTTCTGGTATTAAGTCACCCTAGTGTGCATGAAGAGGCTCTAGCATTTATTCCTCTGTGGATAACTTCTTTATTCTTTTTAGAAAAGCCAGACCATTTGCTTGTGGATTAGTGTTATAAAAAATTTTAATAACATGTCTAATACAGCTTTTTAAATTATCATCTTGGTTAGAACTCAGGAGAACTTACCATTTTTACTGAGTTCAGGATTATTAAAAAGGAACTCACAATTGAATCCATTCTTTTGATGTACAATTTGATAAATTCTCACTAATTTATGCCATCATATATTCCCCACCAATCAAGAGACAAAATATTTCAAACACCACTAGCAGTTCTTTAGTGCTCCTTCTTAACCTCCAACTCCTCATCCCTAGTCTCCGGAATCCACCGACATTATTTCTAGCTCTGTTCTGTCTTTTGTCAGAATGTTGTATAAAGAATATGTAGGTTTTTGTGTTTTACTTCTTTCATTAACTTAATTCTTTTGGTATTTATCCACATTAGTGAATAAATTAGAGATTTGGACATTATTACTTCTGTAGAATATCGTTTGGATATGCCACAGTTCGTTTAACCAATAACTAATTGATGAGTTGATTGTCATTAGTGTTGCTTTTTAATCTATAAATAAAGCTAATATTACTACTTATGTACAAGTTTTTATGTGGCCATATATTTATATATATTATTAATTTTCTGAGAACAAGATATTTGGGTCATATAATTAGCTACACACTTAACTGTGTAAGATACAGCCAAATTGTTTTCAAAGCAGATGCATGAGTACTACTTGGTCTGTATGCTCAACATCACTTTGCATTATTTATTTATTTATTTATTTATTTTTATTTTTATTTTTTTGGTACTAGGGATTGAACTCAGTACCTTGTGCTTGTGAGGCAGGCACTGAGCTAAATCTCTGGCCCTGAATTTTTTATTTTTTAATGTCAGCCAATTTAGAATGTCTATCCTTATATCTTATTGTGATTGGGAGCTTATCTCTTGAAGATCCACATTTCCTTCAGTTCTAGAAACTTTTCTTGTATTGTATTTGGCAATATCCTTTCCTCTTTCATCATTCTTACTCACTTCTATAATTTCTTTTAGTAAATTATTGAGCCCACTGGATTGTCTTTTGCCTCTTCTCTGATATTCTTTTCTATCTTTTTGGATCCAGGTACCATGTCATTTATTTGACCTAATTTTAGCCCATGTACTTTCTCCTCTTTAATTTTACTTGGAATATTAATTATTAAGAACTCTGTCTTACTAATTTATGTTTGCTTTTTCATATCATTCAATACTTGATTTTTGAAAGCAAGGTGTCCTTAGAATTTTGTCAGAATACTAATGAGGATGTGTTTCCTGATTCTGTTTCTCCTTGTCTCTTTACTGTATTTTCCAGTTATTGTGTCTTTCTCTACCCTTTTCCTTCACATTTCAGGTGACTCTGTGCTGCCGATTTGCCTTTAGAAATTAGTCACCATGTTACTTTGTGTGAGTTCTGTGTAAAGGAGACAAGATGTGCAGACCAGCAGGCTTTTCTTTCAGTTGATTTCTTTGCTGCTCATAGCTACATACAAAGCAAAGGCAAGAGTTCTGGTGTAGGTCAGCTGTGAGCTGGCTGCAGAGGAGGAAATGATGGAGTTCCTATTAAATAAGAGTCAACGAAGTCTCTATACCCTTTGAAATAATAACAATAAAACAATTAATGGTGATATGGTGCTTATCACCTCCCTGCCCTCTTCTAAGCACAACGGATACATTCATTTAATCTTCATAAGAGGATGCTTGTTGCAATCATGTTTTGAGAGACAGAAAGCTTGGGGCACAGAAGGGGTAAGCACGGTGTCGTAAGTGTGCACAGCTAGGAAATACCAAAGCTGGGTCTGCAGCACAGCAGTTGAGACTTGGTGTGTTGGCTGCTAGGAGGAAGCCATTCATTCTGAATCCTGCTAATAAATCAGTGAAGTGGGCATTATCCTTGTCACTTTATAGAAGAGAATTCTGAGACGCAGACAGATGAATGACAAACCCAATTCCACAGAGCTCATGGGTGGAATCTGGTTCCAAATCCTCTATTGTACTGCCTCAGATTTGTCTGAGGAATGATAATGTTAAACAGTTATAAATAAAGATTTTTTTGACAGTTGAATCAATGTTGATCGGAAGCAGGGTAATAACTGAATCCAATAATTTGATTTGCACTATGAAAACAAAACAAATTAAAAGAAAAAACCTTGTTACTAATGACCTGTGCAAACTCTCTCTTCTACTTGGCAACCAACAATTAAGACCTGAAATATCAATTATGCTGTTTCTCAATAACACAATGGATCAATAAACTTCATTTTGTGTTCTTCTTAATTGCTTGCTGTGTGGGGTTTCTGCAGAAACATTCTGAACCAGAGCCTGGGTATTAATCTCCTCACATAGTTCTTGCTCCTCACAATGGAGCAATCAGACCTTGATTAATGTTACCATTAAACTAACTGCTATCTAATCAGTTGACAAAATACCGGTTTTGACTCTAGCTTTCTGTGGTCTGTTTGTTTCAGATTTTTCTGATTGGTGTTTGCTATGGGGACAAATAAAGAAATGAGACATACATTATTCATGGAAGTGAATGGAAGATTTTTTTTTTAAATTTTTGTGATATTGGAGCTTTGACAGAATGACAGGGCAGTAACTCAAGGCCTAAATGTAAACCATCACCTTTCCCATTCTGTTTTCTTTTCTTTTTTTTTAAGAATAGAAAACTCAAGTCAATCAAGCGAAAAGTAAAATGACCCCCTAGAATTCCACATCATGAAGAATGACACCACCAGCTACCAATCACCCATAAAAAAAAATGCCTAGAAGTGAGTTTGTTTCTTCACTTTCTTGTATTCCAGCTTCCTTCAGATCCTGTCATCGCATTTTCTCCCTCCAGCTAATTGGTACTGCGCTATCCTTCTTGATCTATTTCCACACTTTGATGTTATGCATCCCTTTTCAGATGTCCGCTGGAGCAGGCTGAGATTCCCGGTACACGAGAGAGAGATCACCTCTCTCACACTCTTGATCCATTAGTGGATCTCTGGAGTCTCCATTCATACTTTTCAGATGAATATTATTTGCAGTTCCTTGGAAAGAGCAGATCCAATTAGCATTGCTTTCCTCAAAGCAAGGTGGAGGGCTTCCCCTGCAGTAACACCTGAACCTCTGAGACATCTTTATTGATCCTCTGAGGAACTGGTGGAGACTCTGGAGATTCACTTGTGGTGGAGAACATAAAACAGATGATCTGGAGACATGTGTATGTTCTAAAGCATATCGACATTACCTGAATTAAAAAATACAACACTACAAATATTTGGAAAACCCTCCCTAAGAAAGAAGAGCTTATTAGTATATGCAAATAACCAAAATACTTCTAAAACGATTACAGCTGGTGGGCTACAGACCCAGGTAAGCACAGATGTGGTCCCAACTTCAATGAATTCATTTCCACCCAGATGTGGGAAAGGTGTTTGCAGAAGCATGCCAAGTGACAGGTGGTGAGCTCGTCTGGCGTGACTAATGGTAGAAGAAAACAGGAAGTCAAAGGGAAAGAGCCTGTTGGTAGAAACACGAAGATTTATTATTCTCTGGGAAAAATGTGTTGTCAAGGAGTCTAGGGTTTTGGCTGACACTAGTGCTCTGAATCAATTGGAACAGTTTTATTTGGGTGAGCGGCAGTCAGAAACAATTGTCCACCTTTGTCATCACTCTGTATGCCTATGCACAGAATGAAGTGCAGGCTGCAATCAGCAGGAAAAAGGGAGTTTGTAATCACCCTAAAGTGTTAGCCTCATTGCTGTACATGTGGGGAGAGAGCAATTCTGAAAACACTGCAGTGATCAACACAAACAAGCACACACATAGAAGCATGTAAACAACCCCATCTCCAAATCAAGACCACCAGGTCACCACCATGTACTCTAGGGGGACCCCGGGGAGACCTGTACTCCTACAACTCTAAATGAGATTTCTCTGAAACCAACCTAGTCAAGGCATTTTATACCAAAACAACTTTGACTACTTAGAAATAACATTTAATTCTTGAGCTTGATGGTTGGTTGGTGAAATAGTCAAAGCTGAAGGATTATACATATTATTAAAGAAGATTCTGTTTTGTAGCATTGCTCTTAAATTTTTCATCTTTTATGTGTATCATGTGTTATCATGAAAGGACCTCAGCTCACTTTTTAATTTCTTTTTTGCTGTTTGAGTGTTTTTATTGTTGCTTGGTTTGGGCTATGCATGCAACTAAGACCAGGTCATTGAAACTGAATTCAATTCAGCTTTAAAAATTAGCACAAGCGGGGCCAGGGATTTAGCTCAGTGGTTCCAGCATCTGCCTTGTAAGCACGAGATCAGGAGTTTGATCCCTGGTACCCGCCCCCCCCCCAAAAAAAAATTAGCACAAGCATCAGCAGCTCTTATTTGACTTTTATTAGCATATGTTTGCAGTACACAATGACTACATTCTCTGCAGGGAATTAGTACATGTCCATAACACATTTCGATTCCCCCTCCCATTTTTCCAGCATCATTTTCATTTATTTATCTTGTGAGTTCTTATGAAGTTCATTATCATATATACAGATTGAAAACCAGGCTAATAGGCCAAAGACATCTAGCTGAAGCATCTGCTCAGAAACGATGACATGGTTTCCGTCTGCACTAGGTGGGATACAAGGTACAGCCCTGAGGAATCCATGCTCCTCTTGCTGGAACCGGTGCCTGTCGACATGAAATAGCATGTAATTGCGCTATGTGGCACAGCTCACCTTAGAAATGGAATTAAAAGGGCATAACTGTGGTGGACCTGATCTTATCACACACAAACAAAGGACGTTCTCTGGTGGGTGGCAGAAAAAGAAAACAGAATTGGAAGCCAGAAAGTCTCAAAAGACAAGGGGTTGAGGCACTATTGTTGGCTTTGAAGCTGGAGGGAGCTGTGTGAGAAGATGTTTGCATAGCTGCTTGGAACGGAGAGAAAACCTCATTAACAGCTAGCGAGGAAACGGGGGTCTCCGTTCCATAACTTCAAAAAACTAGATTCTGCCGAGAATTTGAATGAGTCTAAACAGTGTTTTCCTCAAAGCCGCCTTAAATGAAGAGCCAGGTGGGCTGATTCCTTAATTTCAGTCTTCAAAGACAGTGTTGGTACACTGTTGTTGCTGAAATAAAATCCTGGAAACCAGGTAATTTATAGAGTTTCACTTTGTTCACATTTCTGGATGCTAGGCAGTCCAACAGTGTGAAGTCAGCACGTTGTGTAGGAATGGCTTTGCTGCATCATGACATGTAGATGGATCACATGGAATACAGGGCAGGTGCACTGCAAAGAGCTCACTTTTATAACAAAGCCAGCTCCACAATAGCTCATTAACCCATTGATCTATTCATGAGGGCAGAACCCTCATAACCCCCACTCACCTCTTAAAACCCCACATATTAACACTTCCGTATGTAAGAATGAAAGAACATAACAGGGGACAAAGGAAGTAGAACACAACCTAAGATAGAAATGTGGACACCAGTCCCAGAACATGACAATTACTAAGTCCTTGAGAATTAACAATTTTCCAGATAGAGCTTACTGAACCAGGAGAGGAAGTGAACAAGGTGGAGACTCGGTGAAACGATTTGTAAAAGGTAAGTCAAAAGCAAAGGCAGCATGAAGACTCCTGAAGGACCCTGAAGTGTAGGAAGGGAAAGGAGAGCACATGGTTCCTAGGGACCAAATGGGAGGAGGTAAGAGAGAATGAGCAGAGTGAAAACACCAGACACATCTACTGCTCTTGGTGGTTGGCAGTCTAGTGGGGAGAGAGACATGCATGAAATGTTTGTACCACATGATATCACTGCCATGGTAAGGGCTGAAAAACACATTCAGGCTTCTATAAAAGAGGGGAAGTGGGAAGGGAAGGGGAAAGGAAGGACAGGAAAGGAAAAAATACAAGAAAAGGAAAAGATGGAAGCAAAGTCTTTGTAAATAGGGAAAGGTGGAGGGGTGAAGGGAGCACAGGGAATGAGGAAAAAATAAGAACCAAGATAAATAATACACAGGTGCAAGCACCCCCATGATAAATGTAAATGTATTGTATATTTAAAATGTACCAATAAAAGAATTTAAGCAAATAAAAGAGACTACAGTAGGAAGTCCGACTCCATGTGGGACATCTGTAACGACTTCTGCAGAAAGTATTGTTTGAACTAAAATATGAAGGCCTGGACTTTTTCCTCTCTGAATTTGTGGATTGAATCCTAACCTCAGTACCTCAGAACATGGCTGTTTGGAGATAGGATCTCTCAAGTGGCAGCAAAGTTACAAGGAGGTCTTTGGGCAAAGACCCTATCCAGTATGACCAGTGGCCTTATGAAGAGAAGAAGAGATTCAGGCACAGAGGCACTGAGGGAAGATGTTGTGAAAGTCCAGGAAGAGCATGCCCATCAAGAAACCAAAAGAGAGGCCTCAGAAGAAATTAAAGTGATATTACTGTATCACAGACACAGGCTCCCAAAGTGAGAAGGTCAGTTGTGTTGTATTGGGTGGTTTCTACAATGCAACTTATCTGTGGTATATTGTTATGGCAAGAAAATTAATAAAAGTAGGAATTCACCTCTCAGAGTGGAAAGAGGAAGATACAGAGACAGGGGAGAGGCCAACAGGTATTTGATAGGTTACACGAGTAGGACTTGGTGGTGATGGATTGGATTTTGGCAAGCAAAGCCTGTTGTGGTAGATGATGTGGACTACAAATCCAGCGTACAGTGAGTGAAGAGCTGAATGCAGGATGCAGGGACTCAGGGAGTTGAAGTATGGAAGAGGAAAGTGGGGACTACGGTGGTGTGGTGGACACTTCCCAGTGATCACTGTGCATGGTGAGGATTGTCTCATGGCCACACATGGGGGCTGCTTTCTATTATAGTATGAACAGCGGCCTGCCTGTGTGTATGAGGCATTGTTCAGGAAGTCAGACATTGTACGAGTGAACACATGCCATTATTTACTATTGCATTAAGCCTCTGAAGGAGACATAAAAGCTTTATGAAAGTGGATATTCAGACAAGGAAGTAGATGGGGTTTTATTGGTAGTTGTTACTCAGGGAACATTTTATGGTGGTGATGGTTATCATGGTTAGGTTAAAGAGCCACAGGAGGGGCAGCAAAAGGGGATCCATAGAAAAGGAAAACTACTGTGTGAAGGCAGAGCATAGAAAAGAAGAAGCATTTATAACCACAAGTCTACTTTGTGCAATGTCCCTGAGGTACAGAGGTCACTTGAGTGGGCAGCAAGAACTCTGGCCTTTGTCACCATGGAGCCCAGCAGAAACAGGGCCTGCTCTGCCTCTCTGAGCAGTGTGCAGACAGCATGCAGGAAGTCTGTCTGGGGACAGCCACACAGTCCTGCTGGCTGCTTCTGCTAGCAGGCTGGCTTCCTGTGGAGCTTCGTGGTGTAGACACAGGATGCTCAAACAGTTGGAAGCTCCAGCTCTGGGGTTGGAGGGGCCATCTGGCAAGGATTTGGGATCAGAGAAAAATAAAGTTTTAAAGTGACAGTGTTCATTCATTTAACTTAAATTAACGGAAACTTAAGTTCCAAGCAGTACGGTAGAAACAGGGACTCAGAGGCCCCCAAAAGAGAAGTTACTGGCTGTCTTCAGTGGGTTATAAAGTGCTCCTCTCTTCATAAGGAGTGTCTAAGTTTATGTCCTAACCCATGGTACCTGTGAATGTGAACTTTTTCACAAACAGGATCTTTGTGGACAAAATTAATTTAGAAATCTCAGAATAATAGCCTGGATTTAAGAGAGGTTATAAATTTAATATCTGGTGTCTTCCTAATAGAAAGGAGAGGGAAATTTGAGGAACAGACATGGAAGAGGTGATGAGAAGGTAGAGACAGGTCGCAATGAAGCACCTACAAGATGAGGAGCACCAAGGACTGAGGACAAGCACGGGCAGCTAGCAGAGAAGGGTGGGAAATATCACCCCTTAGCATTCCAGAGGGGGTCCAGCCTGGCAACACCTGGATTTCTGGCCTGTAGAACAGTGAGATAATATATTTCTACTGTCTCAGACTGTACAGCAGTGCTAGGAATAAAACACCCTCCCTAGTGGAGGCAACAAATGAGCCAATGAATTAATAGCAAGATATTCAGAGATCTTCAATAATCTGTGAGACTACTCACAGCATGATGAAGACAAGGTAGGAGGAGACACTACTTAAGAGATCTAAAGAAGGTCTTTCTAGAGAGGTGAAAATAGTGCAGGAACTAGAAAGGTAAGAGTGGGAGTTTTAGGGCAGTCATCTAGAAGAGGTGGCAATGGACAAAGACCCTGATGTGAGAAAGAGCTGCATGTGCTCATGAGACCAAAGGAGACCGGTGGGGTCAGAGCCCCCAGGAGGCTGCATGCCCTTGAAGGCACTGTGCAGACTTTGCAGGTATTCTGAAGAGCAAGGGAAATCTTGCTGACAGGGAGGGGAGGAAGCAGAAAAGCTTGAGGCTGAGAGTGGTGGACTCTGTGTCTTCCAGATAGCTTTTGTGGAACTAGCAGTAACCACAGGACCCATGGTTCTAACTTTGGGGACCATGCTCATGACTGGGTAAGATTTCCTCGCATGTGAGATGTTTGAGTTTAGGCTTGGTCTGCACTCCACGGCTTTCCAGGTCTTTTCTTCCAGTCCCAAACTTGCATGATGCCTTTTGCAAGGTGACAAAACTGCATTTAAGGAAGGTGGAGACAAATGCAGGAAGGGTGGCTAAGCAGTAGAGGGGAGGTGAACATTTAGCATTTTTATTTTAACTCAGAGTGAATTTTGGAGCTTTCTATATCTATGACCCTAAGGGGAATTATTATAGGGTCAGTGTCGATCATATAACTTTCTTTGTGGGAGGTGTAGAGTCAAAGAGAGAAACAGAAAATAATTCATAAGGGTTTCCTGATTTACATGAGGAATGAAAATAATAATAATAACAATAATACCTATCATATGGCAGGCCATCCACTGGATATTTCACATATAGTAAGCTAGCTGACTTCTGCACTATGCACTAGGAAATTGGTATTATTATCCATGTACTTCATGTGAAGAATTAGAGTCTCAAAAAGGTGAAGTGATTTACCCTGTTACCCAGATCAGAGCCTAGGTTGGGCCTGCAGGACTTCCAAAACTTTTACCTTCCCCTAATCCATGGTGGATTTTTCCCTCTGCTACCCAGACCCTGCCTCAGTGGACCCCAAATCAGACAACCCTCTGAAGACTTCAGTTTCCTTATCAGTTAACTGAAGAGAGTTGATGAGACAGCTAGAGTTTTCTTATCTACAACACAAGATGTTCTTAGTCCATGAATCCCTATGCTTTCCCACTTACATTTTGCTCTAATCCATTTTCTGCCTCCCCTATGCAAAGTGAAAGATGTTCACTCCCTTTCTAACTGCTCTTGAGGTTGTAATTCTTATCTTTATTGCCACCTCTGCAACAAGGAGTAAATCATTATGTGTGTATTTTTGTTGGCTTCTTTTTCTTCTCCCTCTCTTTCAAAGTTAATTGAGTTACTTCCACATAATTTTTTACAAAGTAAATTTCCAACTAGCTTTAACCACAAATTAGTCATCATGTTGGGCTTTTCAGGGTTATATTAAGTCATTCGTCACAGATGCTGCCGATAATAGTTAGCTGAGGCTGAATGTTTCCTTGTTTGGGGTATTTATCACATCCTGTACCTGCCATGCCTGTGAAAATAAAAGGCAAGGAGGGTGTGAAACAACTCACAAGAGGCGCAGGATAATGAGTGTGAAAGATCTGGATAAACTGCAAAAGCCTATGTGGTGGGGGAGGTGAGGTGATCCTTGGCATTAAAACGTTCCTTGGCAGGTTCTATCATTGAACAATGGGAGGGGCAGAGAGGAAGTATCCAAGTCCACAAACCAGCCTGGGCTGTGGAGGAGGGTGATGGTTCCATGTCTGGTCACAGGGCTTCTCCCCCATGACCTTGGGAAAACTGTGTGTCCTTTCCCCTACCTCAGGCTCTTCCTTTGTAAAGTGTGACCTGGAACCTCTACCCAACAAAAGTACTGTGAGATTTAAATGAAATATGTTTTCAAAGCCCTAACCCAGGGCATCTGGTAGATTTTGACTTATTCTCACTCAAGGCACCTAACTAGAAAGACATCTCCAAAAGAACATCTGGAACTCTTGTCACCTGTCCTAGATCATGGATAAGAGTGCAAACTGGAGCCTTGAGTCTGTGCCAGAAAAAACATTTTTGAATACACTCCTTTGAGTTTTGACTAGTGTTCTGGTCTCTGGTCCATCCTATACCAGTTTGTTTCTGGTGCAGGTTTTGACAACATGTTCAAGTCCGTGCTGTCCTGGTATCCATTATCTACCCAGCCCCTTGTTCTAGATTAATGAATTGAACCTGTTTCCACTCCTTTGAGTAAAACATCCAAGTGAAGAACCTTGTTCCTTGCCATGGCTCATAGCCTTGCCATCTCTCTCCTTGACTCTGCTTTCCATCTTCTTGTTCCTTTCATATCTGGCCCTAGTTATACAGGCCTTCCTGCCATCCTTCACCCCACTGACCCCACTCCTATGTCAGCTCTTCTTCCTGCCCAGTGTCTCTCTCTGAGTGTCTCCATAGCCTGTGTTTTCTCCAGTTCATGATTGCTCCAAAGTCTACCCTGCAGGGTCCCATCCTACTTGTCCTGTGTGAAGCAGTAGAATCCCCTCCATTTCTACTTGTCCTCTCACTTTGTTTTATTTGTCTTTGGAGCTTTTATTGTTGTATTCTATATTAATATGTCTTTTTCCTGAGAATGTGAATGCTATCATGGCAGAAACTGTCTTTGTTTTCTTCTGCCCTGTGTCTAGCCCCAGACAACTGCCTGACAGATAATAGGCATATTAGAAATATTTGTTGAATGAAAGAATGTATTAACACACTGATTTTTATGAGTATGTCATGGGGCTAGAATTAAAAAGCTGGAGACAGACATTTACTGAACTGGGGCTGGCTTCTTCTGTGTAGATACTCTTTGGATGATAAGCACAAATGCCCTATCAGGTAGGGTTATTATTCTCATTTTTAAGGATAAGATAGAAAAAAAGAAATTTAAGATAAGGGTGTTCAGGTAAAAGGTTGGTACATAAAGTACCTCAGTTTCTCTAATATGAAATGCTCAGAAAAATGTATTTAATTAATAAATGCTTCAATGATTATATAACCCAGACCATATAACTATGTTTAATCTGATGATTGAGCTTATTGTTATTAACTGTTATCATCATCATCAGTGTCCTCATTTCTTTAGCACCATCTTTCGCTCTTGGCCAAATGAATTGATTTGTTCATTTCAAGGTCGCCAGACTCTCCTTAAGAATGAACTCCACTTATGCTGCTGAGAAAAGACAAATGGTCGCACTGCACTTGACCTCCTCCATGGGCAGCTGGTTCCTTTCTCTTTAAGTTAGGTAGACACAGGAGTGGAAGAAGGGCACACGTAAAGCCAACCTCTATTGAGGAAGGACCACTAAATCCCAAAGAGAAAAGAACGCTGCAGACCAGGTGACCAGCTAAGGCTGGGACTGATGCAAGCCAACTCAGACATGTGGTTCCCTAAGTCGAGAGGCAGGAGATGAAGATCAAAAACATGGGTTTAGTAGTCTAGCCTCCTTGAACTTGTGACAGCAAGTAAATGTCAAAACCTACATGAGGCTACATTAATGATGGTATGACACAGAGTGTGTCCACCTGCTGTGAGGTTACATTAGATTTTACATGTAGAGAAACTAATAGAGAATCAGACTTAGGTCAAGCCAAAACAACTATAGCTGCTAAGTTACATAGTCCTGTGCTCTCCCCATTAATATGAAGGAGCTGAAGATTGGAGAGGTCACGTGAATAACCCCAGTTCAAACTAAGGCAGATCTCCTATAAGGACATTGGCAGAATTCCTCTTGAGTTCCCTGTGTGCCATGAAGTGGTAGTCTTTTTCCTCAACACTTGTGCCCTAACTGGCACATAGTAAGTGATTGTGCAATAACTGTCCCAATTCTAACAACATCAAAATATAATCTATAATGGAGTTCTCTGTTGGGTACATTCACTAAACTCTATTTCCAAAACCCTGAGACATAGGTAGTGCAATGGATGTGGATAGGAGATAGTGCTCTCGTTTTTATGAAGCTTATACTCTATCCCCAGGTGTGTACATTATAGATGTTACCAGATATGGTTACTCTTTATGGACTCTGAGAAATATAAAATGAAAATATTTGATTTTATACTTTTCATTTCAATGCTTTTATTCCAAGAGCAATTTTCATTCCAATTCTCTGGCCTTCCCAGCATCACTGAATAAAGAAAATTCTTAAACATCAAACAAGATGAAAAACTCAGCTTCTTTCTTTTGATGGATACATAATGATGTTTTCACAGTCTATTTTTGAATACATCATTTTGTGCAAACCAATTTTATATATAACAGTTTAAAAGAATGAACAACCAAGGTATATACACAGAAGCTTTGTCTTTATATTTCAAACTGTTCATAAAAACATTTAGCTCTTGTTCAGGGAAGCACGCTGCTCCCTCATTACCACTAAGCATCATCATGAAAGCTGACCACACAGGTCAATTGCTTTCAGATATGAGCAAGATAAATATAGTAGGCTCAGAGTGTGAAACCAGAGCAAGTTCAACTGATCATCGGGTGCACAGTTGTGTAGAAAGTACGTGTGTCGTCCTTTATCTGCAGCTTGGTTTTCTATGGTTTCAGTTACTGAATTTCCAGACACCCAGGATTCAAAAACACTAAGTGGAAAACTCCAGAAATGAACAACTAATAAGTTTTAAGTTGCAAACCCTTTTGAGGAGTGTGGTGAAATATTGCACCATCCTGCTTCAACCTGCCCCAGGAAGTGGTTCATCCATCTTCCCATGTATCCTCCCTGTATATGCTACCTGCCAGTTAATCACTTAGCTACCTCAGAGTCACTGTTGTAGCATGGTGATGCCTGTGTTCACATAACTCTGATGTAGTAGCCTAAAGTTTTGGAACCGCTTACGTCGTTTACCTCACCTCATCTCATCACATGGACATTATGTCAGCTTACATCTGAAGAAGGAGGAGAGGAAGGAGAAAGAGGAGGATGAGCAGAGAGAGGAAGAAGAAGGGTGATTGCCACTGAGTAAGATATTTTGAGAGAAAGAGAAACCACATTCATATAACTGATTATAGTACATTGTCACAATAGTTCTTTTAAAACGAATAATTAATAAATTATTCATAATCTCTTAATATATTAAATTTTACCATAGGTATGCATGCATAGGAAAAACATTATTTATATATATATATATGGCTTGGCACTATCTTTATCCACTGGTCATCTTGGAACAGGTCCCCCATAGGTAAGATGTGCAACTGTACCAAGTTTGTGCAAGACAGTATTCTAGACATTGGTATGAACAAAGAGTCCTAATCTTTGCACTCAGAGAACTTACATTCTTCAGAAAGAAGCAGAAGTAAAAATACAATTAAAGACAAATTATGAGGAAAATGTTAGGTCTTGATGCACAGGATGAAAAAGAGAAAACAGACCTGTGTGTACAAATGGCAAAGGCCATTGTAGGGGAGAGGCGCTCTGGGGAGTCATTTATGTTGGCTGAGTGGTGAGAAGAAGGTAATTATGTGGAGGACTGAGTGTGGGGATGTACTCTAATAGAAGGAAAGCAAGCACAAATGGCCTGTAAAAGAAAAGCCTGTGGTATCCTGTTGCATATGGAGTGGGAGAGTCAGGGAGGTGAGGAGGGATTGACCCAGATGAACTTCATGATGGTGGCAGAGGCCAGAAGGACCTGGTTTTAAGTAGGGAGGTTGTTTGTTTGTTTGGTGCAGTTCTAGGAATTGAATTCAGGGCCTCTGCAGTGAGTCACACCTCTAGGTCCTTTCAATGTTTTTATTTTATTTTGAGACAGGGTCTTGTTATGTTGCCAAGTTACCCAGTCTGGTCTTGAAGTTCTGATCCTTGTGCCTCAGGGTCACAGAGCGATGAAATTACAGGTGTGTGCAGTTGAGCCTGGATTATGCAGGGACTTTTACATTATTTGTAAAGCCTGCTCTGTGTTGTGTGGGGAGAAGACTGAAGTGCATCTGTGTGGACATGAGAGCCCAGGGGGACGATGATCCTGTGTCATGTGTCATGCCAACCTGAGCCCAAATATCTTGAGCCACAAAGTTGCAGAAAGGTGGAATTTGGGATGCACTTCAGGAGAACGGGTCTTAGGACTTGCTGATAGATTGAGGCCAGGAAAAGAAAATCTCCAGCATTGCTTCTAGTCTGCCTTCTACTCAGCTGGGTTGATGCTGACACCATTTGCTGTGGTAAGGAGGTCAAGGCCTGTGTGGATTTTAGCAGGGACAGGGCTGGCATGGGAAAACATGTGCTGTGTCAGGCCAAGCTGAGCTTTGGGTCTGCTGGATTTGTACCAGGAGATACTGGAGGACATGCTGAGAGCCAGTTGTGTACATGTGCCTAGAACTCAGGGGAGACCTGCAGCTTAGAAAGGCACATTCAAGAGCCTTCCTGTATTGACGGTAAAGAAAAGAAACCATATAGAATCACTATGTGAAAGCGTCATGAGTGATGAAAAGGGGTTTGGAGATGTACCCTAGGAATTCCACAATTAAGGGACCTGCGGGAGGGGGAGGAAACATAAAAGGCTAAGAACAAAGCCGATTTAAGGAGAAAACCATGTAGGAGACATAGTCATTCACAAATTTCCTTCCCAACGATTACCAGTGAAACCCTGTGCTCTGATTTGCTCGCTTGGTGGCCTGTTTGACATGTTGTATCACGTCTCTGTTCTAAACTCTACTACTTCAGGTCAACGGGTCCCAGTTTTCTAGTTTGGGCCTGTTTTCATTTGTGTAATATTTCCATACTTCTGGGTCCTGTTGTGACTTGGAATCTATTTAGATACTTAATTTGGAAATCTGTGAGCTTAAGGTATTTACACATTTTCTGGACCAGAATTATAGGTGCTCAAACAGTGAATGGGAAAGCAAAACAAAAATAAAACACTGTCTATAATAATTGGAAATTCCATGGTTGTATTCATCATATTTCCATCTAGCTAATTATGTTTCTGTGCATACTTTGAGTAAGTACTAGTTTCTAAAAGGGCAGCAGCCATATGCTAATACTAACAGCAATAATAGAGATAAATCAACATTAAAAGAAGGTTACTCTATGCTAGGCACTGAGGATGCAGAGCTCTATTTAATCCTCAAAATGAACTAACAGCCAGGTATTACAATCATCTCAAATTTTCAGAGACACACACTAAGGATTATAAAGTTGAAAATATTCTCAAGATCATATAAAAAGTGACCAAACTGTAAAGTGCAGTTAGAGCTGTTCGACTTCAAGCCTGTATTTTAAGCCAGAGACCAAATAAGAGCGTGTTGACATGCACATGTTGATGCAGCAGATCTAGCGTGAGGCTTGAGACGCTGCACTTCTGTGCAGCTCCCAAGCTTCCCAATGTGCTGCTGCTACTGGCCCATGGACCCCTCTGCAAAGCCAGGCTCCAAGCATCTGTGTTACCCTTCCCTTAGTGACCCGCTGACATGATTCTCATCCCATGGACATTAAGCTATTGCATGGTGAGAAAATGGACATAGAAAGACGAAAGACTCTCCGGAAAGCCTTCCCCGTCTCCTTAAGGAAACTCAAATCTGAAAGTAAAATCCAAACACTGTTTTTTAATTCCAGAGTAAGGAAGGAGAGATTTCAATTCTGTTTCTGTGACTGAGTTATTGTATAAGGTTGAGTGAAAAACATGTATACTAATCATATTTTGGCTAAAACTTAAATCTGGAAGTGAAGAAAATTCTGAATTGGGTCAGGAATCTTCCAGTGTGTACCTTCAAGTATAATATCAAGGGAAACCTTACCCAGTTTTTTTAGACTTAACCATAAATTTTGTTTTCTGTGTTTGCATGGTAATTCTTTTTTCCTGAGGTGTTTTCCTCCTCACTAAACCTGAATGTCTTACAGCCTTATCTCCCTTTCCTCCACCCTGCTCAGAATATAGGCTACATTTCCTCTGCTTCACAAGAGGAGGAATAGAAAGTCCAGATAATTTAAATGATTTGCCCAAGGTCACCGTGGGAATTGGAGATGAAAGAAGGCAGTGGACTCTATGCTCCTGACTCTTGGCCCAGGACTCTATCTCCCTAACCACACTGTTCTCTCTGTGTGACCAGCATTCTTTCTAAGGAAACAGACAGCTGATCAAAGGCAAGGATTAATAACCTTACAAACTCGAAAAAACTATTTCTGAAAAATAGGTAATAGCAAAGTTGTACTAGACTGTGCACAAATGTGTTCAGTTCTCCAGCATGTTACTGTGGCTGGGTTTCAGGATTCTTCATGCACCTCCCCAGGGACAGGACTCACATTTCACCATCTCACTACCATGGCCATGGATTTGCAAGAGGCAAATAATCAAAATGACAGCGCATGTTGGGTCACTCATTGGAGGTGCTTCTCTGACCTTTTAAAATAGCTCAAAGACATTGGATTAAATTTCAGGTTTTTATTTTTATATATTTGCTTCTGTATTATAAGTTATACTCATGCATCAGTCATGACAATGACTCACCTCTCTCCCTTGACTCTATACCAGCCCCTCAAATATAAGCCTGAACATTGTCCACAGTTCCTTCTGTTTTGGATGTGTATTCATGGTGCTGTTATGATCGGTAATCTTACTTTGTAACTAGCTAAGGCAGAATGATCACATATGGAACCTGGAGTTTGGCTTACTGAGGTCAGTCTGAATGTAGAACTCTGCCTACTCCACTCACTTCTTGCTCTGTTCACTAGTATTATCCATATGTGGATGCACTGGAGGGTCTTTTGGTGGCTGGGTTTGAGGGAGAAACTATTCTTCACTAAGTTCCCAGGGTCAGAGCCTGAGCAAACTAGCTGTTGTTGACATGAGCCAGCCAGGGGCAGGTCTGAGAGAGACTGTTAAGGCTCATTACAGATTCACAAAGATCACTGTCAGGTTCATGGAACAGGAAATAAAAACAGAAGTAAAATTTCAGGAGCTAGGTAAACAGGAATAAACAAGAGATATAAATGAAAGAAATCAAAGCAAGGCATTTGGGACCCTGCAAAAATAAGTTTAGAGGAATAGAGTTCTTTCATATTGGGGCCCAGCCACAAGCAGCCTGGGTGGGTTACTTGAGGGAGGAGTAGCCTGAGTTGGAAGGATCTCAGCAGATGTGAGCTCAGTCTTTTCTTCTCTGCTGCAAATTGTGGCAAGAAGACCATGTCTTGCTTATTTTGGAACTGTCATATGAATTAGAAAAGTTCTTGGAACAGATTGTTTAGTGTATGGTTACTGCTTGCATGCTGTTCTTCATAGTATATGTGCTGCTTCACCTATGAAACCTGTTTGTCTTGTGATTACACTGAGTCAAGTCTTCAGTAAAAAGCTGGACTTAACCACTTAACTTCAGTGAAGCTGGTTGTGAAGAGCACTTACCATGTGATTATCAGAGTGATATTTCTAGATTTGATCCAGCCCTGCTACGTGCTAGCTGTGCAGCTTGCAAAAATTAACCTCCTTGTGCTTCCAGTTCACTGTCACTGAATAGGGAAATTGGCACTCCTTGATTTGCAGGAGCTATGGAGAAATGTAAATAAGCATAAAGCATTTAGAACAGTGTGAAGAGTTTAGGAGGCAGTTTACCAAGTGTCCCCATATTTATTATTAGGCACAGTCTAATTGTGAGTTCATCATTCAGAGTTCAACCTGAGAAGCAGAACCTGTAGAATGGATGGACGAACAGATGAAAGATGGATGGATAGATATATAGATAAAAGGGATATGGTACAGGGAACCAGCCTTCCCTCACTGTGGAGCTCAGTGCTGTCTGCCAGACTGTCTCTACATCTGATGCTGGATCTGAGGACAACAGGGAAGCAATGGAAAGGAAAATCATGAACATCCTGGAACCCACCGTCATGAGACAGACCCCACCAGAATGAACATTCTTGTCACCTCTGAATTTGATGGAAAAAAGGCTCTCTGGTAGAAGCTGGGAGGATTCATTCCACAGCGGAACACAGACAAGCTCCAGGGGCATCCAAGGGAAGGCAGAGGAGTTGCAGACCCAGTAGCTGCTTCATGCCAATTAAGCAAGTTAGCAGCTCAGTGACAAAAAGAATGAGCTCACAATGGCTTCTCTTCCTCTCTCTAAAATCTCCTGAGATCTTTCCTTGTGGCCTATGCTGCTGGGCCACACACACACACACACACACACACACACACACACACACACACACACCTGGGTAACATACGTAGTTGCTCAAGCTACCAAGTGACCAGATAACAAAACTATCATTACAACAGATAGAATCATTTTAGCTAATTTAATAATATGCAAACCAATTTAAGATCATATCACCTGCAATTTAAATGATGTTTATGAAAGGAAATTAATTTATTTGAGTGTGAAGTTTCCTTCCAGGTCAGTGCTGAGGTCTCAAAACCACAGAATTATGTTTTACCTATCTTCTCTTCTTCTAGCATAACACTCTGAGCGCAAATTAGACTTGAGTTTCCTAAGCAGCCCCAGACTTGTGCAGTTACCCAATGAAGTTGTGAAGCAGTCAGTCAGACCTCTTGAGCTTTCTCTTCCTCCATGTCTAGCTTGTAATTCTTAGGCCTGGGGATATAAGATGACTCTTCTCTTCCCTTGCATTGACTTCATACTTTAATCAGAAAGAAGAAAGAGGAAATAAGGTAGAAAGGAAGTTCTTGTGACTAGGAAACAACTTCCCTAGAAATGAGCAGGTGACTTCAGCTTATGTCCCTCTGGCAGAACAAAATAAAGTGTCTATGCCTTCCAGCAAGGAACACAGGAAGTTGGAGAGCCCTTTTCCCTTGTAGACATTCTAGTGCTTCAAACGAGTCAGGGCTCAGTTGGTAAGAAAGAAGCTGGAAGCGATTGGATCAGTAACTATCTTGACTGCCAGAGGGAAAAGATTACAAGTAGGGAGACTTACAAGAAGTAACTAAAAAAAGAATAGTTTCTTGGAACATGTTAGTCTTAGTTTAAATGGTAGTGTAGGATATATTTGAATGTAGAACAGAAGGACTTGAGAAGGAGGGATCTGAAAAAAACTAGAGGGTTCATTAAAAAACTCATGAGCTATCCTTGATTTAGGGTAAGACTTAGATGTTGAGCTGGCTGAACGTAGTGACAGGAACATAGGACTCAGACTCAGTTTCTTAGCGAGGTAGCTGGGTAAAGAGAACACTGGACAAAAGCAAAGAATCAAGATCTAGCACTTTCATGATCTCTAGGCTACAATAATGGTACCAAATCTTGATGGGTGTCATGGCTGGGGAATATGTGAAGTGTCACGTAAAACAAAAAATAAAGTGGGGAAAACAAGTTTCAGGTTGTAGCACAATCTCAGCATTAGCCCTTCCCCACAGTGGCTGCAAATGACCTAAATTCTCTGGATGTCAGCCTCCTTCAACCTGAATGGGGAGATGGATGGCTTTGTCATAGGCTTGTTCCAAGAATAACCTGCAATCTTAAGGAAGAATGTCTTGTTTTATCTACTGCTTCCTGGCCTGGGTTATTACCTACTTTTGGGAAAGTTCTGGAAACTCTTATTTGAAACTCACACGGTGATCTGAAGGCAAACTGATGTTGGCAAAAGAGTCCAACTTCAGTATTACGTAGAAGTGGTTTCCAAATCTGTTCTCATCAACAATGTGACCTAGGACTTTCCTCCTCCAAGCCACAGTTCTCAAAAGTGCAAAATGAGGATAATGAAATGTCATTGGGCTTACTGAGAGGTTATGCTTGTTGGAGAATTAAGTTAACTTAAATAAAATACAGCACACAAAATTGAAGTTAAAGACACATCACATCCAAGCAGTGTTCAATAGCAACTTATGCCCATGGAGAGAAACCGGCAGGTATCACACAGGAAGATTGTTCAGCCTGCTTCTCTTGGGTTTGCCCCGTACTCCAGGCCTTCCTGGTTGCTAACATTTTATTGATTATACTTTGTGAGCCTTTTTCTGAAAAACTCTTCTGTATCCTTCTGGTTCCTTGTCTTGCTACTTCCTTAGGCCTTCAGTGTCAAGCATCCCATGGCCTTTGGGTAGAGAATAAGCCATGATTTGAGGTAGAAAATGTATTCTACAGTGCCTCACAAATATGATAAATCCTTGAATGATATAAGCAAGAGAAGGTGGAGGAGGAAATAAGGAAGAATCAGAAGGAGGAGAAGAAAAGAGGAAGGAGGAAGGGGTAAGGGGTAGGAAAAGGAGAAGGAGAGAAGGAGAGGGATGGGGGAGGGAGAAGGAAAAGAATGAAGAAGGAGAAAATAAGATGTAGAGATGAGCCAGGAAGGAAGGGATGGATTTTCCTAAACTTCCATGGTGCAATCATGATTCATGAAATATAGAGACCTTGTATTTTAAATGACACACAGGGACATCTCTCTGTTCCCCCTGGTTCCCCCTTAGGGCTGTCAGCATAAATCAGGACTCAAATGGGTCTGCTAAAGCAACAAGCTGAGTTTGGTGCCTGATAGGAAGACTGTCAGGGATTTTTGTCGTGCCTTACATGTAGAAAAGCTCCTGTCATCAGACTAATCACAGAGCTTTTTCCTTGTGACTAATGGGTAGTTTTCTTTAATCTCCAGAAACCTCTGATCAATTAAGTGCTATTTAAGCCAATCAAGGAAATTGAGATACAGGGTTTAATTAGCTTTCTGAAGGTTATACACAGCATCAGTTAGCAGAGAAACCTGGAGGGGAACTCAAGTCAGAGCTGGAAGATGCAGAAAGAGTATAGAGAGGTGACATTCAGGTGCTAGGGAGAGTCTGAACAGGCACTAGGCCATGAGGCATCCTGCTGACTCTGGAGAAAGGAAGAAGCCTGTCTGTGTCTACTTAAAGACAGCCCGCTTTTGCTGTGAACAATCAATGAACTTGTACTCACACTAAAGTTCTTCTTAAAAGACATTCTTATGTTACACACACAGTCACATCATTTCTCCACTTAACCTCACTGGGTGACAATGAAGGATTGACCACACAGCAGGTGTGAAGGTTCCATGATGAGGATTTCAGGTCATCACACACATGAAGATTGCAGCAAAGCACACCCAAGACTCCATGGTTAGCCATGATTGTTATAATCTGCTCCCAAATTCTGTCAATGCGAACTTCTTGGTTGCCCTGAAATAATCTCTCCTCTCTCTATCTCTAATTGCGAGTGCATGACCTTCTCTGTCTGCTTTCAGCATTTGTCTCATGGTGAGTGTCCAGTTCTCCTGTGTCCCCTCTCCTGTGTAGCCTCCAGGCACTCACAGTGCTCAGAGCTCTCAGGAATGCTGACAGACTTGTAACCCAGCCAGTCCACTTATGTACAACTTGCTTTTCTGTCAGAAGGGATGACTCACTCTGAAGGACCCTCAGCCATTATTTCTGGGGCTAATCCAATCATGTGATGCCCTCACTCTCCCAGTGTGGCATTGCAGAAAGCCTGGGGTCAAGGCTTTCTACATCAAGATGTGAGTACAGGAATGTTCTGGTTGAGACCCCTATGGACAGATCCAGCCCTTGCTGCTTCCAACTTCTAAGGGCTGTTTGCAATCTTTGGTGCTTGGTCCCTTCCTCCAACACAGAGACAGAAATTTAACATTTTCAAATCTCTCTCTGTCTCTGAACATTTGGTTGGTCATTATTTATTTTTCTAACTTTAACTACACCCCCTTTTACTTTTTTTGTTTGTTTGTTTGTTTGTTTGTTTTTTGGTGCCAGGGTTTGAACTTGGGACCTTGTGCTTGCGAGGCAGGCAGCGGAACCACTGAGCTAAATCCTTGGCCCTCCCCCTTTTACTTTTAAGGACACTTTGTCTACATTCTGCCCATCTAGCTAATTCAGCTCAGTATTCTCTTAAATGCACCTGCAAAGTCCATTTTAGTAGCTAAGGTAACAACTGCACAGGTTCTAGAGAGTAGGACACTCACATCTTTAAGAACTGTAACAGCCAAAAATTACAATTATTGACAACTGCTGCTGACCAAATTTTGTCTTCCTCAAATTCCTATGTTAAGATACTAACACTTTCAGTACCTCAGAATGGGACTGTATTTGGAGATAGGGTATTTACAAAGGTAATTTTGTTGAAGTGGGTTCATTAAAGTAGATCTTACTTCAGTGTGAACGACATCCTTAAAAGAGAAAATTTGGACACCAATTTAAATCCATGTTAAGAAGAGGATGTAAAGACACAGGGAGAAGATGGCCAAAGAGAGAGATGTAGGATAAATCCTTTCCTCCCAATCCTTAGTAAGATCCAACATTGTGAACATCTTGGTCTGGGACTTCCAGTCTCTAGGACTGTGAGAAACTAAACGTCTGCTTCATAAGCCCCAGGTTGTCTTTCTTTGTTAGGACAGTCCTAGTAAATTTAGGAAACCCCCAGCAAAACTTTGTGACGTATAAATAATGATGTATAATGCATTCTTGTTTAGCAATTTTCAGTGAACTATTTACTCAATATTTTCATGGCCTGGGAACCAGAACCATTGCTTGGGTTATAGGAACTTGACAACCTTGATCATTTGAATGGCAGAAGGGAATTCTCTATATATGCAATCCACTGTCTCTATTAAGAAACATGATTCTAAATCAGGCTTCCTGGTGTGATCTGGGTACTGGGGTGTTCTGCTTTTCCCAGGGGGCCCCTTCCAGACTCTTTATGACCTGAACAAAGAATGGAGAGGGAATAAAGAAGTGGGATTTTAGATTTATTAAAGGTACTAAAGGTATTAAAGATAAGAAAAGAAGAGAGAAGTGTGCTGGAAAGCAGTGCTCTGCAGAGTCAGTGTGGGTAGGAAAGGAAATATGTTTTGCATGCAGAGGGAGGCACTGAGAAAGAAAGAAGGCAGTGGCCATGAGGCCAGTGGTCACTGTCTTTTATATCCTCTTCTGACTTCAGATCTAGGCAGTCTTATCAAAAACCTGCTGGATTTTGTGCCAGAAGAATTGCAGATAGCAGTCTCTGGTACCAGATACAGGGCGTGGAGGCTGTTCTATGCAATTCCTGCTTCTTCCTGACAGGTCACACCCACTTGCCCAGCCCCTTTGCCTTGCCCTAATCTCCTGCCTGACTGGAATGGTCATTTACTGGAATGATCATGACTGTGTGACCTTGGGAAAAATGCCATATCTTTCTAGGCTTCAGTTTCTTATCTGTACAATGGGAAAAGAAAAAGGGAAGATCAGGTTATTAACTCACAAAGTTGCCTTACCAATCTCATGGTCTAACGCATGCAAGGTGTTTAGAACAGAGCCTGCCAACAGTAATAAGCCAGTAAATCCTAACATTTATTATGGGCATACTGCATGTTTTGTACCATGATCTTAAAATGCTGTCAGTATTCTAGACTGGTCACTCATTATTTCTTGTTATTTCAGTAGCTTCCTGTCTGTCTTCTGTCCTCTGTGTGGTCTCCAGAGCATTCTCTCACTGCCCTTAGAGAGCTATTGCATATCTGACATATCACACTAATTGCACTGTCAATTTTTTGAAAATTTCTTGTCTATATCACCATCACCACAGCTGCTGGGATTATTCATGCATCATTCTACATTTATAGTATAGGACTCAACATACAATTTTTAAAAATTGGGTGCTAGATAGATGGCCAGTGGTTGAAAATTTTCCCATGATAGCAGAGCCATACTATTCAACCAGAAGCAAAGTTCCAGGACTAAGTGGAGCTCAGGAATGCAAACAGGAAATAAAGAGCTTTTGGAGTCATTCTAAATGCTAAGTGTTTTCTAGGTCTGCATCTTTCCCTATAAGAATACGTGTTCATTGAGGTAGAAATCCTTTCATTGTCCTGCATTCTAATCATTCTAATGATGAAGAGTAGTGTTGGGTATTAGTCAAGTTATTCTACTTTATTCTGTGAGACTAGCCCTCCAAATTTCCCTAGTTTAAAATAACTGCTTAAGTACCGAAGATGTCAATTTCACATCCGGAGGCCTTGAGGGATGAGGCCCCTTGCACGCTACTCCACAGCAGCATGTGCTTCCAGAGTTGTCCAGTTTGGTGATGGCTGCAGAGGGAGTGGACCAAAAGGCATGATATTCTTTTGCCCAGAACAGCACATATCATTTCTGCTAGAGAAGGAGGAGAATTCAATTCTATACCTGTCTGCAAAAAAGGAACTGGAAATACTGGAGAAGAAAAGCACTACCATCTGCCACCAGCTGGCTGGAGGACTTTGAGCATGTGCTCACTCTCTGTCCCACACTTGCCCTCACCTACCTGCTTCCCTGAGCCCGTCGCCCTGCTTTCTACCCCCACTCTGACCTCCACCTAGGAGGAGGTGTCCCTAACCCACACATTTCTGGACACTGTGTACAGTCATGGGTGAGTGAGGCCTCCCTGACACATCGTGCATGTCCACTTTGTACATGAGCAGATGGACAGGCTTTGCAGGGTGCCCTGGAGGGTCAGTGTGGTGCTCTGCCTCTCCAGCCCAGTGCTCCGATGGATGGCCTTCTGCTCATGGGTGGGAACTTTGTCATGCACACCCTTGGCTGAGTCTGGCCATGCTCATTCCTTCTCTGCCCCCACTTCCCATGAACAGAGAAAACAGTATTTATAATTTGGAAAGCACATAAGCTTATTGCGTAGACCTCAGGTATAAGCAGTGGATTCCTACTCAGTTTTAGATGAGAAAAGTTCTGAAACGAACTTGGCATTTATACTCCTGCTATAAATGGGACAGCTGTGATGTTTGCCTATTGTGTAATGCTTCTTGGGGAGGCAGGTCCCTTGTGGAATCTTGGAGAGAGTGTCCGAGGAATTTCTGGGCCCCTATCCACAGGGGGATATGACCAAAATATCACCAAAGCTTGAGGTCATGAGTACAAAATAAGTATTAATTTCATTTAGAAGAATATGGTCCATCTACTAGCTATTTGATGAATTAGGTTAATTAAGTTGTTCCTCATAGTTATATGGAAGGAAGATAGTATTACTCCACTTACCAATGAAGAAGAAACTGAAGAAACTAAAGCAAGGTGCCCGAGTATATTGTCGTTACTTGGTTCTCAAACTCTTCTGTTTGTGAATCAAATTGTTTGCAAAACAGTGTTTGTGAACTGAAGT
>NW_004624755.1:19912204-19923736 GCF_000247695.1 Heterocephalus glaber | reverse complement strand
TGTGTATATATATGTCACACACACACACACACACACGCACGCACGCACACAATGTTCCTCTAAAATGTACCTTGAAAGGGAAAGAGGTAACTCTATCCCTAAGAACCAGGAAACATATGACCAGAGACAGGTACTGGCTTCAAGCTAAGGAAAGGAGAGTGAATAAAGGAGAGAATAAGAAAGATGACTTGAACATTTTGACAGGGGCTGAGCCCGTGCTTAAATGCTTAGCTAGCATTAGAATAGGTTTGAAACCTTGCTCAATGGAATACATAGGAGTTCTATATGTCTGTTGTAGCCAGAAATACTAGTACTAATATAGCAATAGCAGAGCTACTACTATCTAGTGAAAAAAGATTTACATCATTTAATTTGCATAGCAATCTGTGAAGAATATTTTCCCAGTAAAAAGGCTAAGACACTCAGAGGCTGCATAATTTGCCTAAGGTACCCATCCAGTGAGTTATGCAGGTGAGACCTGAGTCCAGATCTTTTGATTTCCTTCCCTGTAGGGTCTCCTGGAATGCAGCAGCCATTTGATCCTGTTACTCGCAAAAACAATTGTCACAGCAATCAAGCAAATTAATCAATTAATTAAATTAAAATAACAAATCCTAGTGAATCATTTTCTGGAGTAGATATATGCTTCTAAGAATATTACAATGAACAGAATACTTTATACTTCTCTAGGAGTTCCAAGAACACTATCACTCTGAAATTCATATCATTGATTGCATGTCTTATTTCTACTCTCACTGAAGGCCAATGCTTTCGCAACTATTTTATTTTTTAAGCAAAACTAGCTCACACAACCTACACATACATATAAACATTTTAATGTTCATTTTTGTATTCTTCACTTAATATAAAACATGAGTATTTATTCAAGTGTAATTGGCCCACAGTAAGACGCACCCATTTTCAGTGTAGAGTTGTGATGAACACTCATACACCTGTCTTGTCCCTACAATCAGGGCATAGTATACTCCATCATCCAAGGAACTATACCATGGACTCACCCCACAGTTGCATTGCACGCTAAATCCAAAGGAATCCTTGAAATACTCCCACAGGCTGATGTTCAGTCCCTAGACTGTATTCCCTCACATAGTATTCTAGGATTTGCTCTAAATTTTCTCATGGGTGGACATAAAGAAATCTGTAATATTTACCTATAAGAAATTAAATTCTAGTAAAAACCCTCTAGTAATAACTAATAGTTTCCTGGAAAAAATACCCAGGTGTGGGATTGTTAGATCACAGAGTATAAATAATTTATTATATTTATAATAACCTATATAATAACCTATATATTTATAAAATAACCTTTTTATTTAAGAATAATTTTTAGTTTACATGAAAGTTACAGAGGTTCTACAGAGAGCTTCTTGTGTCCTTCTTCCAGTTTCTCCTGTTGTGAGCATCTTACATTAGTACTGCTGACACATTGCTGTGGTACATTTGTCAAAACTAAGAAAGGAAACTATGGACAAGCCGGTACTGATGATATCCACACTTAACTCAGATATCACCATTTTTCCCATTTGTCATCCAGCGTCCATTTAGGCTACCACATTGTGTGGAGTCATCATATTTTCTAATCTCTGGTCCCTGAGGGTTGCTCTGCCCTTCCTTGTCTTTCTTTCATGGCTTTGACAGTTCTGAAGGGTACTGGTTAGACATTTCTCAGAATGTCATTCACATAGGTTTGTTTTATGATTTCCTCATTATCAGACTGGATTTATGGTCTTGGGAAAAAATACTTTACAGGGGTGACTTGTCCTTTACTCTGCATCCTATCAAGGGTGCCTCCTGTCACCACGCCATCACTCGTGATGTTAACCTTGTTCACAATGTTAGAGTGGTTTTGCCAGCTTTCTCTTGTAAAATTAATGCTTTCTTCTCTCTACTCTTGCTGCCATTTAACCCAACAATCTCTTGCTCTCCCTTCCTTGCTTCATCTCTATTACTTTTTTACCTTTCTGTCCTTTCTCCCCCTCTCTCTATCCTCCCTCCACTCTTTCAAAGCTATATCACACACAAAGAATTATGATGTAAGTAAGGCTGTGAGGCTCACATATTCATACAAACTTGTATAATTTTAATAGTTTTCTTGCACACATTGGCTCAAGAGATCTGACAAGTTCCCATGGAGGGTTTATGTTATTATCTCCATTTGAAAATTAGGAAACTAAAACTCCTTAATCTTTTTATGGACACACATTTATTGCATGAAGTCTCCTCCTGGGTCGTCCAGGCTCCATCCTCTCTACACCAGGCCACCGCATCTCCCTTCTCCCTACCTCATACCACATAGCCTCTTTCTGAAATTCCCGGTATATCATCTCTGGAAAGATCTTTGGTAGTTCTTTACTTTTCCTAAAGAATTTGTGGCAAAATTCACTGTTTTGACGATATAACAGAAGGAATTTTCATAACCAGGGTCACAGTTTGGTGTTATTTATTACTGGAGCTTTGCAGTTGGCATTTCTTCTCTGGCAAAGATAAATGAATCAAATAGGAAGCAGATACTCTCGGGTCCACAAGAACAATATTCTGAACTCTGAGAGTCCAATATTGCACCTGCAGGACAAATAAGTACTCCTGACCTGGGCACAGGTGCCACCTAAGATTCTGAGTGCACTAAATATCTTTCCTAATTGGACAGCTGACGTGGACTCAGGCCCGCAGGATAGAACCACCTGCCTGAGACATTACACCTCATGGACATCTCAGATGAGAGCCCATGGATGCCACCCAGTGCTTCACTGGAACTGCTCAAATTTACTTTCCTTGTGACAAAACAGAAGGCATAAGAAGGAGGCAGGAAGGAGGAAGGAGTCAGGATCACTGTTAGAAGAGGGTGGGCATGGCTTGTGCTCCCAGCACAGTCTGAAGTTGTGACTGAAGCTCATCCCTGGTTCCTACCACCATTCCCTGCCCTTGTGCCTTGGGATCCCAAAGGGCTGCCTAAGGCCAGCTACAGCATAGAAGAGTCTTCTGGCCCTAGGTGACCAGGAACATGGAGAATAATCACTTTACTCCACACTACCACACTGGGGCTCATCATTCTGGATGGGACAGACTTGTTCGCTCTCATATTGTCTTTTGAAGAGTACGAATGTGAAGGTCAGTTAAAATAACAATTCTCTTTCATTCCAGCTTCTCAGACACCCGGGATCTCTACCCTCTCCCTAACATTCAGATTGTAATCCCATGGACTACCTTACTGAGAAAATAAAAGCAAAGGGAGATCTGGCCAAACTCCTCCTATGTGTATATCCCACAGCCTAGACCCACACTCTTAAACTTTATCCTGACTTATGTCACTTTCCAGCCACACATCCCCTGTCCTCCTCTCTGCAGCTAACCTCTCTCTCTGACCACTGCTCCTTGTCAGCTGCCTCTTCCAGGGCGCAGCTCCACCAGGTTCCCCTACTTTCTTCTGCATCGTTATTTCCCCCCATTTCCTAGAACATTACTATCAACACGCAAACTATATTATTTCTGTCGTTTGAAAAAGTTTTTCCTCTTTACCCTCTTCTAGCTATTATAGTCCTCTCTTCATAACAGGACAATTTTTCACAAGAAATGCAAAACTTCACATTTCCAATTCCTCTCTTCCCACTATTTCGTCAATGTACTCTAGTCATACATTCTCTATACTCCAAAACATCTCCTCTTGCTAAGTTCCAATACAAATTCCAGTATTCCATTCGAATATGCTTTACCAGCGGCATTTGGCAGAATCAGGCCTTTCTTCTTCAAGTACTTTCTTAGGTTCTGAGATATAACATGTCCTTGGTCTTCCTTTTTCACAAGCATCTCCTTCTCCACCTTCTTTGATGGTTTATTCTCTTATCTCCATCACTGGACTCATCTAAAGCTTAGTCTATGGTTTTATTCTATTTTCTATCTATACTCACTCATTTGTTGATTTTAGCTAGTCTCATGATGTTGCAACCTACCAGTGTAAGATTCTTAATCTTATATCACTAGTCCAAATTTATTTCCTTAATTCTTATTACCTTCTGGTCATCTCCACTTGGATATAAAATAATATTTGAAGTCCAACATATATAAAGCTGAACACCTCGTCTTCCCACCCCTAACTTCCACTTCTTCAATCTTAGCCATTTAGGTAACGATATTGCAGTGCTTTCAAGCAACCATGCTAAACAAAAGGAAACAAATTGAAAACCACTAGGATCACACTTGCTTCCTTCCTTTCTCTCATGTCATGCACTGTAACCAGGTCATCAGTGAGGCCCTAGTCCTTCTTTTAGAAGGTGAAAGCCAGAATTTGCCTCCTCTCCTATTTTACCACATCAACCACCATTAGCTCTTGCTTTGTTTGTGGCCACTTCAGGGATCTGCTTCCATCTTTACCTATTGCCATCCTTATCCAACACAACAGCCAGAATAATCTTTTTTTACAAATGAAATTGAACATGGCAGGTCTCTGCCTTAAAAACCTTCATGAAAGTGGCCTCTTAGACCCTGTTGGATGTGGAAACTCTTGAGTCTCTGACCTTACCGCCCTCTTCCCTCCGCTTGCTCCTTCCCCCGGAAGCCCTCTCTAGGTCTTCCTTTGCCCTCAAAGGCACAGGCATGCCCTCATCTCTAAGCATTTGCTGTTGCCGCTCTTTGCCTAGATGACTGACAGACTGAGACCTTACCACCTTCAAACTGCTGTGCAAATGTCACTCTTGAGTCGAGAACACCCATGAACACCCTGTCATAAAATTGCACACATTATTGCTTATCTCTCTTTAAAAATTTTTGTCTGTCATAAAAATTTCCATCTTATAAATTCTACATAATTTGTTTGAATATTTTATTTATTTATGTCTTCTTTTTCTAGAATATAGTTCTTTGAGAACAAGCATTTTTGTCTTGCCACAAAAATGGTTCTTAGAACTTGATAAATACATGATAGAGATTTTTTGAAATGAATGAATGAATAAAAAAGAATTCTGAGAGCACCGAAAGAGTAGCTTTTAAGGGACACTGTTTTTATTTCAAATAAAAAATAAAGTGTGATATGGATACTTAGTTTTGGAAAAGCAACTCACCCAGACATACATCAGAATAACAATATGAATTGACGTACATATGTTTATTTATTGAAATATTGTTTGTAATAGGCAAAGCAGAAACAAGCAAACAATACAGACAATGTATCAATACATTAAATAATATAGTTGACTAAACTATATTACATATATGCAATGGAACTCCCATTATCAAGGTTTAAAAATGAATGAGTAAGCTACCCATTTGAACTGAAATGTAAGAATGAACTCACGAATATTTTCTTATTAAAAGAAAGTTCTTTACAACCAAACATCTCCTTTGTGGTGGCTAATTTTGCATGTAAACTTGACTGGACTGAGAGAATTGGTGAAGCGTAGGTCTGAGTGTGTGCATGAGGGAGTTTGCAGAGAAGACTGGCCCGTGGGTCAGGGACCTGGTGAGGAAGACTTACCCTGAAGGTGGGTCCACCCTCCAGGAACTTGGGGGCCTGGACTTAGCAAAGCAATGGACAGCAGGGAGCTCTGGTGGGGAGCACCTGGCTCTTCTAAAGCAGCCATGCTTTTTGCTGCCCCTGATTCTTCAGGCTTTGAATGCAGACTTGCAACAGTGGTTCTCCAAGGGGCCTCCAGGGCTCCAGCCTCAGACTGGGGCTGCATTATTGGTTTTGCTTGTTTGGAGGTTTCTGGCTTCTAGGACTGAGCAGCTACCAGTCTCCTTGGGTCTCCAGCTTGCCAATGGCCATTGTGAGACTATGCAGTCTCTGTATGAGCCAGCCTAATAAATCCCCCTACATATGTCCCACTGATCCAGTTCCTCTGGAGAACCCTCACTGATCCACCCTAGAATTCAACCTCCCCCAATTTCAATGACTTCCCTCACTCTCCAACCGTGCTCTCTTTGTCCTTTCCCCATTGGAGTAGCCAATCTTCCTTGAACAGATGTTTGATACACACAAGGCAATTTGGGATTTTTTAATTGTGGCAGAAAGGAAGGAAGGTACCATAAAGACCAAGAATCTGACTTGAAACAGGTCCCCCTGGTGAAAGATGTGACACTGTCAGCCTTACATGGAAGAATGACTGCAATAGATTGAGACAGAGCATTCAAAACCCGAGAAGTGGTTATGATACTTCTCTCTAGTCAAAAAAGAAAAAAAAGTAAATTCTGCTTCTCTACTAAGAAGCACCCACCCAAGAAAACTCAAGCCAAGCAATTACTATAAATAAATAAAATTTTAAAAAATCCTTCTAATTATGTACTATTATAAGGAGTTACCAAGTAAGTTTATTTTTTTTAGATATTTAGTGTTTAAAAAATAATCAAGCATTTACTGGATTTTATTATATAGAATGGTATCGAAGCACAATACAAGGGGATCTATGATAAAGAAAATTAATCAGAGAATTCAAGTTAAATGTAGATAAATTTGTAGAGTTAGAAAATTGCTCTTTTGCGACCTATAACATGGCAATTGACTCCAGATTAAACCACTGAATGAAAAGATGATGGAGAATGTTAAAATGAAAGGACCTGGAATTACCACCTGGTTCTTCTGGTCCAGTGTGGCAACACTGAACTTGAGCCATCCCACTGTGGGCAGCATGAGAAGCACAAAACCAGCCTGTCAAGTATTCTTCCCATCCTTGTCTAGCCAGGGCCCCAGAATGAATTTACACTTATAAGGAATAGAAAATTTTAAGAATAAACAGGTAAATTTTACTATAAAAAGCAAAGAGATGACGTCAAAGTGTCTGACCATCAAATTACCCAAACTAGGATTTTCTTGGGTGAAAAAAAATTCTAGTGGACTTTTCTCTAGGGGGAAAGCAAAGTCATAACCTATGGTATCCCAAATTTTATTACTCTAAGTATATGAATATTTTAAAGGACAACTGATCTTTATACAAATTTTCTCAAAGCAATGGGATGGAGGTAAAAAAGAGAGCTCCACACCTAACTGTAATGAACAGATATTGCTTTCTGGTTTTGTGAATACACTTTTATAAAATGACAATAAAACAGCATTATGGACACAAGTAAAAAAATTTATTATGTCTTGTACATTTGATGATACTAGGGAATTAGTGAAAATTTTATTAAGTGTTACAGTGACATTATAGTTATGCAAAATTATGTCCATGTTTGTTGGAAATTTGTACTAAAGAATTTAGGTGTGAAATAAAGGAATTCTTGGATGTGACTACTACAGCAATAAAATACAGAAGCACCAATCCACCAGGTATGAAAATCTGGTGATAATTGTTGAATCTGGGCAATAGATGTGTGGGTTTATCTGATGATTCATCTTACTTTTTATATGTTTAAATCCTTTACAATACATTTTAAAATAATGAGTTACATTAAATATCTTGATTTTCTCTTCCCTCTGAAGGACATTGATCTACTCCTCTTTTCTGTCATAAATTCAGGTAAATTCAGCTGCGTGCTGGGCCCTTAGAAACCATGGAACTTCAAGGGAATATATGCTGAGATTTTGTAGATTTCGTTAATTTTTTCCCTTAACTCCCAACAGAAGATGCCAAGATTATATCTCCCTTTTACCCAGTGACAGTCAAATTACAATGCCTGAATTTAAATACCAATTCCAGCATGGTCAGTACCTGCTTGGCACTAGGAAGTTTCTTTAAGCTTATCATTTCTATAACTTGGAATAATAAGATCAGCATAGTATAGGGCTCCAGGGAGAAACAGAGGTAACACATATCAATGCTTGGCATGTGGAAGGTGAGCCTCCCTAGCTCACTCACAGCAGGATCCTGCCCAGTACATAGATTTTTCTGAGCCACACTAATATTTACCAACAGTGACTACAGGGTAAATGAATGCCCAGTGATTTCGGATTGCATGATTTTTACTGGGATCTGACCACCTGCTGATTGGGAACAGTAAGCACATGATAAATAAATGCCCAGTGATTTTGAGTGCATGATTTTTATTGGAAATACATGTATCTACTCCTGCCTTTGAAAATATATCCTGAAGCTCAGTAAATGTCATCTTGAGAACAAATTTTTTTGCTTTCAAATGAAAAGAAATTATGACTTCTAGAAAATCCATATCCATGCAGTATTTTAAATTAAAAAGGAAAAGGAATCATATGTAAAATTCTAATTTCAACATAGGAAAGTGGACTTTTTCTAATTAAGTATCACTCTTGCTTAATTAGAATGAAATAAAAAATAAAAGAAATTTTAAAATTCTATTTAAGTTTAAAATAGATACATTGAGGAAACTATTGACTCCAAGTTTATCAGAGATGGTTGCTGTTCTTTGCTGTCTGGTCTTGTTTTACTTTTACTTCGGCACCAAAATGTAGTTCTTATTGATGTAGCATTGCCCATATAGATATTTATTTTGAAGAAGCCATTCCTGGGATTCTGTATATTTCCATTGTTGCCATTGCTGTGACTCAATTCCCACTTCCCAAGATACTTCTCAGTAGTAGTAACTTGGCATAAGTCGTGTGTTTGTGAGAAATATGTTTGCCCATCCCTCATCTTGCTCCATTAGAAAGTCAAAGGTTGGTGCTTTGGTTTCAAAGAGAGATACTAGGTTATTACTTACTTACTCAGCAATGATTCATGCTTTTGAATTCCTTATTCTGACTGTGTTAGATGAACATTGTCAAGTACGATGACTTCAGAGTGATCTTTAAACTGAAGCACATACAATGTGGGAAATTATTTCATAGATCCTCTCTGGTCCTCTGTAACACTTGCATAGATAATATTACTTCAGCTTTACAAAGTTAGAGGCTCAGAGCCTTGTCAGAGATTTGCCATTTATGTACCAACACCTTTTCCCCCTAACTATCTAGGTAACTTTTATTCATCCTGGGTAAGCATCTCAAGATTCTCTTTTTCCAAGGAGTCTTGTATTAATTTCTTATGCTTGCTGTAATGAATAGTGTAAACATGGCGGCTTAAAACAACATACATTTCTTCTTTTCTAGTTCCAAAATCAGTTTCACTGGGGCCTAGTCAAGGTGTCAGTAGACTACTACATCCAGAGGCTCTAGGGAAGAATCTCTGTCTCTTCTGGGTTGAATTGCCTGCATCATTCCTTGTCAGAACTTTTTTTGAATAAATTAATATGTAAAAGTTCAGGGATTAGGAGCTGATATCTTCAGGGGGTATTTTTTAGCCTACTCACCTTCCTCGATCCTTTTCCTACTACTGTAGCTCAGCTACTGAGTCTGGATTATGGACCTTTTATCTAGGTGTTGATTTTAAACATCTTGTTTAACTCATAATGGTGCATTAAATGATGATATTTGTGTTGTTGAGGATAGCTAAGATGGTTTGCTTATAGTATGTTGAACACTGCTCTAAGAATTTCATATCAATTTGATTCATTCAACACTTTTTAGATGTAGAGAGGATTAATGTTTTTTCCCCTTTTTCAAGTCAGCAAACTCAGACACTATGCTAGGAAGTGGAGCAGCTGATACTTGAACACAAGTCATTCAATCTGGAGCCTATATAGTGTTGTACCACGGATATCAACTCATCTGCTACCTCTCCACTTCATCCTGAGGTCCAAAAAGCCAGACAAAATTTCCAGCTTCAAGCACAAATCTAATGCTCAATGATGCTTAGAGAATAAATGTATAGACTTAGTTTCTACATAGGTTCTGCTGTTAGCTAATAGGAGGCCTCAGGCCTAGTTTTAGACTTCAACAACTTATTGAGTGTGCTTTGTTAAGATCTTCAATGCTTTATGAATGGATCATCTCAGAAGTGCATCTGAGATAAAAACTGCCTGTTGGACCAAGGTGACAGATATTCTTACCTGGTATTGTTGAGAACAGGAAGCATATAATCGAGAGCACTATTAATGATTTATTAACTTCTGAAAAAGTCATTATAGAATGTCCATATCCCAGCAGCTTTGGAAAAAAGCCAAAAGTATTGCTAACATCTGTTTACTCAAGATAGTGAGTGACTTTACTGCAAGTGGGAAAGACTTCAGCCTCTTCATACTCTCTCTGAACACTGTTCTTTGTTCATTTATTGCCTGTTGTCTATGCTCCCTACTGACAATCAATCCACATAGGAGACCTACCCACATCATAAATGGATACCAATATCTCAAGGCTTGCATTTGAGAACCCAGGTCATGAACCCATATAACATTCTGCCCATGGCTTAATGAAACAGGAATCAAATATTTTCAGAAATTAACCTGAGATGGAAATGTTGTATGCATGCACACACATCCAATGCTGTCTACAAAAGTCACTTTGTAAGGCTCTTCTTGAAGGCTGGGACTTGAACCTTCCAGATACTCATAAGTATTAATTGATAATAAAGGGGAAATAAATGGTGAAAATTATCAACAGCATTATAGAGTGCTGGCTTGGTCTCTGAGAACCCTCACAATCTCTCTTCAGTTAGAAAAACAGTCTTGGAGAGACAAATCAAATAAAGGTCTTTCAACTAACCTCAGAATGGAGTGGCAAGTTATCAGTGTCATTACGATTATTATGTGCTATGACCAGAACATGACATGCCGCTGGAAGCAGCTCTCTCTTGGTGGCAAAACTATTTATTGTTGCTGTTGTTGCTTTAGTATCAGTTCCTGGTGATGACTGCACATTGCTTGTAAGCTGCTTATTAAACTAGAATCCGTATAGGCTTTTGGAGCCAGAAAGGTCTGGATTCAAACTGCATATTTCACTAGTTAGTTGCATGCCCATGGAGGAGCTAACTACTTGAGCTCTCTTCCTATCAAATAAAGTAAACAATGCTCAGGTTTGGAGAAGCGAGAGATGCAGAGATGAGAGTATGACCCGGAGGAAGAGCCATATGACCACTAGTCTGCTTCAGGTTCCCATATTAGGCTTCTCAGGAGGAAACACTTTGTGACATACCTGTCCCCAACAGCACATTGCAGAAAATCCTTCTCTTTGTTTAGCCATTTTCCCTTTGGTTGCAAATCTGTACCTGAAACTTTTAATCCCTTTTTTTTTTGTATTTTTGTTGAGATATAAATCACATAGCACAAAATTCATACTGTAGAGCATATAATTCAATGTATTTTTAGTGCATTCACAAAGCTCTACATAACTCATCATTTGTTCTGGAAGACTTTCATCATTCCCCAAAGAAACTCCATAACCAGTAGTAGTCATCCTTAATTCCTCCCTTCCTTCTGTCCTTGGCAACCAATATTTTCTCTCTATGGATTTTCCTACTCTTGAAATTTCAGAAAAATGGAGTAAGTATACATTAAATAACCTTTTGCGTCTGGCTTCTTTTTTTATCCAGTTTCCAGTCGATGGGCATGTGGGCTGTTTCCAAGCTTTAGCTATTACAAACTATGCCACTATAAACATAGGTGCACATATATCACTGTGGTATGATTCTTTTAATTCTTTGGGGAAGATTCTCAGTAGGGGAATAGCTGGGTCAAATGGGACCGCTAGTCCTAGTTCTTTGAGGTGTCTCCATACTGATTTCCACAGTGGTTGCA
>NW_004624755.1:19857104-19910339 GCF_000247695.1 Heterocephalus glaber | reverse complement strand
TTTGGAATCAAAGTAACACTTGCTTCCAGGAATGAATTTGGAAGCCTTGCTTCCCTTTCAATTTTCTTGATGAGTTTAAAGAGTAATGGTGATAGTTCTTGTGTCTGGCTTCTTTTATTAGCTTGCAAAGGTCATCATTGCTTTAGCACGTGTCACAACTTTGGTCCTTCTTATGGCCAAACACCTATGAGTGTACCATGTTTTATTTATCTGTTATTTGATGTACATCTGTGACATTTCTACTTTTTGAATATTATAATGTTTCTTTAAATGTTCTTGCACTCAATTTAGTGCACATATTGGTTCAAATATCTCAGATATACTTACAAGTGGAATTTCCAGGTTACACAGTGTGATACTCAGAATAGTAGCCCTGAAAAATATATATGTATCCTTCTTCCTGGAGCCTGAGTGTAAGCAATGGTTCTTGGCAAAGGGAAACTATGATTGCAGATGGAATTAAGACTGTTAATTGGCTGACCTTGGAAGAAGGAGGGCATGCTGGGTAATTGGGGTACCCTCAGTAGCAAGAGTCCTTAAAAGTGGAATAGGGAAGCAGGGAGTAGTGCCTGTGTAGGACTGGCCAAACAGACTGGACGTCACTGCATTTCAGCCAAAGAAAGACCTATAAGCCCAGCAGGGTGGTAGCTATAGAGGCTGGAAACAGAACAAAACAGCCTCTCCTCCTGAGCTCCTGAAGAAATGCAGCTGAACCCTATCACCTCAGTTTCAGTCCTGAATTTTTAACACTCAGAACTATAAGAAAATAAATGTGTGCTGATTGAAACTACTGCATTTTAAGACTTCTGGTCACCTTCTTGTTAGTACCAAATGGTAATGTCACTGTGGCATCACTTTTTACTGATGATGGCTGATTGTATTTGCACAACGCCTTGTGGGTTGTGACACCTCATCTTTTGACCCAGAGATGATAGCAATGAGACAGTACCAAGTATCATGAAAGTGCCAACTGTTACTTCTGCACAGGCAAATATTTATTGGAGGTGTGGGGAGGGGTTTAGCCAAACTGAGGCTGAAGGGGAACAGTATTCTTTCCAGAGAGTGACCAGGCTGCTGCTCACAGAACAGAGAGCAGCAGATTTTTATTCACTGGTCTGGGCCAGACCCTGGTAATCCCCTGGCCAGCAGCACATTTCCAAAAGGTGTTTCTTTTTGTGATGGACTTGGAGCATCAAGTGGTGATGATCAGGTTGTTCTAGACGCTGTTGTTTTTGTATGTCTTATGTCATCACCTTGTGCAGAACGTGCTGTTTTGTGTTTAGGCAGCTGTCTGGGAACTGCTGAACTACTTCTAGCTGCCATCATGGGCTTGCACAGATGTCCTGGCCTTGGGGTCAAGCTGCTGAACTGTTTCTTCTTGAACTACTGAAAAGGCACAAAGGTGGGGTAGAAGGAGCACAAACCTACTCCAGTGGGCAATGAGTCAAGTTAACCTTACTGTAGTCCTGGACAAAACATATCTTAAACAGTCCACATGTCTATGTGCAGAGGTGGGAAGAATCTGGCTCAAGGGTGAAGACCGCAGAGGAGTCAGGCATAATACAAAGACAGAGATCCCGAGCCTTTTATCCCATTTCAGTCACCAGTCCGATAGCTGTGGGCCCAGAGAAAAGTAAGTGTTTTCAACAAAAATTTCCCTCAGGTGCCTGAGAAGTAACCCAGCATCTGTCATCATAACCCCTCACGTCAGAGGTGCAGCCTACAGCAGATAGTTGGACACTGAGGATGCACTGCCTGGCAGTGTGGCCTCCAAAAATGAGTGATTTTAAGTTAATTAAGAGCAAGTGAAGCCAGAAGGCTTGTTTAGATTTTTGTTTTCATTTTAATTTTTATTAGTATATGTTTGTAGTACATAATGCTTACATTCATCATGGCGAGTTGGCACATGTGCGTAACACAACTTATTTCTTTTTACATCTTCCTGTCCCCCTTCCCCATGTTCTGCTGTCCCTTTCTCTCTTAAAGGAAATCAAGAAGGTTTTTGCTTGCTAACAACTTCTCATTTCATGCGAACAGAACATTCTGCTCCTGTGGTTTGACCAAGGTCTCACAACAGCTCTGTTGAAACACGCCATGCTGCAAAGGGTGACGGTTTCTTGCACCCAGAGTTTATTTGGTCCTCCCAGCCTCTGTCCCTTCACTGTCCCTCATGGTGGTCTCTGTTTTTGGTAGTGCAGAGCAAGCTTTGCATCACCTATAACAAAGAGGAGCTCTGGGCACGGAAGCTGTCTGGGAGCTCTAAACACATCATGTGGTGCTGTTCCTGGAGGAAGGGCCCACGGGGAGGTTCAGCTCGGCCTTCCTGCACTCCCAGGGTGTTGCTGCCTTCACAGACACCGTCATGACCAGGAGTCCACTTTCGAAACTACTTCCCAGAGAGAGAGAGACAGAGAAAGAGAGCGTGGTGGGATTATAGCACACTAAAATATTGAAGTGTGCTCTGTTTGTGCAGCAATTAGAGCATTTTTAAAATAAATACTTTTATTATTATTAGCCTATGTTCTGAAAAGGTAGCTTTTGGCAGTTTTGGACAATGCTGTCTTTGACCTTTCACATGTGTTCTTCCTGATCCATTCTGGAAGCTGAGCTCCCGTCCTTCTAGATTTCTGTATTGGAGAGTGAGGCCAATCAGTGCGGCTCAGGTTAGGCCTCTTTACGCTGAGCTCTTGTCCAGGCAGACAACCCTGGAAACCCAGTCATAGCTCCTATTTCTAGGAGTCCTTCTCCAGTTGTGCTCACCCCTCCCGATTTGGCGGTTTTGATGTCACTTCCCCTGAGACTGCAGCACAAAGGCTCTGAAGCTCTGGTCACACCTGTGCATGATGGAAAGGCCTGAGGGCCATGAGCCTGGGGAGGACAGGCAGGTCTGCTCCTTTTGAAGGAGTTCATACAAACCCCCCATTAGTAGTCTCACTGGGGTCTCAGTTCCCAGACAAACCTTCCCTGCACGGTCCAGCCCTGCCCTTGCTAACCAGCTACCCTGGTTCCAGGGCTCTCTTTCCTCTGCACTACACTCTTGAGGCTACACAAACTGGCTCTCGTCATAGATTTAGCACCTGCTGTCTTTAGGACCTTAGCCGTGTTCTTCTACATCTCAGAAATGGACAGCATTTAATGGTGATGATGACCGCTGTGTCTCAGGCCCCCTTTGGATGTAATACGTTAATTTATTGGCAGGGACAGTCTGTGGTCTCCATCTCAGTTAACCAAATTACTCTGAGTTGTAAAAATATGTAAACCTCCATATTCACTTTGCTTGGGGCTATTTTTGTTCAATAGTTGTTCATGAGCTTTCTCTACGTATTATTATGTTTTAAATTTTTTGTGATGATTTCAAAGTCAATCTTTAAAAATTAATTTCAGTCTATTCTGGACAGTTGGAAGGATTACCTAAGAGCTACACACTGCCAGGTGTTTCTCTTCTGCATGTTTTAGTGTTTTCCATTGTGTTATCATCAACTCATGTTATTTTAATTGTAGAAAAAGAACCAAAGTTCAAGTTAATGTGAAAATGCTACATTTATTTAAATAAAAAAGCAAATGATATCACTACTCATAATAATAAGCTGAATAGAGACAGATGTTGGAAGAGTTGAACTTGTAGTGACATGTTTAACAAAGGAAAATGTTGAAAGAATTGAATTATTAATCCACACCAAGTGGAAAAGACACAACACACACACACACACACACACACACACACACAGACTTTGCCAAAGCCATCATTACTATACTCACATTTCAAAGACCACTTTAGTTTCAACAAAATGGTGTAACCAGCATGTGAATCTGACATTCATCATTTAGATTATAATAGTTTTATGTTTCATTTAGTGATTACTTTGTGAATGTTTTTAGGTTTTATACCCGTATAAAAGCTAGAAGCATAAGGTGATCATAATGAGTTTATATGTATGCACATTTAAATGACATCATAATGAAATTATCTAGGGAACATGGGGGTCCTGGTGAATGTTTTTCTTGCACATGGTCTCTGTGCATGACTGAAGTTTGAGAAACAGTGCTCTGTCTCCCAGAACCCTGCGGAGTTCCTGCCAGAGCCTTCAGGAGTTTTCACTCAGGCTAACAGCTCCTCTTCAGGCTACAGTGATAAAGTTAAGAGATGGGAGAGGGTTTCTGAACATGAGGGCCAGAAAGATGCACATTACCAAAAGACACAGAAAACTCTTGTATAGAAACCAGTTAAAATAATTAGGTGAGAATATTTACTGGGAGGGGAGTAAGTTAACAAAGAGACAATTTGGGGCCCTGCTTTGAAGAACACATGCCTGGGACATATAATTTTGCTTTTATTTCTTCCTGATTCCCATTGGCCGTACATTTCAATGTTAATGGGCCTCAGTTTCTGCAACTTTAAAATAACTACTTTATCGATTTGGTTTGTGAGTCACAAAAAATGAAAGAAGTGAAAGTATTTTGTGAGCCACAAAGCCCTATGTATGTGTCAGTGTAGAGCTATGTCTGATTTGTTAAAAGCTCATGAGAGTTTGCTGGAAATTTCTCTTATTCTTTGCAATTAAACATGTCAGCAAGAAGATTAAAAGCCCTCCAAGCACAAGGTGAGTGAAACAAGCACTTCCTGCCCCTAATCTAGACTCAGATGTTGGCAAATGCAGAGCTGATGTATTCTACAAAAGCAAAACCTTAGGGAGACAGGTTTAGGCCAAATCTCTATCTGACAGGGAATTTTGATTTTTTCCATAGCTCTTCTTTCAGTTAATCACAAAGTTCTTTTAAAATTTACATTTTTAATGCACATGCCCAGTCCCATAACTTTGTGCCAATACATTTACATGTACTTTCTGGCCTAGGAACAACTAGGCCGTCCATGTATTCACATTTCCATGGAGCCACACCCAGCTGTGTCGTCTGCCATCTGAACAAACCACTGAGCAGGTATGCATGGCTCGCTCTTGAGAGGACCTGCACGTGCTGAGCTACAATGGTGACCCAGCAACTCTCAAAGATCCATTTCCAGCCTGACTGAAAGTAAGAGTCAAAGCCATCCATCTTTCCATGTACAGTGTTATCTCTGCTAATGAAGCCTCATCGTTCTATTCCTTAGGTTGTCCTTAGAAAATATTTTGGGAGCCACAAATGTAGGTTTCAAAGTCAGTTATACTTAGGTTTTAATCGTGGCAACTGGGCAATGCCTCCATTGTTCTGAATCTCAGTTTCCTTGATTATTAAATGAGAATATTTGTAAATACTTGATTCAGTGATGCACGTTTCCTGTATGATCTTTTGGGTCTATTTGAGGTTGATTTTGGAAGACAATATGTAATATAAATGGATACAAATTTAGACGTAGACATAGATATAGGTATTCACGATTAGATACACAGAAATTTTAGATAAAGTCAAGGCCAGATTCTCATGAAGACCAGTGCTAGGAAAGCCCTTTCCCAACATGGCCTCACAGTCTACAGCGGGAGGAACTCTTAGACTTTCTTCCTGATCACATGTTGCCGCTCAACTCCTCTTCCTTGCATCTTCTCAGCTCTCTCTGGGACAAAGTTTCCTTTGTGTGCCTGGATTTACTGCTCACGTCTGATTTCCCAGGGATTCACCAGTTGCATCTCTCGCTCTAGGCATCCTTTCAGCTCTGACACTGTTACAATGGCTACGTTCTCTCCTTGTGCCCAATGGCACATTTGGGAGGAAGGATTCTGACATCGACATTCACCTTCTTCACACCAGGCCATAAGAAATTCATTTTGGAGTCCCATCAACTTAGGATAAAACTTTTGTTCTGATGTTTATTTAATCTGTGATCTTAAGCAAGTTTCCTAAACTCTCAGAATCTCAATTTTCTCATAGTCATAGAGATGCAATTTTAGTTCTTACTTCCATTGGAGTTCTGTGAAAAATAAAGTAAGTAATGTGTAAGAAGTGCTTAGCCTAGTCCATGGTATGTATGGAGTCATAAAGAAATGGTAATTGGTATTAGGTCAGTTCTGGCCCTAGACTAGAGGTCCACTCAAGAATTGGTTGCTTTTTGTCAGCTGAGTCCCCCTGGGCTCATCAACCAGTGCCCCTGGGAGCAGAAGGCTGTGGGTTGTTCTTCTAGATGAAAGTGTCAGCAGACAACTTTCTGTAGCTACTTAGCAGATTATGATTTCCTTTAACTCTATGTGAATTTGAAAGATAATGCTGTAAAATTAACATATGTATGCAATGATCATTAACTTTGGGAAAATCTATCAATATTCAAACAAAGAAGAACTTTTCTTTCCCCTCACATAATCAGCACAAAGTGAAAACAATGGCCATATGTTGGATACTAAGAAGGATATGGGCACAATGTGCTATGAGTGCTCAAGCCAAACCCAGAGTCTGGGGCGAGGAGGGTGGAGTTTTACAGAATGAGTAGAAAAGAAAGTTTAGCAAGTTTGACAGTGGCAACAGTAGTATTTTCTAAGGAATATAAGATGTGCTCATATGCATGTATATTACATGTTTAAAATGAGAATCCCTGTCCTCAAGCCACTTATCTTTAAAAAAACTTAGTTTGTGAACATGCATATTTTTCACGGCATGATAAGTTAGTTTAGAATCAGGGAAATATAGGTATTGCTAAAATTTTCTACTTTGAAGCATTTACTAAGGGTTTGTCAAGTGCCTGACTCATAGGTTAGAACAATCTTTATCCATTATCCTTTAGATTTTTATAAAAGAAAGCTTCTAGAAAATGTCAAGGTCTATAATCCAGTCCTAACAGGAACTCCAGGCTGCTGCAGAATTGCCCAGAAATGATTGGCAGCTTCTCGATGGAGGTTCAGACACAGGCTCTGGAGGCTTCCACTTCGACACCATGAGTCTCCCTCCCTAGGCACAGGGGAGATCCTCTGGGGACAGCTCTGGACCTTAGCGTGGCCAAAGCTTGCTGGTTTCCAGCAGGTGGAGGAGCCTCAGCCTTGCGTTTGCATAGTAACAAAAGCCCCAGGGAAGTTGCAATTGGCTCCCAAGGTGAATTTATCAAACAGGTGAGTTTTGATTCTTTGACAATGCAAAAATTGAAAGATACAGAAGCTAAGAGAGAATAATTTAACAACCATCTGTGTACCTGCCATTTATACTTAACAGGTATTAACATTTTATGTTTACTTCACAAGTTTTGCTTAATAAAATGACATTATTTTAAAGTTGAAGACTAGTGTTCAGTCCCATTCCATATTACCCCGTCCTTCCCAAGAGACAGCTATTAGGATAAATTTATTTATAATTCACTAGCCAAGTATGAAAGCTTTAATCCATAAACAATATGCTGAATTTTTAAATAGTTGATATCAATATTCTCACATGATATTTCTTTCTGTAATTAGCTTTGATTTCTTTCAGCATGATGTTATCTAAAGATCTGTGCTGATGATATAGATCTAGCTCATTCATTTTAGTTGCCAAATTGTTTACCGCAGAGAAATGTTCAAGTTGCATTTTCAGATATTTACTGAATTTTTTAAAGGACTCAACATGATAGGGAGACCTGGACAGATTTGGATTGAGAGTCACCTGTGATACTGAGATGCCCACAGTTCTGGTGAGATTAGTGCTGGATTTGGTGGTTGTTTTTGATGATGTTTCTCTTCTCAGTTCAATTTATCTTTTCACGCATTTTTTTCTTTTTTTCTTTTACCTTTGGATGCATCTTTACTTTGCTCATAGAGTTGTATATTAAATTTGTTAAGGTCATGCAACAACCCACTTGATATCAGAAATATCATAGAAATAGATTTTCATGGCCTATTCTTTCAATTTATCAAATGTTTTGTCACATGCCAGAAGTAAGCAGCAGAGGGGAGCAACGAATTCACTAATAATGCCTGAGGCTGCAGCTCTATTATCTGTTGTTCCTGTATCCCCCAGCAATTCCAATGTTTGAAATTACTTTTAGGCAAAACCCTCACATTAATATCTTTTTCATTTCTGAAAATTAGAATGATACAATAGATCATATCATATTTTTGCCCTGGCTATCCCAAAACTCAGAGCCAAGTTTATGGCTGAATCATTGCCACAGAATTGTATCTTTCTCATCTGGGGCTGGAGGTCTACTCCTTCACTTAGCTCTCTCATAACCTGTTGTTATATATTTCAAATTGGCCCAGCTTATTTGTAAACTTTTTTAAAAGACAATAGTGTATGTGGACCTATAATTAGCATATAAATTAAACACTATTTAAAATGAAAGTGCACACCTGTAATCCCAGCACTCTGAGAGGCTGAGGCAGGAGGATTGCGTGTTCAAACACAGCCTGGGCACAGACACAATTTGGTGAGACTTTGCCTCAAAATTTAAAAAAAATGATAAAGGTCTGGGGCATAGCTCAGTATGAAGGTCCTGAGTTCAATCTCCAGTATTGCAAAAGGTGAGGACAACAGCAGAGGTAGTTCATATATTTACTCTTCTGAAACATGGTGTGGTGTAGAAGGCTAAGTAAATGAGGCGCCGTGGCTACACAAGACAAATACTCATCTTCGGACATAGTCTTATTTAAATGACATTCATCCGCCGAGGGAGGTGAAGTGTGTGTGTGTGTGTGTGCGTGCATGCGTGCGTGTGTGTATGTCTTCAAGATATCCTGTGGAGAGTGACATCCTACAGAGAATTAAACCCACACCAAAGCAAACCTGGTGAGTTGCTGTCGGAATTAAATGCCTTTATTTTTACCTGCCATATAGTATAGATTTGTTCTAGCAGTAGGCTGAAGGAAAGAATAAAAACATCATCATCACCCCACAAAGTACCTTTGATGACACTTTCAAAGAAGGTCTTTTAACATGGAAACCTCTTACCGTCAAGGCCAAGCACCATGCTAAGTGCTTCACCTTTATAACATCTTATGCCTTAGTCTTCTACACTGCTCTCTAAGGTAGACATTTATTCCTTCTTTCACAAAAAAACAAAACCTGGACTCAGGAGAGAGGAGTTACTGTCTCAAGAGCACACAGAATGCAAGTGGTCACAAGGAGGCCTGCATCCGGGTCATTTAACTCCAGGGCCAACTCTCGTCAGCACTAAGCAGTTTTTGTCACTAATACAGCATAATTAACTAAATTAAACCAATAGTGTCTTACCACCAAAGTCATTGATCCAATTGTTGAATTGGAGAAGGGATTGTGTTTTTCTAGTATTGATGAATTTAGGGCCTGTTGGTTGAAAAGAATCTTGTTCAGGTGAGAGATACGACTGATGAATGTGGCCAGCCATTATCCACCATTACTGACTCCTCCTTCTGCACACGCTCCTCTCTTTGTTTTTAGCTGTGCTTGGCTGATCAAACCCCTTCCCCTTTTCCTTCCTTCCCTTTCTTTGTTGTTTTTCTCTCCTCTCTGTCTTCCCAGAGCACTCAAGCTGCATCAGTGTAGGGCAAGGCTGGTAAGAGGGCTTTTGGTCCGGAAGGCGTATGCTGTGTTTTCCAAGTCATGGAGGCCCTCACCAAACTCCAACTGCACGAGCATCCAGTCATCTTTCTCCAGACGATTCTGGAATTGTCTGTGGTCCCAAAGGAGCCTCAGTGCGCCTCAGATTTGGCTATGCGCCCCCCAGTGCTCCCTACCCATCTTCTGTGCTCTGATGATCTCCGAGGACCTTCTTTGTCATCCAGATAACTGCAGTGCCGCATTTCCCGTCATGTGTGTGCCGGTGTTCTCATCTATTACATTTGCCTTTCTTCCGTCTGGCCCATTGTGATGTCAGCTTAGCATTTCTGGTTAAAGATCTTCTTGGAATGAATCTATCAGTAACATCTCCTTCATCTGGCAAGTCCCAGCGCTCAACTTGTTTTAGGGTTCTGTTTTTAGGGGCACCTCTCCCTTGCATCTTTCCTAGTATGATCCCAAATAATCTCTTCTCAGTGGTCACGAAAGAGAATTGTTAATGAGATTAAATTAGAACCACATAGTTTAATCTCAATGAGACTGTAAAGGAGATAAACATATAGCAAGTAGAAAGGCAACAGGTTATTTAGAAACAATGTTCTATCATTCCTGAGTCACTAACACCAAAAATTAATATGAACACAGAAAAATGAAAATAACACAGTCTTTCTCACTAAATAACCAGTATGTCTTTTCCCCCACTAAAGCATACTTGTTTTAATGTAACATTTATTCAGAGTTGGACATTTAGTTGTCTTCAGTGCAAAAGCAGATATGAACACAGACATATTACAGGATATAGTTGTTTCTTTTCTCCAGAGAAATGGTTCCTTTGATGTCCTGGGAGAGTGTAGGTAAACGTTGCTTTGAACTGGTCTCTTTGTTCAGCAGGGAGTTGTGCTGGCTCCACTGCACACAGGGGATTTGAATGGGAGCAGCTCATAGTACAGAAAAGCCTGGGTTTGAAGTCAGGCTCTGCAGCATTCCTGCTGCATGATGTTTATTAAGAGCCCAGTAATTTGATGCCCATCATCACTATTTGGGAAGTAACAAGAAACACCTTAGGAAACTCCTCAGAGAGTTTTGTCAGGGCAGGATGCAAAGCAAGGCTTTAAGCAGCGTGAAGTACAGTTAGTACCTGGTTTGTAGTCATTTTTAGTTTTGGAAGACAGCTAAGCACCTCTCGTGGTATAAGAGGAAGCACGCTTGGCCCACAGTCATGTACATCTGGGCTCTCTTCCCCCTCTGACGTTTACTAGATATGTGACCCCTGTGGAAGAGCCTCCTAGATTCTTAGTTCCATCTTCTGTGAAGCAAGGACAGTTTTAAGTATTTCTGAAAGGATCTTCAATGAGATAATATGCAAAGCTTCAGGTAACATGGCTATTCAGTAAATGTTAATTTCTTTTTACCCTTCTATCACTAGAAAACTGGCAGAAGAAATGGAAATGGGAAGAAATGGCAACATTAGCAAGCAAATGGTTAAAGCTGTGAACATGAGGATTGGCTGAACAGATTAGGACCCACTTGTAAACTCTAGTAGCGCCCACTGGGGATCACTAAGCTGGGCTCTCTCTTGGGAGTGAGATAAAGAATTAGAACTGTGAGTCTCCTCCGCTAACACTCAAGATTCTCAGAATTCTGCTGGGAGGAGTTCCAAAGCGTGGGCACAAAGGGTGGCTCCACACATGTGTGTCTCTGTGAATTCTGTGTCCCCATGTGATTGATGGTTTCCAGCATCAAGATTAAAATCCCCTCCTTTGCATCCAAACAGACCTGGGTTGATGTTCTTGTTTGGACCCTCTAAGCGTGATCATGAGTCAGTCGTCTACAACTGACAAACAGAGATGAGAGTATAATTTGACAGAGGACCACTATGAGGATGAAGTAAGGCAGAAGACTGGACTCATCATGGCTGGCACACAGCAAAGCTGGGTACTGTGATTCCCACAGCCCCCATTTACCTCTGTGTAGGTACGCAGCTGCAGATCTATGACGGTCACATCCACACGGCTGTGTGCAAGGCGTCACTATCCTCCTCTTTTTGTCAGAGACAGAAGAGGAACTGCAGCCCTTTCTTTCCATTTCTTGCATGATTTCCTCAGAGGCCCCAGGAACTCCACTCTGAGCAGTGGCTGGGCCAGATCCCTCTGTGCCGGCTGCCTCCCAACAGAGGCTCTTTGGGCGTTGGGTGCCTGCTCACTCCCACTTCCCAGGCAGTGGGGTGTCATGGGAAGAGTGACACAGTCGGCTCCAGAATGACCTGGTCCTGTTATCAGCTCTACTCTTTGCTCCCTTTGAGGCACTGGGCCAGTTATTCAACCAAGGGGAATCCCTGCTTTCTTATCTGCAGAATATAGAAGGATAATATTCATCTGTAAAGCTTATTCACAGATGAGTCAGATCAGGAATTTGTAGAGCCAAACATACAGACCAGCATTTATTTCAGCCATTCATCTAGAATATATTAAATGCCTACCATGTTCTAGGCACTGTGCAGGACTCTGTTGGGCGACCTCAGGAGAGAGGTTTGTGCCTCTTGGAAGTAGAAATTACTGGAATGTGATAAATGTGTCCTGAGAATATGATCTTTTTCTTTTCATGTTTTTGTATGGGAATGGTTTATAATTTTTGAGTCTTTGGCCTCCTAATATCTGTCCTCTGCCTCACAGGTGGATCTCAAGTTCAGTATGCTCCAGGCAAGTCTATTATTTCTAAACTGGGAACTGGATAGAGTAGTTTCAAGCTTGAGAAAGTCCTGACTTGGGAGGGAGCATTCCAAAGAGATTCTTTTGTGGGAGCAGTTGGGGAGCTGCCAAATTTCTAATGAGAAATGAATTTGCCTTTATTTGAAGGAGGAAATGGTACTTTCCCTCACAATGGAGGAAGGAAAAGCTGTCTCTTTGGGCTTGGGTTACCAGCACCACCTCTCCTCTGACTGGAAAATAAATAAGGTGAGGAACAAAAATGAGAAATGCAAACCTAGTGGAAGAGGCTCCTGCAGATAAAAGAAAAGAGGAGGTAGAAAAGTGTGTGCTACTGGGGATATTCAAGCATAGTGTGGGATGTGGCGTATGAGTCAGGAGTCCTGGCCAATGGGTGATGCTAGAACTAATTAAATTTTCGAAAGCCTTCTCAGTGCCAGGACCTCTGCTCAGCTACCCAGATTCAGCAAAATGCGGGCATGGTGGGACACACACCAATAATCCCAGCTTTCCAGGAGGATGTGGCAGGAGGATCCAAAGTAGCCCAGTCTGGACAGGTGAGGGACTTAGTGGACCAGGCTTCAAAATTAAAGAAAAACTTGAACAAACAAACAAAAAATCCAACTAACCCCCATTCTTTTGTTTTGAATCTTGTCCTTTCTGCTGAATGAGCAGAGAATTAGCACAATGAGCAAAATATATGGAACATTTTTTCTGCTCTTCTTTCCTATTATGTGTCTTTTACTTGGTACTTTATTTACATATCATGTTTTTCACATAAGGGAAACCACATGGTATTTAAGCTTGTGTGTGTGATTGGACAATGTCTCTAAAGGTGTACCCGACTTACTACAATTGACTTATGCATTTTATATATATTTTTGCTCATTAGTCTGTTTTTTAATCTGTATATATAATACTTAACATTATAAGCTCTTATAAATAAATGAATATGATGCTAGAAAAATAAAAGGATGGAAGGAAGGGGAAAACAAAAGAAGTGAAATGTGTTATGTACATGTACCAACTCCCTACAATGAGTATAATCATCATGCCGTGCAAATATGTACTAATAAAAGTATTAATAAAATTGTATAAAATAGTTTTATATAATTCATTAAACATAAGAATATATTCAAATGTTTATTCTGGTTAAATATCTCTCATTCAAAAATCTGAGATTTGAAATGCTCTAGAATCTGAAACACTTAGGGTACTGACATGACATACATAGTAGAATTTGGATTTGCAATGTTTCCCAAAGGTTCAAGTAATAAAAATTGAGTTCTCGGCTTGGAGCCTCTGGGATATGGGGAGCCTTTGAGAGGCGGGGCCTAGAGGGAGGTCAGTGGGGGTGTGGCCTGAAGGGGGTTGGAGAGCCCTGTCTTTTCTTCTCCCTCTCTCCCTCTCTTTCACTTCCTGGCCATGAGCTAAGTGTTTGTTTCCCAGACCTACACTCCCCACTTCTTCAGTGTAGATCAGAAGCATGAAAACCCAATGATTAGGCAATGGAACTGCCAAAACTGTGAGCCAAAATCAGCCTTTCCTCTGTGTAAACAGATTGTGTTTTTACAGTAACAGGAAATTTATGTACCCAAGATTGTTAGCAAAGAGTGGGGCCTTGTGAGCCTCAGCCAGCAAAGCTGCATGGGTGGGGCTGCCCCGGCCAGGCCCTGGGGTACCCACATTCTGCCACCCACAGTGCACTGCAGAAGGCAGACTTGGACTTTTAAGATTTCAGTTTCGCTCTGTTGAGTTTCAGTCTTGGATTGGTCCACTTCCTTGCACACAAGAGAGAAAGAGGCATAAAAGAGAGAAAGAGAAATAAGTGGGCATAAAGTTACAAGATCCCCATGATGCATGTAACTGTGTTGTACACCTAAAATGTACCAATAAACTTAATGGAAAAAAGAAAGTATTGAGAGAGTAATTATGGAGAGGTTTTCCATGGAAGAAGAAATGAAATCGGAGTAAGGAGAAAGTGAAGGTAATGGTCATACAGATATCTGAGACAAGAACATTCCATGGTTTTCAGGAAATTCCATGGGGTCATTGGAGTGGAAACGTGGAATATCATAAAGTTAGAAAAGGAATGGAAGATTGAGTCTTCTGTGTTCTTGGGACCACTGAAGGTCTGCTGGTGTGTAATTTGAGGGAAACAGGAATACAGTGCATGAGGAGTAAGATGCAACATATTTCAAAAGATCTCAGGGATTTCAGGGCAGGGGCAGAAGTGGGAAGACAAGGGCAGAGGCTGTTCCAGTTAAGAGATAAAGCTGGTCTGGACCTGGAGTTGGAGTGGAGGTAGGAGATGTGGTGGGATTCTGAAACATTTGGAAGGTATAGCCAAGGGATTTACTGATGAGCCAGAGGTGGGAAATGGAAACAAGATAGGAATCCTGAGAGACTGCAGAGTTTTGCCTGAGAAGAATGGAATTACTATTACTGATACTGAGTTGGGAAAGATTACAAGGGGAGCATGCCTCAAGTTTGAAATACCATCAGATCTCTAAGTGAATATTAGAAGTAGAAGCTTGGATGTATTTATCAGGCCTGTAGGGAAGACTTCCAGATTGTTGATGCACAGTTGGAAGTCACCTGTGTACACATCATAACAGAAGCCATAGGGTTGGAAGGGATCAAATCTCTCACCTTTCTGCAGACAAGATGGCTGAATAACAAGTGCACGGGCAGAGAGAACACGAGTCAGCTGGAAGGATAAAGATTTGTGAATGGAGAGTGGCCTCATGGGAAACCCACCTCATGGGAAAGTTTGCTGGACTTCCCAGAAGAACCCAGAGTTATTATAAAAAGAAGAAGAAAACCAACCAAACAAATACTTTAGGGGACTTTTACTAATGTGAAAAAAATTAGATAAATTATTTGGTAACCACAGACTTTCTACACTGTGATTCAGAAGGTTGTTGGTACAAGCCACACCTTGCACCCTTGATATTGGATGAATAATAGCAGGTATGGGTGGTGACTCATCCATTTACGCCACTTGGTCATCTGGGAACTCTGGCCCCAGCCCAGTGACAATCTTGCCCTAATGGAATTTCACTAAGGTGAAGATGGCATTTTTTCTGTGTTGAAAGCAGCAGAATACTTGGGAAGTTCACACAGAAATCAAATCGTTGAACACATTCATAGGCCAGGCAGCAAATGCAAGCAAGAGAAAGTGCCTGAGTATATAAATGGGATGGTGAAGTCGAGGGAAACCACCATTCAGCAACTGAGCAGGTGACTATTTCCATGTGGAAATAGAGGTCTAGTTTTCTTCAAACTTTTGTAAGTCTGGAAATCTGAGTTTTTATGTGGAAATGCTTGATATTAAAATATTGGCAAGTAGATTATCTTATTTTACATCTGTGTATATCAAGAAAAACACATCTTCTTTCTAGTAGTAGTTGGTTTGACTCAAATTTTCAACCACAGATCTTAACTGCCTGTTTTGAACAGCCATTTACTAGGAATCTGCTCTATTTCTGGTGTATACAAGTGAAATAAAATGTATGGTGTGACTGATTTCCACCTAGTGGAGGATGTACGCAGCTCCACTCAAGTGCTTTGAGTATATAAAAGGTGAGCCTGAGGCAGTAAGGGAAGCAAAAGTGAACTGTGTAGAAGAAAGGCATTAAAGACTTCTTGGAGGAAGCGGCAGTGCCACTTGAGAGATGAAGGAATGCGTGCTGTGTTAGAACGTGGCCTCCGTGTTGTACTTGGCTGAATATAAAGTATCTTAATGACTAAACTCTATAAGTGTAGTTAATGTGGCTGAAATATAGTTCCCACAAAAGACTATTTACATATTTAAAATGTATACTTTGAAGTATTTTAGTGTACTCACGGCTCTATGCAATATTATAATATAATTTTAGCATTTTGTATATGCCACATTTTCTATATGCATTCACCTATAGATGGACATATAGATCCCTTCCAAGATTTAGCTATCATGAATCGGGCTGCTATAAACATGGATTCTAGATGATGAGTAAAAGTTACCTTACTTGGATGAATCCAATTTAGTTATGATATAACATGTTTAGTATGCTGCTGGATTTGGTTGCCTAAATATTACACTGATGATTTTTGTGCCTACATTCATAAAGAGTATTGTTCTTCAGTAATCGTGTGAAATTGTTTTCTGAGTTGTTGTCAGGGTAATATTAACCTCACACGAATGAGTTGAGGAGTATCCATTTCCATTTGGGGAAGAGTGTGTGAAGAATTGATTTAAAATCTTCTTCATAAGCTTGGTAAAAATGAAATGATTTCAAATAGGACTCAGATTTTCTTCAAAGGAAAGTTTGTAAAATTACCAATTTATTCTATTCTTTGTAATGGTTCTTAGAACTTTCTATTTCCTCTTGAATAAACTTAGCTAATTATATCTTTCAAGAAATCATTTCATCTAAGTTATCTAAAGTATTGACTTGTTTTTTATTACCATAATTATGATTTTATTTACTAACTTCAGTAATGTCTTACTTTCCTGATTGTATTTTTCCTATGCTATAAACTATTTTATTTTTGCCACGGTTTGGTAGGGTTCTTTTGGTTGAGCATTTCTCCATTTAACGTATGCATTTTGAACAAGTTCAAATGTTCTAAATTATATTTTTAAGTAGTTTTCACCACTTATGTGTTGTCTTACTGGGCAGAGGGTCTTACAAGCTTTTGATTCACCATTCTGGAAGTCTTCGAGCCTCTACAAGGCTTCTGAAATTTTTAGAATATGGTGAAAGCTCTGAATCTTTTCCTCAGAGAAAGGCCTGATCAAAACATTTCCACAGAAAGTCAGGAAAATTCTTTAATCTTCCTGGGTTTTAGGAACTCTGGGTTAAGAATCCTGTTAATAAGTCAAGTAATATATGCAAGCCTGCAGTCTCAGCACTCTGTGAGATTGGGGAGGATGCTAGCAGATATGAGCCCAATATGGGCAATTTAGAGGCTAGGTGAAATTCAAACCTATCTGAAAATAGAGAAGGACTGGGGATGTAACTCAGTGTAAAGACCCTGAGTCCTGAGTTCAGTCCCTCCGTGCCGTATATCTCTATCTGTCTGTCTGTCTATCTATCTATCTATCTATTTCTGAAAGGCAGATGTGCCCAATCCCCAGAGGGCTGCACTGCAGGAGGTGGAGGTGAGCAGCCTTACACAAGTGAAGCCTCATCTGTATACATAGCGACTTCCCATTGCTGCCATCACCACCTGAGTGGTGGCATTAGATTCTCATAGGAGCAAGAACCCAACTGTGAACTGTGCATGCAAGGGATCTAGGTTGCTGCTCCTTTGAATCATCCTGATACCACTTCCCAACCTGACCACCATTTCCATTAGTGGGAAAGTAATCTCCCGGGAAACCATTCCCTGGTGTCAACAGGACTGGGGACTGCCACCTTAAGGTCTTCCACATCCTATTGTAATAAAGTGTTCACAGGGAAGATAGTGTGTGGGTTTGTCGATGGTTGTACACCCCAAATTTGCTTTGTACCAGATTTCAGCTAATCACTGATGAGGGAAAAGGGGACTTTGGAGAATCCATTTCTGACTTGTCTTCAGTCAGCAAGACTGAATGTGTCTGTGAGTCTTATCTAGGTCATTTCCAGAGGTTGTCTGCTTGCTATAAGCCCTTTATTGGAACACAGATGAGGATGTATGTTCAATTTAGCTGCTTTCCAGAATCACAAGACTCAGTAAAATCCACATTATCACTGAAGATCAGTTAACATATTTAATGATATCATCATTGTTCCTGCATTCTTTAGACAGCTACTCCACTGGGAATGTGTCCTAAGACCCTCCATGGGTAACAAATCTATAAGTGCTCAAATCTCTTACATAAAATGGTATAGAATTGGCATGTAACCTATGTACAACCTTTTGTACACTTGAAATAATCTTTACAACACTTTTAATACTTAATGCAATGTAATGCTATCTAAATATTTGTTACACTGAATCGTTCATGGGATAATGACAAGAAAGATAAATTTGCACATATAATAGAATTTTTTTTCAGATAATTTCACCCCATAGATGTTTGAATCCACAGATGCAAAACCTGCAGGTATGGATGGCCAACAATATTGCAGGTGCACACAGAGCTCCTCTGAAGAAAGGTTTGTGAGAGGAAAGGAATTTATTCATAGCCCTTTGAGGCCAATAGTCACCTACCCCAAAGGAGAAGTTGCCAGTCTACCTGGTTTCCAGACACTGTTAAGCCAGTTGGGCAAAGTCAGTATATATTGAAAGCATTAACTCACACAGGATTCTCTAGCTCTTGCTTTCTCTTTTGAAGACGTAAGGACTATCTACCTTGGCTTTTATTCTACCAAGCCAAAGCTATTTGCTCTCTGTCCTTTTCAGTCAAAGTCAGCCTAGCTCTGTCCTATGGGAGGGAATCTCAAGCAGAATCATGAACCAAAGTCACCTGGAAGCCCTGAAGCAGAAAGTTGGGCTGCATTCCCAGAGTTTCCAATTGGCTGGGTCTCCACTGGAGGTTCCAGGAGATGCTGATATTGCAGCACCTGGGAATACACTTAAGAACTCTTCACCTAGAATTCACTGTCCCTTACTTCCCATTTTCTACCACCTCAGAGTACCCATTCCCTTTGAATAAAAGTAGTCTTTTATAGTTATTTTAGAAAAGAAACAATATAGTCCAGTTGGTTGAACATCTAGCAGGTTATAGTGTTGTAGGCTCTCTAGCAGGTTATAGTGTTGTAGGCTCTCTAGAAATAGAGACATCAGGTCCAGACACGAGAATTTAGGGAATAGCTTAAAGGATAACTATCCCCACCCCTTCTTCACAAATGGCACTGTTCTGTCATATGTGGAACACGTTTTAAAATTGTTTAACATGGGAGATCATTATGGTCACCTCCAGGCAATGGCAAGGGAAGGAGTTAGCAATCTGTACACTAGAGAAAAGCAGGTACTCTGAGGTGGGTTAAAAAGAAAGCCTGATATGGAAGGGTATGTAGAAAGAGAAGCTCGCTGGACCAAAATCGAGTGTCAGAGGGATTGTTAGGGGGAAGGCAGCCCACTCCTAGATCATGGCACCCTCCCCAGGCCACAGCCTGAGTACACATTGTCTATGGGCATAACTGAGGAACCTGGGATGAGAAGCCAGGATGTAGTGGTGGCCTGGTGGATGAGATATGCTCACAACCACTCAAACCTCCCACCAGGAAGAGGATCGCTTCGAATGAGACTCTTGCAAGCCAGGGCTTCAGAGAAACCAAAAGACAGAGAGTGTATGAACCAACACTGGCACACACTTGGGAATTTGTAAACAATAGCACTCCTTGAGCAAGCAGCGTCTGGGAGCTGCAGGACATTGAGGAAAGAGAAGACTTGACCTACCGGCCTACCTAGAAACAAATCAGCCAATTCCTCCCATGTCCAACTTGGACTGTCAGCGCACTGCCCATGCTTGCAGGTGAATGGCCTTGGGGGTGCCCCTAGCAGCCCCTTGCTGGGAACTGCAGAAAGCAGTGAGCTCTGGAACTGCACCAAATTCACAGGGCAGAGAGTGAAGCTCTGCCTAGGAGCCAAGAAAAGACACGAGCAGAGGGACAGAGAGGAGTGCTTGGATCAGAGGGCTGCTGGCACTGTACTTGGCAAACAGCTGTGGAGGGAAAACACAAAGATGATTGTGGGGTTTGCCCTGCAGTGAAGGGACTAGGAGGGAGAGGTTTATGGTGGAAGCCAATGGACAACGTCCAACCAGGAGACTGCGTCCCACCGTGGCACCAGCTCAGGTGCATGGCTGGACGGACTGGGAGGCCTCCTTGCTCATGGGTGGGAGTAAGCAAGCCACAGAGGTGGATGGACCTGCGCAGAGACCTGCAGTTGTGCTCAGAATGAAGCACGGAAGGCAAAACTTTGGTCCTGAACTTTGGGGACAGAGACAAGGTTATTTTTATGTCATATTTTGGTTGATGTTTCCCTTTTAGTATTTTTATTATATATATATTTAATTATTTTTCTCTCTTCTGTCCCTCTTTCTCTTTTCCTTTTTATCAATTTCTTTTTATTCCCACTTATTTCTCTTTTCTTCTCTTTCTCTCTTTTATGCCTCTTTCTCTCTTCTATGCCTCTGTCTTCCTTCTCTTCTTAACACCTTTCATCTGGCATATATCCTGTGCATACGCAAAAGAGTATAAGAAGTAAACAGCATTTTAATTTAAATAGTATCTTTCAAAGGCATGCAAGGATAACCTTTGGTTGAAGTGGTTGCAGAAGATCCAAACATAAACTTACAACCCACATGTTAATGGTTTCTGACAGTCTCACAGGACTGTCGATGTCTAATGGGAGAGACAAATGTCTCAGCTCAAGAAGAGAGCAAATTCCCGCTTACTTTGCCTTTTATTTTTAGAACATGCAATAGAACCCATAAAATTTTCATGGGTTTCTTTTGTCTATTTGAGCCCTCATGGACTGGATAATGCCTACTCTGTTTGGTAATCTTAATCCATCGAGCCAAATTCTAATCTGTTCTGGAAACTCCCTCACAGACCTGCTCAGAATTAATATTTAAGCAATTGTCTGTTTATCCTTCAGCATCGAATTGACTCACAATGACATTGACCATGGTGGTACCTTTTGCATATTTTCTAATTGACTAAGTAGTGCTGGATCATTTTCAAAAGTCATTGAACCAGTTTGCTCACAGAGTGAGAATGTCATTTTAGACACATTTTTAACTGTCTGAAATTGCCTGCCTGACATCTTCAAAGATGGGCTTTTGAGGAGCTCACAATGCAGGCCAGGGCCATTCCTTAAAGATTTCGAGTAGACTTTAAATGTCCTCATTCTCCAAAAAATGTATGTGCCTGACAGATATGTTAATTAGCTTAATTCATTCATTCTATAATGTAGATATGTGAAAGCATCATGTTGTACTTCACAAATATATGCAGTTATTATCTGTTGTTGAATAAAACAGGTTGACAAGATGCACATATTCTTAACCTGACCTGTCCAAAACCTGGTCATGCATAGCTATTGAGAAATAGCAACATGCCATGTATGATTGAGGAAGTAAAATTTTAATTTAACTTAATTTTGACTCATAAATATGTATAGATATTATAGCTCAAACAACAATAAAATAATAGTACTTTAAAATAATTTCAAATTTACATATCCACTTGAAGTTGGGGGTGCTGGCTTGGACAGCAGAGCACTAGATCTAGATGTAAAGTAATATCTGACAAGTGTCAACTGTGGGAAACGCACTGAGCATGGCCAATGCTCACCTGCAGAAAGGAGAGGCTCATGTGGGAAGCCCAAGGTGAATTAGTCAGAAGGTTGATGCTGGGCGAGAAGGCTGAACAAACCAGCCCACCATGGGGAGATGGCCCATTATGTACTAAAGATGACATATGGGCGACTGCTTGGGTGCCCCATTATGTGAAAAAAATAAGAACGAAAAGTGGTGTGGCTATGACCCGCCAAGATGTTTAAGGCACCTAAGAACTGAGAACAAATATATACAGATGAGCGTGTTGGAGTGGAGGCTCTAAATATCAGTTGGTTACTATTTTCAAACGGTCTTCCATTCTTTACATAATTTTTAAAGGTTAGCTAGTAGAGGTTTTGGCTTTAGAAGCACAAATAATTCAAGGAATAATTAAGAACAAAGTTTATCTATAGTGACCAGATGAGTTTCGAGAATCAAAAGAGTCTGAGCAGAATCCTGAATTGTAAAAATTCCAGGTAGATTATTGCACACCTGGAGAGAGTGCAGCGAGACTGGATATTCCAGATTGATTATTCTGAATTATCTGCTGGGAGATTTGTCAATACGGTGTGTGAATTATTAAGGAAACAGGTTTTGTTTTTTCTTTTAGGAGCACAAGGCAGTGACAAAACTCCCTTCCAAGTGATGAACAGAATCTATTAGAAAATGTATTCATTAAAGTTTTTATTTAAATGTTCCTTTTTCCTGGAGGTAGATGTTTGGTAGACATTTACAGTTGGTTTAAAGAGAGATATGCTCAATTTTCTCCTGTATTGATGGCCATGGCCTTGGGTGTCTAGCTCTTGCTTTGATTATTTTCAAAAGGCAGAAAGGACTTTTTTCAAATTACTCATACCAAACTTAGAGAAAATTGCAATTATGGAACAAAGAACTTTTCAGGTGTCATTGACCTTATGCTACATCTCTTGTGAACACTGCAATACTTCCCTTAAACAAGAATGTTCTTCTACATAATCATTACAACATCATCAAAATAAGGAAAATTGCTTTAGTACATTATGGCCATGTAATCTTCAAACTCCATTAAAGTTTTCTAAATGTCCCAATACTACCCTTCATAGTGAATGAATCTAATTCAGAATCATGTGTTGCTGCTAGCTACCATATCTCCTTCACTAATTTCCTGTTGGAAAAATTCACCAGTCCTTTTTGGAATTTCATGTTCTCGATATGAATGATGATCATAGGACAGTTATTTCTTCCTCTGTCCCCAGTGGAAGTTTGTCTACTAATCGCCTCATGATTCATCTTGCATTGTACCTTTTCAAATGGAGTATCTCAAAAGTGATCCTGTGCTCTGCTCATTGCATCTGGGGAACTTTGTATTCTCCAAAGTGACCGCATAAAGATCTTTCACTCCATGTGCTTTTCTAACATGCTGGTGGCTCTCTTCCCATTGAGAGGTGGGATTTGTGTTCACTTCCCTTGACAAAGGTAGGCCTGCAGCTGTGGAGAGATTCTCTATATTTTCCAGTCAGATCCCAAACAGTAAACTTCCTCCTTGTCTGCTTGGAAAGCTTATACCAGGAATCCCACCACAGTCTCCATTCTATGATCATTTTCTGTTGAGGCCTCAGACATCTTGAAGCTCAGACAAGACATTGCTGCAAAAGCCTTTACGGAGCCGCAGTGGCTTTCCCCAGGCAGGTGTGCGTGCTGAGCTTGTTCTGTCACACCTAATGGCTTTTGGATTGAAGTAGTTAGGAAGCTAACGGAAGAGAAAGGAAGACAAAAAAGAAAGAAAAGGTCCTGGAATTAGTGCATCATATGCATATTCTGGTGTTGGCATTAGCATAGAGTGTCATCTCTGGATTTCTGGTAAACCAGAGGCTCTGGTTTTCTTATCCATAAATGCAGGTGACAGTGATGTCCCCACCACCCAGGCTGTTGTGTTGGCTGTGTGTTCTGCCTATTAACATTTACTTGCACACATCTCACACTCTTACTCACACTATACAGACAGACCTGCTCCTGAAGGTCATGGCCTCTTTGCTTATATTTTATACCTAGTGCTTAGTGCATAGTAAACATTCTGTGAAGATTATATGAGGACTAAATGAAATATTTTTAAAAACTTAACTATAAAGTACCATATGAATGATGGCTGTGACTATTAAAGAAATATTTCTAGTTTGCTGAAATATACACACAAATACACAGAAATATACACACATACACAGAAATATACACACATACATATATTTATAAGAGGCCATTTTAAAACTTCATATTTGACTTCTACTCCAGTTTCTGGTTTATGATCAGTGCATAATACATGTGAGTAATCAACTAAATGAATTTAAGGATATATAGATGGATGTATGAATAGACAAATGCTTAGTTGATGTTTATAAAAGAGGGTATTGAGAAGTGATTTGATTTTTAGACCTTGCACAGATGAAAACTACTGCAACTCCCATGTAATTTAAGAAAGGAAGTAGTTGACCAGCCCCACAGTGTAGAATAAATGGGAGCTTTACCAGTCATTCTGTTGACTGGATTGTTTGGCTGTCATAAATGCAAATATTAAACTCAGAAGTGTTGCATGATATAAGAAACTGAATTTGATTATCATATTGGTGATTTTTTTTTCAACTGTTTTGCACCATAGTATAGCATAATACAGCATAAAGCTCAAATTTCGAAGCATGGTATTCAGAGCGCATCCCCATCTGGCTGCAACCTATGTCTTCGACCTCATCTGGCATTTCCTTTTCTATCTTTCATTTTTCATATGGCCATGAGTTGAACATTTGTCCTTTCTCAGTATTTTCCTACTGTGGCAAAATGGAAACAATAATGACTTCCTCAACTCTCTCATTGGATTGCTGAGACTTGAGTGATACAAAGCATGACAAGGAGTAAAAGCTATTTGCCTCATTAAATATTTACTGATTATGGAATATATGCCACAAACTACAGAGTAGGCTTGAGATGAATAAGCCGTATTTCTTACCCTTCCAGTGCAGAGGAACATACACATTAGAAAGTGCCTGGTAAACACCATGAGTACCATCCATCTGCATTGGGGATGTAACTGGCACACATTTGGTTTTTATATTTTTACCTAACAGATATTTACTGAGCTCCCATTATATGGCAATCTGGTGTTAACATTGTTCAAAAGGTACAGTCTTTATTCTCATGGAGCTTATTCATTTAGAATATTGAACAAGCAAAAAACAAGCAAATGGACTAATACTGTAATTATACTTGGAGGTAAATGTCATAAAGAATAATAATAAAGGAGAGTAAAGATATAAAAGCTGAGGAGAGGTGAAGTCTGGTTTGCTCCCGGTCAGAAAGGAGGTTTTCTCCTAAGGAGAAATCTTTGAGAATACCTCATGGAACTGAAGACTGAAGCCTAGTAAATAATGACGAGGAAGCAGAGGGTACAGGAGGTGAAATGACCCTGAGGCATGAATGTATTTGTGAATTTTAGGGACAGCAATAAATGGAATAATCAGAGTAGACAGAAAGGGCAAAATGTTATGAAATGCAGCCAGAGATATCAGCTGGGAATCGCTATGCAAAACCTCGTCTACAGCAATGGAGTTTAAATTTTGTTTATGATGTGGCTGAAGATTTTTTTCAGAGTTGTAAGGATGACAGTAATATGGTTTGACTCACGTATTGAAACAATAGTAAACAATCTCCAGCAAGGATGCAGAAAACTGTGGGGTCCACCTGAAATGAAGCCAGGGAGACTGGGGGTTTGCTGAGAAAAAAATTCACAGTATTTGTTGGAACCAAACAAAGGAGACTTGCTAATCCTTTGGATATGGGATGTGAGAAAGGCAAGAAGAGGAATGAATGGCTGAGGACACACCACTCAGGGAAGTGATGTGCCTCACCGCTTTGTCTCCCTTTTATTGGCTTGCACTTTATTCCTCTTTATCTAAGTATTAGCTCTATGTTATGGATGGAGGATTTTGGCCTCAAAGGCTAGGGTGTCTGCTAAAGGTTACATACATAATTAGCAATCCACATGTCAAGGGAGGCCAGAATTTGTGAGACTAGAATAAGCCCATGGGCTGGCACCGTGATCAGGTGTACATGACTTATGGTGATCAGAAGAGGACAGATACCTGTGCAGGTGACTACTTCAGAATGCACAAGGGCTGTAGCGAGCAGGTAATTTTATTCTTGGCTGGGGGAGTGAGCAAGATCACACTAGTTTTGAGGGCTCAATGTAATTTTGATTGGTGACTAAAGACAAAACAATTTATTCAAGATTAAGACAGAAAATTGGGGCCACAAAGGTATGATGGAATGATGGATAGTTTATAAGTGAATATTCATTTCTTCTTTTATTCATTAGTGTACCAGACTTAGTGTACACAGCGGGACACACCATCATGCATAATGGATAATAGGGGACTTTCTCTGTATCTCCAGGTGAAGAGACCGGCAAACCCAAGGGTGCAGATTAAAGAGGGAGAAACGAACTTAAACCCCAGACTTCTAATTCTATAACCATTAGAGACAAGGTAGAAGAAAGGCTACTATAGCAATTCAAGCATCAGATAGTATAATCAAAGGACAAACAAGGGAATGGAGAAATCCTGGCAAATAAAGGTAGAATGTGAAAGATGTGAAGTGAAACAGATGGCCCCCAGAAGATGCTGGGAGAATCGCCAGGATGAAGGCTTCTGAGAATCGTTTAGGGGTCCTGTTCCTAGATTCCCTCCCCAGGTAACTGAATGATTGGGATATTATGGGAATGATAAGCCCAAGAATTGTTGCTTTCTTCACTATTATTAAGATATCATTCGTAAGCAGAGGTTGTATATACTCAAGGTGTACCATGAAATGTTTGTTTATAGATATGTTATGAAATCAAGAATAAGCTAATATATCCTTTACCTCACATAGTTACTGTGTATGTGCATGTGTATTTGTGTTTGTGCATTGAAAATATTAAAGACATTCTCTCTTATCAAATTTCATGTCTCCATGCTGTACAATAGAATCCCAGAACTTACTTATCCTACAGAACTGAAACTTTGTGCCCTCTGACCTACATCTCTCCATTTTCCTCATGGCCCAGCCCCTGATAAATGCCCTTCTACTCTCTGCTACTCTGGATGTGAAACTTAGATTCCACATTACGACCGTCAGTTGTGACAGTCAGCTTGACTGGGTTAGGCAAAGTCTAGGAGATTAGTGAGGCAGAGTTCTGGGTGTATCTGTGGGGTGTTTCCAGAGATGATTGGCACATAGGCCAGGAAACTGTGGGAGGAAGGCCCACCCCAACTGTGGGTGGCACTGACCAGTAGGTTTGTAGCCTGGATAGGATAAAAGGGAAAGAAGTAGGAAATTGGTATGCGTTTGTGAAAGGCTCCATTCTGCTTGAGCTGATGCAACTTTGGCTACTGCCACCTCCTGAGGACATCAGACTCCAGTTTCTTTATTCTTTCAATACAAACTCACACCAGCAACTATTCGGGGAGCTGGCCTGCTGTCAGTTTCAGACGGGTGCTGTATCCTTGCTCACTCTTGTGCTATGGTTTTCAGCTTCTGGGACTGAGCAGCTTCTGAATCCTCTATCTTTATGGCGTGCAAATGGCCATTGGGGATTCTCTCATCTCTGATCCTGTGAGCTTACCTAATAAACCCCTTTGTATAATTTCATATATATATGTATTTCATATGCATATATAATGAATAATGAATGAAATAGAATGAACTATATATATATATATATTTCTCTACAGACCCAATTACACATATGTACGTGAGATTGTGCAGTATCAGTTTTTCTGTGTCTGCCTTACTTCCCTTGCATAATGTCCACTAGGTTTACCCATGTTATTGTAAATGATAACTCCCTTCTTTTTCAAGGCAGAAGAATAGTGCCATCTGTTTACCTATTTATCTATGATTCATCCTCTATCACTCACATCTTCTTTATTACTTCTTCCATCCGTGCACACGTAGGTTGACAACTACTTCAATTACTGTGAAGAAAACCTTCCACCAATCATAGTTGCTTCATTGCTGCAGAACTACTGATGTTTACAGAAAACATCCTGTGATTAAGGAGATAAGCTCAGACCATTATCCTTGAATAATCATGTCCTTGGAGGCAGAACAGTTGGTTTTGGGAGCTGGCTATGACTCTAATTAGATCTGTAGTATTTCCAAAAAAACTTTCCGACTTTGGTCTCCAGAAAACGAGATTTGACAAAATGTTGTGATATCCCTGTAGTGGCTTGGGTCTTGAATGTCTTCCAAAGACTCCTAGCTGTGGTGCTATTGGGGGATGGGGTTTTAGGAGGCAGAGCACGGTAGGAAGAGGCGAGGTCACCAGGGTGTTATCTTGAAGAAGATATTGAATCCTTGGACCCCTCCTCGCCTTTGGTTTTGTAGGTACCATGAGCTGAGTAGCTTTGCTGCGCTACCCACTCCCAGCCGTGACTTTCTCCTTTACCACAGGCCCACGTAATGGGGCTGAGTGCTCATTAACTGGAAACTCCAAAACAGTGAGGCAAAATACTGTTTTCTTCCTTTTCAGTTATCTCTGGCATTTTATCATAGCAATGGAAAGCTGACTAGCATGCCCATATGATGGGTAAAAGCTTGGACCTAGCATGAGGGAGAGGCAGATTTTCCTTCATTCTACTACATCACTAGCTGCCTGTGGGGTAATCAGTTCCTCCAACTGCCTCAATTTCCTCGTGCCTCATATGTAGGATACATGCATGTGCATGCCTCTCCAGGTCACGTGAGGATTCGGCAAAATGATGATTATAACTGTGTGGCCCAGTACCTGGGATATACTGAATAATTCATATAATATTGTTGTTATGTTATTGTATGGTCTTATATTGCTAGTCATATTCCTAATTGAACAAATAAACATCCCATTATTATATGCCATTCTCATGTTGTTATTGTCAACTGAGTTGAATTCCCATTCTTAACGTTGTGTGGATTTATTCACTTGCATGCTGGGTGGTACACAATAGATAGCTCTTGTATTTTTTGGAATGTTCTTTTCAGTGGCAGTACTGCTAATATGATTAAATAATTAATATGTTAAAGTTCTCAGAGAAGGGCTAACTCCTTTCATGAGTATTTTATTTCTAAAAACAAGCCTTCTATATATCCCTAGGTCTTTTCTGTATCTAACAATAATTAATATGTTGAGAAATAATTAAATCCATTCATGAGTCAAAAGGCTTTTCTCTTTTTTTTTTGGTACTGGCATTTGAACTCAGGACCTTGGAAGTGCGAGGAAGGCAGAGGGACCACAGAGCTAAATCCCCAGGCCTCAAAGGCATTTAAAAAAAAATGATGGTGTTTATGGGATTTCAGAAAACTGGCTTGGTATTTTTAAGTATATGAAACAAAATAAGTAAACAACTGAATGAAGTATTATAGTAATTTTTCATTTGAAAGGATCTTGTGTAGTGTCTAACCACCACTATCCTGAACTAAGGGAAATTTAGGTTAATGAAAGACATTTTTATTCATGAAAGGATATTTCAATCCCTTCCTCAAAAAAAAAAATTCCTTTTATGTGCATTTTTAGTATGCATAGCAACATTTTCTGCACAAGTTTGTATGTGTGTGTGTCAGACTGAGTATGAAACTTGGACAGCATGCTCAAGAGCCTGAAATGATGGAAAAGAAAGAAAATGCCCCCTACAAAGATAAGAATAAAAATCCTAGCAACACAAAACCATTTTGGGTAAAGACAAAAAGCTATTGCAGACCTACCCATTTTAGGGTTCATAGCTACTACTGTAATCCCAAAGTTTACATTGTTTAATTTATGCTGGTTGAAGTGATCAATAAATTTAGAAACAATTTTATTTCATAAGCTTGTTATTATAAATATACAAAATTAATATCAAAAATTTAAAAAGTTTCAGTGATAAATTCCTTTTGGGTGGTGTTCTTGAATTTTCAACTGGAGCTTTAGCGCCTGCCTTCACCTGAAATCTTCACTGTAGTAGACACTGTATTAGTTTCTTTTCCAACATCAGGAAAAAATTCTCAAAGCTGCAATTTCAGGAGAAGTTTGCTTTGGTTCACAGAGTCAGAGGTGACTCCAAGGCAGGAACAGCATGGCCGAAGGTGTGGCACAGGGACTGCTCAGCTCTTGGGAGCCAGGAAGCAGGAGGGGCAGCCAGGGACAAGCACACCCCCCTCCAGGTCATGTCCCCAGTGACCCCACTCCAAATGGGCCCCAGCACCTAACAGCACATTTGGCCTTGAGCTCATCAGTGGATTAATTTCCTGATGAGTATGGGGCCTCCATGACCCAGTTGCTTTCCGAAAGTCCCACTCCTTACCACATGAGATTTTGGGGCAACGTCCTAATGGATCTAAACCCTAACGGCCACATTTCGCTGTTGGACACATGAAATGTACTGAGTTCGAATAGAGATATGCTGTGGGTACAAAATTCATATAGATTTTGAAGGCTTTGTTCAAAAATGTAAAATATCTCATTTATAATCTTATATTATTTCATGTTGAAATGGCAATATTTTGGATACTTTTTTAAAATCTCATTTAGTTTTACTTTTTAAAATGTAACTACTAAATAGTACAGCTATCTATACAACTTACATTGAATTTCTTTTGGGCAGTGTTGGTTTAGAACAACTGCTTTTTTAAGGAGCTTATAGTCTTTCTGGGAGTAACAATGAAGGTGAGCATTCCAGAGAACTGGTGAGTTATTTCTTATTATTATTTTGCTTATTCTGAGGCTTTCATGATTCTCCTTACTTTTAAAACAGAAAACCAATACTATTTGTGGTTCTTCCCAATGTACTTTTAGGATAATCATAAAAACAATTTTAATGATAGAGAACACATTTTTGAAATGTCTACCAGCAACCAATAACTGCAGTAGGCAGGCCCTTGACATTCATCTTCTTGTTAGAAATGACAATTGTAAACTCCTCTATTAGAAATCATAGCTTTGAGATTTGGGATATTTCTTAGGTGTAGATATTGCAAACGTTGTTACTTAGTGGATGTTTGTTGGGTGGATGGATGGGTGAATACCACATATTGGCCTTGCTTCTCCAACCAGAGATAGAATACAGTGCAATGAGGTCTAGGGTTACTAAGCAATCTGCTGGTATACTCATGACCAAGGGCAAACATACCACATCTTCCCAGAAAACATACATTTTCTTAATGGTAGGTAATTTAAACTCCATTTTTATATCAAAGCAAAACTGTAAATATTGTGTGATAGTGTTAAAACTCATGAATTTTTAAGATGGAGCAAATAAGAGACTTCAAAGGAATGGTGTCTTTGTGGCAGATATTTTCAGGGTAAGTCCACAACATGGCTACTTCTACTCCTCAGGTACCAGTTGGTGTAAACTATACTTTGTTAGAAAAGTGTGCATGGGTCTGCTCAAAGGGAGCCACCAGCATGCTGAATACAACACACTGATAGGTTGCCAGGGACTCTCATGGGTCTTATACTTCTGCCTCAGCTTCTTCACGGCCCAAGTGGTTCATAACAAACAGTAGTGAACTCCTTTCTCTACTGTGAGATGGCATAGAGAGCTGATTTCTGTCTTTCTGCAGCTGAGACCCTTCCATTTCTTCCATGATGTCACAATTTAAAACTCTGAATCTCTAGGATTGGTAATTAAACCCTCCATAGTCTCACATTCTCCTTGCCAGCCTGCTGTCTCTTGCTTCCATTCTGGAGGTAATATGCTCCTTTAGAATTAGTGCCATTTTATGTATCTTGTCAAAAAGGCCTTGGATCAGCTGACTGGGTGAGCAGAGGCAGGGTGTGTTTTAATTTCCCTGGTCTGGTGTAGCCTTTAGTGGGGCTTTGGTTCAAGCACCACATCTGCTTCTTTCCATCTCCCACACACACCTACCCTAGGGAGCAGGGACCACCTCTCTGATGAATTTTAGGTGGACCTGAGCATCATGGAGCAGTGCATTTGGGGTCTGCTTCTCAGTGATCCCCTGTGGGTGAGGGTAGAGTGTCCAGTGGCTATCTGTCTAATTCAGGGATAAATTTTCATAACCTCATGTGGCTGCAAATTCATGCCCATTTCCTCTAACTCTGGTGGATCAGCAATAATGCTGATGGTTTGAAATTTCATTTTTGCAATATGTGTGTCTTTTTAAGTGCTTATTTCTAAGCCCAGATGGGAAAGACGTGTTATTGGTAGGGTCCTAAGTCTCCACTGGATCTTGATGTCACATAAAGGAATGTCAAAGAGAAATATATAGAGTATCTGTAAGCCAGACCTTCTAGAGGTGGCCAATGGACAAGCCACCATCCTGTCTTAGAATTGCATTTGCCTATGGATTCACACCAGGGAGGATTTCACAACCATACGGCAGGAGGGATTGGGAAGGGCCAATAAGCAGTTTGTCCAAGATGGCAGCATGGGTCATGACAAGGTTAGAGGCAAAGGCAAGTGACCCCTAAGTGTCTCTATCTCTTATGAGTGATCTTAACCCAACTGGAAATGTTTCTCTTGTGTTGATCTGTATCTCTTCTCCCCTAAATAAATCTACAAATGGATAGAGAATCCAAAGAATTTAAAGTCAAATTCTCTGAAGTTAGTGGTGGGTAAGGAAAGGAAGCAGAGGGCAGAAAAGTGAATCCTAAAACAGAGTAGTTTGAAGGTGGCCCTGCTTTCTCATAGTGGAACTCTAAAGCTCCATGAGGCCTGTGCCCTTTACCTGAGTGATGCACTGCTCCCAGAGGTCTGAAGCAAATGCAAAGACTGCATGTTCTTGATGGAGAGGAAAGTACAGGCTGTGATCCAGGTCACTCTGTCCTGAGTACCAAGTCGTATCAATCCAGTGAGAACATTTGCCTACAAGTTACATCAGGCACATTTACTGCTGACAGCTAGACAACAGGAGGCACCAGAAACCCTGGCTTCCTTGTGAGCTGCTCCCTGGGGGCTGTCCAGGGCAGACGGAGTACCATCCACATGGGTACCAGTGTCAGCACAACTGAAGACCCCAGACAGCAGCCCACCCTGGGCTCCACACAGTAAGGAAACATGACACTTTTGGCTCAAGTGGTAGAAGTCATTCTGTTTTTAAGGAACTGGGCCAGAGTAGGCTATTCCAGTCAGTCTATATCAGGATGTTTCAGTTTCAGTTCTTTACACAGTACTTCATGAGAACTACAAGCTAAAAGTGTGTGTGTGTGTGTGTGTGTGTGTGTGAGTACATATGCCATGGGGGACTGCATTAGTGCAAAGCCATCTATCCTACACACATAAGAAGAACAAGAACACAGGATCATTGGCTGGCAGCTGCTGTTTGGTAAAAGATGAGAACCATTTCCCACTAGGTCAGTGCCGTTTTCCGGAAGTTGTTGATCATCCATATTGTCTTAGTAGACTTGACCTTGGGTCTCCCTAGAAGAAAAGTCAGGAACAATGAAGAGATTAGATCTGTTGGTCCAGCACCAAGTCTTCTTGGCTTTCAGGACCTGCCCAATGTAGTTATAAAATGAAATAAAAGATGATGTAGATATCAGGTTTGTACTAAGGTAACTTTAATATTTCTATTGAGTTTCCGTGTTATTTCACAATATTGAAATTCCTTATGCAATTCTTGATGACTATGCATTGTATGATTTAATATTTAGCTAAAAGATTTAATCTAAGTATTACTCAGAAAAAGCCTGGCAAATGAATATGGAACATGTAAATAAATCTTCACTTGAAAATAAGAGACTCATTGATCTTTTTACTGGGACAAGCTTTTTTCCTTTTTTTGCTCAGAGAAATCTTTCGTGAAGTCAAATCATAATTTTATTTTTTTTGTAAATGGTGACACAACAAACTATAAGCTTTAAATCTAAGTTGTTAGAGGAAAATTCTGAAATGCTTAACACTCCAAACTACAGAATCAAACTTGCAGAAGAATCTGGGCCATGATTCTTTTTTTTTTTTTTTTTTTTTGGTACCGGGGATCGAACTTGGGTCCTTGCGCTTGCACAGCAGGCAGCGGAACCACTGAGCTAAATCCCCAGCCCGGCCATGATTCTTTTACACAAAGTCTCTTTCATGGCCCATTTTCTTTTTCTTTTTTGGTTAACATTTTTTTCTATGATATTTTCTCTTTGCTTTTAATTATCATACAGTAACATAGTTCTCTTTGGTGTAGCTTTCTATATAGTTTAACAAACCCTTTTTTATTTAACCACCAGGAAATTTAGGACTTACTATGTTTGTCTAACTTATTTTCTCAGGGCTGAGACACAACACTGGGCACCACCAATTTAAAGGAAGGAGAAGTTTATTTCAGCTCACAGTTTCCAGAGCTTTCAATCCATCATTGGTTGGACCCAAGGCAGGAAGTAGAGAAACATCAAAGGAGGAGGGAGGGAGAGGCAGTCTTCGGACCAAGCCTGCAGTGACTCACCTCCTCTGACCAGTCTTCACCTCCCAGCGTTGCACTTAGCTATAAACTCTTCAGTGGATTAGAGCCCCAGGATTCTTTAACTCCCCAAATCCCCACCTATGAACACTTGAGGCTTTGGAGAGGGGCATCTAGGTATAAATCATAATGTTTTAGCATCTGACAAACTTCTGATTAGGATATTCCCATCTCTGGCAATACCCAACAATCACTAATCTGTTTTCTTCTCTTCTTGTTTAGATTTAAAGACGAAACATCAGAAACAACTTCCAAAAAGTCTGTTAAATGTCTTGAAAGAAAGGGCTTGGGCTATCAATTCCAGTAACCACACACCTTTAAAAGAATTGTCAGTTCAGGGCCGTGGATTTAGCTCAGTGGTTCTGGCGCCTGCCTTACAAGTGCAAGGTCCCAAGTTCGATCCCCGGTACCAAAAAAAAAAAAAAAATTGTTAGTTCAGCAATCTTCCAACAACTCTCAATGGATTATCACCACATGAATCATGGTAACTGGGAATGATTTGGGGGACTCTTATTCAATTCCTCCTAAGGATGCACCACATAGTAACATTCTAGGTGTGTAACAGAGCAGATAATTCACTACACCCAAGGATGCTGTACAACATCATGAGGGTAGGTGGATACCCATCAACAAAGTCTCCACCCCTCTTTGGACAAGGGAGCTGAAGACTTGCTCTCTTCTTTGATTCCACAGTGCCTCTTGCCCAAGAAAAGGCCAAAAGAGATTGCAATGATTGCTTTTATAAGTGCACTAAAAGCGGAGGCTGAGTATAGCAGGAAGTGGTGATGATATTTGACTAAATTTTTTCATTTTTCCAGATGAGGAAACAGACTGGGCAATTAGTCCAAGGTTGAGTAGCTAGTAAGAGTCAACACAGATCTATCTCTAAAACTGTCTTAAATATTCCACTACAGAGTACATTGCTGGTGATAATCACACTAGTAATGCCATTCATGCTAATATTATTTGTACCAACAGAAATTACATTGGCTACCATCAGTCCCTCTCTTGGGTCACATTAATTTTTAAGAGTGTTGACAATGTCTGTTTCCCAAGCAGAATTAATTCGGGATCCTATACTTTTGAGGTTATCATTGTTAAACCCTTCAGGCTGTGCCTGGAGTACATCAGCAGAGGAGGCAGAAGTCTGCATTTGAAGGTGCCGGTGTCTGGATGATGTTCACAATGAAGACCTGGAAAGATGGCTGCCTGTATTTTAAATCCAGTCAGGTCATTTTCCTGATCAAGAATTTTATTTTGCTAATATTTTCTCTTAACCCTAAGCACATCTACATCATCTTGATGATGTCGAAAGCAAATCCATGCTCTTTTTATGAGACATTTGTAGCATCTTTCTGAATATAATGAAAAGTGCTACAAGGAAGACAAATTTGAGGAGAAAAGAAATCACATTCATTCCATACTATGTGTTGTACATGAGATTATGCACCTTGAGGAGAGACATGCTGAACTAAGACTCAAAATTATGGCATTTATCTTTAGAATAGATATGCTTTTCATCTACCCTATATTGTGTCTGACCAAAAGGAATTTGGTGACAGAATACAAAGCAAATTATGCCAGAGATACAAAATGTTGACAGAGAGGGGAGAAGGCTGAATTTTGGTTATTGCCAAAAGAATAATTTAGGAAAGATGTGTCATAGATTTCCCATTAGGAAGACACAAGAACATCTTTGTAGGGAAGTGAAACTTGATCCTGATGGGCAAAGAAAGATAATTGAGCAAGGTATCACAGCAGACAGTGGTGTGCAACTGTCTTGGTGACATCAGAATTTCTTTGTTGGTTCCGAATATTAATGTATTTATAACACTTCTGGCTAATTAGATTATAATTCAACCAAACCTGGACCAACTGATGGTTCCTCTGTGAACCCTACCCTGACCCCCAATATAGTTAGTCTTGTTTTATTCCATCCTTACAGAACATTCTCTTATACCATATAGCATGGTATTTTGAGGTGAGTGCTTTGAATCTGAGACATATTGCTTGAGCCAAACTTCAGACTCTATCTCTTCCTAGATGTGACCTTGACAATTTATTTAACCAATCCATGCTCGATATTTTGTATATGAAAATCATCATAAGGATGTCGTGAAGTTAGTGTATATGTGGATCCTAGACTTATACTTGGCATGATCTTATAGACCCATGATTTCTAACTGGGGGTGATATTGTTCCTCAGATGACAAATGATTGAGTGTATTTTGTTGTTGTTCCAAGTTGAGGAAAGAATTGTTATTGAGATCTAATATATAGAGGCCAGAAATCTACTAGACGTCTACTAGATGCATACACTGAACATCCTCTTCCACATATCTCCCAACAGAGTCATTTAGTTCTTTAAAAATGTTGCCTTTAGGAAATTTAAGAAATCTAGTCTTAGACTGCTGCCATCATGTGGGTCAAGGGTATGCTGAAAAAAATACATGTAAAGTAAATAAAACTATAAACATATTATATAAATTTATATATTAATATATTTTTATGTATATGGAGATACACACACACAATATCTCCTACCAGGTTTCAGTAATGTTTGTTGAAATAATGGTCAGGAACTCAATTGTCAGTCCTCAGAGCAGCTGATTAAAGCAACAAGCCAAATGGAAGTGACAATCAAGACTTTAATCACGGTGATGGCACATGGAGTCTGAATTAGAGGAAGTGCTGCTTCCTTTGCCCCACCTCCCCCATGCCCACGAAATACAGTACAGACCTGGCAAGTGTCTCACTACTGCGGAGACTCCAAAATATTCCTTAAAGTTTCTATGGAGCAGAGAAAAAGGGGCCGGGATAAGAGTGGAAAGAAACTGTGTGGGGAAAGTGTTGTTCAAGACTTCTGCCCATCCATGGTAAGGAGACCTTGCAGGTGGGGCTGGCAGATGATCTGGGCCAAAGGCTGCAGATAGAGAGACCTCAGAATAATGGTGGGAAAAGAATTCGGATATGAGAAGAGCAAGAGCAGCCAAAGGGTCCGGAGCCCTGCCTGGCCCTTCCTGAAGGGACCGTGGCTGGTGTGCATGTCTGGAAGAGGGTGGGCAGCTCTGCTCTGTAATGCATTCATGTAGAGCCTTTGGAATTGCCCATGCACACAGGCTTTCAGCCAGAGGCTGGACTCCTCCTGAATGAATTCATTAATGAAAAGAATCATATATTTTAAAGAGAATAAATCTAGCCAAACTGTGTGTGAACATGTACATGTGTGAAATAAATGTCCATTTATTCAACATGGATAGTAGGAACCAGTACTTGTATGCTTGGCAGCTATTTTGGACCATAAGTGAGTAAAGCAAGCCCTCTACATTTCTATCATGACTATGAAATTTTCAACCAAATTACACCTGGCCTAAGAATATGGGAATAAGCTGATTCTAGCAAATGGGTCATGCATTCAGCTTACGGGGAAACAGTTTGCTGTTTATAACCAAATTCAAGATTAGCATGACAGCTGTTTTAATGTAAATAAACTAAAATGAAATTAAGCTTAAGAAATTAAATCTTAGATACCCTTTTGTGAGAGACAGGGTCAAGTCGAGCTTCAGAATAGGGCTCTAAAAGTAGACTGGCCATATGTGACTCTGATAATATTGGCTCTGACATTCATAACTTGTGCTTTGGAAGAATTACTTGGCTTTTATGTACCTATTTTTTCACCTGTAAAATAGAGATAACAATAATAATGTTTCTTGTGAGGATTCAATGTGTTAATTTCTGTAAAGTTCTCAGGGAAATAACTCACATGTAGTAAGCCCTAGGTGCTGCTCCAAGATGAATGGCAGGGGTGTCAAGGAACAAATCTCTGAGCAGGATGTCACTATTCAGCTGAGAGCGAACATTATTCCAGAGGCTAGGAACTTTATCAAGGGTTTATTTACCTCACCATTCTGGAGGCCCATGGGCCGGATATCAGTATCTCCTTAGCTCTCATGAGGGCTTTCAGCTCCATCACAAAATGGCGGCTAGCAAAATGGCGGGCATATGTGTGAGAGGGTGGGATCTTGTGGCAAAACAGTGAAGCACTGTGATTCAGGGCTCAGGCTTCCTGTCTTTCAAGTAGCCCTCATTTGAGGGAATTAACCATACAACCGTGCAATGAATTTCATCTGAAGGTAGCATTCTGATGACTAATTACCTTGCTGTCAACCTTACCTCTTAAAGGTGCTACCGCCTCTCAACACAGACACCGCACCAAGCTGCCAGCACATGAACCTTTGGGAGAGAAACCAAGTCCAAAACACAACACGTGAGTCTGACAAAGCCTGGTGAGATGGGCTTACCAGGTAGAGAAAGTACAGTAAGTGCTTAAACCTGGGGTGGGGAAGTACAACCCAAGGTGGAATGCAGGGATCAAGGAGCCCAGGATCTAAGCAAGTGATGAGTTTTGAATGAAAGGGGAAATACTAGGCTTGTATCCTGAATTCCAACTGTTATTGAAGGTTTGCAGTAGGGGTTCTAGAGGATCAGAATTTTTCTGCCTTTTTCTCACCTGCAGCTGATGCTCCTGACTCTACTACTATCCAGCTTCACAGTCACATTTGACATAAACCACAGTTCCTCATATATTATTTGCAGCTTCTCTCCACCGAGGAGACTCTAATTCACACTTCTAGTCACATCTGCCACCAGCTGCTAAAAGCTGGCTTTCTCTGAGCTGTTTCTAGGGTGATACACTAAGACCAGAACACGAGGTTTTAGGGCAAGGAAAAAATCAAAGATTTTCAGGCAGTAAAAAATAATGTTGACTTTCTTATATGTGATCGAAAGTATGATTTTCCTATCTTGAATTTCTGAAATTAAAATGCCTTTTTAAAGTAAATTTCCTAGCACCGTAATTTTTGAGTTTATTGACTTTGAATTTCTTTCTCTTCCATCATCACGCATGTTTTCTTTATGACTTAAACTTATGTTTAGCTTTAAACTGATAGAAAAATCCAACCAGACACCAACGTCTTCTTCACTCGTCGCTCCAAAAAGTAATACAACACTTTGGCTTTGAACCAAATACCTTGTGGGGTGTGCCCTAGAGAATCAGTAAGAGAACAGTAGACAGTGTGAATTAGAGGAGAGCATGAATGTACAATTAAACACGGAATGTCACTCAGTCCCAGCCCTTTTTCCCAGCCTTGGCACCCAGTCGCTGTGACTTCCTGGATATTATAGTACATGGGTTTATCAACACACAGTCTTTCTCCATTCACACAATCTCCTGCCTCACTGCCTCAGCATCTAAACTGTTTATTGCTATTTTTACTACTATTTATTGCATTCTAAATCAAAAAGAAAAATAAATTCTCTGGACTACATTCTCCCTCACAGCTAGTGCCCCTTTTCCTTTTGCAGAAAACCACTTGGAAACTTCCATCTTTACTTCCTGTATCTGGCCCACCTTCCCCTTTCCCTGCTCTACACCCCTTTATCCATCATTCCATTCCACTTGAGATTCCAGGGTTCAATATGAACCCATGGTCCTTGGTTCTCAATGTGCACCTACTTAACCACTCCACAGCTGTTGACACTCTGCTCTCTGGTCCTTGAAACCCTTTCTGTGCTCTGCTTCCAACACACCCCTCTACTGGCTTTACCTCTACTTACAGTCGCCTCTCCTTGACTCTTCACTTTCCACACTTCCTCCATGATTGTCTCATCCAATTTAATGGTATTTGTTCTCCTTTTGTTTTCTGTTGTCTGTATTTAGGATGCATAATGTGATAGAAATCCATGATTTCTATCATATACTTATACTTAGTGATATACATATACTTAGTGAAATTATTATTACAGATAAGCAAATTAACATATCCATCATCTTAAATAGTTATGGGCTTGCATGGGAGAGAACACCTATAATCTACTCCATTAACATATCTCTAATGTATAATGATATTATTATTATTATTATATATTGTCCTTATATTATACATTAGATATCTAGACTTATTCATCCTATGTAACTACAACTTTGTACTCTTTGACTTCATCTGGCCACCTCCTCATCCCTAGTAACTACCACTGTACTCTTTATTTCTATGTATTTGACATTTTTTAGGATCCTCATGTCAGGTAGATCATGTGACAATTTTCCTTCTGTGTTGGGCCATTTCACCCGGCATGAGGTGGCTGAAGTTTGCACATATCATTGCAAGTGTCATGATTTTAAAAAAATACTGAATAACATCCTGTTGTATATTTATTTTCTCTTTACTGTGCTTATTTCATCCATATAATTTATTGCTATGTGATATCTTACACATGTATTTCCTTTTACATTTTTTATTAAGTACATGTTTGCAGTACCTGCAGCTTGCAATCATCTTGGGGAGTGGGTCCATGTACATGAAACACCTTATTTCTTTTCTGAGACCCTTTCCCTCCTCCTCCATCCTTCTCCTTTAACTTCCCTTTCCCCATTTTCATTCCTGTCAATGTTATTAATCTTATGGCATATAATGTTTGCATTCATTGAAGCTTAGGTTCCTGTATATGTCATGACTTTGTTCTACTTATTTCCCTTTCTACTACCCCTCACCCCTCACCCTTAGTCCCTTGAACTCTTTCCCACTTGCCAGAGGTCCATTTCTCCTTTCTATCTATTTTGTATTATTCTCTTTGTTTGTACTTTGCTTTACTCAAATGAGGAATAATATATGATATTTCAGCTTGTGTGGCTGTTTTATCCTCTCAACATTATATTTTCCAGGTGGATTCATCTTCCCACAAATGTCTCAAAATTGTCCCTCTTTATAGCTGAGTAATATTTCATTATGTACAAATCCCACATTGTCTTTATGCAATCCTCTGTTGATGCATATACAGGTTGCTTCCAGGATTTAGCTATTATGAGTAGTGCTTCCATAAACATTGATATGCATGAATCTGTAGTACGATGTCCTAAGCTCTTTGAGGAAGATAGCCATAATGGAGATAGCTTGGTTGCATGGAATTTCTAATTTTAGTTCTTGGAAAAATATCCATATTGCTTTCCACCATGGTTGTGCTAGTTTGCATTCAGACCAACAATATAGGAGGGTTCCTTTTTCACCACAGCCTCAAGCATTTGTTAATTGTTGATTTCTTGATTATTGTCATTCTTTCTGGGGTTAGATGGAATCTTAGCACTGTTTTAATTTGCATTCTTCTAATGACCAGAAATATCGATCATGTTTTCCTATGTTTGGTGGCTATCTGCACTTCCTCTTCTGCGAAGTGTTTGTTCATTTCTTTTGCCCATTTCTTGACTGGGACTTTTATTTTAGGTGTTCCGAATATTTTAAGTTCTTTATATAGTCTAAATATTAGTCCCCTATCTGAGGAATGGCTGGCAATTTTTTTTTCACATTCTGTAGGTTGCCTTTCCAATCTACTAATTGATCCTTTTGCTGTACAGAAGTTTTTGAATTTGATGCAGTTCCACATGTTGACTCTTATTATAGTTCCTTGTGCAATTGCAATCATGCAGCCCCAATAAAAGACTCAGAATAACAAAAGCAATTTTGGGCAACAAGAGCAAAGCAGGAGACATCACAATACTTGACTTCAAACTACCCTACAATGCCACAGTGATAAAATGGCATGATATTGGAACAAAAACAGACAGGTGGCTCAAAGAATAGAGGATACAGAAACATTCTGAGACACATTCAGCTATTTGATCTTTGACAAAGGGGCCAAAATCATATGTTGGAGGAAAGATAGCCTCTTTAGCAAGTGGTGCTGGGAAAGCTGGATAACTGTTTGTGAAGACTGAAACTGGACCCATATCTCTCACCTTGTATGAAATTAAAATAAAAATGGATTAAAGATCTAAACATTAGAACCGTGATGTACCTACTGGAAGATAAAATAGGTAAAACATTTGAAGCCATGGTGTGTTTGTATAAGAAAAACATGGTACTCGTGGTGAACCGAGGGGCTTTACACTGAGATACATCCACAGCCCTTTCTTACTTTTATTTATTTATTTTTATTTTGAGACTTGGTCTCACTAAGCTGTCCAGGCTGGACTTAAGTTGTCATCCTCCTGCCTCAGTCTCTCAGATTGCTGGGATTACCAGTGTGTACATTCACATCATGTGACAGAATTTCTTTATCCATTTTATGTTATTTCTATAATGCTGCAATCAATGTGGAAGTGCAAATTTACCTACGAGTTGCTTAATTCACTTCCTTTGGATATAGGCCCAGCAAAGATATTGCTGAACTATATGATAATTCTATTTTACAATCTTCAAATGCCACCTGTACTCTTATCATAATGAAACATTTAAGTGTAACTCAAACTTCTAAACTTGCATGCCCAACTGTTAACTTGAAATTTATGCATTGGCATCAATTTGAACCCGTAGCATTCCTAACTGACCTTCGACCTTTCTGCCAACGCAGCCTTTCCCCTCTCGATTTATAACAATTCCATCCTTCTGGTGTTCAGACCAGTAATTCTGAAATCATTTTGATTCTTTATCATATGTACCACATTGAGTGCATAAGGAAGTCATCTTGGTTATATCTTCGAAATGTATATTTAGAACATGAGAGTGCTTTCTTGTACTGTTCCGTGAATCTGGGCCACTATTTCCAACCCTCCTGCCCAGGGTACTACAACTGTCTCTAACTGGTTTCTATGACTATGTTTTGGCCCCTTAGACTGGTCTCCACATTGCACTGGCAAGAAGGTGCTTAAAAGCCAGCGCCCTTGCAGTATCTTAGAATTTATGTGACATGATTTTTCCTTTGCCTGTCTATTTTATCTTCATATTCTTTTCTCAATTCCCATGTTCCAGACTCATTGGCCTTGATATTCCTCTAACTTCTAGGGTAGGTTTCTGTTTTAGGATTTTCCTTCAGATCTTCCCACTGCTTGGATTACTCTTTCCCCAGGAATCTACATTGCTAAACTCCACTCTCCTACAAGTCTTGTTCAAATGGCACCTTCTCCATGATCTACCTCATTATCGTTTTGAACTTTACTTTCCACTTTGTCATCCAACCTTGCCTTCTGCTCTCAGCACTATTGTGGCTGGCTGAATAAATAGTTATGGAGTCATTATTATTATGTGGGACTCACAGGGAAGTTATTTCCTGCACAGTCACTCTGCAAGACAGTGTTTCCTATCTTTAAATACACGTGGGTCACAGAATGACAAATTTCCCACATTTATCTCACACAAAAATAATGGGGCAGCATTGTGCCTATGAAGTGCTATTTAAATGCCTTGTAATAATGATATTTGAGTTGTATGTCCTTGTAAATACATTTATATTTCTCTGGATCTCTTTTCAATAACTCTTATCCTTGTGAAAAATAAAACATTAAATACCCACCAAAGCACAGGGTATGTAGCCTGCTGGGTAATCAGGCAGATAATTGCTTTTAGGGGGTGGGAGTGCTGGCCCACAGTGTATGATAAGTAGGCTTCTAATTTTCATGTTCTTTTCTACCAGAATCCATCCTGGTGGATGTTCCTGACAATTTTCCAAAATGTAAATGCTTCTAAGTTTTATATTACATGGAAGGCCATGCAGACTCATTGCCTGCATTCCCTTACCTTTTTGTTCAAAGAGGAAATAATATGTCTTTGGAGCTCTGGCTGGAAAACTATGTTATCTATATATGCTTGTGGTGTGTACACATGGGTGTGTGCATTCCCACACTGAATAGTTTCTCCAAGAATTACATACATCTCTCTGTATAGCTTTTTCATCTTTGGGCATTGGGAGGGTCTCTTAAAGATATTTTCTTCAATTTCATTTTTACAGATATGAGAAACTATGAAAGCCAGAGCAGTTAAATGCCTTGTCTCAGGTGCTACAATGAGTTAATGCAGTGTTGCTGAGAAATTATTAACTGTGGAAAACTTCTGGCCAGGGTCTACTCCTGAAGTTTAGAACAAAAGAGCTGGTCACTGATCCCATGATCATCTGTTTGGAAAGAAAAATGACAATTTTGAAATGTCAAGTTGGTTGGAGAAACTGGTTTGTGTTCAAATATGGCACAATTATGTAGGAGTGAATACCGCCTTCCGTGCTTAGGAACCATTAATTATTGATTGGCATTCGATTAGGTGGGCACTTTCTCCTGTAGCTTACGATGGCTCCTTCCAGCACTCTCATTATCAAACGTTAACTGTGGTTCTGAGATTGTGTATTTACATGCTTTGGCTCCGTAGGATCTTGTTCCTGATTAAAAGGCCCGTTGCTGCCAATTCGCAGGGAAGGCGGCTGCTGCTGAAGGCTTGATAATCACTTTTTTATGCATCAAGGAAGGCACAAGAAACTTCAAACCATAATTATTTCTATAAACATAGAGAAGCTGTAAATTGTGACTGATACAAATTAAACTATGTTCCCCAGTAATTATATTTTAGAGATTGTGCACCACATACCCAAACAAAATTTTAAACTCAAAAAACTGTAATTGCATGTTTGGTGCCTCTCACTCTTTGTATGTTTGGCTTTGCATGAGTTATTCCAAGGAAACTCATTTCCCAGGCACATCACGCATAGGTTCATTAGGCCACTGGCATGATTCTCACTGTATCACTATTATTATTCTCTTCGCAGCGGTCGTGCTTTTCTGGAGGAGGAAGTAGAACTTCAAGCCGTCATGACGAGGAGTAAGAAAGTCTTCCCAAATGTCTCTCCAATCTGTTGCCTCTCTCTGTCATCACTGTCACTACCATTGTCAAGGCCTTGAGGGGCCCCTCTCTAAGCATTTGTCGCTGTTCAGTTGCTCCCCAGGTCTACATCCTCATCTCCTTCACCTACTCTCCACAGCAGTTCTATAACAAACACTGCTGACTATGGGCTTTGGTAACAAACACACTTTTCACTGGAATGCCATACACACAACTGAATGGACAGTTCCACCTCACTCCCTTTACAGGTGGTGAAAGTTGTCATAGAAGTAGGTAAGAATAGTGGAATTTAATTCCAGACAAACCTGGAGTGGGACAATAGGTCCTGTGACTGCACCCTTGGCTGTCTGTTTTGGTTTGAGTGTCTTCAGGATCACATCCTGAAGACAAGAAGCCATGTTATCTGATGATTCAGCCCTCTATGAAGCACAATCCTTAGAGGGCCTTGACCCAGCATTCAGGGTCAGATGTAGCTGTACTCACTCTCATTCCTCCCAGCCTCGGCACAGGCTGCTTCTTCTGCTGAGATTATCCTTGCTTCTTCTGGTCTCAATCCGCAGACAAGGATTTGCCTGCCAGCGATATCTCTGGGAAAGGGTTCCTGCCATGAAAAATGAGAGAATCCTAAACATTTGAGAATGAAGGGTGGTGGTGGTGGTGGGGGGCACTCAGAGCCATTGATAAGCAGGTAAATTCTGAGGCAGATGGGGCTCAGTCTTGATGGTTCTCACTCCTGAAACTTGGAACTTGGGACCTGCTATTGGAGGAGCTAGGGACTGTATCCACTGACTCTAACCTTCCATGGTCAAGGGTTCCCCTGGGAATACTCCCACCTTCTCATCCCTTGCTTTCTAATTGCTTCCTGTGTGCTCTAGGAAAAGTCACCTTGGAGTGGGAGCAAATCTCAGGCCAACAGCCATGGAGACCGTAGCTCCATGAGGTGGGAAATTGTGCCCTGCCGCTGCCAAGGAGCTCAGGTGAGCTAAGGAATGTCAGGCAAGGCATCGGCAGCATCTCTTGCACCACTGTGACTGCAGCAACCACCCTTCATCCCAGTGTCCTCAGGTCTGCATCACTTCCATCACTGTGGCAGATTCCTTCAAGTCATTGGTTCAATACAAAGTAAAGTCCTCTCTCTCTGCTCCACCATAGCCGTCTGTTTAGTCAGACTCTTTTGCTAGAGCACAGTGCAATAAGGACCACTTTGGACCTAGCACATCAGCTGGCGTGAGTTGCATTACTGCTGTTCAGCATCACTGTCTCGACCTTCTCCTCTCTTCTCTTTCTCTTTAGAGCTGTCATCTCTGGACTTCAGGCTCAGGCATAATAAGGTGGCTTTCTTGCCTAAATGTTCTCTATCTCTCTCTTCCCTGAATAAGCTGTGTGCTTTCTTCTCAGCCTAGTACAGCAGGGTTTTCTCTTCTCTTCTCTTCTCTTCTCTTCTCTTCTCTTCTCTTCTCTTCTCTTCTCTTCTCTTCTCTTCTCTTCTGCCAACTTTAATGATTCTTTAGGTTTTAGCTCATATAATATTTTTTCAAAACACTTTCTGACTGCTCAAATACAAATTAGCTTTCTTGCTCAGGTCTTCTCATAGCTTCCTGTATTTTTCCCATCAAATAACTACCGGTTTGGGGGCTTGAACTGCTTTTGTGCTTGTTTCCCCAAAATAGAGCATATACCATGGAAGTTGTAACCTTTTCTATCTTAATCATGTTTGTCACTTCAGTGACTAGGACTGTTTCTGTCCTGTACAAGCACAGTAAATATTTATTGAGCAAATGAGTTTTTAGCCCTTAGTTCCATGACTGGCTAGATTCACAGTATTTAGTGGAAAAGCCATAGAAAATATGGGAGAAGCCATATCCCTCATGAAAGGAGGCTGGCAGGGTTTCCAGTTGGAAGCCAGTGTATGTAGGGGCCAGAGGCAGAGGGCTTCAGCGTGATCGATATATATGTGCTGGAGAGAAATGAAGACTGCGTGAGGCGACAGCATGAGCACTGTTTCTCTCAGCAGGTCAGAAAGAATTTCCTGAATACTCACAGTACTGAGCAAAAGGAAACGGGCTGCATGTTCCGTAGGGGAGAATGAGCCATCAGAGAGTGTGGCAAGCTGTCCTTAGGATGTGCTCCAAACTCGTTACCGGCTATGCTGTCCCCTCTCCAACTGGCACCTGCTTTCTCCACCAGCTTCACTTTTTTCCATTCCTCTTCGCTTCATCCTCACCACCACTTTCCTGCCTGTTAACCCTCGCACACTCTGTCACCATGTTTGTGACTCCAATATAGCTGGGTTTACTGTCCTGTTCCTCCCTGCCTTTGCACCCCTGTTTCTTCCTGCTTCCTCCCTCTGCTTATTCTGCACTCCAGTATCTCCCTGAGAACAGCTGATCCTCCAGGGTCCCAGCTTCTGGCATCCTCTGCCAGTTTCCCTGAACGGCTGATGGTGCAGGACAATGACCTTTTCCGAGCATGCTTCGAGCGACGGGATGCTGAATGTTTAAATTCACAACTGACCATACAAAACCAGGGCTGGTCCTTGTTTCTCTCTCTATGCAAGGTTGCCTAACCTAGAGAACTTCCAGAGTGCCTCATGGGTAGTTGCTGCTCAGGAGAGGCTCATGAATGAAAGAAGGGATGAGCTGCATAAATGAATAAAAGATTTTGAACCAGGAATATAAGGCGCACAAGAAGAGATTGCAAGAAATTGGTCTGATGAGAGCATACATGGGGAACCTCAGGGAATCTCCTACCATGGAGGTGAGACCAGCTCTGAGCTCTGGTGGATACAGGTTAAGGCAAGTCTGCACTAGATTGTCTTTAGTGGGCTAAAGAGAAAACTAGATTCCAGAGACACATAGAAAACACTAAAAAGTGGGCAAAACCCAAGAAAGACCCCTGATCTCACCTCTGGGGAGCCTCTCCTCCTTCGGGGTAGGTCACATGTGAGCTTTTATGTCACATGACGCCAAGTCTGCTACTTAGGAGATGCACGAGGGACTGCAGGAGCCCTGGCTCAGCCCTCAGAGGGCAACCCAGGCTGCAGAGCTGTGAGCAGAGCTGGCATGCTTTGTGGAACAGATGAGATTTTGAAAGATTCAAGTTTGGTTCAAAATTCACAACTCGTGAGTTCCAAATGGTTCTATATTTGGCTGAGCGCATTTTCCTCTAGTCATGTGCCACCGAGCAAGATGCAGTGACTTCATCGAGTTAGAAAAACAAAGGGCTGTAATTGCTTCTGTGCAGAAATAAACTTGATGAGGACAAAAGCAGTGCAGTGCAAATACTACAGCAGCAGAGCCTTAGTTGTGTGTATTTTCCACTTAAGCAGCTTTCTCTGGCATCAACAACAAAACCATTCGCTGGAAGAACATGGCCAGTTACCAGCTTACTTTTAAGCAAAGTGGCACTAAGTGAGTTATCTTTCAGCTTTGTTGAACAAGCAAATTATATAGTAAATTAAATTACATTTTCCTGTTCAGTTGGTGTGGTGTAAATTATGGAATGCACTTTGATTCAACCTTCCATCTTTTGCATATTTCATGTCCTGGATGTTCCAGTGTCAATATGGGGTAATTTAGCAGAGGACTTGTGTTGATTCTGTTTTCTTTGTTGTGTTTACAAGTTCATTGCAAGTATCCCACTAGGGATACTGTTGGCCAAGTACCAAAATGGCATGCTTTGTTTGGACAGAAGCTTCAGCTTCTGATTAATTATTTAAGTGGGTGATGCTTTCTTCTTCTTTTTCTTCAATGTCCTCCAAAAGACTAAATAAAGTATGTACCAATATAGATGTGTTGGTGCTCAGTCCAAAGGAAGAGTAAAAAGCCTGAATTCCTGGAGATAACTGATCTCCAGGGAAAGATGTGACCTGGATTCCTTCTGGCAACATGGCAAAATGGAAAGCCATAGTCCCTGAGCTCCACAGATTGTGTTGGACTTAGGACTGCAAGACTTCCGAAAGGTGAGGCTGAGCATCTTAATTGCTTTTGAGGTTCAGTGGCTTGAAGGAATTTGTGAATGCTGCGTGAAATTATTGATGTGCCAGTCTTAGCCCAAAGTGGTACTCAATGCACTTCATGTCTCTCTCTCTCTTTTTTTTTTTTTTAAACAAGGATTGCATCTTTTTGGTTGTTTGGTATATTGGAAACACCAGCTCAAAGCATCCATCCTCTTCTCCTGAAGAAAGTCTATGTCTTACAGTGACAGGAGCAGTTCAATTGAGGTCATAGTGACAAACAGGAAAAGGAGAAATAAGCAGTAGCCATAATTCCAGGCTTCTCAGAGGGAGGCACATTGACACTCTTTATATACATTTCAGGGAAAGGGTCCTGTGGGTCAGTGTTTGGTTTGGTGTTTCTGACAAATGGGTCAATGAGATGGGAGTGTTAATTTATCTAAATGGATGTGTGGTGATACTGCTCTGAGAAAGTTCTATGTCATGAATCTCCATTACAAAAACAAAACAAAGCAGAACAAACAAAACAAACAAAAAAAGACTAGCAAATCCTCAAAACACACACAGAGTGTGGCCTTATCATGGAACTCCAGCCATGTTTTCTAAGCGTTCTCCACCGTTGCTTAGAAAAGGCATCTAACTTTGTCTTTACATCCCAAAGTCTACAAACTACTTCTCTAGAGACCAGTATATGCTTCTTGCATTTTTAAAAATGAAAACATATTTCAACAGCCAGGGGTTTGGCATTAACTATTCATAAGAGAATCGTGTTGCATTTTAGATTTTGTCAAGTTATTTTAAATTTTATTTTATTTTATTCTGAGGTCTCTTAACATTTTTAAATAAAGCAGTTTTCTGGACCATCTTAGAAAGTTGTTGAACCAGGTTTTCAGATAACCCCAATGTGACTTTGACTTTGGAGGTCTAGGCTTAGAAAATTCTGTTATAACTGTTCAATCTTGTCACTGTGTCCACATTTATGTCCCTACTTCATGTTTCGCTGAATCGAATCACCTCATTCATTAAATAAAGCATGCCTGACAGGAGAAAGAGAACCCTATGGAATTACCAATATCCAATCTTTTTTATCTAAAAAATGGAAATATCATGTGATTCGACTTTGACACTGTTTCGCATGATGAGCAGCTAGCAGAGCCTTCAGACTTGGCATGGTCTTGCAAACTGTGCATTTGTTAAAATTCACTTCAATAAAATTTCTTTCTAGATATCTCAATTTCATCCACTGTCCTACATTTCTGTCATCCCTTCATGACTCCAACCAGTGGGACTATAGGGTCTTCACTGGGCTATTATTTTCCTGGGCACTTTACTAATCAATTTAAGACAGTCTCAATGAACTTCAGAACTATAAATCTAATTGTCTGTCACCCTCTATTTGAAGCTACTTGTTATCTTTTCAGTGCCGTAGGACAAGTGCCAAAGTTCCTAGAAATTGAGGTCCTAATTATTCCGACATTTGCTCACTCTGGAGGCCTTTCTACACCTCTGTCTTTGTTCTCACCACTCTGCCTCTCAGCTCTCCATGTGCTCCGTACTCTTCCTCACTGCTAAGTTCTTTCTAAAGGCTATTTCCTTAGCTTGGGAGGTTCCTATGATCCATCTTTATTAACCTTTTTTGGAGGGGTTAAGGTTAAGGTCTCAGTTCCAGCTGCTTCTTGTCTGGGAAGCTTTTCTGAAATCTTGGACTGGGACAGAACACACTTAGAAAAGCTTTTCCGAAACAGTGTAACTTTGGTGCCTCTTGCTCTTTTACCTTTGTCTGGGTGAATATTGAGTGAAGATTGCCTTCCCCACATAGGTTCCATGAGAGTGACGCTCCTGTTTGATGTTATATCCCACTGTATTTCCAAGATCTCCAGCTAGTCCTCCCACTAGACAATGCTCTGTGTGCATTGGTGGAGTAAGAGATGCATGAAAAAACAGTGGACAGAAAAACCATTGCTCTTTGGACAACTAAAATGGAGACCTATTATCCAAGCTTTCTTTTTCATCAATTTTCATGACAATAGATCTTTGATGTTGCTTTTTTACCTGGAGAAGCTTTCACCAGCACCTAGCAGGAACCAGGATGAAGGATGTACTTATGAGGTCAGGCTTCTGGAGAAGCAAGGATTCCCATACGTTCCACTCATCCCAAATGTCATCTCACGATCAGATCACTCCATGGTGTACTCTGCCCCCATCTTGCTGCGACTATTTCTATAGTTTTTCTTCTTCCACACCACTGGGTTCCTGAGAGTAAATTCAGGAAACTCAGTCCTGTTAATTCAATAAGCCTTTCTGACTGTTTACACAAAGGCCTTCAAAATGTTCGTCTCACAAGGAAATGTTTTATTTTCCAGAGCAAGTATTAAAAAGATTAAAAAAGACTCAGTTTGCCTAGTTGTAGTTGTGGTTTTCTTTTGTTTTTCCTTGTGTGGATACTAAAAGCCACAGATTGTGACATGCATTCCCTGTATGTTTAATGAGCACACACTTGGCCATGTTGAGTGGTATTAACAGTGACAAGGGAAGAACTTCTATGGCTGGGAGATGTAATGTCTGGAAAATGTAGTTCCCTGTTCACAACAGTGAAAGATAATTAAGTGAGAACAAGTACCCGGATCTTAGAAGAAGGAAATTGACACCACAGAGAGTAAGAGAACTCCTGAGAGAACACTGCTAGCACAGGGGCAAAGAGGAAGGAAGTTCAAAACATCTGAATCTCTGGCTTTGCAACAGCTTCGTATTTTTGTACCTGTTCAAGTTTTCACATTTTCACACAGGTATTTTCTCATTAAGTGATTTTTGTCTTGTCGAACGCATACTCTGTGCATGGAGCTATGTGTTCTACCTGGGAGTAAACAAAGTGCTTTGCACTAGCATTAGGGGAGCACCATTTCAACCCCAGCACCAAGATGTAGCTCAATTTCTCCAGGTTTGTCTTGCCCAGCACCAAGCACTGCAACATCTACACTGGAAGTAGTCAAGACACTTTCCATTCATTTGAATGACAATAACTTTACCAATGGCTTTCATGAATCAAGCTTCTACTATGCTCTAGACCTTTGGCATAAATTATTATCGTAATCACACAACATTTATTGGACAGCCATTATGGTCCAGAATTGAAATTCTCATAATTAACACAGCACAGCCTGTGGATGTGAGAGATTGAAAGGCTGCTTGTGAGATGATGGTCTAGTCTTACTCCTATCACAAGCCTGTTCTTCTGGTCCCTTCTGCCCACCATTTCCCCAAGATGGACTGGAAGAGGAAAGTGTGCTGCAGTTTCCTTACAGGACTGAACTGAGTCATCAGTCTTTATCTCTCTGACACCAAAACTCTTCTATGCCTTGATGTTTTTCTTCAGTTATTAATGTATGTATCTGTTAAAACCTTATTCCAAGAATGGGTCAAAAAGAAAAAAGACGCTATACTCAATTCTTTGAGGCACCTCACAGCCAAATAGAGGAAAGCCAGGTAACTAGGGAGGGGTCTGTCCCAGTTGGCCTTGGCTTGAATGATTTGAATGAACACAGGACTTTCAGAACTAGAATATCGCAAGCCTAGAACCAGCTCTAATGCCAGACTTAGGAGAACAAGAAGAGATGAGGAATGTGGAATGATCTACAATGTCTAGACTGCAAAACACCTGGTGTGCAATACTAAAAAGTTTAATTTATGTCCTGGATGTCATGAGAAGGCTTTGCAACAATCTCCACTGGAATTTATTGTCAATCTATCAAAGAAAATTTTCTCTTCCTCATGAAACTTTTTGACATAAATATTATTAACACAAGCAGAAGGAGAACCTGTAATTATATTTCCATACCTGAGCCTGCCTGGCAACTTTGTGAAATAAGAGTGCTAGGAATTAATGGAGCTTGTCATTGTTGTCTGGATCATTATGAGTGACAGACTGAAGAAAAACTAGAGGTTTAAAAATGAGAGGTGAGCTGGCTAATAATATTTTATTTCAAGATTTTGAAAAAGCACTGCAACTATTCTTTCATTCATTCAATCAACATTGCTTGCTTTAATACGATGAGCTTGCTACTATGAATACAACATCAATATATCCTCTGTCTTCAGGAACAGACTGAGGGACATCAGAATTTAATGAATAGTTACCAAGTAGAGTAATTGTTACTAAAACAGAATCAGTGCTGTTGGAGCACCAACAGTATGGATAGTCTACATATCATATGAGACAAAGCCTAGCACTCAGCTTCAGGTGCTTCAAAGCTTAGAAGATAACTTTTCTTTGTATAAAATAGAAAACAGCAAAGATGTCAAACCAGAGAATATATAACCATAAGTAGTAAATAAATCAAGTGCCAAGACTTGAGCCTATGTCACTGGTATATACGTGTGTGTATACAATTATAATATATATAATATATAAATATAAATGGCACATCACATGTGTATATGTATAAGTGTGTATGTGTGCTGGCATATTAGGATTTTTTCATTGATAGTATCAAAAATATAACTCAAGCTGATTTGTCCAATAAGACATTTAACATTTCATACAAGAAGTTGAGAAGTTGAGAAAAATTCCAGCTTTGGAATTCCGTCAGAAAATTTCATCAGAAATCTCAGCTTTCTTCCTTTTATGTCTGCTTCAGTTTTCTTGCCTCACAGTTACTAGCTGGTTTCTGTGTCAGTTCTCCAGGAAAATGAGCAGCATTTTCTTTCTTTTTTTCCCCCCCATTGACTTTATTGGTACATTTTAGGTATACAATACAGTTACATTCATCATTGGGATCTTGTGCCATTACATGAGTCTCTTGGTTCTTATTTTTT
>NW_004624755.1:19783237-19854301 GCF_000247695.1 Heterocephalus glaber | reverse complement strand
GAGTAATTATTTCTGATTTCATTTTTCCCAGATCCTCTTTTGTTGCCAGTTCAGGGAGTCCAGGTGGTTGAGTATGAGAGTGTTCCATCTCGTTTCCATTTGGGGTTGCTGTAGGTGATCTGGAACTCTGTTTTTGAGGCTTGTTTATGTGTCTTCTCATTTCCACGGGGTGGGGGGGTGCGTGCTTCTGGCGCCCACGTGGCTCAACTTCTGTGCCCTAGGAGCTTGGGATGGCAGCAGAGGAGTTTCCTTCTGGGTGCTGGGACCAGCTGAACTTCACTTCCCTAGGAGCCTGGGATGGAGGCAGGGAGCTTCCTTCCGGGTGTTGGGACCGGCTCACCTTCTTGGCCCTAGGAGCCTGGGATGGAGGCAGGGGAGCTTCCTTCCAGGTGTTGGGACCAGCTCACCTAGAAGAATAGTAATTTAGACTGCTATTCTGTATCCATCTCTCACTATTTCCTAGTTCATACTGAAGCCAAACAGCATTGCATCAGAAAATAAGTGTGGGTTTTTTCCTCAGATTCTCAGGATCAAATTGTTTTTGGTTTTTAAGGATACATTAGGATTCAGCCTAATGGTGAGGTTGGTGGGATCTGCAGGATATTTCCCATGCCACATCATGGAGTCTATGGAGAAAAAGAGAAGACTAGGTCTAGGGTCCTTCTCAGCATTTTCTATATTAGATTCGTAAGTCTGCCACCACATGTACCAAGAGCTGTGTGGCCACCAAACGAAATAAATTTATCTTCTCCCCTCAGATCTCCATTTCATACTTGCCCACCCTCTTTTAAGGATTTCTGTCTGATCAGATTAGGGCACCCCCCTACTCCAGTATGACTTGATTTTATGTTTGCAAAGACCCTCATTTCAACAGCACTGTCACATTATGAAATTCTGGGGTTTAGGTTTCAGTCTATTTTTTTTCTTTCTTTTTTTTTTCAGTCTATTTTTTGAAAGTATACAATTCAACTCATTCCTGAAAAGTAAATCTTAAATTCTTGTTTTGGGTTTGATAGGGTTATCTTAGGCTGTCCTACTCATCCAGGAATAGGATATAGATATTGGTTTCTACTGATTGAGTTCCACCTCCAGAATAGAGAATGAGATGAGTCTCTGGATAAGACAGTGTTTTGTGAGGAAGAAGAGTGCTGAAAAGACAACCAGATTACTATAATATAACAACAAGCATCACTGTGATAAAGTATGATGTGTCTTGCTATAATAAAGGAGTTTTTAGAAAGCCAATGGAAGTCATTAGGAATAAAGGCAATTAACAATCATTGAGTAATAGGAGGCTCTATTCATTTACACGTATATTACAATCTACTTTAACAAAAGCACTATTAGGTAGATATAAGATTTATTCATCTTATAGAAGAATAACTTAGGTCCTTAAGAGGCAAATGATTTATCCAAAGTCACCTGCCTACTGAATGTCCATATAAGGATGATTCACTGTTACCATATTCTCAGTTGTGTGATACACTTTGCACAATTCCATGATGCCCACAGGAGCAATAATGGGATATATGATTTTCAATTATTTTGTACATTATATTTGCAGCAAATTTTAAATCAATTGTCTTTGGGCACTAGGAAATTGAAGTTTGAATGATATCTATGTTTTCTTCTATTTCAGATACTGGGGACAAGTCTATATCAAAAATCATAGAATTCATTAATTAGATTTTGCTCTACTTACAAACTATGAAGTCAGCTCGCATAACTTCATAGACACTAGAAGAGGACACAGTGTTCCTAATCAGAGATAGTAGATAGAGTATTATTCACACAACATCAGTAGCCAGAGTAATATTTTTATACCAGTTCCCTAGGTCCTAATTCCCTCTAACATGCAGGGGAGGTACTGCCTAAACATGCAGCATGGCATGTTTCAGAGCTCAGAAAACCCCAGGTTTGATAAGACAGCTTCCAGAAAATCTGCCTAACTAATGCCATAGAAGGAGAAATTATCTTTCTTACCCTGGATAGTAAACAAATATGCCCCAGAGGGAGACAATAGCTCTCTCCCAAGGCTGTTTGTTTTTAATGCAATAATACTTGAAAGTTTGGAACAAAAATATTGTTCATTCTTTTGCTCAAAATACGTGCCGAAATATGAGAGGCTTGTACATAACTGTCACCCAACAGTTTAGATCTTCCCTATTATTATTATTCTATCTTCAATGTGCTTAATTTTAAGACTAATATTCAAAGGTAAGTTCATTTACTTCAAACAAATACATTGCAACCAAGAGTGGGGCCTTGATTTTGCTGAGTAACCAGAAAATAATTTTCCCAGGGCTCTTGAGATGTAGTTCTTTGCAATAAAATCAATATAATTTTTTCTTTTGTTTTTTTTCTCATAAAAATGTGTTTATCTGAATAACAAAGCATGAATTTGTAGGACACTACCTTTAAAATGTACATTCAAACAGGTAAAAAGTCACTACAGTGAATTCCTTAATTGTACTGGTACATGATGGATATTCACTGTATAAATAACTGAATGAGGAAATCACAATTAAGTGAATTTCAGGGTTTTGCTTCCATTTGAAGTTTAATCTAGTTACTTTGTATTTTTATACATTTCATCATTTGTATGATAATTTATTTTGGAACACTTTAGATTAAATAATGTCAGGTGCATGTATAGAGATATGCACAGACTACACACATATATATGCAAACCAATGTGAATTTACACTTTAGTAGTGGCTAAATTTCATTTGAAGTACAGAATTAGAAACCAACAGCCCATGCTGGCTCTTTGCAAGTGCTTCAGATATCATCCACCTGTAGAGAAGAGGAAGTATTCATTAGGGTATGACCTGTTGGAAATAATTTTTCATTGGTGAAATGAGAGTTGCTCAATACAGGGGGGAAGCAGTAAGAGCTGCAGCATCCCTGCATGAGTGAGAGGTGACAATCAGGCCAGGCCCTAGCCCCTTGACTTCGGAAAGTCTTTGTCTACTCTCCTTCCTGTGACTCCACTGTTGAATGAGCTGATCAGAAAGGTGGCGTTATCTTTTGTCAAATTACAGCTGCATCAACCTTACAAACTCAATATTATTCCTTTTATCAGGAAAGAATACTTCTTATGGTACCTGAATGTACTGTCTGAGGACTTCATAAGAAGTGTTTGAGACACTTTTTTTGCCTTGTTATTAATTTTTTTGACATTTACAAGGATTTGGTCTACATTCGTTTCGATTGTCCATCCTGTCTTGCTGCTAAGAGGTTAAGGAGATGAATGGCTCCCCCACTTATCTGTGACTGCAGGAGACAACCCTAATATTCATCAAAAGATTGCCATGATGATGCTAGGTATTTTGTGAAGCACATGTCTTCAAAAATGCCCCAGACATTCATATGACACTCATTGAAGTCTTCTCCCATGATATAGACTTGGAGTTCGCAGACATGGACAGTGACAGCCCTCGTGCACATGCTTGCAGAATACCCTTGAGTCAACATTCTGTCTATTATTATTATGGGGAACATCACTCCAGACCTGATAGGTGTCTGAGGTGCCAAGTTCATGGTCTCACAATGTGGAGGAAATTGTGAACCAAGGGAGGAAATCGGGAAAGTTTTATTAGAAAAAAGGAGACAAATGGCTCCTGGTTTTCCAGGAGAGGTCCTGAGTCAGTGGCCACTGAGGCTCTTTGTCAAGAGTATTTTACATGACAAAGTCACAACATGGGTCAAACTGTATTCAACTTACTGGATTCAACTTACTGGATTACAAGTATAGCTGCTTAGCTAATATTGATCCAGTAGGGAAATGAGTCATGTGGGAAGGGTACCTGGAAAGAACAAAGGCATTCCTGCAAAGGATGGGGGTCCTATGTTCTGGTCACCCCTATGAATCTGAGGCTTCTTTGAGTTCACTAGATCAGATGGAGCTAATTATAAAATAATCTGTTATCTCTAAGAAGGATTGCAACCTGGCTATTGTGACTCTATCTTGAGACCTGGCTTTCTTCAGCTTCACCTCCAGTTACAATCTTGGTGTGTCTCATCTTTTGCACTGATTCCCTCAAGGGCCAGATCCCTCCTTGGCTCCTTGTTAAGTTCTATCCAACTTAGCTGTCCATGGCATTACCAGGCAACAAAATGAAGCTTCCTCTGTCTTCCTCAGAGTTCTTTCTTTCCTTTGGGTTATTTCCAATTCTCTTTATGATAATTACACATTCATTCAGAATCCTCCCTATATTTTTTCAATATCTCTTAAGTGTCAAAGAATGAACTAAATCCCCCACCTATAGTCATAAACAAGATGTATTTGAGATATACATGCCTACAAACACATGGGTAAAAAAGGACAACACACAAAGAAAGAGGGAGACAGAAGAGAATGACAGAGAGAAAAGAAAAAAAACATTTACCCAAAATTTTATTATCTTTTGTCTGTAAGAGACAGTCAGTTTTATCATTTTTTTCCTGGTAGAAAATATTACTTTTCCTGTCTTGAGAGAGTGATCCTCCCCATGCATCTGATGTTATCCTAATATTTGCATAAGATGCTAAAGATGACTCATTAGATGCCAAGGACTAGCCTATAACTTTAACATACTTGCTTGTTGAAATGTTCCAAATCACTTTCCAGTTTAAAACCTAAGCTCAGCGGAGTATTGCCTGTGAGACAGAGGATAACAAGGTTTTAAAACAGAAACAGAAGCTACTTTTCCTACGCCCCTCAGGGCAGTGTCCCCAGCAGAGCCTCCCCACCTACAGGTCCCCGAGGCCCCATGACCTAGTTTGCAACTGCAGTCCTGCTCGGGTGTCTCTGGAGTCACAGTTGTCCCCTTTGAGCCTTCATTTCCTCTCTTAGGCTTCACATAGCTGCTGGGCATCCAAGCTGAGCTACAGAGGAAAGCAGCCAGCGCGGGACTGGCTGGCAGCAGCAGGGACAGGGATTCACTGGAGAATATGCAGGAGCCAATTTTATTTCAAGAGTTCTCTGAAATATGAGGTCAAATGAGTGATTAGAGTTTTCTGGAATAGACTCCATACCTATATATTTCACTCTGCTTCTGCATTTGTGAAATGATGGAGATTTGTGCGTTAACTCATTGCACCAACATTAATCAAGCACTCAAGATGCCAGACTTTATGTTTCTTTAAACTCAAGAGATTTATTTGGGATTTAGACTTGAAAGACCTGATCATGCTATTTCTGGCTTCTGGCATCTGACGAATATTTGCTTCTTTGCCCTCATTTGAAATTTACAATGAACCATTGAAAGAAAACATTGAAAGAAAAAAAAGAACAAAAATTACTTCAACAAAGGGAAATAAACACTGCACTAAAATAAAAATTAAAGTGAATATGTGTCAAACATGGTGACATGTGGACATGGTGCCATATGCCATTACCCACTCAGGCTCTGTACTGATTTCTCTCAAAATAAGTGACATCATCCCAAAAGGCCATCTGCTGGCCCTTAGATTAGCTCAGTAATGTACAGAAGTATCAGATCAAATGGAGAATATTACTAAAGCCAAAGTCTTATTGTGTGGATCTGTAAGAAAAATGCTTTGGAAGGAAAGGAACATTCAGACACACATGCACACACACAATCCCTTTTTAAGGACATGGAATACCATCATTGCCTGCATCAATCACCTGATGGTTTATGTAAAACATCTTTGAGGTGAGCATGATTTTACATGTCTACACATTTTAAAAATTGGAAAGATTATAAAAGAGACTGTGTTTATTCTACAAAACCTAAAATATTTACAATCTCTCACTTAAAAAATAAAATTTACCAACTCCTTCACAAGTATGCCAAAGCACAGTAATGGAAGGAATTCAGGGGTAAATAAGAGGAAAAAGAGCAATAATAGATCTCAACAAATAAATTCCAATGAAATAATTTTTATTGGTAGAATGAACATGAGTAGAAACATAATGAGACATGCTTAAGGAAATTACACAAAATGAAGTGGGAAATAGCAATGTTATTGGAAAATAGTAATGTTAAATGTTAGTGGAAATGTTGCAAACATGGCAGTTAGTCAAGGATTAATATATAAAATTATGATGATAGCAATACTATACAGCACCTTTTATATTACTGGTTCATTCAATTCTCACAATAATCCTGGGAGGTAGATTGTATCATCTTTGTTTGGTAGTACCTCAGTTGATATAAAGTGATGATAGATTCTACTCTGATTCCAGCCATGGAACTGCAGGGAACAGGATCAAAAATAACGATACAGTAGAAACCATAAAACCATCGATAAAAATAAAGATTTCAGTTGAAAGGAATCTTTATTTCCCAAGGTTGCACTGGAGGATAGAGGTAGAAAAATCAAGTCACTTACAAGAGCACATCACCCAGCTGAGCTCAATCTCTACACTCTAATGGGAGAACTTGGCAGAATGTGCACAGAAAGGAGGAAAGAAAATTGTGACCATGCAATTAAGTATAAAAGGAAATGATAATCCCATTCATGAATTCAAAGACATAGACCCAGTGAGCTTCTTTGAAAAACACTTTGTGACGAAATTTGGTGAAGTAAGAGGGATATCACAAGGAAATCTGAAAACAGGCCTACAAGTGAAATGGCTGACAGACTAAGTATGTATGTATAAAAATTACATAAACAAAATGATAATTTGTAGTATAAGAGAGCACATAAATAGTTTAATCCTTAGCAGTATACATACAGTTAAGCCAATTCGGGAGATTTTGCAATTTTAAGAGTTAGGAGAAAATTGAAGTTCAAATACTATAAAAATATGACATAAGTTTGCAAGCACTACCACAATGTAGTAGCATAGACTGGGTGACTTAAAAGATAGAAATATATATATTTTTTATTAAAATATGATTGTCATACCTGAACATTTTGGTAAAATTTTTTTTTATTCTTATTTACCTATATATATATGAGGAAAGATGGTTAAAATGATGTTCACTAATTGTGGATAAAAACTATTTCTGGAGCATATTATGGGGATGCTTTTGGGTTTTCATCTCTACTATTTTTTTCTTGAATTTTTGTTATTTTCTAAATAATGTAACATTACAGCAAAAGCAATACGGCTATGAAGGAATGATCAGAACATGTTAAGTAGTAGAGAAGGAGAAAGCTCTGATTGTTGAGAAAGCAAAAATGCAAAAATCACAGAGCTCTCAGTTGGAAAATCAGGATGCAGAGCTTCACAGACACAAAAGTATATTTAGTTTGGATTGTGAGGGGTAGGTAAGTAAGTACTGTCCCCATAGAGAAGGAGGAAAGGAAGCTTAGACAAAAGGATGCTGTTTTCTTGAAAAGAGGCTTAAAGGGAATGGTTTTTAGGACATGGGTGACATGTTAAGTATGGTCAGAAACATGCGAGGAGATGAGATTTTCCAATTTTGTATGTGCTATCATACGGATCTAGATTTCAGGTAATCATAAAGTGAGGATCCCATAGGAAGAATTTAAAAATAAATGTGCTAAGTTTTTTCCATTCCATAAAGAATCAGATAGTAAATATTTCAAGTTTTCTGTCACAACTACTTAACTCTGCCTTATCACCATGAAAGCAGCTATGGACAATACTTAATGAAAGGGCACGGCTGTGTTCAATAAAAGAGTCATAAAACTTTATTTACAAAAAGAGACAGAAACACATTTGTCTTGGTACCATAGTTTGTCAAGCAGTACTTTAAAGTAAAGGAGTGTTATGCTCAGCTTTGTGTTTTAAATTAATCATTCTGAATCTCGTGATGAGATGGATTCCAGGAGAAAGTAGTAATTCCAAAAGAAGAAGTTGGCAGGACTCTATACATATTCCTGTTGAGATTCTAGGCTGAGTGCATTACCATTTTAAAGATGTCCATTTCTTCTCTTGGACCCTGAGGTATTTCAGGTCAGAGACTGTATCACAATCATTATTTTGTTCCTAGCGTGCTCTTATTTGGAACCTTGTACTTGAAAGATGCTCATGAATATTTATATATTTAATGAATGAATAAATGAATGAGTAAATTGGTTACTTATTGGGTAAATGGAGAGAAGTGAGACTTTCAAAATATTTCACCAGGGGACCGGGGATTTAGCTCAGTGGTTCCACCACCTGCCTTGAAAGCACAAGGTCCCGAGTTCAATCCCCCGTACCAAAAAAAAAAAAAAAAAACCTCACCATTTTCTAAACTTCAATTTTTTCTGTAACACCTTTTCCATTTTAGTCATATCAAAGTACTCCCTGTATCTATCTATATAATACTTGTATTTAAATTATTCTCTTTTAAATAATTCTACTTTACTTATTCTTTAAAAATTAAAATACTGCTTTAAAGAAAAATTTAAAACTCTGTAATACCTGAAAAACCAGACTCATTTGCCATATTTTGAAAATAAAAATATAAACATACTTATAAAAATTAAAATAGCTCATATCCACCTAAATTAATCTCCTGTCATGCTATTTAAAAATAAAGATTCAACACAATGCTTATGTTTTATAGATTGTAAATGTTGATCCAAGGAGGTCACATGGCTGACTGAAGAGCTGAGCCTAGACTACATGCTTTCCTGACTTTCTTTTTTTTTTCCCTGACTTTCTGATGCCTGAATTTTTGAATCAACTAAACTTCAATGCAGGAAATAGGAAACACTCCATCCAACAGAAGAGAGTAAGTGCAGAATTTTTTTTACTGTTTTTAGGATTGACTTCTAGAGCACTATCAATATGACTATGTTGGTTTCCTATGGCTGGTCTACTCTCATACTCAATACAACAAAACACTTCACTTCTGGGGTCACCAAAACTGGTGTGTGGATTTCTCTGTTTCGGCAACCAATTTTGCATCAGACACCTGGAATTTAGCTCAACTTTTTCGACTGGATATCACGTCAGCTCCCATTGACTGGGGCTCAGGCCTACAAGCCTGTCTCCCACTTCTGGTGGAAATCTCAAGCATAGGTTGTGACCTATGCGTCTGATGCACTGGCTATAAATTGGGATTCCCACACCCATTCCGTGGGTTTGATATCAGCTAGGTTGTTTCACAGAAGTCAGAGAAACACTTCACACAAATTTATCCACCTATGAAAAACATTACAAAGGGAACAAGTGAACAGCCAAATGGAAGAGATCGTAGCACAAAGCTGGGAGGCTGGAAAGGGCTGGGAGCTTGCATTAGCTTTCTGCCTGGGCTCCGCTCTAGAAGTCTCCAGAAGCCTACACATGTTCAGTGACCTGCAGGCTCTTCTGAACCTTGTCCTTGGGAGTCTTCTGGAGAGTTCATTAAGTAGGACATGATCAATTAAGCCATGCACCAGTGCAGATCAACTTCATCTCTAGCCTTTCTTTCTTTTCTGGAAGGTGGGGATTAGAGCTGTATGTCACAATACTTGAGTCATGGCTCTACTCATGCTGGTCTTTCTGGTGACCAGCTGCCATCTTGGAGTTAGTTCAGGGATCACCAGCCATTAATCACCTCAGCAGCATTTAAAAGACAATCACTCGAGGGTGCCAGCCGCTCCAAGCCTCTTCTCCCCTGCGAGCCCTGCGGTGCTGGTCATATCCTTGAGGAGCAGCCTCTCGCATGTCCTCTGGATGCAAGTGCCTTCTGTCCTGAAGAAATCCATCCACTCTGTGGCCTTGATAGGAGTCCCCTTCTCTCAGAGTCAGAGATAAAAAGGAGTGGAGTATGGTCCAGCTGCCATAAGAGAAGCTGGCTTGATGAAAGGGCTCTCCAGATTGGGCTGCAGCCAAAAAGACTTCGGAGATTTGAGTTTTACCCCTGTCGCCAAAGATGATCCCTTCAACAACCTGATAATGCCGCCACACCCAATGGGCCTTGCTAACCAGGAACTGACTGAGGTGCTTAGTAGAGCAGTGTCAGGTGGCTGTAGCTGTGTCACTGTGGGAGGAGACCACAGCCTTGCAATTGGTACTATTAGTGGCCATGCCCAGCACTGTCCGGACCTTTGTGTCTTTTGGGATGATGCCCATGCTGACATCAATACAACCCTCACCACTCCAACAGGAAATCTCCATGGACAGCCAGTTGCATTTCTCCTCAGAGAACTACAGGACAAGATACCATCACCCCTGGATCAAACCTTGTATCTCTTCCCCAAGTATTGTGTATATTGGCCTAAGAGATGTGGACCACCCAGAACACTTTATTTTAAAGAACTATAGTAATCAGTATTTTTCCATAAGAGATACTGATCAACTTGGTATCAAGAAGGTGATGGAACAGACATTTGACCTGCTGATTGGCAAAAGACAAAGGCCAGTCCACCTCAGTTTTGATATTGTTGCATTTGACCCTATGCTGGCTCCTGCCACAGGAACCTCTGTGGTAGGGGGACTGACCTATCGAGACAGCATGTATATTAGTGAAGATACACAATACAGGGTTTCTGTCAGCACTGGATCTTGTTGAGGTCAATCCTCACTTGGCCACTTCAGAAGAAGAAGAAGCAAAGGCTACTACTAGCCTCTCAGTGGATGTGATTGGTTCAAGTTTTGGTCAGACAAGGGAAGGAGGGTACATTGTCTATGACCAACTTCCTACTCCCAATTCACCAGATGAATCAGAACATGAAGAACATGTGAGAATTTGGGAAATATTATATGCTGGAATGTTTCCCAATGGGCATTCACTTTGCGAGGCATTCTGACGGGGACAGATATATGACTGTCTGGGTCAGTACTGACTTAATGAGAACATCTGTGCATTCTCACAACTTAGTTTCCCCTCCCCATTTTGGTGACCAACAATACTACTGTAAATGTATTTTGGTTTTTTTGCTGTTCGCAAGGTATTATGTAAATCTGAAGAAATCATGAACATTTATTACTTTGGTAAAAATAAATAAATAAATAAAAGACAATCATCATTTTGGACATCTCAAGGATGTTAGGAGTCAGTGTCAGAAAATATGGAGGGAGGGAGACCGCGTCAATATATTTCATGGTATCACAGCTGTTGCAACAAATTGAGCCTTAAAACAGTATAAACATAATATCTTATAATTCTGGATGTCAGACATCCATCCACTATGATTCTTTCTGGACTAAAGTTAAAGGTTGTGATTGTTTTTAGAGACTCTAGGGAGAATGTTTCCTTGTCTGCTCAAGATTTTCTAAAAAGTGCTCATATTCTTTAGCTCCCAGGCTTCTGTGACTTTTGTGTATCCATCCAACTGCCACTGTCCTGCAGTCTCCTTTCCCTCACTTAAAAAAATCTTTGTGATTATGTTGGGTCTATTAGGGGAAATTCAAGGTACTGATGTACCCGCCTTTCTCAAAATCCTTCACTTAATCACACTCACAAAGTTCCTTTACTACAGGAGGTACCTATTTGTGCGTTCTGGAAATAAAAACATGGATGAGTTGAGGCAGAAAACACTGTCCAGCCTGTCACAGCGATGCACGGATTTATATCATTTCCCTACAATGCGTTGGGAAGTGTTCCTTTCTTCTCAGTGTTGTAAAATAATTCATATCAGAGTGGTATTATTTTTCCTCAAACTGTTTAAATCAATTCTCACTTGACAATCTTTGGTGTGGATATTATTTTTCAATGGCCTTAACATATGTATAGTTTATTAGATTTTTTTTTAAATTTCCTTTTTTAGTCATTTTAGCAGTTGGTATCTTTCAAGGAATTCATTTTACCTAAAACATTGATTTTTTTCATGATATTTCCTTATTATTTTTAACACCTATAAAATATCTAGTGACATTCATTCTTAAATTATTAATATTGCTACTTGTGGGTTTTTTTATTTCCTTGATAAGATTAACTATGAGTTTATCAATATTATTGATCTGTTCAAATGAGCAACTTTTGCTTTTGCTGTTTTTCTCAATTAATTTCCGCTTTCAGTTTTATTTCCTCTCATGTCTTAATCCCTTCCCTTGTATTCGCTAATCAGCTGTGGAATATGGAAACTAAGGCAACTGATTTTAACTCTTTTCCTTCAAATGTGTTCCATTTAAAGCCACATTTTCCCTCTGGATACTGTTTTAACAGCCTGTCAAACACCCTGTTCTAAGTTCATGTCACTTCAGCATCCATTTTGATGATAAGGTGGAATTTCTCATAGCAGAATCGGGGCTCAGACACCTTTGACACATTTTCTTCACCTTCTCTCAGTTACTCAGTGTGGCCGATCTTGATAAGCCTGCTTTATCCAAGGTCCTCCTGGTGACCACTTCTCTATGGGACAACAACATACAGCCTGTGTAACTGGCCTCTCTGCCTTCCACTTGGATATGGCAGTGTCCACTGCTCGTTCATCATCTGACATCCTGGACCTGTGCCTGCTGGCTGTAAGTCATGAGTTAACTCCCCATGCGCAAGCACTGCGGGAATGGAGATGACAGCACTTGGGGGATGGTTTTGATTTCCAAACCTCATTCAACTTGTCTGTCCTTAATGAAGAATGGGACCCAGGAACTGCCCCTGTATAAACTTTAGCCACCTTAGCAATGGATGCCTGGACACAAATGATCTCATCTTAACGTTTACTATAAACTGGTAAACCATCTGGTAAGTGTGTTCACTTCAAGCCTAAAAATCAAAACCAGTGGGGCCGGGGATTTAGCTTGGTGACACTGCAGCTGCCTGGCAAGTGCAAAGTCTTGAGTTTGATCCCTGGTACAAAAAACCCCCCTCAAAATCAACAAGGTAACCAAACTTTACAAAGAAAACAAAATTACCCGAAATCATAACCTTTGGAAACTTCTCGTTTCTCCCACATCCCCGGTATAAATCAATGTACTGTATTCTAAGGTCACGATGCAAGGCCTTGCTTGGAGATTGCATTTCCTTCAGAATTCCAGACACGACCAAGAGTAACCTAGACATGTATTTCACTTCCTAGGATGTACCATGCTGGGCTTTTTAAAAAAGACATTCAATAGACTTTCATGTACCCAATAGACGGCAAATAGTCCATTTACCTATAAGACATAATGTTATCTTTCAAGGGCTCCTTTTAAAATTCCAAACTGTGACAGTTAAGCTTGGTTATGTCCACATGATTGGCTTCAGAACTGCCAAGGGATTAGGGAAAAATACTAGTGTGTCTGGGTGGGTCACAGAGGCATGATCTTGAGGTTTATTTCATGCCCCCAACCCCTTCCTCTCTGGCTTTGTTCCCCTGCTCTGCTTCCTAGCAGCCATGAACCAAACAGCTTTGCTCCACTAAGCCCTTCCACCATGAGGCTCTTGCCTTAGAATCAGCTGACCATGGACTGGATCTCCTTAAACTGTGAAGTGAATTAAACCTCTCTTCCTTTAAATTGGCTGTCTGATATTGGGTCCAACAAAAGAAAAGTTTAGTAATATAGAAAATAATCTTTGAACTTTTCTAGTTTGCTGCCAGCCTTAACTTATTTCTTTATAAACTCTTGATCTTACCTCATCTGTAGCATCTACTGGATCATTGTTTCCACCTACAATGACAAATGCTGATGTTCACATTAACTTCAGTGGCTACTCATTTGAAAAGAACACCCCAGGCCCAGACCCCCAGAGAGTATCACTCAGTCTCAAGCTCTCACCGCTGGAGATTATGTCAGCACCAGTGACATCAGCTGTGGTGACACTGCCACCACTCAGGACCTTCACGTTGGAGATGACTTTGCACCCAGTGCCACAGATAACATTGTTCCTTACACTAAGCCTCCACCCAGCAAGGCTGGTGGACTTCCCTCCTAAGACACAACTGGACACAGGACATGTTTGTTTGCTTTTCCTCCCGAACTCCCTGTCCACTCAGCCGATGATCTGTACACATCTTTCTCTCTGCTCAGATGTTTATCCCTACATCGCCATGCCCAGAGGGCACTCAGACGAGATGGCTAACATGAATGGAGACTGCTGCTTCCTCAGTCAAGCCTCCGGGGAAAGGAGCATGAATTCGCTGTTTTCCTGACTGCCCACTTCTCCAGCTTTCCACTCCTGTATCTCCCCTTGAGTCTCCAAATAGAAGCACCGGAAACACCCTTTCCTCTAGGTCAGTACATCTTCACTATTTGAGTGACAATTGCCTTCCACTTAGAGTGAGGCTGAGGCATCAAGTGGACAATGGTGAAATCTTGAACTTTTATTTTGCCTTGCCGTGGTAAGCTGGACTTTACCATGCCACAAACATGCCCAGACTGTTTCCAGTTCTATACCTTCTCTAAGTTACTCTATGTGACCAAGCCTAATACCTCTGGCTTATCAAACTCTCCCAGGTGGCCAGCTCCCCGGGGACAGCTGCATGCAGCCCACGTGGGGTCCTGGGACACTGGCACCTGCTTGCTTAAAACTCACCTTGGGAAACCTGTTTGCATAACACCCTGGACTCAAGGCCTCTCTCTCTCTCCCTCTCTCTCTCTCTCTCTCTCTCTGGGTCAGATGTTTAGTCCTATAACCTTCAAAAATAAAAGTCATATTTCATCTTTGCATATCTCTTAATCATTGAAGGGGTACCTTACATTTTAAGAATGCTGAATTAAAACAGTTGTGTTTTCACTGTACTCTCAGTACAATTAATTTACTTAGTAGCTAATTTTTAAAAATAATCAACAATATCCAAGCACTATTCTAAGTATTAAAGTATACCACTGAGCGAAGTAGGGAAAATGTTTCCCTTTATAGAAATCAGATAGCAAACTAATTCAGATGATTGACTAAAAAAATAAAATTAGTCACTTTTGGTGTCCAGATTTAGGGGCAACAGGTTGCCATTTTGCGAACAGGTATGCTGATGGGTTTAAAGAAGAAGTTTACACTCCGGAAGGACTCGAGGGAGCTGAGGAGTTAGCCTTATAGTTTCCAAGCAGAGGGAAAAAGTAGGTGCGAATCTCCCTGAGGCAGCACCTGTGTGACAAGCAGCGAGAAGTGTGAGAAGCATAGAATGAACTCCTGCTCATTCTCCCACCTTTCCTAGCTCAGTTCAAAAACAGCACATCCCTGCACTACCCAGACAAAACCAGATTTCCTTGTCAAGGATTTTTGAAGTTTCTGGTGCTCTTCCTCCACAGTCCTCATCCCAACTTGTAATTATGTCTGCATTTAACTGTTTGGCTTTCTTTCCTTATATTCCACTGGAATGCTTGTGCACTCTGAGAAGCAATATTTCACTGATATATGTATATCTCTGAGCACAGAACAGGACGTGAACTTTGTATAGACTGAATAAATATTTGCTTTCTGGTAGATTGAATGGATGAGGGCTTGGAAAAGTTAAAATATATTTGCTTCTATGGATAATCCCTTCTACCAGGTAGTGGAGTTTTCCATTTATATGTATGTTCCATTATAGATCTTCAAAAGATTTTCTGTGATCTTCCTCCTTCTGTTTTAGAATAAAAAAGGAATTATGGATTTTGAAAACCAGCAGCATAAATCTTTCCTGGCTCATAAACATCTTAAGTCTTATTAATATAATCTTTGGGAAAAAATCAGCATCAGCATTATATTTCATATACATGAATTATATATAATTTTAAATTAATGTAGTAATAAAATATATGAACTATATTAATACAAAAGCTCCTATTATAGGTGGCAGTCTGTCTGTCAGAAGCTTGGACATCCCTAAAAGGTCCAGTGTGTCACCTGGCAGGGACTGTCCTGATGCAGGACCACCTGACATTGGGGCAGGCTGCCAGAGCACATAATCTGTGCCAGGATCTGAGGTCTGAATTATACATCGCGCTTTATAATTTCACTCCATATTTAGAAGAGAATTCAATGTTGATTGCAGATTAAACTTTAATACTAAGCAAATTTGTTTCATTGTAACTGTTATTAAAAGAATCGTTAAATCAAAAGCATGCATTGATTTATATGACATGCCTTTTGTGTTCCATGAATAAAGTGTAATTTCAAAAGTTCCTTTGAATCAAATAACTTTGGAAAATGCCAGCCATATTCAAGCTTTAGATGAGGGAATGGAGGCTCAGGGAATTTAGCTCATTCTTCCATCCAGTATAACTCCCTTCTCTATAATTTTACAACCTTTTCTTCCAAATATGTTGTATTATACATGTTTCTTTTAAAACTTCATCTTTCTCACTTTATTATCAGTATCAGGACAGGAAATGGGTAAAAGAGTGTCATTGTTTCTCTAAATCTCAGAATTGTCCCAGTCTTTAAGCACTTTGCAATATAAAACCAAGATACCCTTTTTTAAAATAAATCCTTTTGTCATCACTAGTCAAAATAAACCACTGATATCCCTGTAAATGTTTATATATAGTAAAGTTTTAGTATTTTTATCATATAAACATAATTTACTCCTGTAAATACTTATATAGCCACACGCAAATTCAACAGTTTTGTAGCAGTACTAATGATGAATTTCTAGAAACAAAAATGCTTGGTTGAGAAAAAAAATAAAAGAACAAAACTAAATAGTTTTTTAATATATATCTCCACAATATACTGGAATATTTGTTTTCTTGCACTTCAGTGAACATTAGATTAATTCTCTTTTTAAATTGTTAGTTTGCTAAATAAAATGAAGGTCACTTTGTTTTGTATTCCTTTGATTTAAAAGAAAGTCGAACTCCCTCTCTACAGTGCTTTCTTTGTGTTGCTAGGCTTTCTCAGTTTTCCAACTGAGACTGAAAAGAGGAGCTTGTATGTATTTAAGTTGAATCTGCCAAGGTGAAGAGTCCAGTCCTTTGCAGTCATGTGACTTCCACGTTTGGTCTCATGGAGGACACGCAGCATTGCAAAGGGAAGTATGGTTGTAATACGCTGTGCAGCAACAACATCACAGGAATTTTACCTGAAAGAGGATATATCAATAGTAAAGATTTTAACAGCTAGTGTAAAAAAGTTCAGATTGCCCCCAAATATGTGTACAGTTAAATGTTAGTCTTAACTCACTATAATATAGTAGAAACACACAATATTGGATTTCATAGCATGTTTTGAGAGTTGCTAGGTCATTTTGGGGAGTTCTGTTGGCTCTCTGAGCCCTCACTTCTTTTTTGGGGGGGTACCGGGGATAGAACCCTGGTCCTTGTGCTTGTGCAGCAGGCTGCGAAACCACTGAGCTAAATCCTCAGCCCAGCCCTCATTTCTTCAATGGAGGTTTGGCATAAGGCATTCTTTCTTAAATTATTTTACCATTTAAATTAATTTTTAAACTGATAAATAAAAACAAAATTTATATATATTAGTGGAGGATTCTGTGATTTTTTATAAGCATATATTATGTAGTGTTTAAATGAAATGAAATATATTTATCTCCTCAAATATATCATTTCTATATGGTGAGAACATTCAAAATCATTTCTTCTTGCTTTTTGTAATACACAAGGCATTGCTGTTTCTATGGTGTTATTGATAGTCATCCTACTTAACTGGGCAATATTCCATCAGAACTTCTTACTCCTCACTATAATTTAGTGCCCATTGATCAACTTCTTTCCCTTCCACCTGTTCTCCCAGGCTTTGATAAACACTATTCTACTCTCAACTTCTAGGAGATCAATTGGCACATATGAATGAAATCATGCAGGATTTGTCTTTCTGTGCTTGGGTTACTTCACTTAACGCAGTGTCCTATAGTTCTACTTACATTGTCACAAATAGCAGGATTTCATTGTTTTCTATGGCTGCAGAGTATTCTGATGTGATTATTTACCACATAGTCTTTATCCATTCATCAGCTGATGAGTACTTAGGTTGATTATATATCTTGGCTATTGTGAATAAAGCTGTAATAGCCATGGAGGTGTAAATGTCTCCACCTTTAATATATATCCCCAGTAGTGGGATTGCTAGATGGTATAGTTTCCATTTTTAATTTTTAAGAACTCCCACATTATTCTCTGTAATGGCTGTGCCAATTTGTATTCCCAGCAACAATTTTCCTATTTCTCCACATCCCCATTAGCACTCATCATCTTTTGTCTTTTTGATAATAGCTATTCTTGGGGGGGGGGCAGTACCAGAGATTGAACTCAGGACCTTGTGCTTGTAAGGCAGGCAGCAAAACCACTGAGGTAATCCTCGGCCCGATAATAGCTATTCTTAGTGCAGTGTGGACATGGTTACTGTTAATATGTCCTCCAGCTTTGACTTTTCATTGTCTGTGTTACTCAGCTTCCCAGAAAATGAAGTCCCTTAGTCAATCTGTGAGGCCTTCAGTCTGTGGGATGCATTCATCAAGTGCCTACTGCACCCTGTGCCTCACACAGTGCTGCAGGTGTTAGAGATACAGCAGCACACAAGAAAGAAAAGTTCCTGCACTTGGTCCTCATGGAGAGAAATGAGATGATTAACAGGCAACCTGGTGTCAGGTTACTGAAACTAAACAAGGAAACAGGAAGGAGTGGGGCTGTTACTGGGAGTGGGAAACAGTGAAGTTCTCTCTGATGATGGGCCATTTATGAGCCATACTTTCACCTTGCAAAATATTTATTTTAGACATTTTTTACTAAAATCACTTGTGGACTATTCATGGAAGATTTCTTGTACCAGATGTACCAATATCAATTTCTTTCTATATCTTTCCTACTTCATACAGCATTTGCTTGATTATTATTAATTGTAAATTAATTACCCCCATATGTTTTCAGTCACCTTTATATACAAGTCAGGGATACACATGCACTGAAGACATTTTTTCACACAACTACATCTTCCCACAGCGCTGAACTTGCCTTTAGGCCTCCTTCTGCCCCTGGTGCAGTCTTTCAGCTCCACACTACCAGGGTTCTCTTCTTCCTGGTCCCAGAGCCAGGCCACATCTTTCTGCTAAACTTGCTCTTCCAAACAACCCACTTCCAATGTGTGGGAACTGGCCTCAAGGTTCTGTGAGGCAGAAGCCACAAGGCAGATAGAGCCAACATTGCTGAGCGCAATTTATTGAGGGATTTACTGGTAGATGTGTGGTCCCGGGTGGCAGCATAACCACATAGATCTCTGCAATTGGGTCACAAAGAAGAGTGAATACACAGGTTAAGACAAAAGTGACATTGTTGGGGCCGGGGATTTAGCTCAGTGGTTCCGCCGCCTGCCTCACAAGCACAAGGTCATGAGTTCGGTTCCCAGTACCAAAAAAAAAAAAAAAGTGACATTGTTCAAACCAGAATGTACCTGGTTTATCTAAACTAATATGAAAGAGTCGGGCACATTCCTGGTGCCAGGATTCAGTCATAGAGCTTCACATACCACTGTAATCCTTTTGCCTATAGTAAGCTGGAAAACTATGGAGGGAAAACTGACCAGGGTTGATCTGGGGCAATCATGGTGCTTTGGACCAAGATAGATGCAGTCATGTCAAAGTGAATCCATATATGCACATTTAGGCATGGCTGGAACATAGACCTTACTCTAATGAAATGTGTCAAAATTGATGTGAGCAACTTGGATGAAGCTACATCCATGAAAACTTCTTACTCATTCTCCTTTGCACACTCCTTCCATTCAGGGGAGTATTTGGAGGTGACAGAACTGTTCTTTTCATGGGTCTCTGGAACAGCAGATGGGACAGATTCATATCCCAACTGTTACAGCTTTTATTTAGGCTCTCCCAAAGGTTTAAGTAGTCATAGGTGGCAAGTGAGGCTTTGGGGAGTAACTTGGTCATGAGTGTGTGTGAGTGAAGATCTACCCTAGCTGTGAGTGGCACCAACCAACAGGCTTGTAGAGTGATGGAATAAAAAGGTAAAAAAATAAGGAAAGCTGCCTCCTGCTTCCCATGCCATAAACTGTCTCCTGACTACCCTGCCATGGACTGTTTCTCCTCTGCTATGACCCCCTGCCATGCTGCCCTGCCTTAGAGCCAGCTGACTATGGGCTGAAACCTCTACAAACTGTGAGCTGAAGCAAACCTCTCTTTCTTTAACTTGTGAGTTTCAGGTATTCGTCCCAGAAATGAAAAATCAACCTAGACACCAACTCACTCATCCTCAAATCTATCCATGATCTAGAACTGCCCTTACCTAATTTTAATAGGTAAAGTTGCCATATTATACACGCTTATGTTCTCATGCTTAATTAATATCTACCTCAACTAACATTCCAAATATCTTAACTAATATCTTTCTCACTGTCTGTCTAATAGTATGCTCTGCATGACATGGACAGGCAATTAAAATTTTATTTGATGACTCAAAATTGGGAAGATCATAGCGAGTCACAGAATTAGAATTCCGTGTATGTTATCCAGCTCTATGACCTCCATTCCCTTTGTAAACTAAATTTCCTGCTGAGAAGATCCTTCCAAATGTTGACATAATCAAGTGTAAATGGGGAAGATAATTAGAAAAAGATCGACTTCCTGGTAGGGAATACTAGATAATTATTTACCTGCCTCCCCATCATTTTGACTATCAACTTTTGTTTAGTAATTATCTTCTTTAATACCTTTCCATATATTTATGCAGATTTCTTCACCAATTTCCTACAGATTCTTTCTTAGCAAAAGTGTTAGGGTTCACCCATGTCTGTTCCCATCTTTAGATTCTTTTCATCTCTCTCATTCCTTAATCTGCTGATATCTTTTTTGAATGCCTATCAACATCTTTCAGCCTCTAGACATCAGCTAAATAGTCCAGATCCTTTCAGAAATCATAATTTCAAGTGTGAAATAAAATGTAGACTTCCACAAAGCATCATACAACTAGGAAATCTCTCTGAACACAACAAGTTTCATATGTGAAAATAGAACTGTGCATCAAAATTATGTAATAATAAATGTCAGAAGCTGATGAGGTGGTTGAGGACACACATTCCAAGTCCTTCTTTCCATTTTCCAGTTTTCTTCTTATAAAGCAAAAGAATCAAGGGCCCAGAAGACATTGGTGACATTTCTGAGGCATCTCTATGGGGGCTAAGTAGGAAATCATGCCATTGCTTTTTGCTGAATCAATCTAGAAAGGACTTTGGCAATCCTGCTGCAATAGGATTCCACATTAGGAGAAGGGTGTACATATAATAGCTCTCTTTTATATAACTGGTTACATTAAATGCAGTTTATCTAATTTTATTGCATTCCCATGAAGGGAGAAATATTATCCTCACATGAAGAGACTGAGATTGGGGAACTAATGGAGGTTAAGAAACTTCCTACAGACACTTAGCGAGCAGCTTAGTGGCGATTTAAATTTGAGTCTCTCTTAACTCCAAAGTCGTGATCCTTTTCTCTGATGTGATATTAGAATCAATTCCATAAAGATACAAGGCACAGTGTTCTCAATATTAGAAAAAAATGAGTCCTTCTCAATCATCACTGTAGTTTCAGTATACTAAATCTCTTCCTCATGGTAAATTAATCCTCTAATTCAGCCTACTTATTGATCGTGGAACACAGAAGTTAATAAAACAACTCTTCATTTTGAGAAACTCACGGCCTAAATGAGGAAAGATACACCAACAATAACTCCAGTACTAACTATTCAGCTTACACTAACTTTAGATTGTCATTCCATTAGTTCATTAGAATTATGTTGTTTCGGTATGATGTGCAATTATTCTTTGTAATCAGGAAAGGTATGCATATGGAACTTTTAAAATTTGCTTTACTTACTCATTTATTTCTTTACTGATTTGTGTATTTCTTCCTAATGAGCAACCCTATCCATACAGCATGGGTTTTGTTATCCTGAGTCATGTTGACAGCTTCCCTATCTTCATTGCTTAAGGATATTCTTGGACAAATAATTGGAAACTTGAGGCCTCAGTTTCTGGAGTGATTCAGAATTATAATGCCCCCATTTCCTCCTCAGTAAATTGTGGTTACTTGGTGTACACCGATGCTGTCAAGTGAGTAAGATGCAGAGGAGATCCCAAATGCAACTTGAGAACTGTAAATGGCAAAGAAAGATTTTTGTGTTTTAATTAGTATTTCCTGTATTTACTTTAAAAACACACAGATATAGTCTGGACCAAACTACTAATCACAATCCATGAGTTCCTATAAAACATTGTAATGACCGAAGCTCCCTGCTCTCAAAATTGGAATTTGAAGATGCTAATTATTCCAGTGTTCATGTAGATTTGTGGAACTATTGTCATTTGTCATGTTGGAAATATGACACAAGAAATATGAAGAATATTGTCAAAACCTATGTGGTTTTGCATGAACATCTAACTAGGAGTGTTTAGAAATAGGAGGCAGAAAGTGAAAATTGATAGAAATTGAAAGACACTTAGTATGCTAATGAACAAAACTACTTCTCCAGATGAATTTATTGCCAGGCTAAATGGTATCATTATTTAGGAAGTTTATGCTGTTAAATCAATGGGAAATAGGAGCTCATCTCATTAAACTGGTAGAAGGGTTGAGATGAGGTCAGGTTCTCATTTTCCGGAAGTGACAGTGGTTGTCACTTAGCTTAGGGCCCAGGAAAACTGGCTCAGAATGCTGTGTCCCATTGGGTTTGGCTGGCAGCTTTGCCTGGGACCTATGTCTGGGAATGAAGACCCCAAATTTGGTTCAAAGAAGCCACAGAAGAAAGGAAACCCAAGAAGCTCTGGCCCTTGTCAGTCCAGTGTTGTACTTCAAGAACAAAACAAATCAGTAAATCCTTCCTCTGCTTGGTCTGTACCAAGGGAGCTTGTGTTCTGTAGTCCATTTTCCCACTGTGGGACACAACTTAAAGAGCAGTTTCTTTGGCTCACAGTTTCTGGAGGATTCAGTCCCAGCTGGCTATAGGCAAAAACAGTGTGGTGGAAGGGCATGGAGAAGGAAAGGTGCTTACCCGTAGCAACCAGGAAGCAAGGAGAGAGAGAGAGAGAGAGAGAGAGAGAGCATCCTGAAAGAAGAATACAGTTTTCCTGTCCTGTCCACAGTGACCCACCTCCAAAAAATCTCTACCTCTCAACAGCACATTCAGGTATTGAATTTATCAAAGGACGAATCCACTGATGCACTCCATGATGCAGTCTCCTTCCAAACACATAAGACACTGGGGGCACATGTTAGATCCTAATCATAACACATTCTTTTAGAATATGATTGGGGTAACTTGCTCTAGGAAACAAGAATTGACCTCCTTAGCTTTTCTCCACTCCCTGCCCCTTTCCAAGTTGACATTTAATACTAGATTTTTCTTCGGACAGATACACTCCTCTCTCTGGGGTTGAGAGTAGTGATCTCTGAAAGTCAAGGCTTGCTGTCTCCTGCTTCTCCCTTCAGAAATATTTACGTAACTAAGGCCTTGCCTGGACTAGAGAAAAGACCTTTATGATGCAGATAACCTGCTTTTCTGAGAAAGGAATGAATGGATAGGACTCTTTAAAAAGCCATTCTTAGAATTCCAGTGTGACTGGGTTAATCTCTGAGGCGGTTTCTACCATTCATCTTTCTCCCCGTCTTTATTCCTTCCCAGTCCCTCTAGGACTGGAATAGCTGCTCCAGCTCTACCGTGTGTTTCCTAAGTAGTCCCTCTGTCCCTCTGATGCAGGAACCACCACTGTTTGCCTTTTTTCTACTTGGCTTTGAGCAGAATTTTCTCCACAGACTAATTAAAAATAGCACTTCTAACCTCAGGGTCGATTACAAGATATATTTTTTCACTCTCTTTTTTCAATAAACAGAAATTGAGACATAGGAAGATTTCTTTCTTTCAAAGAAATTAAAATAATGGAGTAATGAAATTATCTGCATTTCTTTAATATGCATTTTACCCCTGGGTCTGAAAGCTTTATGAAGGCAGAGCCATACACAATTTTTCCACCACTGTCTCCATGTACAGCTTCTAGAATGTTCTTCCTTATGGTCAATACTCATAAATTAATGAATGAACTGAGTATATAAGGAAGACCATTAGGCTTGGCTTAAAATGATGTCTTCAAGTTCAGAATTTTATCAAGACCTTCGAATGAGATTACATATGCAATATCGTACAAACTTCCAGAATTGGGGAAAAATGTTTCCATAGAATTTTAAAGTTATGCCCTGTTTTCAGACTACTGTTGTAGCGAATTATTTTTATAAACCTCACATCAAGATAATTATTTTAGTGATATTTTCTTCAGGAAAAGGAGTCATTATTAAAGAACAATATTTTTGAGCATTGGTTTGTTTAATTTTTAGTACATCAGAAATATCAAAACAGGTCAGATGGTTTAGGTGTCTCCCAGGAGAGAGAGAGAGAGAGACTATAAATGAATGATGGAGAAAGTAGCGCTGACCTCCTCACAGCTGAGGCTCACACCCGGCTCTCCCAGCGTGGCTCTGAGTGTCCCACAGACCTGGGCTGCTGCACAGTGGCTTTGCACACCACACTCTTCTCTCCGCCGAGTGCCTGGCTGTGTCTGCAGGACCTACCCTCCTCAACTGGCTGACTCCCAGCTGGCCCACAGTGCCGTTTTCCAGAAGCCCCTCCCTAACTCACCTGTACTGCAAGCTGGTTTCTGTAAGTCCTCAGGGCAGGGACACCTCTTTGTTCACTCCTTTCTCTCTAGGGCGAGGCCAACATCTCACACGTTGTGAATAAGTGCAATAAAAGTTCCCAAGTTACAGAATTACTTAATTCTGTGCAAGCCACTCAAATAGCATGGAGCTGCCCGGCCAAGGTAAATGTTGGAAGTGGTCTTTTTTGTACCTATTTCTCCATATGAGGCACTTTCCTGCTTCTCCTAGGTGCTGCCAGGAGATGAATTGAGAAGAGAGGCAATCAAAATAAACGAACCCTTCTTCCAGGCTGTCATTGTGAACAGAGTGCTGAAGAAGGACATCGTAAGTGGCATACGTGGACCTACTTGGTTTTGAGCTCCATGACTCTACAGCAGGGTCATCATCCTCATCAAGAAATTCCCTCTTTATTCTGATCAGGTGTCTGAGATCATGCAGAGGAGAGTTTATGGCCATGTGGTACTGTGGCTGCTACTGCTGCTCTCTTGTGGTTTAATCCCTTTTCATCTTGGATTTTCTTGATTCTCATTGGAAATGTGAAACCAGTCTTCAAAAGGGAGACACTTCCTTGTTTTTTTTTCTTTTTTCAATGAGTAGAGCACCTATCAGGAAGCTTACTATCTAAGATAAAGTAAACGTCAAAGAAAAAAGATCTGATGGAACAAAATGGTTAGCACTGTTGTAACTCTGGTATTATAGCAGTGAACAAGATAGAAACTCATTGCTGCCTTCATGGAGCCTGCTCTTTATTACTTATTTAACTTGTGATACTTTGTAAAAACATCTCCACTTTATTATTTCAGCTGATATAACAGATACTATTGGTGTCCTTCAGTGTTCTCATTTCTAACATTCCTAATTTTCATCACATGGCAGAGGGTGCATTCCATTTCAGAACAAAGTGGATCATTCATCAGCCTCAGGGAGGAAATCAGGATTGGACTCAGCCTACTATATTGATCCTGGTGAGTGACTGGCTTAAAAATGGGCCTGCTACATTATTCTAGTCAACAGTACACTAAGGAAGGATCTATTAGGAAGAACTCAGAATGTTTGCCTCATTCATAAAGTGGAACACAAGACAGATTCTTGTTTTGTTGCATCTGGACATGGTGATTCCAGGAGAAATCAGGAAGTGGGATGGCTTTCTTTGGACCATGCAGAGAAGACAGCTGGTATCAGAGGAGGAGGAAAGAATATACTCTTGGTGAAGACATTTGGCTATTAAATTTACTCATTGTAGGACTCTCACACTTCCGGGTTCTTTTTTTTTTAAGTGTGTAGTTTCTTTGAGGTTTCAGTCCGGCTTCCTGTTGCTCACAGCCTGTCTGGCCTCACTGATGAAGTAGGTGGTGAAGCTGTGGTTTCACTGTCCCCCAGGCAGAACGACACAGGGATCAGGAGTCTACTGGGGCTGCTCCACAAACAGCTCGGTTTGAGGGCATCTCGCTCTCTCTTGGATCTGCTCAACTCTGCTGTTGTGTGGGAAAACAACCCAGTTAACACAAATAGACAGGTAGCAAAACAAGCCCTAAGACCTATATTCACTGCAATGAGTTTGTCAATTGTTGCCATAGTACAAAGCCTATGGATTTAGAAATTGCACAAAACTTGTCTGCAGCCCATCTCTGTTATTTTTGCTATTTTATACAGCATTTTAAATATAAGAACTGCATGCATTTTGTTGTTTATATAATCTATCTTCTATCCTGCTATATCGCCAAACCTAGAAGAATGTTGAATGATTTAATAAATGTATGTGTTATTGAAGTCTTAATAATGTTACTGCAACAAAGGGAGAGAGACTCAATCTTATGTGTATCACTATGGACTCCTTAAAGGGAAATTTCCAACAGAAATACCCTCCTGCAATACAGTCTCCTACAGCCCACTCTCAAAATCCCAATCCTCTGCCTTACAGGTAAATGCTATAGAGGATGTACCAACAGCATCTGTGTTTTAGCATGGCCATAAATGAATATGCAGTAATTTGCTAATCATCACCTTGTTGCCTGGCATCTGATGAACTCTGGGATCTGATGGACAGCAGAGACAGTCTGTGGATTGATGTATCCCACATAATACTGTATCTTGAAATGACCTACCTGAAATCTAACCAGGGCCTGCTGAAGTTCATTTTATTAACCTATTTTGCAATGGGTCAGCACCCTCAATTAACATAAACACAGCGAGATGAATTCAAAATAAATAGACCTTAACTGAGCACCTGCTGCAAGTCCAGACTTCTATTTGGGGACATTTTAAATTGGCAAAGGCCTCCTCCAGGAAAGCTTGCTAGCAGCTTTTGGAGAGATGGAGTCTCCGAACATCACATCACCGAGAGGCTGGCTACTGAAGTAAAATCCCTGTCCGTACACTGGGCTAACTAAAGTATGGACTCTGTTCAGAAGCACATACTTGGAAATAACCAAGTAATCTCCTGAAAACCACTTTTCAGGGAAGTGCAGGCATTAAAACTTGTGTCTCCAGCCCTTCTTCTTTTCCCCTCTTTACGGAGGGGATTCTCCACACTTTGCCCTGCCTGTCGTTTTACGCTGGCCTCACTAGAATGTTGACAGCACAGTCTTCAACCTGGAGGTAGGCACTGATAAGTGTCTACTGTGTGTTTCAATGGGTGCAAAGCCTACCAGGAAGCTTCCTAGCTAAAACAAAGTAGACTTGGCACAGAAATAAGAAGTGATGGAAAAATTTTTATTGAGCAAAGCGAGGTCAGTAACTTCCAAGTACTAATTCTTGAGTTGCACAAGTTTCTGAGTCTAGCTATTGGTGGTGAATTCTGTGCAAGGACTTAGGTAATGCAGAGTTCTATTCATACCTGGATCAAGAGAGGGAACAGACAGAGACAGGTGTCCCCGTGGATGCAAGCACTAAATTAAAATTCAGCTCCAGAGATTCATCCACACTTTCTGAGAACAAGCCTGCCATGTGTGCGCTGGGTTCCACTGGATTGCTCTGCCTTGTGTTCTATTTTTGTCCTTTTTGAAATTATCTCCCATCTTCCTTCATCATGATTGTGCCTTATTCGAGTATTTCTCAACTTAAAGGGCAACACACTCCCTAAACTTTCCTTGTCACTCACAACTTCTTCCAAATTCTATCCTATTTCTCTGCTTTGTTTTCCAGCGTACGCTTTCAGCAAATGGATTCGCTGAATTCATTTCCCTACTCCCAGAGCCTCTTTACCTCATGCCCACTGTTGTCTGAAGCTGCTCTTAGAAAGGTCATTAACTGTCTCTGTGTTGCCAAATCCAAAGGTCAGTTCTCCAGCTCTCCTTGGAACCACAGCACAGTTCCTCAGTCTGTCTTCTAATTATTCTTCACTTAGCTTCAAGGATCCCATATAATCTTGCTTCTTTTCCTCTTTCTCTGTATTCTTTGCTTGTTTATCTTCTTTATTGTTCCTTTCAAAGGCTAGAGTCTGCAGAGATCTGTAGCCGCCCTTCTTTGTATCTAGATTTGCCCTTTGGAGATCTTATCCAAACATACAGCTTCACAGACCTAACATGTGTCAGAGACTTAAATTCTGATGTTTCCCTTGGGCTCCAAGGTCAACATCTCCCCTTGGCTTCCAATGACCATAGCCAGGTCAAACCTACCATATGCAAAATAAAACTAGGTTTTCAAATTTGTCCTCTAGTCATCCACATATTGGTAAATACAGTACCAATACCATTCACTCAACTTCTACTTTCCTTGCTTTATACTATCAATTGATTTCCGATCTTTTTCAGTTAAATCTTCAAAATAGCCCCAATCTGGTCACCTTTCACCATCCCTTTGGCTCCTCCTCATCTTTCATTGTCTTTCACATACACAGCTAAAAGAGTCTCCCATTGACCTCTCCAGTTTTATTCCTTACCTGGGCCTCCTCCACACACTCCCCACAATAGCCAGGGTAATTGTTTGTGGGCTGAATTATGTCCCCTAAAATCCTTATGCTGGAATAACAATCCTCCATTCTCTAGAATGTTACTATAACATTTGAGGTGACGTTCTTAATGAGACAATAAATTAAAATGAGGTGTTCTGTGTGGCCCTGATCTGCTACAACTGTTTTGATAGGAAGCAGACGTTCGGGGCAGGCAGGCCCAGAGGAGACCAGAGTAGGAGACAGGGAGAGGAGGAGGCCACAGGAGAAGTGAAAGCTGCCAGTGCCTGGATCTCAGACCTCCACCCTGCAGAACTGTGCGGAAGCAAACGGGCTTGCATTGCCTGGTGTAGATCACGGTAGCCCCAGCAAAGCACAAAACAATCTTCAGAAAACAAATCATTGCTTCACTCCTTTCTATAACTCCCCCTGCGGCTTTTTATTTCCCTTTGGAAAAACCAGCCAATCTTTGATGCTTTTCTGGATTTTAACAGTTTTTGAGCTCAGCTCTTCATTGTTTCTAGCTCTGATTTTTTTGACTATTTTTTTTTTCTTTTCAATGTTTTCTCTTCAATATTTCCAGATCATTCCAGTCTTGGGCTCTCTATTTCCCGTTGGCTCTGTGATTCTCCAGACACCAACTTCCATAGAGCTCCCTTCTTTGCTGTATTATGAAATCCCACACCCACAGGCGACTTCGGAAGTCATTTCCCAAGCAGTGTCCCCCGTGTGACCTGTGACCTTCCGTCACTCCACCCTTTTACTCTGGAACATGCTTCCTTCCTACCTGAAACTAAGTGCCTGAGTCATGTGTTTACTCACCTTTGCCTGTCCCAGTAGGAGCTACAATCTTCTAGAACATGATATTGTCTTGCTTAGCTTATTTATTCTTTCCATCAACATTAGACTTTCTTTCATTGTGTTTAGAACTATTTCACCAGTGCCAAGAACTGGGCTTAGCATGCATAAAGGACTTAACAAATATTAGTTGAACTCATGAATTTCTTGGCCCCCAGCCCTTGCTTTTGCACATCGCTTTTGGACTTTGTAAGATTTTTCACACTGTCCTCAAATACTTGCAATAGTTTTCCTTTGTAACTTGCTTACTGTTGTCAGGCATAGTGCTAAGGATTTGAATAATTGTTATCTGATATGTAGAATGGATTGTTTTACTCCAGAATGAAGTTATGCTTACCCAGTTAAAGAAAATGGGAGTTGTATGGCATGTCAACTCCTTCACTTGGAAAGGTTACTGAGGACGGACACATTGAGAAAGGATGACAGTCCAGAGTCCCTTTGGGTCCCTTGGTGGCCATCCATGGACAGCCTTGCGTTCTGTTCTCTGGGTGCTTCAAGGAGCTGATTGATGGCTGAGAGTCCTGATCTGCTGATCTGGGCCATTGCTTCTCCAGCTGGGTTGGCAACTCTGATGCCCAGCCTGAGCCAGTGGACAGCTAGACGTCCTTTTCCTATCGAATGCTAGCTGTTGTGCTCAAGAGACACATCTGGCAGAGCTGAGGTCCAGACTCTGGGGCACATACGCCCCCTTTCCTGCAGCTAATGTGGCAGCAAATGGAGATGGCATTGCAGAAGGGGTGTCAGGATCTTGCTTAATCTGTCATCGAAATAGACAGGAGCTTTCCATGTATATTTTATTAATCTAATTTAAACATTGCATCATCCTTATTAAGTATTTTCAATTCACAGATAAAAGAATTGGTGGCACACTCAAGGTTAAGGAGGTGACAGTGATGGAATGCAATACCTCTCCTACTCCTCGTCCCCCAGACATATACACACACTTTTACCACTGCAAACTCAGTTCCAGCCATAACAACTTTTTAACATGTAAAAAATTTGTTAGTCCATGTTTGCAGTACATGCACTTTACAATCGTCTTGGAGAGTGAGTTCACGTACATACTACAGCTTCTTTCTTTTTTAAAATTGCCTTCCCCTTTTCTTCCCCCTCCTCTAATTCCCTTACCTCAGTTTTCATTCTTGTTGATATTATTAATCTTAGCTCATATTACGTCATTTAATTTTTATATTCATTGAGGTTATTAGGTTCCTGTACATGCCACATCTTTATACTACTTATTTTTCCTCACTAGAACCAGGAGAAAAGCAAACATATCTATAAAAACTAAATGTATTCTTGTTCCTGTTAGTCTTCCAGGACAGCTGTCACTAGGATATGGATCAGACCCGTTCCAACTTCATGGAATGATGAAAGTTGCAAGGAAAAACAAAACTGCTGGGCAATAACATACACTCACATAATCTTTTGTCTCATGAGTTTGTAATTTTCCTTTTTGTGTCTCTGTCCCTTACAAGTTCTGCTCTAGTGTTTTAGGGAAAGACATCATCAATCTCATCTCCTTTTTACTTCAAATGCCTAGCACACTGCCTGTCACGCTTTAGAAACAACCATGGCTCCAAAGCAGATTAATTAAATCAAATGTGGTCATGGACTGGGCCATTGGTTCTTAGCTGGGCTTTTAAAAAACTATAAAAGCCCTTGTGTTGTGCCTACGTCACAGGAACCGGGTCCCAGACTGGCTTGATGCCCTTGTCAAACCAGTTCCAAGTCTCCTGCAGCTTGGAAAGTTACCTGCTGAGTTAGGCAGGCGGACTAGTAGGGACTTGCTTCTTAAAGTGACTTCTCACTAGCGCCACCTGCTGTCCAGTAGGACTTCCAGACAGCCTGTTTGGGAGAGCTACAGCCATTGCCTCCTTCACTACAGGATTTCTATCCCAGTCTCAGAGTATTGGAAAACAAGATGAAGAAGAAAAAATAAAGCACCCAAAATAATGAAACAAGAAAAAACCCTAACATTCCATGTCCTTTACAGTATACAAGTTTTAGTACACAAATTGTACACAAGTGTACAACTTTAAGTTTTCTACAACCAGTCCCACTCGGTAGTCATCATAAATGTTCTGACTGGTCTTATTACCATTTTACAGAAGACAAATCTGAGGCTAGAGTGCCTTATTACCAACGCAGGCCAAGTTCTCAAAAGTAATTCTGCCTCTGCTCACAATGAGTCCATGAAATTTCTACAATGGAACCATTCAGAAGAAACTTTAACAGCTATAGGAAAATGTCACACCCTTTATTACAACCACCTGATGGGGCAAACATTATTTATCTCAAGTAATAAAATTGAGGGATTCAGAGAATAAAAATTTCCTGTCCAAGGGATACACTACTCCTCCACCTGGGCTTTGAATTTTAATTTTCTAAGCCCTCTTTGAGTTTCTGTGTCCCCAAAGTCTGTCTCCCTGGGTAAGTGTGTCACTTCCCTAGGCAGATTTCTAAATCCTGTTCACTACGAGTCATCCGACTGCATGCCTTTTCCTCACAGGGGTGTGTCCTGGTGACACCTAGGCTATCTCACTGTGGATAAAGAGAGGGTGCCACATGCCCCTGCTTCCTGGCAGTGACTTAGCCAGGGTTTCACGGTAAATAAAGCATGCTTGGTAGGTGCATCAGGAGGCCAGTGCTAGTGTCAGTGAGCTTCAGCTGGTCGAGTTTGGGACCAGGTGGTGGTCTTACTTGCGTCTTCTACACCTGTAGGCACCAGTTCACCTGTGAGCTGCCTCCAGCAGAGACTTGAGCAGAACTTCGAAGCTTCCTCAAGGAAAGGAACGAACACTTACTTCTCAGAATTATACAGTTCTTGGGCAAGGACTAAAGACGCTGTGCCACAACCACTAGAGTACATCTTGATTCATAGACACCAGAAAAAGTGAGATGCCTACAGTCTTATACCCACTAAGTGACAGAGTTCTGATTTGGCTTTTTCATTTTAGTCCAAAAACCTTTGCCCTTACCCAGGCATAAGAAATCCAGCCTCAGACCTTAGGGAGGTAGAAACCACATAGAGTCCAGGGGTTTCATTTATTAAATGTCCCTTGAACGGACTGAACCACTTCAGCTTGCTCATGGCCTATAAAGCCTGTTCAGGGGGTGGGGACTAGGGAAAGCTGATGGTTTGTGCTATTTTTGTTTCTCCAGGCAACGCTGAGGGTATTTGTAGATAGTGTTCCCTCTGGTTGATCAGAACAATGGGAACTATTTTTTTCTGAAGGGCCTAGTTGACTCTGAAGCCAGTAATTTCCTGACACTCAAACCCAGTAGACCCAGGCCATTCAAGAAAGCCACAGGCGGCCCTGGTCTGTGAGGATGGATGCCTGGCTACTTGGATTCATGTCCTTCCAAGCAGGAATTGTGCGAGTGCAGGTGCCAAGAATTAAGGAAAAGGAGGAGAAAGTCTTTCTTCCATGCTCAGTGTGTTTTCTGTGAGGCCTGGATCACTCAGTGCGTGGGAGTGTGGTGCTGGCTGCTGCTGCAGCCTCAGGGGATCAAGAAGGGGTTCACAAAAGGCTTGGGGAGGTGGGATCAGCCTGGGTTTATATCCAGGACAGGGAGGATGTGTTTTGGGAAGAATATTGGGCCTGGTATCACAAAGACATGAAGTTACAGGCGTCTACCTCTGCCATGAAAATTTTCTCTGCATTTAAATTGCATGTGGTAATAAAAACTAAAATTATAAAAGGAAAAATACACAAATGTTGATAAAAATAAGTAAGTAAGTAAATAAATAAATAAATAACAAATAGGAATAATGTGGAGCCATGGCACCATGTTGAGTAATGGAGGGAAAAATACCAAATATTCAGGCTCCTTAAGATGATTAAACTGAACAAAACAAGGAGGAATGCCCTGTTTCCTGTACCCAAGAATTGATAACCCATGAAACTTCGAGATGGAAAGATTGATACCCCTGAGACTGGCAGGGATAACTTAACAATGTTGAAGTTAGACCAAGCCGTGAGGCACACGCTGCTCATGGCCCTACAAGAAGTTAGAAGTCAGAAGGACTCAGGCGAAAGAAACTAAGAGAGGTAGCTGTGCATGGAGGCACACTCCTCCAGTCCTGGCATTCTGGAGTGAGGCTAACACAGGAGGATTTTAAGTTTGAGCCCAGGCTGGGCAACTTAACAACTTAGCAAGACACTGTCTCAAAATGAAAACAAAAATCCTGGAATGTGGCTCATGGAGAAGGCTCTGCTTCCTATCCCCAGTATATTCTCTCAGAAGCATCACTCAACAAAGGCAATTGTAAGACGTAAAATACAAGAAAGGAAACTTGTGACTGCTTTTAGCAATTTGTGTTAAGTAAAAGTCTACAGAACACATGCAGAAGTCAAATAATCCTCCTGAAACGTGTGTAGAGCTTTGCTGTAACTAACATTATCTTGAGAGCAGAGAGGTCAAATCCAGGTTTCTTAGGATATGAGTCAGACATTCTTCATCTGCAATCCTTGTTAAGAGAAAACCTTGAATTGTCTTCCTGTGGTACTGAATCAGAAACCAGTGATGAAACCACGGATCTTCATGATCATAAATTCTTTGGGTGTTCCTTACACACAATGTAGTTGGAGAATGATTCTTTCAGTTACTCTTTATGCAGTAGAAATTTTCTTAGGAACTTGAAATATGCTCATTAGTTTACCCTGAATGATTTCATTATTACTGAATCACTGGGGCTGGGCAAAAGGATTTATAAAGATTCTAAAGGAAATTGTTGTGCTTAGCCCAAGTTGAGTCCAGAAAGAAGCATAGACATCCATTTGTTTTCAAGATTCTACCAGGTTATGGTTACAAACACAAGACACTCAGTTAAATTTGAATGTCAACTAAACAATGAATAGCGTGAGTGTATGTGTGTGTGTGTGTGTGTGTGGTAACACACTCATAATAAAGAAATATTTAGTGAGTCTGGAAACCAACACTCATGTGACTTGAACTCCAATGCCCACTGCTTCTCACTCTTTCATCCTGTGTTTTTTTTTCAGTTTTGAAGAAGTAGAATTTGGGTAGGGCAAACTCATTGCTAAAATATCACACAGAAACATCTTAGTAAAAGTAAATTAATAAACATGTACAATTGGTACTGGGAGAAGTATGTTAAGAAAGTGTACTTTGATAGAGAAATCCATATGTCCTGAATTAGCTTTCTGTATCAGCTTACCACAAACATAGTAGTGTAAAACAACATACATTTATTGTTTTAGTTATATGGGTCAGACATACCTCAGGGCTCAGTGAAAATTCAACTCCACAATAACATTTAGAGACTTTGACATTTATTTTGAAAAATATGAACCTGAGTAAATTATTACCATTATTAGCACTTCTTTTTTATTATCATTATATTCTTTAATAAGGATTCAGATGATGCAAAGATCAAAACTACTGATTTTAATAGATATTCTTTCTAATAGGCAATGAAATCTATATTTCCTTGCTAATCAACCTAACTCAATATTTTTAATTAATCTATAATTGTGTATCAATAGCATTTCTTGAAAACTGTTTAGTAAGGGAACTGAGGTTAAAGATATCCTAAGTCTTGGCTTAATCTAAACATTGACTTTAAGATTTAGTTTAAGCTATCAAGCACCTTCGAGTAGGTTACAGCACATCTACACTGGAAGTCAGCTGGTGCTATACGAGGCTCAGTTTTACCCCAAAGCAATGTGCACAGACAGTTGGGGTCCAGCTGTGGGCTTTGAGGTTCCTCGTGGATGGGACTCTGGTAAAACTAAAGAGAAAGCTGTGAGATCCTCCTTCGTGGTGGCAGATGTTTTGTGGAAAGAGAGTAAAACCAAAATACAACAATAATCCAATTCTTGCAGTCTGAAGAGAACAGCAGAACATTAGCGAAGGGTTTCCCTCTTCCAGCATTTCTCTGTTCAAGTGTGATAGACATTTCCAAAGCCAAGCCATGTCTCCAGTTATTGCACCATGTGCATTTAGGCAAGACATCAAATATCCTTTGCAGAATGGATGCTCCAAATCAAATATATGATCTCCAAAGTCACAATCGCTGGAAAGAAATGGAAAAACTTAAAGCCAAAAAAGGCACTCCTGAGTCAGTGTCTCCTCCCCAAATCTTCATCTTCCTCATAGAAACACCTGGAATTCATTCAGATGAAGAAACTCCAGGGAGTTTTATAGTGAAAATTAAGGTATTTTTTCTTTTTCTATTCCTCTGCTTGTGTTTTGACTGTTCGGAAACATTCCTTCCGGATTCCCTCTCCACCTTGTCCATTCCAATAGGGACCCCAAAAGACTATCCCGTGGAGATTGCATTAAGGGGGCTCTTATTCTCCTCTTTCCCATCAGGAGCAACACCAGTAGAGTAGAAGGAAGAGGAAAAAGAGGTAGGAGTGTTTTTCTGGGGTCCCAATGTGCCCAGTGCTGGTTTGAGAGTGGCCCAGGTGACCTTCTTTGGAGGGAGTCTCCTGCAGCCTTTTCCTGCAGCCTCAGTACTCTCTGGGCTTGAAACCCATATTCTAAGACGCTGCTTCTAGATACCAGAGATAAGAATGGAGCATTAAAGAGGTGTGATGGGATTCCTCCTTCTTAGTAGTTAGAAAAGTAAGGATGAAATGAGAAATAAGAAGACCTGGGTGAATGAATAAGAGCAATATCTGTGGATTTGTGCCCCCCTCCCATAAAGTTGAGTTCAAGAGAGAGCAGAAGGAAAGGATTGGAGGAGAGTGAATGTAAACTGCTCTTTGAAGAATTTAACTATAATGGGGAGAGAAAGAAATGAGGTGATAGCCAGAGGTTAAGATGTCCAATCAAGTGGGTGATTTATTTAATGGAAAATATTTTATGTATAACTTGAATCAAACTGGTTCAGTACTAAAGGGGAAATTAATGATGTAGGAGAGAAATGGACTGATTACTAGTTACATTCTTGAGGACACGCATTGAGTAGACATTAACATTGTACAGTAGAGCACTTGGCTCATTGAACTTGTTCCCAGGAAAATTAGAGTTGAATTATTTAAAGCCTTCTCAGCAGATTAATGTAGGTTAATGATAAAAGATGATTCATACCCACTTTTGATGTCTATTCAGCTATTCATGAGAATTTTTGCTGAGTAAAACCATGTATATGCCTTCATTTGCCTAAGAGGATACAAGTAAAATATGAAGATGCGTGACTCAATAATGTAGGTGAAACTTTTGGATTAGGAAGCTTTGTATGAGGTGGAAGGAGGTCGTCACATAAGAAATTCCTTCTAAATTTTGAGTAACCGTCTGTTTTTCTTATTCCTCACCCATTGAGGCCACTTCTTCATTCCTAGATATTGTGGTGGCACCTTTTATGTTCTATGACAATTTTCATGTGCTTGCAAGTGCTGTCTGATTTAGACTACCCATTTCAGTATTTTAAAAATAAAATAAACTTCCATTTGTAGACTCTCCACAGTGTTGGTCACGTGCCTATTTGTCAGGATCATTCTCCATGTGTGATCCCTGGAGGTGATGTGATTCAGAGATCCAGTTTTGATCTAGCCATCACTCTCATGGCTTTTCCCTAGTCTCTTCATTTCTTTTCTTGGGGCCTAGTGTTGGATAATTTCTCTGGGCAATGCTTTAGGTTGGAAGCTTTTGTTACTCATCTTGGGGTGATATCACAGATATGGGTTGAAACAATACTGCCCTAAGGTAATGGATGCATTATCTCATCTAACAGTCTGAAATATGCTGTGGATTATGCACAGCTGTCATGACATTACAAAGGGAAACTAAGGCTCAACAACACCATAGGAAGAAAAGGTACAAAGGGGAAGGGGAAGTAGGAGGGGTAGGGGAAAGGAAAGGGGAATGAAATTAACATGAGAAAATGGAAACAAAGATTTTGTAAATAGGGAAGGGTGGAGGGGTTGAAGGGAAGCCAGGATATGGGGAAAATTAAGAATCAAGATATATTATGTAAAGGTACAAATCTCCAATGATGAATGTCATTATATTGCATACCTACAATGTACCAATAAAATTTTTTTTATTTTTAAAAAAAACCTAATAGAAGTACCCAAATCCCACTACTGTATTAGTAATCAACCTCAACCTGGTAACATTTATATCTGTTAAGAAAAGTAGCTTTTGGGCTGGGGATTTAGCTCAGTGGTTTCGCCTCCTGCTGTGCAAGTGCAAGGGCCAAAAAAGTAGCTTTTGCCATTGCCCTGGACACTCCAAAACTAAATTCAGCTCAGCTCTGGATGAAGCAAGAATAGATACACAATGTGATGATAGAATGAATGAAAACAAGGCTCTGCTTTTCAGGATAGCAGTTATTCTGAAACCCTCACAGTGAGAAGCTCATTGTGTATTACTGGCGTGTTTAGCATTTTCTGAAGAACACGGGAGCTGGACTGAGCCAGGAAGTAGCTTCTATAGAGGGCAGCACTGGTTCGTTAGTCATTGCCTTCCTCCTATAGCTCAAAGACAACACCCTGGTGCCCATGAGCCACCTTCCTGCCCCAGGGTGTGTGTGAGAAACAGAACACAAAAGGTACAAGTCAGTACTTATGGTAATAGTTTCGACCTCGGATATGTGTTGAAACTCAGCATTTAAAATGCATTTTCTGGGTGGAGGTTCTTAAATTTGTAAGTGAACTTGAGAGTGCTCCAAACAGAAGAGGAAGGGGAAAAATGGGTAGTCAATGCTAATGGTCACAGAATGCCAAATAAAAATAATGGGGCTGCATGGGATTTTACAGAACTATGAAGGTGTAGGAATGTTGTGAGTTACCCTAAAAATGAACATGAAGTTTTGGGAATTTTAAAAAGGACTACTGTCATACCCAATAGGTGCCAGGTTAGCTACTGCATCTGCAACCCATGTTTGATCCATATTCCATCTCCTCTCTTCCCCTCCTCTTTAATCACACACTTGACTCCCAGGAGAATTTCAGGAAAGCTCAGGGCAATGTCACAAAGGCCACATGAAATAGTATCTTGCATCAAAATGGCTTTGGGAAAATGATGGCAGGACAATGTCTCCACAACTTATATTTAGACCTGAACATTTGGCAGTATCTAGAGACCCCAAAAGGATTGAAGGTGTTCACTGTGGAAACCTGAAATCAGAAGATGGGACAGAAGTACTTACAGCAAAGCTTCTCTGTTAAAATTACAAGCAAAGTCACTTGGCAGGCAGAGGGCAACCTCAGATCTCGATTCTGTTCAACTCAAGCCAGCATAAATGATAAAGGAAGATGCTTAGGCAAAGGAGAAGGTGAGGAAGCAGACTAACACTTAAGCAAGTTCCAACAGTTTGCCTGGGAATGTCTGAAGTCCTTCACAGCTTCTGTTCCTCGTAACCTTCATAGTAACCCACCAGAAGTGGGGTGAGTCTCATTAACCAATAGGTAAATGCAGCCTGGAAGTGAAGTGACTTGGCCAAAGGCACAGTAATTTTTAAATACCTAGCATTTGTTTTTTCTAATCAAGAAGTCTGGACTTTCTGTAGTGCACCACTGGCAAGAGAAAGAACTTGCAGCCTCAGGATAGGAGTCCAGTATTTGAAGCTAAAGCTGATCCACACCCAGAGACGCCACAGCTTTCCTGAACCTAGATTCTTCACATCTTGCCCACACAGCCCCACTGGATGCTCAACATTCTCTGAAGATCACTGCAAGGGCCAGCTCTGTGTTTTGACTCACAGACATGCCCTTTCCTTTCCTTCATCAATCAAAGTGAACTTTTATTTGAAGGCCCAGCTCTCAAGCCATGTTGAGTCCTTCTCAGACTCTGCAAGGTGCAACTAATGTCAGTCAGTCCCGTCAGTTCCACAAACACACTGCTCAGCCTCCTTCCTGGCCCTGGGCTATTCTGTGATGCCTGATAAAGAGCTATGTCTCTGTAATGCGGTATTGAGGAAGCCTAGAGTCTTAGCAAACCCAGGTTTCTCAGTGGATTGTGGATATTATCAGGCAGACTTTTCCTTCTACATACGTCATTCACCATGGCTGTGACTTATCTTTAATAAGATCTGGATGAGCTGATGTCTGACCAGTGCTTAGGACAGCCCTTGGCACAAGGAAACCAAAGGTGTCTTGCACAAAATGTGGGACCTCTGACTGTCTTCTTGACATGAGCTCCCTCTTCTACTTTTGTCTACCCCCACGTCAGGAGAGTTCACTGTGCTTTGCTGTGCCCTCTTGAATCTGTACCAGGATCTGACAGGTAGAGAGGGTATCTGCATTTTATTTAAACTGATTACAACATGCCACCCAAGTTTACATTTAGAAAGACCAATTTTCTTGCCAAGCTAAATCTTGCATGATTATGTGACATTTGGTCTGTTTTATTCCACTAGGGCCTCTATACCACGGTATCACAGGCTGGGTGGCTTCAAAATCAGACATTTTATATTCTCACAGTTCTGGAGGCTGAAATGTCAAAGATCAAGGCATCCTCCTCATTGGTTCCTTTTGAAGTCCCCCTCTAGTTTGCAGATAGCTGTCTGCTCCCTGGGTCCTCATGTGGTTGTTCTGCATGTCGTAATCTCTTCTTCCTATAAGGACACTGCTCATTTTGGATTAAAGTCTACTCTCACTCATTTTAACTCAATCAGCTCTTTAAAGGCCCTGCAGCCAAATGTAGTCACAGTCTAAGGATCTGGGATTTGGGGGTTCCAACTAGGAGCTCTGGAGGGATGACAGGATTCAGCTCCTGGCACAGGCTACTGTAAAAATATTCACTTCTGGGACAGCAGAGATAAGAGAGAGCTTCATGAGTGACTCAAAATTCCCTCAGCATCTCCAGCCTTGGTGGGAGGCTCTACAGGAGATCAGGCTTGACCCGGGGAGTTGTGGGAAGAAGAAAATTCAGAAAACAGGGGAGCATGGGTCCTGCACATACAATAAACAGAGGTAGCAGAGTCAAGCGAAGTAAGTGTTCTACCCTGGCTATCTGGGGGCTCTAAGAGTGCTGGGAATAGAGGCTTCAGGCTCAGAGAAAAATGAGTTCCCACCCTGGCTGTCCCACCACCAAGGAAACAGAACATCTCGAAGAACTAGAGGAAGCAGAGGAAGCCTGATATAGATGCAGACAAAGTTGTTTCTCAGATGAGGTATTCAGGTCTCAATAAGGGAAGTGGCTTTTGAAGGGTGCCTCTGTGACTCATCAGCAGAATGGGATTCAAACCCCAAGTCCGAGTTTGGTGCACTATCATTGATATTCTCACTTTCCCCAGTGGGACTATCGCTCCACCAGGTCAGTGGCCTAGCAGACATTGTGTAAGGTTACAAGGAGGTTGGAATTCTGGTTCAGAACTCTAAGCCTGTCATTAAATAATCATATGGTCTTAGGTGAGGTGTTTAGGCATCCTGTGCCTCAGTGTTTTTCCTCTGCAAAATGGAGATGATAACTGAGCTTGCGTTATGGAATCGTTCAGGATGTGCTACTTGGAGCTTGCTAACCACAACACGTGACGTGACGCTTGCCAAGTGTGCTTTGCTACTCCCCTGGATGCTGTCAGAAGTGTCAGCCGTGTTCTACTCTGAAGCAGGTGAGAAAGACGGGAGGGGAGTAGAGAAGGTATCAGTGGAAGCTAAGCTGGGAAACATGGGCATGAAGAATGTAGGGCAGTGAGAACTGAGGAAAGGGCAAGCTGTGAACATGGACAAATATTCAAACAGTGTATTGAAGCCATCCGCTGTGGGTTCTCTGCTTTACCATTAAATGAGACTGACCAGCAAGAAGGGGCCGTGGGCCACCTCTCCTGACCTTTCTACCCCCAGGGCCTATTGCTGTACCTGGGGTGTAGTGACACTCAGTGATTAGGATGAATGTGAGAGCCCATGGCTGAGCTCACACACATGTAGGTGTAGCCAGGCTCATGTCTTGTAGTTACAGTTTGTCACCTTTTGTCATAAGTTGGGGGAGAGTACAGCCACTGCCCCTTGCAGCCAGGGGTCAATGTGGTGGGCGTCTCTGTCGACTCAGGTGACTGTGAGGACTGGCATGGTGACAGCGCCAACCGTGGTGGAAACCAGTGCATCCGAGAAATCACCAAACGCTGTGAATCCGCAGTTGTTTTTTGCTCCAGTTAAACATTTCTCAGTGCTTTGTTGGGATGGGAAACAAACCCAAGAGTGCTCTTCTCATCCACTCCCACTGTCATGGTGGCTCTTCTAAGCCCTGTAGCAGGTGTCACTTTCTCAGCAGAAATTTTGTCCAACTTCATTAATACCCTTTTCCCAACTCATTCCCTGACTCTTTGGTTTTATTTGATTTCCAATCTTCCACCTCCTATAAACCTTTTGGGATCAGTGGCATTCTGGGGCTAGTGACATTCAGAGTCACTTTGGGAGTGTGCCTTGGGGCTGATTTCTCTCTCTGGTTTTGAGAAGGGGTCCGCTGCCCTGAGTTTGCAGTGAGGGGCCCAGGTCTCCAGGTATGGGCCTGAGTGTTAGGAGCTATGGGCTATGCACATGGACCACGTGGAATTCAGAGGGGATCTCTGGTTAAAATAGTTTTTAAAGTTTCAGCTTAAATTGTCTTTGAATAATATGTACCAGTTTCAAATAGACAGAATTACTTTCTTAAAAAACTGTACATTTTTACTATGCCTGTAGAATGAATAAGATGAGTTTGTCTAATGTTTTCTCTTCTTTTTCTTTAGATAATCAATTGCCTTCCACACTTACTGCAGATATCATGGAAAATAGAATGTAATAATTTAGTTTTCTCTGAAACAGAATTGAACAGATGTACACTTAAACGTAGGCAAATTGCTAATATCTGGATCTTGGGCAAATGCACACACTTCACTAGCACATATTTTCCTCATTCTGAAAATGGGGAAATAACCTCTAACTAGAATGTTGTACCCATAATAATGTTTGCAAAGCTTTGAGAGCAGCAACTGGGAAAGAAATTTCTCAGAAAATATAATCTCTCTCTCCATATAAATATTATATATATTATTATATATTACATATTACATATACATTAAAAGATAATTGCAGAAAAGTGAAAATTAGCAATGCCAGAGATGGAATTGGTCCAGATTCACTTTTTCTTCCTAGAACAGGACACAAGCCACTGAAAGCAGAACTGTAAATTCCAAATAAGTCCTAGATAGTGGCTGCTCCCTACCCCCAGTCCCAGTGATTCTCAGACCCTCTGAGGTGGGCACATTAGGGAAAGGTTTAGAAAATGAGAGTGCCTAACATTTTCTGGAAACTAAGTGCTTAAAAGAAGAACATACTGGTACTGTTTGATATAGGTCAGGCACATAATTTTAAGGATATTAGTTATATGCTGCATCACAAAAGTCAGGGCACTGCAAACCTGAAAACTCTTCTAACCACAAACTTTTCAAGCATCTATTATTTTAATTACCCTTTAATGGGATGCTAAGACTGGAAAAAAAATATATATATAGTCACACCTTCTATGGGGCAAGTCTCACCTTGCATGTGGGATTGCTTAGCATTATGCAGTGTTCTTCAAACTGTAACCTCACCCTCTAACCATGTCTGTGACAATACATTTGCCTCCTCCCCAGTTCTGCATGCTCCATGGAAACAGGTGCAACCCACACGTGAGATGGTGAAGCTTCCGGCCCCTCATATTTCAGATGCTGAAGGAAAGATTCAGACAAGAAAAGCGTCTTGGTCAAGTAGGTATTGCCTTTCATTCCTTATTTTTGGACCAAGAAGCTTTTCAGTTTCCATTGCTACATTAAGTATTTTTCATTAAGTCCCTGATGAAACCTTTTAATTTTTTTCCCTTCAGGATCTGAAGTATGAACTGTGTGAAAAATGGAATTCAGTTTTCCCAACCTTCTCATTGGCCAATGTGAAAGTGAGCAACAGGAAAAGAACAACTTGAGGATCAAATTCAGGCTGGGGAGAATAGTGATAACCCTAACCTTTTCTCATCAGAGGATACCCCAGGGATGTTGGTCCAGAGCTCTGATATCGGGAGTGACATCAAAGGTGACAAGAGGAAAGAACTGTGGAAATTCTTGAGCCTGGAAAAGCATACTGGATAATACAACGCCATGATTGGGGCTGGGATTGGGGGACATTTTTCGTGGAAGTAATTAAGTTGATTTTTTCATTAATAACCAAAAACCAAAAGACAATGCCAGAGGCAGGATTCTCTATTACTCAAACATGCATTTATTGACCAAATGTTAGCAATGGTAATTGCTGTAGCTGTCCTTTGTTTACCCCTAACTCTATTCCTTTTTTTTGGGGTACCGGGGATCTAACTCCGGTCCTTGCCAGCTCCTTGCGCTTGCACAGCAGGTGGCGAAACCACTGAGCTAAATCCCCCCGGCCCCCCTAACTCTATTCTTGCCATTCTATTTCTTCGGAGGAGTAAATTGAAGTTTAGAGAAGTTATTTGTCCCAAGCCGCACAGATAGCACTGCAGAAGTAGGATTCAACACAGATGTGTGGAACTCCTATTTTTTGCTCTCTGTGCTGCATGTTGGACATACACAGAAGGATGCTTGGCTCAGAGCCTCTAGTCCAGGGGGAGGATGGTGAGGAGAAAAGGTTTCCAGTGTGGCGTTCAGAAGCCCTGACGAGTGCTGCTGAGAAAATGGAGGCACTGTTTAGAGTGCTTGTTGGTGGAAGAAGCTTTAGGAGCATTTTCCCAGAGGACTGCGGGTGAGTGAACACTTGAAGAATGAGGATTAGGCAGAGGATGGCAGAATGAGGCCAGTGAGGAACAGGCTTGGGTGCACTGAGAACATCTGAGGAGTCCCAGAGAGCCAGAACCCAGGAACAAGGGTCCTTTGTCTAGCTGCAGTGCTGTGCCTGAAGCCAGGGAACTGCTCCTTTTGGGAAGGGGCTGGGCATGTACAGCTCTCTGTCTAGGTGGGCACAGGGCAGACAGTCACCTTGAATTAAATGGACACAGGGAGCACAGCTGACTAGGAGTGACCAGGAAGCCTTCTGACCCTCTTCGTCCTGAACTATCTGGAAGCCAGAATACGGTACAGACAGGTTCAGAGAAAGGGGGCAAATAAAGTGCATCCTCATTGTCCAGTAATGTGCCTGGTCCTTTCTGTGTAGGTATTCTGTGCCTTCCCAGTTTTCTCCGTCCCCTCCCCCTCCCCGTCCTGCTTCTCCTTCTCCTTCTCCTTCTCCTTCTCCTTCTCCTTCTCCTTCTCCTTCTCCTTCTCCTCTCCTTCTTCTTCTTCCTTCTCTCACCTCCAACCCTATTCTGGATTCTGGTCACCTGAGGACCATTCTTGCATCTCCCCACATATCCATGTAGTCCATCTGACCATCAGAAAGTCCTTGATCTGCCTCTCTCTGAGAGTATGGAAAGGAGAAGCCACTTGACTTGACGTGGGCCTCAGTCTCCTCGTGTGTAAACTGGGGAAGTCTTCCTCATGGAGTGTGCAGGACCAGCTTGAAGAGTGAAAGCCTGCCCCAAAGAGCAACGGGCCAAACAAATATATTTTGTCATTAGTATTCCAATCTAAAGGTCATAGTCAAGAGTAATTGTATAGTTTGGAGTTTCTAAATTGTGTGGCTTCCTATGTGCAACTGGGAGGAGAAAAAAACACTGCCATTTGCATTTAAATACAAGTCTAAATCCCTCCCCAAAGCAGTAATAGCCACCCCAAATGAATTATACATTTTCTAATTTTAAAAGGCTGTTTTATGGAAATGAGGTTATTTGTGCCGCATGCTATGCTCTTGTTGTATCAATGCAAATGCCAAAGGGTGTGATTTATCCAGACTACAGCACCAATGGGAGAAAAATGTTTGGCCCTCATTTGCATCCCATTTTAAACACTCTGTAAATACCTTACCTGCAAATCACCCCACCCCTCCCACCAGGAGGGAGAAGCGGCCGTGTGGGCATGACGTTTATACTTTTAGTTAAGCTTGGTGGCAGTGATTTGTTGAAGTTATCCAGAGTGGAGTGTGTGGTAAATATTGAAGCAATGCAATCTTATTTTCAAAGATTAAGTAAGCGCTGATTTGTATGTACAGCCCTGTATAATTTTGTGAATGTGAGTCTGTGTTTATCGTTACTGTTCCCAAAATTCAAGTGTGTAAATCCCATTCACAGGTTCAATTACATCCATTTGAAGAATGTTCTTTAATAAAAGTGGCCCTGTCGGTTTTGGCAGCCAATGCTAAGGACCATCTTTCCACCCATGACAGGCAGGGGTGGCTGTCATTCGGGAATACAGGTGACTTTGAGGCCAATAATAAAATGCCCACAGAGTTTCTAGTTAGTTCCTGGCCTCTAATCACACATTCTATGCATATGTGGGCTGGCAAAGCAGGATGGGGAGGGAGCAGTGTGAAGCGAAAAGGCTTCCCAAGATCTTTCTCATTATTCATTGAGGAATAATGAAATAATGCCCTTTCAGATGTAAAATAATTCCCAGGGAAGAAGAAAAGCCTACCAAAAAATACAAAATGCTAATGATTTTCCCATGAAGTGTAAATAAGCAAAGACTTTTTTTCCAAAGCAAAATAAAGAAGGAAAAGGGAGAAAACAGAAAACAACTTCCTTTGGGAACTAACTTACCATATATTTTGTGTGACTGCTTGTGGAAGTCATGCCGTCTCACGGGGTTTTTACATTTTTTAAATAATAAAATTAGAAGAATTGTGGTGGTGACATTTGAAGCACAGCAGCAGAACTCCTTTCTTTCTATTAAAGAGAATACCAATGACTAAAAGGAAAAGAACATGCATTTTAGTAGTAAAATTTATTCCATAAAATTTATAACATTTGGTAATTTTAAGGCTAATCAGTGGGAATAAAGAGGTCCTTGTAAGAGTGATAAGAATGAGGAGTGTATACCCCTTTGGACACATTTTGGTAAAATCTACACTGGCTTATGTGAGTCATGATGAAGGCCAACAGTTACTCTTAGTTCCCATACCAACTATAAATCTCAAATGCAGACATCCAGGTGACTTGAAAGAATGGGTCACTTGGGACTGAGAAACACAGGGCACAGTGATGTGGGCCTGTACTAACTATCCCACAGCTGAGGCACAGCACCCAAAACCAACTACTTAAAGGAAGAGAAGCTTATGGTCACTCACTCAGGGTGTTCAGTCCATGGTTGGTTGGCTCATAGTCAGGAACGTCATGGAGAAAGTGCACGGTGGACCAATGCTGTTCACTTCATGGCTACTGGGAGGCAAAGCAGAGCAGCAGAGCCAGGGTGAAGGAGTGAGGGAGCAGATACAGACCCCATGGCCACGCTTCCATGACTCACTCAGACCCACTCAGAAGTGTGTTCCACCAATTACCTGGGTAGATCCCAAGCCATCTGAGTTAACACTCCTCCCTAATCACAACAGGATACCAGTGGAACTCAGAGAAAACCTCATCTGAAAGGCACAATATGAGTCCTGTCCAGGTGTATCCACCCCACAGTTGTCACATAACTTTTGTACTAGTATAGGAAGAGAAGAAAGAACACAAGAGGATTCTGGGACGTTTCTGAGAAGGCACAACTTAGAAAGACAAAGCCACAGATATAGAGCAGTGTTCACTGATGAGTAGGCAATGACTTTGCCCATTTGTAAAAATGACCTTGCCCACTTATAATGTTTGACCTGGAGAACATCAAAGGCTTGCAATGCCTCCTCCTGTGCAAGTAGCTGGTAGTGGGGTGGTCTGTACAAAGTCCACAGTTATTCCCATCAACATCCCCTGAAGGAGGAGGGTGGTCATCGTTCACCTTTTCTTATGGGGCATATTGAGATGAAGTGATACATCATTTATCCTACAAAGAGAGACACTGGGAGTGAAAGCATGCTATCAATAAAATTATGGCAGTAGGCCAAAGCCAGAGCTGTTCTTAGCAAGCCAGAATGCTGTCACCTTAATCTGACTCCTGGTATGTCAAGAACCCTATGCTTCCCCCAACCCATGACCTCCATATGTCTTCCTGCAACAGGTTTCCCTGCCACCCCATGCAGTGCTAGGGACTTACCATGGTTGGTGCTCAGTACAGAGTTAGTGAACTGACTAGCACTCTTTCTTCCCCTACAAAAACACACTATCCTTTACCACTACTCAACTATGCATTTTTGAGCCTTGGCTGTGATTTTGTGTAAAAATGGAAGTCATAGCATTTCTACTATAAGAGGAAATAATCTGTCAGGTCCATTGCCCACTTTCTAAAGTTGATTCCTCTTTCTCCTTTTTTCTCCCAATCCTTGTCTCCCTCTTTCTTTGTATTCTTATTCTTATTTTACAATATCAATAGTTGAATGAGACAATGGATGATCTCACTTGGATGTTATGATAGTCATCCAGAAATCTACAGCATACTTATAAGAATACTTAGAATGTGGAATTTACGTGACCCAGGTGTAAGTTTCAAAAGCCAAATACATTTCTTTTTCATATTCCCTTCCTTCTGGATCCTATATGACACTTAAGTTACCAGTTTTATAACATTAGGCACTCATCTAGTCATTTTATTCTTGGGAGGGTATTGTACTTTGACTTGGTCAAAATTGAGTACATTAACTATGTGGTTAAGGCTGCCATATGGCGATCAACCACAGATCAAACTGTCCACATCACTTTGCCCAGTGGTTTCTTTCCTGAGATTTTATGGTTGTTGTGTTGCCCAGAGTTCTGCATTGCAGAAAACAGCATCCACTGCAGCTTGTTTAAATGGAAGGCCTGTTTACTAAGAGAGACGGTGGGCACAGCGAGTTCAGAAGGGAGTGAGAGGGGAAGGCTTGTGGCTGAGTTTCCACCAATGTCCTTTAGAGCTGGGCTGCAGAGCTGGCCCTCCAAGGCAGGGCTGCCTGCATCAAGCGGTTGCTGCCTCAAGAAGATGTGATGCTCTTGTAGTGGCTAACGACAGAATGGGTGCTTCCTGCTACCCAGGAGACGGAGAGAGAGAAAGGCAAGGTGAAAAGAATACCTTTGGAAATGCAATGAGAAAACTTCAACAAAATAACTACAAAAATGTTTCAATGTGATACCTGTTTATCTTCTAACTCAATATGGTACGGGCTCATTTACGAATCCTTCATCATGTTTCCCCGGTATCCCGCACAGGAGTGAGTATTTAATCCAGAGCCTTCACACTGACCTTCATCCCAGCCTTTCTTTCTCCTTTTTTAAGTTTTTAATTTCAAGACAGGGTCTTCCTAAGTCCCTAAGTTGTTCAGGTCCCTAAATTGTTCAGGCTGAATAAAAACTTGAGATACTCCTGCATCAGCCTCCTATAGTACTAGCTTACCAGTGTGCCCCATGAAGGCCATCTGTAACAATGACATTGTGCACTTGTGCTTCAGCCCTTGCTTCCTCTGTCTTCAACTTAAGTTTGTTTCTGCTCCCTACTCCACCTGCACCATTGGGGCTCCGACTCCATTTTGTAGCACCATTTGCCTTCAAAAGGAGAACTGAGTCCTGATAAAGGGATTCGGGAAAAGCTGGTTATGGTTTTGGTTTCATATCGAACTTTGTGATTTACCCAGCTGTGGTCCAATGGGCATACCCCTCCTTTACCCCGGATCCTTTGAGGGAGCCTATTTTAATCCACTGCTACTGTAGACAGATGCCGAGTGTCTGCCTAGACAGGTCCAGTCCTTTTGCCACAATGACCCTCATCACTCCACCTTTGGCAGCTCCCACATTTCAGGCCAATCTCTGGCACCTTGAACTCTCATTATGAATAAAGCATGAACTCCTCTTCATTCTTTTGGCTTCTAATCTCAGATCACTTATTGTTCAACCACTGCTATAGACTGAATTAGAATCCCTATTCCCCTAAACTCACGTCATGTCCTAACCCCCGGTAGTTCAGCCTGTGCTGGGTTTAGAGGTGGGGTCTTTACTAAAGTGATTGAGTTAAAATGGGGCTACCAGGGGCAGAAATCCACTATAATTGGTGTCCTCATGAGGAGAACTTTGGATATACAGAAAGAAAAAGGTGAAAAGAGGACATGCAGGGAAAGAAAGATCCAGGGCATAGTGAGAAGGTGGCCATCTGCAGTCCTCAGGGCTTCGGGAGAAATCAAACCTGCCCTCACCTTCACTCTAGCTGTCCAGCCACCAGGACAGTGGGAAATACATTTCCGCTGTTCAAGCCACCCTGTGTCCTAGCAGATTCATAGACCCAGGTTCCCCTTCGGGCTTGAGGCTTGGTAGTGCCTCTGTAGAGGTATGGAGAAGCTGGATGTCGCAGCACACACCTGTAATCCTAGCACTCTAGGAGGGTGAGGCAGCAGAATTCAAAGTTTGAACCCAGCCTGAGAAATTTAGCAACTCAGTAAAATCCTGTCTCAAAATAAAAGATTGTAAGAGGTGCTAGGCATGTCGCTCAGTTACAGGCCTTGAGTTCAGCCTTCAGTTCCAAATAAATAAATAAGTGAATGGGAATACTGAAACTGTTTCACACCTTTCTTGACTCTGGTTCATTTTTCGACCCTTGATTGTGCTTTTTTACATCTTTATTTATGAGTAGCTCATTCTATGCATCCATCGGAGACTGCTGAATACACCTTCATGGGGATCTCTTTGCAACCCGCCCCCAAACACAGCTGCACTCCTAGTAGATTCCACTCTGCTCACCTGCCTTAGGAGAGGAAGTTGGACAAGGCCTCCTCCTCCATGCATGGTTAATGTAAGTGGGATTTGAGATGTTGCCCAAAATAACATCTTCTCAGTGAGGCTTATGGAGCCCGTGTGACTTAAAATTGTAAAGATTTCTTCTCCTAGCATTGCTGATCCTTTCATGTGGTCTATTTTTTCTTTCTTCCACACTATCCATTACTCTGAATATATGGTATAGTTTTATGTGACAATTATGTAAATGTTTTCTTATCTAATTTACCTTTCTGAATTATGCTATGACCAAGATTCACTCTTATATTCTGAGAACAGGGACTCAAGCCTGCCACACACAGGCAGATAATCAATTTTTTCGAAAGAATTAAGGGCATATGTGAAGCTGTGGGCCATGCTTTTTTCAGAGCTTAATGGTAGCTTCTGCTGCTTCCTTGAATTTTGTGAATTTCTTGGTAGAAATTGATGCTCAAGAGATGAACAAAAAATGGAATGAAACTTTATTTCAAGCTTCTCTGCTATGATGAAGAAATTAGAGAATGCTTGCCATTATCAACCCCTATTGGAAGGAGCTTAAAGCAAATAGTGGCTTATTGATCAACAAAGACTTTTGTACATTTTCCTACATATGAACAAAAAAATTCTACTTACAAATAGAGTATTTTTTCCCCTGAAGATTTGATTAGCAGTAACAAGGTTCTCTATTTATGCAAACAGCAGGTTCACATTAAAATAATCTCACCATAAGCTATCACTCTTCTTTTTCCCCTTCTCTCAAGAACATAATTAATTTTATTTCATTTGACTAAAGATTTCTTGAACAACTTAGAACATGAGCAGAATAAAGGTCCCCAAATGTTAGCAAGAAGCCTAACAAGCTGTTATGAGAAATCAAGAGAATGTGTACTTAACTCTGTCCTGTCCCAACACAGAAAGTTTACTGCCTTTGATTCTCTTCTTATAAACCGGACAGGGTAATTTCATTATTCAAGACATAAGCCCCTCCTCTGCAAAATGCATGCAATAGTAGTTTGGGAGTAGGATAAGTGAGACCACATATATGGAAATCTGGGTACACCATCTTGTGCGCCCAGTGAACTGTTAAAAATGCTACCGCAGCTTGACTCTAGTTTTGAGTATCAAATTCTTGTCCTTCCGTTTAACTCCCATTTAGCATTGTGTCTCTCAGAATCTGAAACGTGTGCTGACTTCTGTCCAGGATATTTCTGTGGATGTTCTTCAAGCACTATCGACACTTATCATCCTCATCTCTATTTTCACCTTCACCATGCTTTCACGTACACCTTTCTGTCATCGCAAAATCCTTGCCTGGAAAATTGTGTTAATGAAAACAACAATGACAACAACAGCAACAGTCCTGCTGACACCCATTCAAGCTTAGCAGAATAGGAATCTGTGGCCCTTTGGAAATGTCTGCCGCTGGTCTGGCATGGGCAGTGATGGAACGTGTGCAAGACACTGACCATCCTCAAGTGGGATGGGGTCAATGTCAAGGGAAGGGGAAAGCTCCCGAAGAGAGCTGACAGCGAAGAAGAACTGACAACAACTGTGAAAAGGCAAGAGAGCACATTGAATTCAAAGTGATGAGAGATCTATACCTGAGTTGATTTTAGGAGAGGCTCCATGCTGGGAAGAAATTGATTAGACATTGGGAGGAAGTAGATATACAGGGCCTGTGAATATCAGATGGTGTTAGCTGAAAATAGAAAGATCCAATTTTAAATCACTCTGTGAACAGAATAAGAAAACATACAAAGCTCGTCTTTTACTTAAGTCAGTCTATAAAAGCTAAGATGGAGAGGAATGGTTATTGACAAAATTAATGAGTTCTCTCCTCTCCACCCCTTTACCTCTTCCACTCAAACAAGGAACCTTGTGTGTCCCAGGGAACAGGGACTTCAGGATGGAGACGAGTCTTTGACCTTGTCAAAATGCACTTCTGTCTGAATCCAGACAGAGCTGTTTATCTTGTGAGATAATCCCTATTCAGGGTGTGAGCATTTCTTTCTCTGTGAAGTCTGGTGACTACATCCATTCAAAGACAACTCCCCAAAGATACTGTTCCCATAACCGAGAAGGGGCTGTTTTCACACATACAACAGTAAGTTCTGAGACCATCTAGGAGAGTTTCAATAAATCTTTTTGACAGAGGCTCAGAATTCCCTGTCAATTAAAATGATAACCTGCACCCTGAAACCCACACACCTGTGAACAAGGACTCTGTTTTAATCTAACAAAAGACTAGCTATCATTTCCCTGGGTAAAAGTCAACTCACCTGGATTCCAGAACATAATGATAGTAATTATTCCTTCTTGCTTCCCACTCTAAGTTGTTTTTCAAGATTTAGCAGCATATACAGACCCGTATTAATATATTAGCATACACACTTGACATACGACTCTTTAATATTTTTTTTTAAATATGAAAGGCAATTTCTGTGATACTGGAGTTAGTATTCACATTTTGCAAACTAAGGTCAGATTTTGAAATTGTGTGATTTTAATCTCCAGAAATGAATATAAAATTAGCTTTTCAAGGTGAGTATCTCTTATTTGAAATATTTCAAATTTTGATTTTTTAAAATTTTCAAATATTGACAAAGACATTATGAAATGTCTTAGGAATAAGACCCAAGCATAAACATGAGATTAATTTATGTTTCAAATACTCCTTATAGACACACCATGGAGGTAATTTTGTACTTAGTGCACCTGTGTGATGAATGCTAACCACTGTGTGACCTCAGGCACGAAATCTTCCACTTGTGACATCTTGTTAGGTCTCACAAAATTTTGGATTTGGTGCATTTTGGATTTCAGATTTTCAAATTAAGGATACTCAACCCATGTTTGACGCTGATTTTGACTTCTTATTTTATGGTTCGCAATAGCATTGTTTATTTACTGTCCTCAGAAAGGCTTAGATTGACTTTCTTTATTGTTATTTGTGTTGCCAATATAGTCTTCTGAATGCCTCAGCTGTGCTCACTTTCTGACTTCCCACATCTTACTTATCCTCTGGGTGGCCAGTGCTGTGATCAAAACTATCACAGCCAACCCAGAAGAATGGAACCTTCTTATTGTCACCCCTCACGAGTTTCTGGAAATGGCCTTCTTTCCCCTTTATGGAACAATTTGCCAGATTACATTGATGAAACTCCCAGGCACTACTAAGAGGGGAACTGTGGTTTCTCAAGATTCTTATGTTGAAATTCTAACCCTCTATACTCAGAATGTGGCTTTATTTGAAAACAGGGTTATTGAAGATGTAATCAGATAAAATGAGAGCCTATTTGAGTAGGATGATTCCAATCCCATCCCAATGTTTGTCCCTGTAAAAATGAATTTTGGGCACAGATGTGCACTTAGAATGATGCCAAAGGACTCAATTTACTTACCCACAAGGATGTACAAATTATTCCTTGGTATAATATTTGGAATTTTAAAAATACCTGACTTTTGTAACACAATCTGCATCATAAGCTAGCTAGCTACATACTACTCCATGTCTCTGATCATTAACATTATCATCTTAAAATCTCATTAGTAACAATGCCTTCTTAGTTTTCTTTACTTTTTGTGTGAATTGAATAAGATCACACATGGAAAAACATTTAAGGTGCAAAACACCTGACAAATGTTAGCTATGAATATTTTTTTGCAGACATCCAATGAATATCTGTTGGTGGGTTGAATAGAGTGAAATTGAATGTGCTATCACGAATAATAAACAAGAAAACACAGATTCTGCGAATTTGACACTTTGTTATCTAATGAGGATACTCTCAAGCCCTGTATCTAAAGTTGTTTAAAGTTACTTTGATTAAGTGGCACGCTCCAAATGTAGTCTTCTGATCAGCAGCATCCAGAGTCACCACTGCCCCCAGGACAACTTCTAGAAATGCAAAAATCCCAAGCTGACTTCAGACTTGCTGTGTATCCCAGTGGGAATCTAGTGAGATCTAGTGATTTGTAAGCATATTAAAGCTTGAGATGGACCATTGCAAAATGTGTCTCTTACCTAAGGCATCCCTTCCACATAAAGATACATAGAAATTAATAAACTTTCTCTACAAACAATGGCATGTAATATTGGAAAAGGCTCCAGCTTTAGTTGGATGAACTGATTTTTCAATCCTCCATTCACCATGTAATCACTTCACTCTGAGTGATTTCCAACTAGATGATTTACCTTCTTATGACTCAGCTCTTTAGCTGGTACAAGGGGCCTACTTGTATGGAAGTTGTGCTGCTCCTGAAGATGGTGGAAAGATAGAGAAGATAAACCAACAGGCCTACACCGGGCACATAATTAAACAGCTATGAGTCGGCCCTGGAGCAGGTGCCCATTTTGGTGCTTTATTTCTGACCAGCTAACATTATAGACAAAAATCAAATAATTCCATGCGGGTCAGTGATGTCAAGCGGAGCTTGGGAATTTAGTATTATTTATGAATTTTATCCTTGGAAGAAGCATCTTGTGATTGGAAAAGTAGGAAGGATTTGACAATGTGACTGCCCACGTTCTTGAGAGGAAGCCTCTGAGATTTTCTGTAGCACAAGGCTTTCTTCGGAGACATGTAGCCATCCCTGGATCTGATGTATATCATCTCAACGTCCCTCTGTCTGAGATGCCCTGGCCCTCACAGCAAAGTGAGCATTCGTATGGTGCTCACCATGGGAAACACCTGTTGAGGACACAACCAGTTCAGGCTCCATTGAGCAGAAGCATTTCATTCCTGCAGAGGGTGTTCTCACTTGATGTTATTATTTTGATCTTTTGAGCATCTTTTCAATGCCAACAAAAGTCAATACATTCTTCTGGGAGAAACCATCTGAGCCTTGGTAATGAGCTCTGCAAGAGGCCATGTCATGGGCATAAACCCTGGGGAAATACTGGCACTTTGTTTCCGATACTCACTGCTGTGACCTGGTTGCTGCCTGCAATGTTAATATTTTGCTTTGTGCTTCATTCCTGGAGCCACCACCAACACTTAAAAAGCTTTTGGGAAGCTTGCTGTACATTTTGTGAAAACTGCATGGAGCCATGCCAGATGTCAATGTGTGAATCAGAGCACTTCTCTAGCATTCGTGACTGCTCACTTCATTCTTGAGCACCTCCGTGGAGGCTCTGATATGCATGATGGAGGAAATGCTCTTTGCTTTCTCCCATCAGATGTCAGGAGCTTGTGGTCTATGGATGATGATGACAACCCATTTCCAGATGCAGTGAACACCCACTTCAGGCTCTCAGCCCCTCAAGCTCCAAGAGCTTCTCCCATCTTCCTGGTGTTCAGTACTTTCAAATTTATCAGTGAATTCAGAGCCCTTGGCCCATTCTATTCTGCGGCTTTTAAGTTTTGGTAATTCTCTGTTTTATTTCTTGCTTTTTCAGCATTACACATGAAAGATGGAGAAGTGTATTTATTGCCTATGTAGTACATAAAAGTATTGCTATCATATTGATTTGAATATGCATGTGAATATGTATGCAGATTTTATAATATTTATTTTTATAATATCAATACAATATGTAACTATATTATATAGTATATAAATGTCAAACACTTCTTTGGATATGATGGATAATATATAAATGTATTACCAATATATTTTATAATGAAATGTAAAGCAACTAAAAGAATGGCTACTTGTTACTTCTCTTTTCTACCCTGTCCCTTTAAAGATTGTTACACTAAATTCTCCACATAGGGCACATATTAAGCTCATTTTGTTTAGGAAAATGATCAGATAGGGCAAAAGTAACTGTAACGGACATGAGATAATACTGGATTGGATGTGCTGGACCACCACATAGGTGTGTCCTCAACAATGAGATTGTCCTTGGGCAGAGCCAGAGGAAGGATCATTGTTTTTAACTGCTAGATGTGCAATTCAATCAGAGGCAATAACATGAATAAATATGATGATTCATGAATTTGTAATTTTTGTCAGTGTAAAATCAACTTTACATATGTAGAGGAAAGTATACTAAAATATGCAAAATTACTAGAAAATACATAAAAATAATATGGATGGCTCAATAAACGGACTGATGAATCGATGGACAGATGTGTAATAAAACAAGTGCCACGACAGACAGATGGTAGATTGTTCAGTGTACAAGTACAGAATGTGGATGTTTATCATAATGCTCTGTTAAATGTTGTATAAAGTTGAAAATATTTTAAGGAAATATTGGAAAAAGTGAGTTCATGGACCTGACCCCATGCACTTCACTCTGAGATCTTGGAAGCTAGTCATTATTGTCCTTATTTCCTTCCTGAGGAAACTGAAGCTTTAGTAATTTGTGTGTGCCATGAGAGGGCGATGAGTCTGTTGTTACAGAATAGGGAGGTGGAAGAATTGAAATTGTGACTCCAACACAGGTCCAAAGTGGTTGGAATTGACAAATCTAGGAGCCCTATTTTTCTATTTTCTCTATCATCTGCAGCAAGTATTATCTTAGGGGCTTTGTCTTTCGGTTTTCTCAGGTATCAGAGGCACCTAACACTCCTGTCTCAGAAAGTTTCTGTGAATATTGAACAAGATAATCTACATAAATCATAAAGTGTATGTTACTTCAAAACGCAGGTATTGTCAGTTTTTCCTGTTCTCAGAGTCTAGCCCTAAGCAAGGCAAGTAGCAATAAAGATCATTTAAAGTAGACTACATTGGTAATGTGCTTGAATTTTGTATTTTGAAGGCAAACAATAATTTCTCTTTATTTTTAAGGTTATTCATTCTACAATAGGAAATTTTTGTTCTTTACTATTTAATGAAATGACTAATCATGCTAATTTTTGGAGATTTTCACCCTTTTCCTCACATTTGCATTATTTCTGCTCTCCTAATCTGGGTATTTAGCACTTTATGATTAAGCATTGATGATTCTGTTTTCATTTCTGTTTAATCTTTTTTCCATGATTTTTAATGAAAATGTTCATTAAGATCCAAGTGGAAGGTGACTTCCTTTAGCAGCATTATTCACTACTCTCGGGGCTTCATCCTTCTACATCTTACCACCACTACCTATGGATGCACCAGGGGGATGTCCTGTCTTCATTCAGCATTTTGTTTAAACTTAATGCATCACTGGCCCCAATGACTCGGACTGATTCATAAGATGTGGGAATGTAAATCTGTCCTAAATGTGCAACACTGGCACAAGTCGCTGAGGTGAATAATCTAAAATGTTGTCACATACTAAATGGCCATCATCTGGTATTTTGCAGCCTTTTCCATTTTCTCCATCTGCAGTGTGTGTCATTTCCACCTCACCACTCCTCAGCAGTCTCTAGCTTTGCTCCACAGTTCACCCTTCCTGCTCTCGACTCACGCGGAGCTCACAATCAGGGATTTCCTGAGACCAAAGGCACAGCTATGAGGCAGGTGCTCTCCATGGAGACTGCATATTTGCATGCTTGGGGCCATTTCTACTGGAACAGCCAGCTCCCACATGCTCTGCCTGAGTGTATCTGACTGAAGCCGTGCGTCAGTAATTTGCAACCTTTCCAAGTGATCCCAGTGAACCAAAGGTATGATAGATAACGGGTGACTCCCGAATCGTATTTCTTAGAAATGAAAGTTGTCCATTAAACACTTACAAATCTTCTCCTTCCCTGAGTATTTCATTTGTCTAAAAAATTGAGACACTTTCACTGATTATATTTTCTCAGATAGGAAAAATAAGACTACCCAATGGTGTTGCTGTGAGATTGATCAGTTTAAGAATACATATCAGCGACATCTTGTAGGCTCTAGTAGTTCTGTTATGACTTCTTCCCTTTGGATTTAATTTTATCTAGCCAATGAAAATATTCTCAGAAAGGCTATGGTCATTGACCCTAGGACTTAGCATAGGACTTTTGTCATAGAATTCATTTCTTATTTCCCTTACATTATGCCATTGATTGGCTTTAAATAGTAAGTTGCTACATAAAGAAACTCATTGACATCAGTAGTTATGAGAAACTCTGAGTAAGGACAGAGAGCATTTCAGTAGAAAGTGTTGTGTCTCTTCTTGGCCTTAACTCGTGCAATGATTGCTATGGAATCCAGCATTTAGTAAAGTTCTCTCTTTGGGTTCATTTCCAACACCACCTCAGATATAGCTCCTTTTTGGGTGTTTCAGCTAATGCCAGCCTCTTCTGTAATCCCCCAGCACTGTCTAAATATCTCAGTTACAGCACCTGGGACCATGCATTCATTCCATATTCTACATCCTCTAATTCCTTTTACAAAGGAACATTTTAAAACTAAATATATATTTCAATAGCCCAGAACATTTATTGGAATAAACATAAAAGGTAGATAACTGACAGATTTTTCTCGAATGAATAAGTGAGAGGTTGGTGAGTGAATAATTAAAAATGTGCCTTATGGGATTTGTCTTCAAAACCAATTGTGTAAACCAAGTTACTTATGTCATGTTATAGAAGTCTGCAGACATACAAGGTGCCCTCAGAAATTACACTGGCCTGTAACGCCCTAGTAACGGCCGCCTGGTAACCCCGGCGCAGTGCGTGGGGTACTTGATCCTGGTATTCCACGCTGGTTTCAGCTCCCAGCACCTGTAAAATGAAGATAGAGGAGGTGAAGAGCACCACCAAGATGCAGCGGATCACCTCCCACAGCCACGTGAAGGGGCTGGGGCTGGACGAAAGCGGCCTGGACAAGCAGGTGGCCTTGGGGCTCATGGGCCAGGAGAACGCGAGAGAGGCATGCGGCGTCATAGTAGAATTAATCAAAAGCAAGAAAATGGCCGGAAGAGCTGTCCTGTTTGGCAGGACCTCCCGGAACTAGCAAGACAGCTCTAGCTCTGGCCATTGCTCAGGAGCTGGGAAGTAAGGTCCCTTTCTGCCCGATGGTGGGGAGAGAGGTCTACTTGACGGAGATAAAGAAGACTGAGGTGCTGATGGAGAACTTCCGCAGGGCCATCGGGCTTCGGATAAAGGAGACCAAGGAGGTCTATGAAGGAGAAGTGGCCGAGCTAACACCGTGTGAGCCTGAGAACCCCATGGGAGGGTATGGCAAAACCATCAGCCACGTGATCATAGGACTCAAGACCGCCAAAGGCACCAAGCAGCTGAAGCTGGACCCCAGCATCTTTGAAAGTTTGCAGAAAGAGTGAGTGGAGGCCGGAGATGTGATTTACATCGAAGCCAACAGTGAGGCTGTGAAGAGGCAAGGCAAGTGTGACACCTATGCCACAGAATTCGACCTTGAGGCTGAAGAGTATGTGCTCTTGCCAAAGGGGGATGTGCACAAGAAGAAGGAAATCATCCAGCATGTGACCTTGCATGACTTGGATGTGGCCAACGCACGGCCCCAGGGCGGCCAGGATATCCTGTCAATGATGCGCCAGCTGATGAAGCTGAAGAAGACAGAAATCACAGGCAAACTTCAAGGTGAGATCAACAAGGTGGTGAACAAGTACATGGATCAGGGCATTGCTGAGCTGGTCCCGGGCATGCTTTTGTTGACAAGGTCCACATGCTGAACATAGAGTGCTTCACCTACCTGCACTGCGCTCTGGAATCTTCTATCGCCCCCATTGTCATCTTTGTGTCCAACTGTGGCAATTGTGTCATCAGGGGCACCGAGGACATCACCTCCCCGCACAGCATCCCTCTTGACCTGCTGGACCGTGTGATGATCATCCAGACTGTGCTGTACACGCCACAGGAGATGAAGCAGATCATTAAGATCCAAGCCCAGACAGAGGAGATCAACATCAATGAGGAGGCGCTGAACCACCTGGGTGAGATTGGCCCCAAGACCACACTGAGGTACTCGGTGCAGCTGCTGACCCCCACCAACCTCCTGGCCAAGATCAATGGGAAGGACAGCATCGAGAAGGAGCACATGGAGGAAATTAGCGAGCTCTTCTATAACGTCAAGTCCTCAGCCACGATCCTGGCTGACGAGCAGGACAAGTTCATGAAGTGACACATCCAGCCTGGGGCTGTGGTCTGCAGTGCTGAAGGCTTTTTTTGTTAAGTTATCGTTATTCTCCTGCAATTTCTTTGCAGGAACCCTTCTTTACCTGGTGTGTTTGTTAATAAAATCTTATAGGTTATTTTAAAAAAAAGAAATTACACTGGCCTCTTCTTTACTCAGTTGCTTATTCCTCACTCTTCACGTGACTGACTCTTCACTCTGGATGAAACCTAAGCACTCTTTAGGATTGTTGAGCAGGGCAGATTGGTAGAAGCAGAGTTGAGATCTTAGGAAAGTCATGAAATCCTTTTCAGTGACATTGTGTTTTTGGAGTAGATGAGTATATTTCAGCTTGTAATAGTGTAGAAATTTCATGAATAAAGGAAGTTTTTAATGAACAACGGACTTTTCCAATCAGAGGAAAAATGCTTAATGTACATGATTTTTAAATTTCAAATTTCATTTCTCTTTTTTCCATAAAGCAGGAAAAAAATAGGACTTGGGAATGAAGTAGACTGGGCTACCAGGGTCTATGTTTTTTCTCCCTTTGCCCCATCAATAAGAAGCCTGAGTAGTTGACAGACTTAAAAAATCGTAAGTGGTGTGGAGAATCTGGACAGCATAAAGGCTTGGGTTACTTGCTACTCTGACACACATGCGGTGTACCCAACAATTATAGGAGATCTGCTTGTCCTCTTAGCCTCATGGAAGTGAGAGGCAGCAGGACTGTTAGCACAAAGAAGCATCTTGGCTAAGCCATAACCTGGATGTGACATTCAGAAGACCCAGGACCTCACATGAAATCTCTGAGAGCAAGAATCAAGGCTGAGGGAGCCCAAGGGATGGACCCTCCTGGACACAGAGTTAAGATACTGGGACCCTAGAGAGCTCAGATTACTTTCAAAATGTGGTTGGGACAATGTGTCACAGTAGACACTGGCCCATGGAAGCAGTGGTTGTGGATATTGCAGTAATGGAACAAGAAGGATCAGAGATGTATTGTGCGGACACCAGGATATTGTCCCTCTCATGGCTTTTCTGGAGGGACAACGAACTCCTTCCCACAACTTAGAAGGACAAACGGAGGAGGTGTGGCAAGGGAAATCTTAGGCATGCTTTACATACAGGGACACTGATATTTTTGCTCCAGTGAGAGGTTGCTAGAATATCCTTAGATCATAAATAGTACTCCCTACACTGGCTAATATTTTGGGGAAGAATTTTAGTGAAAAACTCATCAGGCATTTGTAGGTAAAATAAAGAGACACTATTTTTTTTTTCAAGTTGGGGAATATTCACACACATGGTATCTTCTTAAGCAATTGCTATATGTTACTATAGCTCTATGTGCAATTGGCACTGAGCTACTTTAACTGGTATGTTTAACAGTGTTCAGAAGAAAGCACCTTAAATCCCAGGTGCTCTGGTAGCTTGAGAAAAATAAACACTCATTGGATTAGGTATCTGTGAAATCCCCTGGAGCACTAAGTGTGAATTGGTTAATTTTCTTATAGTCTTTATCAAGTATTCTTATCAGTTGCAAACTTTATTATCAGCAAAGAGATAAACACTGCCTAATATTAAATACTTTCAGTGCACTTTAATAAAGTTCAAAGAATAAATTTAACTAGGGCTGGCCATCTATCCAACAAAGGTAAATCATTTACTGCATCACTGTTTCAACTTAGGGCATACATATTAAATGTTCCCTCATTTCCTCCAACACTGTGAAGGAGAATATAATATAACCACTCACATATGTGGTATATACCGAAAACATTGGTGCAAACTCTAGCTTTGCCTCTTTCATGGCCGTTTTTTGCTCTTAAACAATCATTCTGCCTTATTACATCTGTGATTTATCTGTAACTTCATCTACAACTCTAACTCATGAGATTCTCCTAAGGAAAAATAGAAGGAAAGTGTGTTGCGTGCATAAAACATTCCAACTTGCTTACATTTTTTTGTTTCTCCTTTTCAAAATAGTGGAGTCTCTGAAATAATAAAACCCAGGAGTAAAAACAACCAGAGACATGCCATCGATATACTTTAATTGTCTTCTTTCTCTGCTACTCCCGTATGCTTAAGTCTTTGACTTATTTCAAGTTCATTTTTGGGACCTTATTTGCCATTCCCTCATTCAGTCCTTCATTTATCATACACTTTCATTTAGTACTTTCTATGAAGCAGGTATGCTTCTAGGTATTGTGAAATGAGTTGAAAAGGTTTGTCTTTTGCTTTTGGCTCTCCTAAACATGTTTAAAAGTTCGTTCTGGCATCATACTGGAGACAGCAACATTGGAAACAAGTGTGGACAAAGGAGGCTAGGGATGAGATCTTTACTGCTGTCCAGGTGAAAGCTGATGAGAGCTTGGACATAGTATTTTACTATTCTTTGCTCTGAGAAGGGTGGTAGGGCTGGGGGTTGGCACTACTACCTCCTCCAGGCCATACGAAGAGCAAAGATGCCATAAAAAGAAGCACATTGCTCAGGAGGTGGGCAAAGACTCCCTCATTTCTGTATTTGTTTCCATCCACTGACAGTTTGCAGTACTCTGACTTTGTTGGACAAGTAGAGAGACAATTGGACAATATGACCTTTTCAATAGAGATACTGGAAAGTTGAGAACTTACATAGCTTTGGTCTAGGTTACTCATCTAGCTCAAACTGAAAGATGGCTTTGGTTTCCACGTGCACCGCCCTGTTGTCTTCCTCACGAAGAGCAATAACACGAAGGTAGTAACATGACATCTCATGGTGTGTCATCTGGAAACCTGAGAGTCAAGCTGTCAAAATGGTTTAGCCAGACTAATTCTCTAAAACCCTCAACCTTTCCTTCATTGAAGGACCCTTCCACAGGCCAAGGGTGAGCTGGGTGTATGCAGATATGGCACACATAGGCTGGTCTCTTGTAGCTCTTCTTGTAACTTGTGCACAAAGTGAATGAGTGAATAAAGCAAAAAGAAAATTGGCAGAATATAGTGGTGCTCAGTTTGCATGTAAAAACTGGAAATGTTCCAAAGTTCTGACTTACCATCTTTCTACAAATGATAGTGCACAGCAAAGGAAAGTGTAGTGCATTTTAGTGAGATCTTAACATCAGCTCACTAAGCAAATAGCTGACTTTTCATTAGGCCTTCACATATGTGTTGTCAGGTACTGTGAAAAGTGAAAACAAAACAAATCCAAAACCAAAAGGAGGTTGGAAGCAGGTGCACAGTGTTACTACTTGGGGGAGCACTGTTAAAGTCCACATGCTTTCCAAGTAGCTATTTGCTGTGTGTCTTTATGCAATTCCTTTAGCAATTCTGAATACTTTGAGAAGAACTAAAACCAGGCTTGATATTGAATATGTTTCGGTCATATGATTTTATATATAATATTTATATATATGATACATAATCTCTATCTGTAAAGATGTATCATGCTCCTTTGTCATGCTCACTAACCTCTGAATATTTTGGGGAAAATGTGATATTATTGCTTATATTTCCTATGTGTGTGCTGAAGTAGAAAGCAAATCAGAAATTTATTATAAAATATCCATTTTGAGCATCTTCCTTTACCATATACTTGGTGAAAGATGCTTACACAGGTGCTCAGTGGTCTTATTAACCCTATGTCAGTCAAGATAGAGTGATACCTACAGTATTCTTCAAGTTCAGTAATGCTAATGCACCTGTAGAGCTGCTTGCACTGGGGGGGGGGGACCATAGTCATTTTATTGTGTTATATATTATTCAGTCTCTTATAACAATTTTTGCATAATTGAATAGATTTTAAAGGAAAGACTCAATTACATCATCTTTTACTTTTTTTTCCCTTAAATTCTTTTATTGGTACATTTTAGAAATACAATACATTTACATTTATCATTAGGTGCTTGTACCTGTACGTAATGTATCTTGGTTCTTATTTTTTCCCCCTTCCCCTACCCTCCCTTCAACTACTCCACCCTTCCCTATTTACAAAGTCTTTGTTTCCATTTTTTCCCTTTCTCATATTTTTTCCTTTCCCTTCTTTCCTTTCCCCTTCCCCTTCCCCTCCCACTTCCGCTACCCCTTTGGGCCTTTTCCTCCTATTTCAAACGAATAATTGATAATTGAGATGCTTTCATTTTAGGAATAATAAAAATAACCCTCACGGCAGTGATTCGTTCTATATCGAAATCTACCCTCAGGTATAATTTTCCCGGGATTTATCTTGTTCCTGCTTTGTTGTGACAGCACTTGCACCTGCTCCCGAGCATGCGCACACCTGCAGGAAGCATGGGTATGGAGGGGCCCTCAGACGCATTTCTTCCTGTTTAAACAAACCTGCTGCCCACGCGACTAATGAAAGGGAATAAAATATTTAATAATTGTCTTGAAATCACTCAAAAGCTGAGAAAATACTCATGAACCCCCAGGATCGGCTGAAGGAAAACAGGAAACCCCTCGAACTAAGAGGCCTCCCCAGGCACCTTGCTTCTCAGCCTTGGCCCCATGGAGCATGGGGACTTCCCGTTCACTGGCCTTGGGGGTAGCAAGGCCCGAGTCCCCAGGCTCACAGGATGCTGGTCGGCAGGAGCAAAAAGCAGGAACCCGGGAACCTACGCCAGACGCCAGGATCACGCCCTGAGCCCTCAGCTGGCGTCAGGAACAAAATGGCAGCCGATATGAACCAAGTGAACAAAGACAAAGCTGGGGACCCAAGCTGGAAATCAACAAAACAAATAAAATCCGGTTAATTTGGGTGACACTGATCAAAATGACAGATGACACAAATAACCAATGTCAGGAATTAAATGAAATACAGATCACTAGACGTTAAGTAGGCACTGGGAGTTAGTAAGAAGATATTAGGAATTTTACAACAATGAATATGAAAATGAAGAGAAAATGAATACATTTCTCAGCCGCATAAATCCGTGACACTGATGCACATGCCAGAATTTCCTTACGTCCATCACAGACATTCAATTATTAACCACAAACCTGGCCATAAAGAAAAGTTTAAGCCTAGAAGGTTTCACCAGTGAGTTTTACCAACCATTGGGAAAGAATATTTCCAGCTGATCCTACAAATAAAAGTCTATACTTTAACTGAGCAAGTGACCATAAAGAACTTAACACAGCTCTGAAATACTAAGATTATACAAAAATATATGTATGCAAAATTAAGGTGTGTTATTAAAACATATATTTATGCATATTTCTGTGATATATTTCATGTTGTTATATGTAAACCTAAAATATATATATACATATACTATAAATATATAATGAAACTAATTTTTATAGTAATGCCTAAAAAGTATAATAATCATGATCATATTTTTCTTATGTTAAGAATTCAAATTATTTCAGCATCAGCAAAGTGATTAATTTAATAAACCAAATTTCAGGGATATATTTAAAAATTCTATAATCTCACTAAAGGTATTAATGTGTTTCATAAAATTGAAATCTATTTGTGGGAAAATATTTCTTGACAAATTAAGACCGGTATTCAATAGTAATAAAACCTATAATGGGGATTAATTAGTTCATAAACTGCCCCCTAAATCACCCCCCAAAAGCAGCATTACAAAGCAAAATTACTGGAAAAGAGAAAATAAATTGGTACCATTTACGTAGTATATGAACATATATGAAGAGAATCGAAATTATTGTACAGATAAATTATTGTAATTACTAACAAATAATTGAGAGAGATTTCTGGATACACGGACATTTCCTAGCATAACAAAGAAAGAGATTAAGAGAAACCATTTACAAGATATGAAAGGTGCAAGAAAGTTAATCCCTCTGGCCCAGCCTTTGAAACTCAGTGGCCTGGAGCTTTATGAATGTTTTGGAAGCCTTCTGCGTGTGTATCGGGTGTCTTGGACTCCAGCCTCCCATGGCTAAACAACCACAGCCCAAACTGTCAATTATTGCTTTGCTTCCTGTTCATGCTTGTGTTTAGATGCCCCCCGAAGGCTCATGTAGTCTGCTGGGGCTTTTTCAGAGATGGCTGAATCTAGAGTGTGTGATGCTGGGATTAAGGGTGTGTGGTTACTGAATCAGCCCACTGATTGGCTTGGCACCACCCTAATCCCGGGAACCTGGATATACTATAAGGGACAGGAAGAGCTTGGCTTCTCCCTTGTTTCTTTCGCTACCATGTGGGTGCTATGAATTGTTTCTCCTCTGTGACACCTCTCTGCCATGTGCCACCCTGCCTTGGACTCAGCTGATTATGGGCTGGAACCTCTACAAACTGTGACCTAAATAAACCCTCTCCCCTTTCACTTTGGATGTCAGGTATTTTGTCTCAGCAATAAGAGTAAAGTAACTCAGACTCTGCCTTTCTTCCCGACCTCATTCACTCCATCTGCTACTCCGCTTCTCCTTCCTGGGTCACTTCCCAGTAACATACCCACAAGCACAATCTAATCTTGGCTTCTGCTTTAGTGGAAACCTGAAGTCACTAGAGTACCAGGAAACATAGTAATGCTCTCTAGACCAACAATTCTTAGAGTAAAGTTGGAAACAATGCAGATGTCTATAACAGGGGAAAGCAGCTCTAACCAGGATGGATATATTTAATGAAATGAAAGAGAACAAAGGAAAAGGATTATTCCAACAACACAAATCTCAAAACCACAAATTTGAGAAATAAAAACAGAAAATAGAAGAATATACATACACATATATTATGTATATATAATTCTCATTCACATCTTGAAAGTTAGAAAACAACAAAAACAACCTATACTTTTTAGGGTTGTAAATAGGCAGTGAAAAACAAAAAGTGATTACCATATTTATCAGAATATTGTTTGTCTCTCGGGAGAGAGAAGATGCTAGAAACAGAAACTAGTGAAGTTGGCCATGTATGTTCTACTGAATAAGTTACATGGGGGTTCATGCTATCATTACAAATCAAATTGTATAATTATTTAATGCTTTACCATGTGTATTATATTTTATAACATAATTAACAAATACTAGAAGAATGGGGGAAATTACAGCTGGGGGAAATTACAGCCAGGGAAAAAGAGATAAGTATTTTTAAGTGGTCTAGGTAAGTTTTAGATCTGAAATTATTTTGATCAGCTGAGCAAACAATGATTTAATTTTCCTACTGTGGCTCTAAACCGTTTTGACTAAAATCCATGTAATATTTTCTGTTATCTTAGCAGTGAGGCTATGAGGCAACTGCAATGTTTCTCTTTTTAACAGATGAGGACACTGATTCACTGAGAGGTGATCTAATAGATAGCAAGTGGGAGAAAATGAATAAAACCCAAAAGTGACTCCAACATTTCTAACTGTTAAGCCTGACTGGGTAGAGCTGAATGAGCATGCTGATTCAGTACTCCTGACAATCTGTATTAATTTCTATCATCTTTCTCCTTGAGCCGAGCAGTTTTCATGGAATCAGAAAGCAAAACCTGCCTGTGAATATTAATTTAGATGAGAAGCCTTCCAAGATGTCACATCTACCAGATAGGATGTAACTATACCGGCAATGCTTACTGCCCTGTACATTGAGTACTGCAGATCATGTATGGAGGTGCCAGCCCCAAAGGTGGGTTAGGTAACAGGTCCTTGAAGCTTTGTAAAAGGACCACAATCTATTAGACTGGTCATGGCAGTTTCTAAACAGAAGCTTCAACTGTCATGAAACCCTGATTTTGTGAGAAACAGACACAACCTTAGATCTGACAATAAGCATGTTGTCACAAGACTGAAAAATTGCATATTTGTACCAAGGCTTTGCTATTTAACGATTTTGTCTATAACTCATAAATTATTTAAAGTGTCTCATGATCTTATCTATAATAACAAACATGTTTACAAGGAGAAGGGTTAGGAGGGGTCACCAGTGAGCTAAAGAGGAAATACATCACCCTCTTAGGAGCTCACAAGGGCTATTTTTCTTATAAAAACAGGATCAAATAATTTGTGAGAATTACATATGTAACTATTGTTTCTGGACTGTCTGATATACATGCAGCACTCTACCTGGCCATTTGCCTACATAGTTTTATTTAATCTTCGCAATAACTCTTAGAGCTTCATAATGCTGCTTTTAAATTAAAAAAGAAATTACATTTTGGAGGGTTTAATGTGTTGCCCATGATTATAAAGATACTTAAATTACAAATTCTCACATATAGGCTTCTCCATGTCTATTTAACTAGCAACATGAATAAGGATAATATATGCAAATTCTTTGAACTTGTATATAATATTCTTCTCATCTAAACAACTGCATTTACTATTTTCTGTGTCTTAAATTTTTTCATCATAATTCCTTTAAATCAGAGCCGGATGCCAATAGAAATTAGCATTTACAGTGTCCGACAAAATGAAGCATCTTTACAAATAAATCTAAGTGCTTTATGAAATGTTGAGCTACACTTTCTGAAGATGTGATTATGTACATCAAGATGCAGTATGAGGATCTGGGTGGCAAAAGGCTTTCTGGGCAGATCTGATCACATTCAAGTTTGAGAACTGCTGTCTTAATCTTCCTCTCAGAATTATCTCACAGTCTTTACATCTTTCTAGCAACACCTTTTCTCTCTTAGGTTTACCCAGCTAGTACCTCCACTGTTTTACTCCTGCTAACATCTGAAGGTCGGGAAAAAGAAATTTATCTGTGATTTCTCCAGGTGTCTCCATGGAACTCCTTGACATTGAGCCTGCAGATGTTCATGTTCGTCATCCGGGTCTTTCTGCTCCTCTCTTGACCTAACCACAGAGTCTGAAACTGGCTACTCTTAATCCACTTTTGTGGATGCCTTTCTGAGTTTATACAATCCAGATGAGAAGGGAATTTTTTGCTTTTAGAAGTCTTATTATAGACCAGACATTTTAAACTGATGCTCTTTTCCATAAGAAAAAACTATGCAACAATTTATTTCAAATGTAGGCAACATGCATGGGTACTACAAAAAATATAGGCATTGTTCCATTTAGTGTGAAGGGTATCCGGGACTCAAGATCAAAGCCGAACTCTTTGCTTAAAATTTGGGAGGTGAAGGACTAAACACCTATCCCCAATTGTAGGAGTCTGTACAAGGAGGTCATAGAAATGCATCAGTGAGTGTATATAGGAGTGACAATCAAAACATTTCACAACTGATGTAGGATAAATTGTCCCTTTTCAGAGCAGATACTGGGTGTCAAGAGCTAACGCAAATCCACTGGACATTAGCTCCTGATGTAAGTATTTGGTCTAAATAGAAAATTTATAAAATATGAAATCATTCATAAAAATAAAAAAGAATGCAATACTTCAAAATTGGTGTCATTGATTTTTCTTTCCTTCTGTCCTTATTTTTATTTTGTGTTACAATTTTATATAAATCAATTTTCTGTGAGACTTCAAAGTGTGTTCCTTGATTGATTTGATGATGTACCTTGGAATTAGAGATTTTTAAATCACAGAATTATTCATCTTAATGAAATACAATTTGTCTGGTCTCATTTTGAGATTTATTTCATGGATTAATAGGTCTCTCAATTGTCAACACTAAAAGAATATTAATTTTTAAATGAAAGGCTGGAGCAGAGAAACTGAAGGCTTCACTTCCACCCTCATCCGTCAACAGTGGGTGTCTACTCTGCAGACTTGTCCCCTAGTACTGTTAGGTTACCAGAGAGGTCATGCTTTGATTTTTTCAACTTTTCCCTGAGATTAGTAATGAATTTTCAAACTCATCTAGAGCTTTTTCCCCATAACACTTTCCAGATAATGGCAATTTACAATGTTTGATTTTTATTTTCCCTCAGTAAGAATCTTTCTGCATCTGAAATGTGCGTGATGAAAAAAAAAACTAATATAATTAGTTCTCTCTGCATTATTCAGATCTTCAAGTGCTGTAAAATTCTTCCCACCAAGGGAAATAATCAAACTGTTCATTAATAGAAAATAAATAATGAATAAAATGTAAAACAAATTCACATACATTAGAGAAGTATTTTGAATTTTTTTAAAAGTTTCAAATACTGTTTTCTCTAGGTAAAGGACAAATGTCGTTTCCAGGCACAATGACACCCTCTCTACTGATTCCAGGGAAACCAAGCCTCGCAGGGAGCGAACACTTCTATCATGAGACCATCATCAAGACTTGCCAAGGTATAGGGTTTCATTATCCAGGTGACACTAACAAATCTTTCAGCTTTTCCTGATGTTTAGATGCCTGGGTTCATGCATCTGCAAGATCACTCATGCCGTAGGTCAATGGTGGGAAACCTATGGGATGTGCCAAGGGCCCTCTGTCAACGTGCCAGCCAAGGTCCCCAGCGTCACACCAGCAGCTGAGCAAGCACTAGGTATTCAGGTTTTACTGTAGTATTGGCACTTTATGATAAATAAGTGGGTTTGGGGTGGGAGTTTGGGCGCTCTGTGTGTAATAGGTTCACTGTCACTGTAGATGATTCTTCCTGCATGGTGTGTTCTTTTTATGTATTTGTCTTTATCTCACAAATAACCTTGAATACAAGAACAATATACCTGTTAGCCAACTTTGTGATACAATGCCGGGTGCTTATTAGGTGTTCAGTAAATCTGTGTTGAACGAAGAAAGGCCACAATAAATATTCAGTATTTTACCCACTTAGAAATACCAGGAGCCAATTCCAAATTGACCATCCACTTAAAGGTCTCTAGCCCATCTCACTATCTGCAGCTATTGAAATAGGCATTTCTTTCCAAAGTGCTTATCCATTGTAGTAATAATATAAGTCAGAAGGTTCCAGACTCACCATAGATAAACAGGCTGCATGAGAGAAAAATCAAGACAGACAAAGAGATTTTTCATAAGAACTAAGTCCACAGAAATAGTTAGAGAACTTTAAATTTTATCCATAGTATTTGGGCCATTGACTCTGTCCATGACCCATCCAAAACTACCATTGAGGTTTTCAATTGCATGAGGTAAAATTTCCTTTCAGACTTAAATCAGCTTGAGCTGTGTTTCTATTATGTCACTTATAGTCGAATCTATTCATGTACAGGAATACCAGGGATGACAGCTTTACCTGAGTATGAATATCTTTCCCCCTCCAGAGCTGAGCTTTGGGCAGTACAGACATTTCTGTGGAAGAGCCTGGGATGCACTGGACATTTCTGATCCTGATGTGCTTCAGTTTATTCTTCATCATACCTTGGCTCAAAGCATTTAGGTATACATCTGTGTCACATTATGAGTCTAACCCCTGAAGTTTCCCATTATTCAAATTGAGTGGGGAGAACACAAGTGAATGAGCAGTGTGTTCTCTCTCTTTTTTTTTTTTTCATTAAATTCCTTTATTGGCACATTGTAGGTATGCAACACAATTACATTTCTCATTGGGAATTGTGCCTTTACATAATGCATCTTGGTTCTTATTTTTTCCCCATTCCTAGCCCTCCCTTCATGTCCTCCATCCTTCCCTATTTACAAAGACTTTATTTCCATTTTTTC
>NW_004624755.1:19700682-19772119 GCF_000247695.1 Heterocephalus glaber | reverse complement strand
TATAATTTTGAACTAATTTAATCATAAAGCATTTAGAAAGAATACACACTATCATCTGCTGTCACATTCTATTATTTCTATTGCATTAGAACAAATTCATACATATAGTGAAATAAGATTCATGCCTGTCCCTGTGTCACCTAGAGCCCCATCACCCCCAACCCATGATAGCTCTCCAAGTCTCATTAATAGATGAAATATAAAAGGCATATAGTTAGTTTGCTTATCATGTTTTTATTTTCTGTGATTTCAATTACTTGGGATGAACTGCAGTCCAAAAATAATTCGCAGAGAATTTCAGAAAGAATTTATGTTTTAAATTACATGTCATTCTGGGTTACCATTACGAAATATCTCACCATCCCTGTCTGCTCTCCATGGGATATGAGTCATCCCCTCTTCCAGTGCATTCATGCCATCTGTGGTACCTTTCCTTTAGTAGCCATCTGAGTTATCAGATTCACTGTCTCAGTCTTACAGTGCTTAGGATCCAGTAATCATTTTATTTAATGCTGGCCGCAATGCGAAAGAGTTGTGATGCTAATAATACAGATGTATCAAAGAGAAGCCAGAAAGTGGTTCCTTTAATTTTAAATGTGAACATTTTCTTCTTTATCATATGTATGTGCATATGTACAAGCAAAGTTATACGTAGGACTCATCATATGCAGGATTAATTCTCTCCAAAGTGCCTGGCATCCACTGGGTGAGAGGGACGGGTCCCACCATGGACATGGCATCACCTCAAAGCAACCACTGTAGCAGGAGAATGACAGGCTGTGTGAGAGGACCAGAAGCTGCAATTCTTCTTGAAAAGCTTCTGAAATGTCCTGTCTGAGAGTTAATAAGGGATTCCTCTAGAGCAACATTGGTGAAAATGGACACCAGAAGGCTAGGTATGAGGAATGTTTAAGTTGTAGAATTATCAAGTTGCTGTGATTGCCTAGAGCAAAATGATCATACAGTAAGAGTTTGCATAGGGCTTTGATTGACTGGGCTAATGCTCATATATCAGAGAAGAAAAGGAAAAGGAGCAATCCAAGGGGTGGACCAGGAGACATGACAAATTATTTTGGAGACTGATGTTATAGCCAAGAGGAAAGCCCCATAGAGAGCAGGAAATGTCTTTGTAGATTCCTAAAAACATTGTTCACAAAAAGGAATTCCAACGGGAGTAAGTTCATGATAAAAAGTATTTAACCTTACCATTAACTGTTAAAAATTCAAATTAAAATAAAAACACACTTGACAAATCAGCAATTTTTAAAAATCACAATTATCAAGGTCAGCAAACGAGAGAAAATGGCAGTCTCAAAATATCTTGCAAAAGTTTAAATTGGTTTAACCTTTCAGCAAAGCAGTTTTCCAATGGCTATCCTAGCCTGTAAAGGTGAACATGCATTTTAACCCAACATATACGCCTCTAGGAATCCATTCTAAGAAAATTGCAAACCATAGATGAAAAACATAGTAATAAAGATATTTTTCACAATTTATAATTATGAGGGGTTAAAAATAATTTGGAATTGATAAAAAATAAATGATTAAGCTACCTTTGGTACACTCTTTGAACAGTCAGAAAATATATGTAGTATTTTTAAGTTAAAAGCAAAATTCATAGGATTCTGATCTCTGCTTTTAAAGAGTAAGAGTTTTTGGGAGCTGGGGATTTAGCTCAGTGGTTTCGCTGCCTGCTGTGCAAGCTCAAGGACCCAAGTTCGATCCCTGGTACCAAAAAAAAAAAAAAAAAAGAGTAAGAATTTTCACCTTAATCTAATAGTACTTGTCAGTGGGGAAGAAGCAATAATCATGTCTTCATTTCAACAGTCACAGTCACCAGTGAAAACAGAACACAAATATCACACATCCATGATAACAGGATGTTTCTAGGACAGGAAGAGAATCCAGCCCACTCCATTCTCACCAACTGTGTTTGACCTCCATTTTGGGGTGGTCCACTCTCAAATCACAAATTACACCCAAATAGGGGACTGAGAGTTCTGTGTCAGCCCCATTCTTAATTGGCTCAGGGAACAGAAACCCCAGGTGGGGACTGTACTTCAAATCCTATTCAAATACTGAAACTGGATTCTGAAAAAGTCCTTATTTTCCCTCAGTGTCACTCTTCAGTCTAGCTATCACCCTCATTCAGATAACCTGTCACTATAATGACTGCTAATAATACTAATTCTGTTACCAGTAGGTTATTAATGTAACTGTAATTAATAATTGCTTATTACCATGAAGCCTTTACTTTTAAGGCCCTGTATAGTTTATAAAGTACTGATATATTAATGCATCTCATTTAGTTCACCTGAGTATGGTGTAAGTAAAATTTATTGGACCAAATTTCTGATCAACAAGTTAAGACTCGAATAACTTGCCTAAGGGCTTCTGCTCATAACTGCAAAGAACATTCTGCTTGTGAAGTTGCCACAGTTTTTAGACATAGACTTTGGAGGAGAGCTTCTTACCCACTGTGTGATACCAGACAAGTCTCTTAACCTCCCTGCTTTCACTTTTTTCATTATTAAAATGTGTATAATCATGTGGTGGTTGTGAAGAAATGGAGAGCATGAAGCACAGCCAGCAGCACTCATGGATTCCAGGCAGGAAGAAAAGCTGATACAGACATGTTCCGAGAGAGGTTGCTTCCATCCTCTGAAACAGACAGAAGTCTGGGGGCCGGGGGGCACAGTGAGGAAGACCTGGAAGGAGAAGGCAGGAGAGGTGGATAGAGGTCTGGGAGGGAGCAGAAAGCCAGAATTCAGACATTGTTCTAATGCACTGGAATTCCATTGCAGTTTTTATCAAGAAGTGGTAAGGTATGGTGAATCATTAAAGTCTTCCTTCTGGATGCTTTTTGAGGAATGGCCGGGGGTGGGGGGGAGGCATTTTTAGAAGCAGGCAATACAGTTATTAAGTCATTTCACTTATCCAAGAAGGAGTCAAGATAGCCAAGTGTGGTGGCACATGCCTGTAATTCCAGCACTCTGGGAGGCTGAGCCAGAAGGATTGTCAAGATCGAATCTCGCCTGGGCAACTTAGTGAGAACCTGTCTCAAAATTTATAAAAGAAAGTAAAATAAAATAATAAAATAAAATAACTGGGGCTGCAGTTCAGTGGGAAGGCCGTAGTTTCAATCCCTGGGGGGTGGGGAGAATGGTGGATTCATTTGTAGTTTTGTAGTGATCACACTGGAGACGGAGAGAAAGGATGAGGGGATGATATGTTTTGAAGTTAGGGTTGAACAGGACTGCTGACGGGTTGTTGAGGTCAGAACTGCTCCTTCACCAACTGCTGATGGACAGAACAAAGTTTATCTAGAAATGAAGTGCTGGGGCATCAGACATTTATGTCTCAAGCTTTTGTAGACAATGCTAAATTGCTCTCCAAAATATTTATAGTAATATCACCCATGCTTGAACGTTCTCATTTTTCTACATCTCTGCCAAATCTTGGGATTGTTAGACTTTCAACTTTATCTGCCAATTTAAGGGGTGTAAAATGTCATCTCTTTTTGATTTTTAGCCTGTTTTTCCCGTATTACTAATGAGATTTATCATCTTTGCTTTTTTAATTTTTGGCAGCTGTGTTTTTATTTTTTTAGCAAAATTGTTGTTCATGTCTTTTGGCCATTTTCCTATTAGGTATTTGTTTTATTTTTCTGAATAATTTTAGGAATCTTTTATTAAGGTTTTGTGTGTGATAAATAACTGTGGCAAGCCTCAGTTTTTCTCTCCACTATTTTTATTAATGTTTTATGTTGGCCAAGTAAAGGAAATTCTTGTATCTTCTTTATTTGAATTTATCAGTTTTTCTTACCATTTCATGCTTTTTAGTCCTTATGAGATCTTACTGTCATAATATCCCACATTTTTTTCTTAAAGTTTAAAGCTTTTCCTTAATAAGGACTGTGGAAAATCTTTTGATTTTTCTCTCAGCCCCACAAAGCAGGTCATTGGCGTTGAGGTTAGATTTCGCTCTTGTCTCTGCATTTCCTGAGGATGTTGTCCCACAAAGTTCTTACCTAGGACTCAAGGTCCTATTTCATTTTGAGCTCTGGGGATTCACATTACTTTCTTAAAATCTTATTCATTTTAACAGATTTTACAATGACTTCATTCATGTATTCATGTTTTGTAGCAAGAAATTTCTTTCCTCTCCCTCTCTGTCTCTCTGCCCCCACCCGCCCTGTGTCTCTTTCTGGTAGAGGGTATGCAAGCCCTTTTTGTTTGGGTTTTGTTATTTTTGTTGTTTATTTATTTATATTTTGTGGCAGGGTGTCACTAAGTTGCCCAGGCAGGACTTGCACTTGTGATTCGACCTCAACCTCACTCAGTAAAAGGATTGCAGGCATACATATGGCTCCCAGCTGTCATTTCATTTTTTTTGGTTTTTTTGGGTTTGTTTTTTTTTTGGTACTGGGGATCGAACTCGGGACCTTGCACTTGCGAGGCAGGTGCCGGAACCACTGAGCTAAATCCTCAGTCCCATTTCATTTTTTTGATAGCGAGATCATTATTTCATAAGAAAAATGTCTCATAACATTTTTAACCATTAAATATCGGTACAACTGAAAGTGAGTTTACTTTCTTTTTCACATTTATGCAAGTGTTATAAAAACATCTGTGGATCTATCCATCCAAGAATGTAGCTCATTACTTTGATGAATATCACTTCATTATGGTAAATTAATCCCCAAATGTGGAACTTAATGTAATAATTTCTATAAACAATAAGGTTTTAAAAATTAGTAGAAAACATGTTAGATTAATGAAATGTCAGCATGTCTATATCTAGGTGTGGATATCTAAAGAGAGGAAATATCAAGTCATAGTGAAAAAAACCTTGCTTTAATGTATGAGTGGTGTTACCAATATACTTCCTCATTAAATCATCAGTCTTATTTCTTTGTTTTGTATGTTCACTATTCCCAATCTCCTACCTTGTGATGCTCTTTCCCAATCTCTTTAATTTACCTGAGAAGATAAATCAAATGTGCATTATACATCCCACCATGATATTTAAACCAAAATGCTTGTGAAAGAATTTGTGTGTGTGGGAGCAGAATTCTTAGCCCAGGAAGTATTATTATTACCAACACTAAAATCCCTGTGATGTCACAGTATGCTGGGGGATGTGCTAAGCAATTGACATTGTAAGGAGAAAAAAAAAAATGGCTTTTTGTTCCATTTTATAAGTGAAAAAGCTGAGATTCAGAGGTTGGAGGGCTCTGCATGTGAAGAGTGGAGCCTGTATCTGATATGCATATTTACCTCCTCTCTAGCACACTGTTGTGGGACTGAAGTTTCCTGAAGAAGACACATCTGGATTAAAGATTCTGCAAACTGTTAGGCCTTGGCTAAAAACATGGTGACTGCTGAGAGATGGACAGTTACAGGCCAGGTGCCAGAATTATCTTGGGCTCTCCGAGACTCTTCAGTGGCCATTTACTTTCAACCTCTGTATCTAACCTGCATCCTGCAACTGTTAAGTTAATCTCTTGGAATGCTGATCTCTAAGCTTAGCAGAGCACTGGCCTCCACCAACTTTAAGGCTAAGATTGCAATAAGATAATGTTCAAAACTGGTAGAAGAGATTTTCGTACTTTCTGTGGCCCACCTACCTAATGCCCTAACTAGTGTACTTGGAAAATGTGCTGATTTTTTAACTTTCTTTGTCCTTTTGGCTTTAAAAGTTCATGTAATCCCTTCCATAATAGAACACATCATTTGGGGTAAATCAAATCCATGTTTCTGGGCTATGGTCACTCATATTTAGCTCAGATAAAGCTATTTGCATATTTCTTGTACAGCAGAGACATAATTTTGAATTGACATTGTCTATCCCAAAGAACAGACCCATTAGACCCACTTTACTGCTTGGTATTTCAGTCAAACAAACACATCTCAATAATTCTACCTGCAGTTTCTTTGAGATCTGTCTTAAAGAACTTGTTGGCTCAGCCTTGGCTGGCTGCACCCTGAGTATTGGTGTTAGCCTGTGCTGCCTTATGACGACCACGGAACTCAGGGCCATTCGACATCAGCACTGTGCTGGGTGCAGAGTTCTTCTGGTCATATCCCCAGCTGGACTTTTGCATCCGAAGTCTGCTTGTAGACCAGCTGATATCCGCGTGTGGATGAACTCTGGGTGTCCGGCATCTGGAGGGCTGGCAGCTGGGACGCCTCCATTCTACTCCATGTGGCCCTCCTGGCCCAGCTGGCTAGCCTGGGCTCTTTCTGATGACAATCTCAGGATGTCAAGAACAGGAACACAAAATTTCTCTTGACATTTCTGCTTGAGACATTTTGCTGATGCCCCTTTGACCAAAGCAGGTCATAGGACTCACACATTTGTGTGTGTGTGTGTGTGTGTGTGTGTGTGTGATGGAAAAAAACATTCCATTCCTTGTTAAAGCAATCCACATTGTCACATAGCACAGCACTGTGCATTCAGAAACTGGAAGGTTTTTATGGCCAACTTTGTAATCTCTTACAATTAAGATTAGCTATCTTATTTTCTTTTCTTTTATACACTCTGGAAGGAATTAAGGCGTAACACTTCTTCTGTGCACACATGTCTTCTCCAAAAATCTCTGAGATCTCTTTCTTCAAAGTGTCTTTTATAGAGGTGTCACAAAACCAATAAAACCAAAAGACCACCTTTACGGCTTAGTGCTGATATCTTCTTTGCTATCCATAAGCCACTTTTCCCTGTGTCACCTCGAATGTCCTCAACTCTGCATGTATCCCTAGCTGGCGATTGTAGCCAGGATTGAGATTAAAGTTGAGGCTGTACTGCTGAGATTGTGTAGTTTTAGTGACTTCACTGAAGTGGTCACTGCCTCAGAATTGGGATTAAAACCTTCTCTAACTCTCTGACAATAAAGGTAAAATCAGAGTCTGTAAGCAGAGTTTATGTTCTTAAGCAAGAGACTCTCTTGTTTATTCTAAATTCCAAGTAGCTCTTTATTACTCATGACTTCACATGGCATTGCTATAAGAAAAAAGAGTACTGTGTAGTGTATATCATCTAAATGATAAGAAATTGATATGTAACATATTTCATCCTTATGCTCACTTAATCACAAAGAAACAACATCTGAGAAGGTATATTGATTTAAAATCTAAGATACTGGCGTTAAATTCAACTTTCGCTAAGAGTGGCTGTGCAAAGCTGTGGGAGCCTCCCATACTCAATGTGTAAAATCATTCTGTTCCTGTGCACCTTAAAATGTTACAAATAAGCTAGGAGATTGTACTCAAAGAACTGTTGGAAAGTCATGCAGGAGAACACTTACAATGCTAAGAGTGAGCATGGTTCATTGGGAAGCTATATAGACATGGCTTCATGATGAGCTCGTTAGTTGGAATGTGAGAAGGGGAAGAAAAGGAAGAATTAGATGCTAGAGAAAGAGAGAGGTGCTACCTTTATAGAATCATTATGCTTTGAGGCTAGGTTTAAATGTACAAGCATTTTTTTTTCCTTTAAGTTGTTTTATTGATGACAGAAACTGGATAATTACAGATTTGATGAGGAACCTGCAAACAATAAAGAATGTGTCTGTTGCCAGCAAAATACAATTACTCCAGGTCCTTTAGACAAACAAATATAGAGCATTTTTGCAACAGCCTGAAAAGACACTGGAACAATCAGAAATGCACATGTAAGGAAACTGAATGTGACATTAATGGGATTTTCACCAATAAATAAGTAAATAGTTATTTTTCAAATAAAATTAAGCACCTTTCCATCCTGGTCTAGAGCGCTTTCTTTCAAATATTCCCATAGTCCATCCATTAAAGCAGAATTCCCAATCTTGAGACTTCATAAGGAGCCAAGAGTTGGGCCGAAAATTATACAAGTGATCATTTTTTATCTCATGCTTCCTTCTGCAACACACACACTGAGGGGAGTGGATGGGAGAGAACTATCTCATGTGTACTACAGCATTTGCACAATGATCTCTGATTAATCATTACGTTCAGCCTGTGAGTGAGAAGTTTCCCATCCCATCTTCAAGATGTCCCTGGCTGGAATATTTTCTTGTTTATTATCCATTCATGAGCATTTCTTCAAAGGTACACTGAATTATTTATGCACAATAGATGTTGGGAATTATGTAACTGTGCATGTATAAGAAAGTCTGACAGGGAAGTGTCCTCTGGTAGCTCAACAATTAAAATTCAAAATTTCCTACACAAAATAATGTTTTAGGAAAGAATGAAGAGTTTAGCTTTCAAGTTAAAATGTCAGAGTGGAGGTATCTTTGTCTTAGTTTGAAGAATACAGAATTTACTAATTCCTATGTTGGTAACCATAATCTCTGTCTCTGTCTGTCTGTCTCTCTCTCTCTAATCAACAACTGCTATTTATGTTTTATTAAACCAACAAAATCAAACATACAAGTGTCTATTCCTATTTTGAAAGTAGCTTCTCTCTCCTCTTTTATAAGGAGGGTGGAAACAAAGATGGCAGAGCAAGTAACTTAAAAGACAAAAATTACAGCCCAGTCCCTTTTTGCCAAAAGTGATCATTCAGTAACTTCAATTAAACTTTTAGTGAACTTAAATTGAAAGCATTCCTGAAGGCTGTTTCCTAAATGAACCAGGCATATCATACAGTAATTTTTCTTTTTCCTTTTTTTCATTATTTCTTAATTTCTTCTCTCTTTTTTCTTTATTTTCTTTTATTTATTTTATTTTCTTTTATTTGTGTGTGTGTGTGTGTGTGTATAAAAGCATATCAAGTGATTGGTATTCAATGAACCACTTTTATTTTCAATGAGGGACTTCATTTTTCAATACAATTATTTTTGTAATTACCTTTTTTGAGGGGCGTATTTATAGTTTCAGGAAAGAAAACAATCACATTAGATAAGTAATTATAGATCCGTATTCTTTTGGTATAATTTAAGCTAAGAGTTGTATTCATAAAATTTTCTGCCTCAAAAAGTACTCCTAGCTGCATGCTTCATTTTCAGAGCAATAAATATAAGAAGATTGATTTCTCATCATTTTTGCCAGAGAGCAGTGACTGCAGCTGCTCTCAGGCATAGGACTGGATGTATTCTTATTGAAATTAGGGAACATAATGAGAATTGCACCAGTTACCTGGTGTTGATGCAAGACTCCAAAGAAGGATCAAGAGAAAAGTTAATGTCCTCCATGCCATCATTTGAGGAGGGTGACCCAGTGCACTGGACCCAGTCTGCAGAAAGATGAAACTGCCCTCTTACTGCTCCAGGAATAGCATGTTCTCTGAGGATGGCTTGTCCTTTGTCAAGGGTCATCACTGATCTCATGTCTAAATCAGTTTATTTCCCCTGGAACTTCCTTTATATAGGATCTGGACTTCTATGGGTACACTTGGGTCTCTGTCCCCTCCATTTCCCTGAACTGAGCTTTCTGCTTCTATGACAGAATAATCCTGTCTACAAAGACAAGCAGTATGGGAGCAGAGCATTTGTCTGACTGAGTTAATTGTGTGCATTAGTAAATTCTGAGCAAAACAATGACTGCTTTCACGTTTCACTATTATTAAAGCATCTACAGAGGATTTTCTGTGTATAAGCCAAAAAATTGAATCTTTTCATCAACTCATTAAAGAGAGGCTTTTTTCAAGTCCAATAGAATGGTTATTGTGTTCAATGATAAGGGAATTGCTATTTATTGTCTATAATGTTCCATGAATTTGATGCATAAAATCTCATTTTAATTCCTATAATATGTTTGTCACATCTTAACTCCCAATTTAGACCTTGGGAATTCAAGTGCTCAGAGACTAGAAGAAGTCTTATGCTTGCACAGAATGAGAATTAACCTCCCGTCCCAGATGGGGTGGCTCCCAAGCTCAATGGCTTACAGTGCACGCCTTTCAGCATAGGTGATGAGAGCCCCAGAGGCTATCAACACCAGGTTCCTCTGTTTCACCCAACGCATGTTGCTCTTTCCACTGCTGCTTCTTGGTCATCCTATTCTATCCATTCTCTGATCTCCTTATACACAGATTATTCAGTCAGCTACCAGAAAGAAGGGAAATATTCAGGCAGTGCCTATTCTGTCTCATGAGGGTGAGCCCTCTGTCATCCCCAGCCCCTCCGTTAGGATGACCAGGATTAGAGCCTTGCTATCAAGTCGTTTCCCTTTCCTTCTTAAAATTAGGTCCCTATTGTGAACTCTAGCCTTGGTGCAGGGACCCTGTTTTTATGAGCAGATTTATCAGACCCACTGCCAACACCAAGGTCTATGTATGACTAATTACCCAGGATGGAATAGTATTGGATGACCCATAATTGAGAGGCACCCCCACCTTCCAGAGAACACTACTATGAAGAACCAAATGGAACAACTGTTCAAAGTGTGCAGTATGAATGACAGAATGTGAGTCATCCTCTTAGCTGGAAGTTTTTGGCACTTCATCAAATGTAAAGGTAGCTTGAGAAGCACATCGATAGCCCCTGCTAGAGCCCCCCGCTCTGAGGTAGAGTTTGTGGGAGTGTGGTGATCAGTGCAGTCTCTTCGTGGTCACCCTCAGCAGCTGAGTCCTCCAATGGTCCATCCATTCTGTCAGTGACCCCATTCAGGGGAGCAGCAGGGGCTCCTGGCTGTACAATTAGTCTTTTATAATTCCCAACCTTAGCACTGCCTCAGCATTTTCAAAGTGGCATTTCCTTTGATGTAGATGAGGGAATCTCTAATGTTGCAGCATGCTAATCACAAGGAAAAACAATGGGAAACAAAAGCACAGAAAGAAGAAAAGCTCAGCTATAGGCAGACGTGCCTGTAATTTTTAGATCTTTCACAGCCTCTTAGCGTCATCATATATTCTCCTGCATTCATTCCTAGGTGAAAGCTGACTTTTAAATTGGATTCTAAAGTAAGTGGCTCTTGAGACTAGGATCTGAGTCAATGAGCTCCTTGGGAAGTGGGGCAGTAACCCTACGGAGGCACTTGTAGAGGAGAGAGGAAAGCGGAGAAGGCAGAGAAAGAAGCAAACATGAGGTGTTCCCACATGGGACACCATCATGGACAACTAGAGCTCAAACTTTCTGGGGAACTTTGGGACATAGAACATGCTATGAGGTTACCCTACTGGAGGGCTTAGGAAGCTGGTTTTTGACCCTTCTCTTCCTGCCTATGGATGCAGAGGGGCACTGCTGGGGCAGTAGGAAATGCTACACAGTACTTTAGGGGAAGTATTTCCACGGATTTGTTTAAACCTACATCTTGGAAAGTATCCAAGGTCCAATTGGGGCCATGTAAAGAATCACTGAATGAATACATACATAGCTGAGAGTATATGTATGTGAGGCATTTTTGCAAGGAGGTCAGGGCAAAAAGAGTCAGGAATAGAGCTACTGCCTACAAAATTGCAGGGTATTCTTCCCTACATTTTACCTTACACATTGTTGCCCTCTTCTGCAACAGCAAATCAGTCTTATTATTATTATTTAAACCAATCTAACATTTCATTAATTTTGTCTGCACACCTTATATTCTCATTGCTGGAGGCTTTCTTCCCGTTAGATTATCTAAAACGCTAAAGGAAAAGCAATACACTTGTCTTACAAATCTTCCAGTATCCCTATGTTTCCAGAATTACTTTGAAAACCCTCCAATTGTACACACCACAAATACAAAGCCACATAGGCACACATACACCTGTAACTAGTCTGGAAAGTTCCCTCAGCATTCCTCTAGTTAATGAACTTCTAATCTGTTGCCATTTGATGAACTAGTGTTCTTTTTAGCAGCATCTCACAGGATTAATCTTATGTGACGTGGCACTCCTGTGGCTTTATATTACAACTCCATAACTAGCCACCACTCTCTTATTGCTTCTTTCCTGTTGATTTTTAATAATCCCAGCAAGGATGATATATGAAGTATATTTATTGAACATGTAAAATGCAATCTATAGATGCAGCATTTATCTTTAGCTATAAATACAAATAATGTCAAAAGTTTAAATAAAAGCATAGATATTCCATGTCCATGGATAGGAAAACTCAATTTTGTCAAAAATGTCACAATTACTCAACTCCACATAAAATTAAAAGAATCCTAAAATAATCTCAAAAAGTTATTGGGTGGATATTGACAAATTTTATCACAACTTCATACACAGCAATAAAAGACACACAAGAGTCAAAACAACATTGAAAGAGAAATACAAAATCAGAGGACTATTGCTATCTGACTTCAAGATTTACTAAAAATCTATAGTAATCAAGCCAATATGGTATAAGTGAGTGAACAAATAGACCCAAAGGAATGTAAAATCAAGCTGAGAATAGACTCATGCAGTATAGTCAATTAATCTTTAACAAAGGAAAAAGCAATACAATAGAGAAAGGAAAGTAAGTTCAATGAATGGTGCTGGGTCAGCTAGAAATCCACATGGAAGCAAACAAAAAATGATTTTAGAGACAGACCTTCCACCTTTCATAAAAATTAACCCAAAATAGACCATAGATCTAGACTTAAAATGCAAGACAACAAAACAGTTAGGAAATAGCATCTGAGAAAATCTAGATGATGTTGGATGTGACACTGACTTTTTAAATATAACACCAGAAGTAAGAAGAACAAGTAAATTAGACCATTAGAATTAATTTTAAAACACTTCTACCTTAGAAAAAGAATCGTTCAGAGAATGAAAGATGAACTGACGAGGGTGAAAAAGTCCATGAAAACACATATCCAATAAAGAACTAGAACGCAAAGGACTCTTTAAAGCTCAACACCAAGAAAACAACTTAATTAAAAAATAGGCAACAGATGCCTCAACAAAGAAGATACAAAGATTGCAAATAAGAAATTAAAAGACACTCAATATAATATGTCATCCTATTGAAAGTGAAAACAAGGACATATGCCCCAGTTATTAGAATGGCCAAAGTCTTTACAAAACCCTAAATACGCTTACCATAGGATCCGAGAATGAACTCTTTGGAATTCATCCAAATGAATAAAAAACATGTCCACACAAAATGTTTATAGCAATTTTACTTATAATTGCCAAAACTTGAAGATCATCTTCTTTTCAATAGGTGAATTAATAAACCCTAAATATCTATGCAATGGACTATCATTCGGAGGAAAAAAATAATGAATAACAAAGCCATAAAGGACATTGGAGGAATATTAAATACATTTTTCTAAGTGAAGAGAGTCAGTCTGAAAATGATGCCATAATTTTCCAGATATTCTGAGAAACATAAACATAGCAAACATATATACACATTTACATATGCATGATAAACATATATAAACATAGTAAAACAATTAATAATTATAAAGGACTCACCGGGGACAGTTTAGGATGAATAGCTGAAACACAGATGTTTAGATCAATGACATTATTTTGAATGACTCTGCAATAGTATATACATGCTATCCCATGTTTGTCAAAATTCATAGAAATACACAAGAGTGAACCCTAACATTAATTACTAACTTTAAGTAATAATATCAAAATGGGCTCATCAATTATAGGAAATATATGACATTAACATAACATATAATAACTGGAGGAGTTAAGGAAAGAGGTGAGGATATATATAGGAGTTTTCATCTGCCCAATTCTCCTGTGAATGTAAATTTGATCTAAAAAGTAAAGTCTATTAAAAATACTACCAAATTAATCTCCAAAAACCGGTTATATAACCTTAAATTTATAATATGAAATTGATTGTATTATATATCTATTTAGGTAAATTGATCCTTGGAGAATTTGTACTTTTGTACATCATAAAATTTATAAAAATCATGCATATTTACAGAAGAAAAATAAGAAATTAAACTAAACTTCTCATGAATACCACTACCCAGAATTAAGCTACCATTAAATTTCATCAAGGTTAAAGAAATGGGTATTAGATATTTCTCTGGTATTTATTTAGAAAGGCTCTTGTCCTGACCAGAGTATGGGCATCCTAAAAAACTGACATTAAAAACTGACACTAAAAACTGTATTTCTCCCAAAGTTCATCCATCGCCCCATGCCTGAGAGTCTGTTAAATGCATTACTTTAGAGAGCCGATTGGTTAGTCCACAAGGAGCTCTTTCTAGAAGCACCTCACTTCTTCCTTCTTCTCTGTTTCACATTTGAGTTTAAGATCAACTGGGTAAAAAGAAAATGGCTGGATAAGCAGAAAGCTTCACGATTGCCCAAGAATGAGCACAATGGAACTGGGGACAATGGCATGGAATGAGCTAGCCAGATAGTTTATCATTGCAGCTACTCCCTTCCTACAACTCTGGGCCAGATCCCTAATTCCATTAGGCCTCCCTGTCCTCTTCTCTGAAATGGATAACTATTAAACACACATCTTCTTGCCCTCAGAATTTAAGGGTTCCTAATGCTTCATCTCTGTATAATTCCTTTAAGTGATTCAATAGCTCTAAATCCTGCAGCTAGACTCTTCCCAAACCAGTTAAGTAGATATATTTTTACTCTGCATTTCTGTTTCAGCTGCTCTTTCTGACCGAACCCGCCCCAGAGTTAAAGGCTTGCTATTTATAAACAATGTGACTCTCCCTTTTTCAAAGAGACTCTATTTTTAACTTTAGCAAAATCACCAAGATTTCGTGTCTGTTAAAAGAAGTCATGCGCCAGAGATTTTTTTTTTACTTAAAAGTGGGATGCTAAATCACTTCTCAAAGAATAAAATCATGCACTTTAGTTTTTCCTTAAGTACTTCAAAGAAACATAGGTAACTAGGTCATCTGCTAGAATGTTAGAGCTGAGAGGAACTTGAAGAATTACCTGGCCCACCTTCTCCAATCAGAGATTTGGAAACCAAGTACAAGAGAGATGTCTCATTCAGTCACATAACTACCTACCACAGAACTAAGAAGAGCATCGGAGCGTCTTCATTTACTTCACCTTCCTCAAAAAACGAAACAAGACAAAATTGAATGAAGATATTTACTCACGAGATGACATAGTTGATATACCATAGTTAAATGTACAACTTCTACTACTCTTTCTCCTACTTTCATTGAGGGAGGTTTCCTAAAATCACAACCTGGCAATTGGCCTCATTTTTAAGGGGTACCTTTAAAGAGGATATTAAGCTGGAACACACAGGTCTAAGTTTGCATAAACATTGGTTTCTCAGTAGTCAGAGAGGTGATAGGGTGCACAGATTTTAACCTTGTTAGGTATCACATTCTTTTAGATTTTGTTCATCTAAGTCAATGCTGGATTCCAGATTCTGCTTGTATATGGGAAGCTATAGACAGTCTAGAATTTAATATGGCATAAATACATTTTCCCATGCTTTCTACCTCTTTGTGTTCATTTTCTCCACCTTTGCTCAGTTATGCCTTTTATAGGGTTTGGAACAGTGAGTTCCAAGATTAAGCGTAGAGAGAAGGCTGCTACCCTCTGGTCTTAACTCTGACTAAATCAGGTCTCAGCACTGGTAATTAGAGATTATCTTTTGCTTTAGACCAAAATCTGGCTATTAGTAAAGTGTTACCTTGCCTTTTGTTTGTTTTATTATTCTCCACAATGGTCTGGCAGAGAGAAGTACCCGACCAACACAGGATGTTAACATTGTCATAGTCTCTGGAAGACCTGCCACCATTTTAACAGCACCCAAAGCTTGCGTTGGGATCAACGGCATCTCTAACAAGGGGCATCTATAATCCACTGGACGCTGTCTAACCTGTGTTATATACACACTTTCTTATCATTAACAATGCTACAAGAAATCAAAATCTGAGACTGAAGAATGGGATCTTAAATTATCAGACTCGTCTTTTAATTTTATAACTGTAACGGATAGCAACAAATATTAGCTTTGGATAAAAGGATGAATTTTGTTTTTAATTCAAACAATAGCAGCAACAACAAATTTTAATGATAATATTACCTGTCTTGCAGCTGTGGAATTTGAGGCGCATAAACATTATTTGAGTGACCAAAGTCCAAGTTACATTGAGGTGTAAGAGAGGATGAAACTCAGGGATTGCAAAGTCATCTACAAGACTTCCATAGAGCAGGATGCTGGATCTGGCCAGAGGGCTGATTGATGCTGGGGGGGGGATACTATTTCAACACACACACTCACTTGAGAGCTGTACCGAGGTTCTGGGAATGCACCGCAGATAGGGAAATCAAGTGGAGCCACAAAGAGCCAGCTCAGGAGGAACAAGGAAGTCATTAAGGTTCTGCTCCCTGGCCTTGCCCTGGGAGGAATAAACAGCAGTTTTCTGTAGAGACTTCTGAAAAAAATCAGAAGGAGGGGCTGTGAGTCAGGTCATATGAATTCCAAGTCTTTCCTCACCAGATGGAAATTTACACAGGGTAAGCGGAGAAAATTCTGAAACTAACAGAGCATGTGATAGAAGAAAGTTCCAGGAATAGTCAATAGAGATGATTTATTCAAAGTCAATTACTGCAAAGTCAGTGGAATCAATGCTGTTTGTCCCATCTTGAGTGCCTTTCCCTGTCCTTTCTGCATTGCGAAGAATGGAAAGGACCCAGGTGAAATACCATTTCTATACTCACTGCCCAGCTAGACACTCCTTCACAGATCTTCACCTGATAATGCGTATTATCCTCTTTCATCAATATGACAATTAACTCATTGTCCTCTGCCTGCAGTAGTTTGCCTTCCATGTGGAAGCAGGAAAACTCCAGTAATCTGAAATAGAAGATTTGTGATGGCAGCAGCCATATAGGTGAAGGTGAAGAAATCTAAGGAAAGCTTCTGGATAGGATTTGACACAGGGCCGAGAGTCACTGAAGGTCAGCTAAGCCAGCAGCCAGGGAAAGACATGGGTGAAACTGGGGACAGCAAAGACAAACTAGAATGTGGGTAGAAGAGCAGAATGCCTCAGGAAGACTGGGACCCACATCTGCATTCCCTCCACCCTCAGTGATGCTAGTGCCCTGCAGGGGCAGCTGAAGTCCTTTCCCATAAAGAAATACTCATTTCACCTGGTCCAAGACTTGGAAAGGGAGAAAGAAAAAAACAGAAGTGCAGGAGCTGCAAGTCCAGCTAAGAATTAAGTCTGCGCATCATCGATGGCGTGCAGTACAGTGTTTGGTCTCCTTAAGGCACCATTTAGAAGACACTTGCTGCTGCTTCATTTCCACATTCTAAATCATGATCAACTATCCTTATGCCAAACCCCAATCTGGATTCATACAAGGAAAGATTCTGGAGAGATATAGCTTAATTAACTTGACACGGTAAAAAGCCGTGTTTGACTGGAGTCTTCCCAAGGAGATGTGGAATGGTTTAAATCATTCTTGCAACATTTACAAGCACATCAACTTGCCTCTGCAACATAGTAGGAACTTGTGGAAGTTTAAACAATCTGCCACCTAACTCCTGGGATATATAGTGGGCCTATGCACTCTCTGCTTGAATCTGGGGTTTGCTACTGCTTGAGCAACAGAGTCGCACACAAATAACAGTCTCTAAGTTTCTAGGCTCAGCGTCTAAGGACCAGGCACATTCTATATCTTGTTTCTTGTTATGTTTCCTATTAGAACTGAGCCCAGCCATAGCGAAGTCTAAGGTACATGGTGATACCATCCATGGTGTCCACCCAAGTGGTCCAGCTACCAGCCCCAGCTAAAGTCTGGCTGACAGGTTGTTCCAGTTAGAGCCATGTGGATGCAGAGGCACCAATGACCTGAATTTAAAGCCTGCCTGGCTGCAGCCACCCAGAAGATAGAGTTACAACTGCCTAGGTAAGCTCTGTTAATACATAGAACTATGTGAGATGATAAAATGATACTGTTTTAAGCCACTAATTTTTAGGTAACTTGTTAGGTAGTTTAGGTTAGGAGACAGATTATAATAACAAAAGTGTTGCCATAATTTTTGTTTTAAACTAGCTCTGGGTTTGGGATCAGGCATTGGGAAGGAGCTAGAAAGATCTTGAAAATGTGCCTATGAAAAGCTTAAGAAGGCTATCACCGGTGCTTACATTAAAGTGAGGCTCATGTCCCTGGAACCTGAAGAAAAGAGACGCATATGGTAGCAGAAAGTCAGACAACACTGGCACCTGTGATAATGTCTTGCCCCATCAAACAATCGGGCTTCCGAAAATCTTAAGGTCATTTTCCACCAACAGCTTCGTAAAAACCCAAGGTTAGAAAGAGAAGGGCTCTGCTCACATATTTGGAATTTAGCTTAATCTAACATAGTCAACCCACACAAGGTCAAAACAGCCACAGGGACTTATAGATATGTTTTTGGTAGAGTAACCACTTATTTGGATAAAAGAAAATATAGGAGGTGAGTAATAAAAAGGGTGTTGAGAAGCCGGCTAAGAAGATAATTATTTGAATAATTAATTCTTTTGTGAAAATGATGAATGATTCATAGGAAGAAACCAAGATCCCAGCCTATGGAGCTAAACCCTGAGAGAAGCCTCTCAGGAGGAGTGAAAGGTCCCGCAAAACATGTGCACGCTGGGTTTCAAAATTGCTAAGGACCAGTGACCTGTGCTTGTATTTCCCCCTTTCCTGAGAAAGTTTCCATCCTTGTAATTCTGTGCGTGATCCACCACTGCACATTGTGCGTGGGATGGTGGATGGGGGGAGTTGTCAGATGAAGTCTCTCCTTAGCTTGTAAATGTTTAGTTTGAGAGAAACCAGAAACCAGGGATCTCTGTACTTTTGGGATCATAACTAAGGAGCTACTTTAAATGAACATATATATGAACTATATATTTTGGGGAGCTTTATTATATAACCCCGCATAGCTGGAGAATAATATATTGAATATATTTGATGAAAAATTCAGACAATGCTAAACCCAAGAATGTTCTTCTAGGTAAACATATTTTGTAAAGTGTTTACATAGTTGAAGTCATTTGTTAGTGCTGTAACTGAGTACACGGTGTTAAGTAATTTGTTTTTCCAGGATACATTATTGGATTACTTTCTTTGATTTCCCATTCAAGTACAATTTCACCCATATTTTTTGAGAAGTACTATTTATACCTGCTTTTCATCACACAAATGCAGACTTGTGTTTCTTCTTGAGTGCTAAAAATATAATTTAGGTACACTAAGAAATAAACAGAATATGAGGGAGTAGATGGATTTCATAGAAAAATTAGAGCAATATACATAAATAATTTATATGGCCAAATTCCTATTTTTTACTTTTAGTATATTTCAAGTATGACAGTAAGTGTTTACAATATATCTTTGCTTTTCCCAGGATATCACATTTAAATATCATCCCTCCCTCAAGGACTCCATCTCTGAGGTAGGGATCAAAATAAACATGAAACAGGTTCCATGTACAAGAAGAGAGCTGGACTAATTAATGGAGACTTTCGTTCTATATGAGGAGTTGGCAAATGCTTTCTGGAAAGAGAAAGGAAATATCCTAGGCTTTGCAGACCATATAGTCCCCATATGGCCTGTTGTTGTGGTAGGAAAACAGCCATAAACGGAAGTTAAATTGGTGAGTGAGACTGTGTCCTTCCGACTTTATGTGCAGCCTGAGGCATGAGGACTACAAGTTGGAGGCCAGCCTATGCAACTTAATTATTTAGCAAAGCCTTATTTTCAAATAAAAAATAGAAAGGTAGGGAGATTTAACTCAGTGCAAAGGCCCTTGGCTTCAATCCCTAGTACCAAAATAATAATAATAATAACAATGGTTACATGCATAAGCAAGTGCCTGACTGGGTTAAATCTCCACGTCCTAGTTTGCAGGCTCCTATTGCAGAATTCACCTTGCCATTGAATTCAGAATTCAGAATTCAGAATTCACCTCACCATTGTGATTGCTTTGTGTTTCACTTTCCTTAATGCTAAAATAAAAATAAAAACAACTTCCTTGGCCAACCATTACTAATATGAGGATAAACTGAAGAAAATGTCTATGGATTTTTGGAAATATCTATTGTATAGGAGAGATGTCAATCGTGATTATTTTTTTTCAAATCTCCTGGCTCTGATTTTTGAAATGTCTGTTGTACCTATGTATCTTGTGACCTTGCTGTTACTCCTTGTTATTTTGGATTGGTGAGAAGATGTTTTGGGAGGGTGTTGTGTTGATATCCTCCGTGGTCAGCCTCCCTCCATGGCTCTTGATAAGAGACCTCACCCCTGCCCTTCCCTGACCCTGTTTCCTGAATTAGCTGTCAATATCTACTTTTATATACCTTGTTTGTTTTCTTTATTTTACTAATCACAAAAATTATCAGAAATTATCTTGTTCTCCTATCATTCTCTCATAATTATCTGTCAACCTCATTATGATAGCAATTATTTTCTTACTTGTTTAGTACTTGAATTTCAGCATTTAGGAATGAACTTGCCATTCCATTTATAGATTCAATACATATTTGTCAAGTGAATTGAATGAAAGAAATGCACAGTATTGTTGAATCTTGTACAAAAAAGTAGAAGCTCTGCTATTTATCTAGTCTGCTCACTTTAGTTTTGAGTCTAGTTTTGACCACAAATTTTAGTTTTGTATAACTTATCAAAGTACAGACACATATGACAATATATGCGATTGTGTGAAGACATTGTTGGAAATGAATTGAAGGTGCTTTAAGTATTGAATGGGAAGCATGTATTGTGCATTTAACATAAGCATAGTCATGTAATATGCCTATAGAAAGTGCCTCATTTCTGCTTATTTTATTACTGTATCTCCTTTAACAAAAGTGGCTTTTCAGTTGTATATTTGCAGAGAGTTCACCAATGTCTTGTTTTTGAATACCTTTTCTCTCCACTTAACAGTTCTGTGTGAATGCTTCTTTCTCTCTGTGTGTGTTGATTGTCCTTGGGAATGGGAGTCTGGTTCAAGGGGCACTCTTTTTATTGGACATTAACTTGCCAAACTGAGTTTAAGTTGAAAACAGATTGCCTTTTGCAAAGAAACATAGATACCATTGCGCTGTGTATCTCTCTCGCTCCGTCTAAGGCCGATGAGGACTTTTCTCACAATCTATTTCAGCAGCAGCAATAGGGAGGCCCAAAAGCACCAGCACTCCTTGCATGCTTACTGAACCTAACACAGGTTTGCTGAAGGACACGGGAGAAGAGCAACAAGAGGAGGTTTCAGGATCACCTTCAAATAAGATTGTTTAAGAAGCTGAATTCTTAAATTCTGCGTATGTGTGGGTCTTCTCAAAAGATGAAGAAAAAACCCTCATCATCTTTTCATCCTTTAGGGTTGATGATTCAATGTAAGGTCAAAGGCTTAGGGTTTTTTAATTAAGTAGGACAGTGGTTGAGATGCAACGAGTTTAAAATAGATCACATGTGAGCTGCACACAGTTAGAGAAGGTAAAGAAAATTGTGCTGTATACGTTTTTGGCATTTCTCCCTCCTCTGGGTCCCTAATTTAATTTGGAAGTACTCTATGAAGGTGTGGTAAGAGATAAAGTGTGAGTTCTTGTTGGGGTGGCTTGCCAAGTGATTTGAAAGGCTTCTTAAGAATTTCGAATGCTGTCTCGAAGGAAGCTGGTAGACACTGACAGGTTTTAGACAGTAAATTATTTTGTCAAATTTACAGTTTAAAAGCTACCTCTGGCTACAATGCGAGGGATAAATTGGAGTGTTCTGAGAGTAGAAAAAGTAAATGATTTGGGAGCCTGCTGCACTGTTTATAAAAACCACAGCACTTTGAAATACAGAACAGGAATCCTCTGAAGAGGATGAGGGGGAAAGAGGTCATTTGGGCTTACAGGACTCTGCAGAAACTTCTCAATGCTGGACGCTGAGCAAGGCCTGACCCCTTACTGGGTTTGTGACAATTTCCCCAACCACCCCACAGGCTGATCCCTGCATTCTCCAAGGTAGGGAGGGCTAGAGAAAAAAGTCAACCTGAGTATAATTTAACGATACAACGAAAACAAAGTCACTTTGAAATTTGGCCCAGGCAGAGGGATCGTTGTGTAGAGGTTTGTTGATTTTTACCTGTAGATTACTCATGGAACCCTCTGTATTTAAGGAAAACACACGTGGACAGGGTCCCCCTCAATGTGCATGTCCCTGTACATTGTAAGTTAATTATGGAACCAGCTGGCAGGTTCCTCTGAGCCAAAGTTTGAGTTAGTCACTGCTGTCAATTCCACATCTCACTTCTGCCTTTTAATTCTGTGCCTCCTTTCCCATGATAGCCACTAGAAGTGTTTATAGAATGATAGGAGGGTGGGGCAGGAAGCTGAGTCGAATATCTCAAGGAAGCTGAAGCGGAGATGCACTGGAAGATTCCGCTCTAAGACTGTGTTGGTCTGTGAGGTCTAGAGATTGAATAACAAAAGCTCCACACACAACATTCTCACTCAGTACAGCCAAGGGCTTCTGAATCTCTGATTTCTCGCACTGTGGTCTTACATAGAACACATGTTTGGATTATACTATTGCGCTATGCATGCTGGCGCACGATGACATAATGGTGAAGATGCTGGTGATAATGACAGTGGAAGAGAGAGAGGGAGTATGACGTGGAGAAAACTGAATACATGTCGTTCTCTCCCCATGTCTCTGCTCTTCTAAATATGTCCTTGGTTGAGTGCAACAAGTGAGAGAAATTTGCTGTGGCCTCAGTGGAGTCTGACTTTTACATTAAGAATTCATACTTTCTTCTGTCACATATTCCTTAGAAGAAAGTTGGCAATCCCATCTATGTCCAAGAAGAGAGAGCAGTCTTTCAGTACACAGGGAGTAGGGCTGGTTATGTAAATGCGTGAAAAATAATGGCATTCACCTTTAGCTTTATTCCTTCCCAGAGGATTTTGGAAGGTGAGTGTACTCATGCAGTTTTAATCTTCAGTGTTGACCTCAGAATCTGTCAAGTCTGGATTCAATGCTTCTTACGTTTCTGTTGCATATTTTGGTGGTGCACTTCACTTTTAATTATTGCAATTGATTGTCATGAGCTACAAAGTAGAGCAGATAATCTTATTTCCAGCTGAGAACCCTTAGTCTCAGAGATCAGGAAATTGTCAGCCATTTACTAATGGTCAAAATTAAGACCATGGCTAGGATTTTACAGAAGGAGATTTCCCTGGCCTGCCTGGTACTGTGCTGTAAATTACACTTCCCAGTCCTGGAGGTTTCATCCTCCACCCAAATATGTTATATTTAGCTTCTTCGTATCTCCTTGTGATGCTGTTCCCAGGGAAAACCAATCCATAAAGCCCCCACACACTAATTTCCATCAATACAGAAGGTTTTGATTCAGAAGCCCAAGCCCTTATTTTATAAATCAACCACATGAAATACAAGTTAAAAGGTTCAAATAATAAAAGAAGCCAAACACTAGGCCACCTGAAACTGTTGTCTTTGCTGTTTTGGCCTCTGATGAGCGTATGAAGCCCTGGCAAATCTACTTGTCTCAGTTTTCTCAGTGATACATGGAAAAGTTTTCCTGGCCAAACTCACATATAATAACTTCAAGTATGGCCATCCTGGAAGAAATCCAGGGAAGAAAAATAAGACTCCTGGAATTTACTTACCTTAGACTCAGAGTCATACCATCCTTTTATTCATCTACTTATTTATTCATTCGTTTATCTATTAAACATATATTTCATGAAAACTTACTTTGTAAAGAATCAAGAAATGGAAATGAAAAAGAAGGCACCTCACAAAAGACGTGGTCTGGTAGAGAGAATATGCATATAAATCAGCTGTTTTAAAACAGGTCAGACATGTGTCTCTGCATGAGGGGCCATTGGTGTGGGCACCTGGATTTCTTAAAGACAAGCTTTTATGAGAAGATAGGACATAACTACTGAGGCCAGTAAGGCTTCCAGGAGAAGGCCACATTCCCATGAAATCTGCAGGAGAAACAGAATAATTCAGAGAAAGCAGAAGGAAGTTAGTCACAGGAGGACATAACTCCTCTGGCCTCCTTACAGAAAGTGAGCATCACTGAGTAGCAGATAGGAGTTCTCTGAGTTTTATTAGTTGCAACCTCACAAACTTCCTGGAAAGTAGGAATTGCACCAATTTTTTATTTCGGACAATACATAGGAGCATTTAGGCCAAGTAAGTTTACTGGATTATTTGTTCAGTGGATGACTGGGATGTGTAACAAATGTCCAAGATCACGTATTAACCACAAAAATTCAAAACTTCTAAGCAGAGGCCTCAAAAGCATCTTGTTTAAAAGTCATAATTAGAAATCACACTGACTTCTCTCTGTTCCAGACCTTGTGCTCCAGTTCCTATGATGTTCTGGAAATATATGTACAAATGCTAGAATTTAAGAATAATCCCTTCTACAAGCCTGAATGAACTGGTAAGTTTGTTGGGGTGTTATAACAAAATATCAAAGTTTGAATATGTTACTCAACAGAAACATATGATGTCAGAGTTCTGCAGGTCAGAAGTTCAAGATCAAGGTGTCTCTGGAAAGGGATCCTTCTGAGGGAGCCATGTGGAAGAAACAGATCTTGATGAACTCTCCTTCATCTGGGGCTGGTTTACTGACAATCCACACTTGTCTTTCACAGACAAGGGGTATCTTCTCCATGTCTGCTTTCATCTTCATATGATTCTGTGTGTGTGTGTGTGTGTGTGTGTGTGTGTGTGGTTCCTCTTTGTTTTAATTTCCTCTTTCCATAAAGACCCTGTCACACTGGACTTAGGGTCCACCCCATTTCATATGACTCTTCTTAGCTAATTACATATGCTGTGATCCTATTTCCAAATAACCTCAAATTCTGAGATATTGGGGGCCAGGACTTAAATATATGAATTTGGAAGACAGAGTTCACACTCCAACATTCTTGCTTCCACCTGTGCCATTCAATGCATAAGGAGCTATTGCAGGCTGAGAGATAAATGGGAAAGGACATCATGGAAATCTTAATGTAGCCCTGCCGAGTGCTACGTTTTGTACATGAAAATCATCGTATTTTCCCCTTGCAGCAAGAAGCTGAGGCTACAAGTCTTGGGCTGCTGCTGTAGCCACTAAAGTCAGAGTACTACCCTTATGCATAGCATGGCCTTGTTTACTTCCTTCTGCAGCATCCAGGAGGACACAAGCAGAACTTGACTGACAATCATGCATAACTGACCAAGCAGGGATCTGGCTGGTGCCTCCTCTCCCTCAGGATCCTCATGAGGGCGCCACAAGGAAGCTGCCTGCCAGGCCCAACCCAGAGCCACCTGTGTGTCTTGAATCATTCATTAGCAGGTGTCCTCTCAACTTGCAAAATGCAGAGTCTCAAGCAAGTAAGAACTATGTGGAGGAGTGGCACGAAGCCCCTACAGTACAGCTGTGTGTGAGAGACAATGATCAGATTCAGGCTTTGGGGCAAAGGGAATTAATAGGCTTCAGTTGGAGTGACACCTCAGATTTCTGTGGTAAGGGCAGCACCCCACATTACCTGTCAGCTTCTGCCTCCCACAGAAGACCTCACTTCCAAGCTGGGTTTGAGTCACTATCATTATCTTCAGAACAGACTTTCGCAGTTCTTTTTTGCAGACAGTAACATACTGGTGTTAATTTTAGCTCTCACCAACTCTGAGTTTATTTTGGATTCCAGAAGTTTATATTTAGTTCTGCTAAAATGTACAACCTGCAGGATTGCAGTGTGTGTGTGTGTGTGTGTGTGTGTGTGTGTGTGTGTAAAACTCATCAACTTTCTTTAATACCTCTGAATAAGACTTATTTCAGAATATTGTCATTGGATTGTTAATGCAGTGTCAAAACTGAAATACAATTTTAGTCCTGCAGACCTTAGAGATGAATCTTAGAGAGCTCATTTGCTTTTCACCACATTCCTTCTGTGCGTAACTTTTCGATTGTGGTTTTTTAACCTACAATTTTGCTACATTCTACTCTCTGAAGCTTTATTTTATTATCATGAGAAATGCCATCGACTGCATAGGCCACAATCTAAGCATTATAGCAGTTCTAAGGATTAGTTAATTTCTTAAGAATTGGAAATCCAAGTCTATAGATTGGATAAGGTTTGTGTGGGTCTCCCAAGGGTGTGCATGTTGGAAGCTTGGTCCCCAGTATGGTGATCTTAAGAGGCAGAGACCTTTAAAAGGCAGGGCTGTTGGTCCTTGGAGATGCTGCCTGTAGAAGTGATTAAGACGGTTCTCCTAGGGCCCTAAGGGAGTTTTCATGAGAATGACTTGCTCACTCTCCATCTTTCTGTCACTCTTGATTGCTTCCTTTTGCATTCACCCCTCTCTGGTACCATCTACCACTTCACACAGCCAAAGGGACCTTAGCCAGATCTTAACTGATGTAAGTGCCATGCTTTTGAGCCTATGAGACAGTGAGCTCAGGTAAATGAACCTCATTCCTTTATAAGGTTCCTTTACGTATTTCATTATACTAACATAAAATGGTCTCATGCATCAAGGATCATCGAGAAGACTTAACTATCTGAAGGACATTCAGCAGGAGAATGACTGGACAGACCTTAAGATCATGCTTCTCTCTTTCAAGAATGGTCCTTTTTGTATAACCTACTGTTTTCTTGGGCTGTCTGGTAGCCATGGTGTATATTAGGGTATTTTCCAATGGAGGTTCCCAAATAATATTGGTATGCCTTTGGGCAGAGTTGAGTGAACCTCTCAGATGAGAAACAGCTCCAGAGCTGTTGAAGAAGGTAAAATATATATTCCTCAGTCCTAATTGACCAAATATGAGTCTCTTGAGAGATGATGGGATGAAAATTTTCTGAACACATCCCACAAGATTGTGATGATCAGCCACACACGCAATACCCTGGGATAGCAAAACAGTCATTAGACTTGAAATCTAAATGAATGAATTTTAACTTTACCTCTGTCTTTAGTTTGGTAGTTATTAAGCAAAATGGTCCAGGGCCTGGATTCTTAAAATTAGGATCAGATCATCTCACTGTTAAAATGAGATCAAATTTCTGTAAGGACTTTAAAACCATAATAAATTAAAAATTATAGTTATTTGCATTCCTGAAAGCTATATTAGAGTGAACATTTGCTTGTTCAATCACATTTTTCCCCAATAAGTTTCACCACTTCAACTAGCTATTCAAAACTGGGTTGGGGGGGGGATGTCTGGATATTTATATGGACTAAGAATTACATTTAATAACTGCTTACTATTAGATTCAAAAGACATTAATTTATTATATTCCTTCAGTATATGTGCTTGCTATTCTCCCTCAGTGCTCTAGAAAAGAATTAATCACATTCAAAATCAGTCTACTTGCACTTTGCAGATATTTTAACCATCCATCAAAATAAATAGAGCCAAGCCAACAAATACTTTTCTTAACACTGCTGCCAACAAGTTTCATAGTCACATTTAACCTTAAAACGGTAGAGATGGAGTCTCCTAATTCCTAGGTGAAACTTAGAAAAACCAGCCATGTTCTTTTATTGTCTTCTGGATTTTTTTATTTACCTTTCAGATTTTGCCTGGCAATAAATTTCGTGACTCTGATTCAAACTTCCAATCCAGGTATTAAAATTCTCTAGGACTCCTATACACCGTTGTGTTCCTTTCAGAGCATCCTATCCCAAATCAGGCCTGGCATTTGAATTGGAGCCAGCCGTATTTTGGTGACTGGACATTTCAGACAGTCTCCCTGATCTAGATCTTTCTTGAAATTCTTCTTAACAATCTTACACCTCAGTTTTATCTGTACACATTTACTCACTGATGTTTTCAGCAACTTTTCCCCCTTCTGTGTCCCACTGATTTTCCTTTTGATTATAAAGTTCAAATAAACATACACTTCTGCAATATTATTATAAAGAACCAAATCTGATTCCCTATGATTTCTGGCTGGGGCTCCATTTTACTGTGTTAATTTTCAGTACAACTCTAAAACTGTTGACATTCGCTTTTCATTTTCACTTCTTTTTATTTGGATGTGTATTATCTCATCAGATGGCAGAAATGGTCAGGCCCGTGTCTGGCCATGGTGTCTCTGTTGTGACATCCGCCGGCTGTGTACCTGGTCCTCCTCTTACACTTCGTCCATTGCACTGTGGCCTTTCCCTCACCGTCCTCCCCATTCTTCTTCTCCCTCATATTCTTCCTCTCTTCACTGTCCTGCACTAGTATTTGTCACCTCTTCAGCCTTCAGACACAGATTCATTTTGGGATTAGATCTGGTATGTCTGTCTTTCTCTCTCTTTTTACCCCTAATGAGGTGAACCGTGCTGTAATTTGCATGCAGGGTGTAACTCATCTTGTCCTCGTGTTTGGGTCTATAAAATTTGGCAAGCACAACCGTTCATTTAATCACCATAATGGAAGTGGAAAGCATTTCCATAGCCCCCGAAGCCCCCAAGGCTCTTTTGAGGCCATTTCTAGCATTTCTCCAAACTGACAGCGTATATTTTGTCCCTGTGCCTTTTCATTCTCCAGAATGTAAGATAAACTGAATCATGTAGCATCGTAACCTTTGGATTCTGGCTTTTATTGCCATTGTACATTTCCTCTGCATCACATCATGACTAGAATCCTTTTCATCGCTAAGTGCTATTGCACTGCGTGGGTTAGCCATGGTATGTTTATCTATTGACCAGGTGCAGGCAAGTGGGTTGTTTATAGTTTAGGGCAATTATAATTAACACACATAGTCTTTGTCTTTGAACATATGTTTTTTATCTGATAAATACCTAAAAGTAGAATTATTTAGTCCACTGCAAGTATACATTTAATCGTCTGTTTTCCAAAGTACCCGATTTCTGATATACGATTCCTTATTTCAACCTTCAACCACGATTGAGAGTTGCTCCAAGTTTTTTACTACTCCAATTTTCTCCAGATAATAGAATTAATTTCATATATAATACTTGGGGTATGGTGACAGCTAAGGTACAAAAAGATCTTCCCCTATGTTTTCTTCTAAAGTTTTATAGTTCAAGTTCTATCGCTTTGTCTATGAAAATTATTGAAGTATTTTTTAGTATGGTGTGAGTTATGGGTAAAGGATTTCTTTTTCTAATAGCACATAGTTATTTTGGCACTATTTGTAAAAACAACTTACAATTCTTTCCTTTATTTTCTTACATTTGTTGAAAATAAATTGATCATATGAGTCTATTTCAATTTCACTGATCCTATATCTGTCTTTTAACCAGAGCCCAGAAAAAATCTATCCCATTGCCCCTTTTTGCACGATCCATTAATTGACAATGATCTTTACATTTTTTAAATTAAAAAATCAAAATAAAAATAACTTCTCTGAAACCTGAAAGTTACATGAAATTAGCATTGCTATCGCCTTAAAGTTGTTTTGAAACACAGCCACAAATGATTACTTATATGTTGTTTATTACTTCTTGCACACCAAAATGGCAGAAATGATGAGTGTGACAGAGAATCTATAGTCCACAGATCCTAAAATATTTGGTATCTGCTATTTAAAGACAATATTTACCAACACCTTCTCTGACTGAGTGCATGCTTTCTGGATCACTGAAGCCTCACAGCAAGTCTTAGAAGTAAATAGCGTGGATCCTCCAACTTTGTTCTTTTCCAAAATTGATGTGGCTATTTTTGCTGCTTTTCAATGTAAGTTTTTAAATTATTTTATTGTAAAATAGTACTTGTTGAGCTTTTCTCTCTCTCTCTTTTTTTGTCATTCTTGGAAGTGAATCCAGGCCTTCATACTGAACTACATACCCAGCCCTTTTTATTTTTATTTCAGGACGGGTTCTTGCTAAGTCACTAAGTTGCCCATACTGGGCTTTAACTCTCAATCTTTAGCCTCCTAACATGCTTGGATTATAAATATGCACATCTACTCTCAGTTTATTGTTAGTTTTTTTCATTTACACTGTGTTGAAGTTGTAGACTAATTTTGATAAAATTAATCAATATTGAGTCTTCCAAGTCATGATCATAATGTGTTTCTCTATTTTTCTATATATTATTTATTTGCTTTAATCAACATGTTTACCTCTCACTGTAGAATTCTGATGTATTTGGATGATTTTTTAACTTAATAGTATCTTATGTTTTGATGAATTTTAAAATAATACTGGCGTATAAATTTCGACTTCCATTTGTCCATTGCTAGTATACAGAAATACAATTGATTATTTTTACTTGGTGTCTTATCACTTTGGTAAAATTATTCATTACTTCTAATAAGCTTTTGTAGACTCTTCGGGACTTTTCAGGTAGACAGTCATGTTGTCTGTAAAGAAGGATGAGTTTGTTTATTCCTTTGCAGTTGGTATGATTTATATCAGAAGGATGAAAAATAAGAAAGGAGGGAGCAGACACCCATGCCTTGTGTCAGTCTTAGGGGGAAGCACTGAGACTTCTGCCATTAATATGAAGATAGCTGGAGGAGCTATTGTGTAAGTGGCTAAGTCAGATTGGTAAAGGTTACTTCTACTTCTTGTTTGCTGGAAGTTATTAACATAAATGATTGACTTTTATGATACACTTTTACTACATTTCTTGAGATAATCATATATTGTTGTTCTTATTTAACCCATTCGTGTGGTGAATTACATTGATTGATTGTCAAATGTTGGTCCAAATTTACATTGCTAGTGTAAGATTAACTTGATCGCAATACATTATTCTTTCTCTGTGTTGCAATTTGATAACAAATTGTTGAAGAATTTTTACCTATGTTTTAAACGATAATGGCCTGTATTACAGTTTCCCAAAGAAATAAAGCCAAAAGCATCTACACAGTGGATATATAAGCATGAATTTACCTGGGGAATTGGCCCGTGCTCTTTTGGAAACCAAGAAGCCCTACAGTATGCCTTGTGCCAGCTGAAGAAACAAGAAAGCTGTTGTGCAATTCATTCTGAAGATAGACATCTGAGAACCAGAGGGAGGGTTAGGGACACTGGTGTAAATCCTAGAGTCTGAGGTCCCAGAATGAGAAAGAAGGTCTTCCATCTAGGAAAGGAGAAGATGGGCATCCCAGTTCAAGGAGAGAGAAAACATACTCTTCTACTTGTTTTTCTTTTTCTTTTAATTTCAGCCCTTGGGAGATTTGATGGGTCCCATAAGTGGTGAGGCTCATCTGTTGTTTGCCACATGCTAATCTCCTTCCTAAGTGTCCTCAGGAAGACACACAGAAGTAATGCTTTAGAGGATACTGAACATTCCCTGGTAGGTAAAATTAACCATCCCATGGCCTGTTATTTATCTTTCTTTTTTTTTCCTTGAAAATGTCTCAGGCTGGTTTTGGTGATGGCATAGTGCTGGTCTTATTGATGCAGCTGGAAAATTTTTACTCTTCTAGGTTTGGAAGAATTTGTATAGAAGTAATATTTATTCTTTAAGTGTTGGATAGATTTGCCAGTGAAACTATCTGGAAATTGGGAATGAAAATAAATAAATAGTGCATAAATAGGAAAAAAGTCCCTTACCATAGAGATCAACTAAGAATAGTTTCAGAATTGATCATTTCCTACCTGATCTATGTTCTTTGCAATCCTGAAATTACTGCCATAGCCAGGTTGATATACTGATTGCTGTAGATAGAGAGAACACATTCTTCTCTTTCTCACTTGAGATAATTAAATTGGAAACATTAATTCCTCTTGATATAAAATAGAGCATGGTTCCAAGAGGAAGGGTGTGTTGATGCCAGATGGTGCAAGGCTAATTCCCAAAAGGCACAAATTTGCCTTCCATGGCACCTACAGAAATGAGGGTTCAGGTGTGGAAGTTGCAGGGAGAGAGGGCTGTTCTCGTAGGTAGCCCAAGAGCTTGGGGCAATCAGAATGTTTCAAGGATGAGATAGATTACTGCAGAAAGTGGTGAGCTCTTCACCCCTAGCAGCACTAATACAAAAGACCCATGACTGCCTTCAGACATGGGATGGATTAAAGCTGAGAAAAAGGGTATTTGCACATCTACCAGATACCATTTCATAACACGACTCCGGATCCTGTGTGTTAAAGGTATCCCAAGTCGATATAAGCTTATTTTAGGAAGAAATTTTATGGCCAAGAACTCTTTTGCAGATATTCAGAGTCAAGACCGTGTAAGAGCAGGTGGGCAGGGAAGATTGTTGGAGTTGAGATTAAATCTGGTCCAAGAGTAGGTGGAGACTCGGGAAGAAGAAAATGACGGGGTAGAGAAGGAGCACTAACATGTATGGTGCGATAAGGGAGCTGAGGACTACTCTGTTCTTCACTTAATACAGTGTTTGACACTCTGTGTATTAAAAATATGAATCAACAGCACAGACAAGAAGTAGTGGACAAATCGATACGTTTTGGAGGAAAACTGGAGCCTTTGTATGAAAGTCAAATGATTAGGAGAAAAATTATTTTGCTACTAAATGGAGGAGGTTCTTGAATGGAATCCTAATGAATCACTTCAACATGTCAAATCTTTATGGAAATGGCAGAAGGGAAGTAGAAGCATGGAAATAGGGAATATTTCTACCAGCTCACGGTGCCCAGAGAGTGCTGAAGGTACCGGTCCAGCTCTGTTTCCTGTTCATTGTATTTAAGCTTCTGATGCACCTCTTCCCTCTGCAGTAAAGCCTGCGACAGTTTGGAATAACAAGCATGAGTTTATTTTATTTTAATATCTGCAATACATATTTACCTTGATTTTTACTTCTTCTTTTGCATTATCAAACTCAACTTTGAGATTTTGTGTGTGCTTCCTGTTACTCATCTGATTTTTAAATGACGGGGAAGAATTCTATGAGGTCATGGTACCTAAACCCCGAATTTCCTTGTTAACACAAAACTCTATTCCTTTGTGTTCTAGAAAATATTTTCCACCACAGTCTGTTCAGTCAGACTTTTATCTTAGTTACAAACTTTTTTGTTTTTCTCTTTTTCACTTCCCATAGCTACACATACATAACCATTTTCACAGAAATTAACTGACAAAGTCCAGGGAGGGGCGAGAGTGGAAGGAAGGGAATCCCAAGGAATTACAGCGTATTATGTACATGTACTGACACCCCAGGGTGAATGTAATCATTATGTGCTGCAAACATGTAGTAATACAAAATAGTCAATAAAATGAATAAACTAAAAAATGTCAAAAACGTCCACTTTATGTGCCTCTGTATAAATTTAAATAATTTATTTTTTTCATAAACTGTGGATTTTATATAAGTTTTAATGATTGTATAAAGCAAATGTAGGATATTTAAAAACTTTTGGAATAAATGTTATTTTTTGTTACATGAATTGGGGTCCACTCTGTCATTAACTAGTTGATTGACCTTGGGAAAATACCTACTTGGTATGTGACTCACTTGAAGCTTCTACAATAGGTTAGGATGAATTAAAACAGAGGATAAAGACATTATTTATAGATTTACTGTGTCTAATAATATTCACTAAAATAAGATATATAAGTGAGTAGAAGTACTTGGAATATACAAATAACTTAGGATTGGTTGAATTTAGAAGTTATTTATAGATTTTTAGAAATCTATCACTAAATCTTAAGAGAGAGGTCTAGATAGAACCCACTGAAAAATAATAGGACCTGCTAAGTGTTTTTTTCCATTATCATCTATGATAAAGTGTTACTTTCAAAAATTTGATGAATGCCAATCTTCTCTCCCTTATAAGTGAGTTCTCATGGATGATGACAGTATTTTTATTATAAAGTCTTTGAATTATAGTGTATGTTGTTATTGACCCTAAAGGGTTAAATTCACCAGGTATATGTTATATTGTGTGTTTTATATGCAGCTCAAAGTTAGTTTTTGTTTTATTTGAGGATATTTTCTTTAATTATAGTTTCAGAGTTTATATTTTATTTATTTTCTTCTTAATTGAACCCATAAATATTTTCTAGCTCTTTTTGGCTTATCTCCTATAGCTAGCTGTGGTCTTCCTTATGCATCTTATTTATCTTTAGTTTTATTACTTTAAAATTTTTCCTCCTTCCTCTTGGTTATTTTATAAGATATGATTTGTGATTATTTAGATGCATGTTGCTTCTGGTTGAATATTTATTTCTGAAATGATTTTTAAAATTGTTTATTTATGTCATTTGTTTTGTCACATTTTTTTTTCAAATCTTTATTTCAAGTCTCCAATCACATGATATACAAACACTTTTGTTGTACTGTTTCTTTCAGGTCTTCTGTTGTTTTCTCAATTTCTTTTATTTTTTAAAGCTTTAGTTTGTAGCTTTTTATCTGTTTCATAAATATTATTTTTGGCAGGATTTCTTTATTAATATAGACCTTGTACTAGCTCATATTCTATTTTTTTTTCTTGCAAGTACTTCATATAGAATATTTTTATCATTTTTATGTGAAATTAGTTTTCTTTTACATTGAGACAGGGGATTGGTGGAGTAGTATAGTTTTTTTTAAGGTTCATTGCTCTAGAGTTCCTTCTTTTGTTTTGACTATTGCTCATTTTATTTTAACGTGGTTGAGACAATAACATGAATTTCAACTTTCTGATAATAGTTTCAACAATTTTCAGATTTTTATTTTTCCCCATTTTGCCTGTTTACCTCAGATTCCTAGTCTCCTGTTATTTATGGCTTGTATCCAGATGTCTCCCCAGAGCCACATACGATCATAGGTGAAACTTTCCATACGTGGCTAGATCCAGGGTGTGTATGAGTATAGATTATAGATGTATGTAACTAAATTAGTCCCCTGATTGAATTAGCACAGTTCTGGGTGTGGATAATGGGAAGGCCCAAGGTGGGCATGATTGGCACCATCCAATAGGTTTATAATCTGGATGAAATAAAAGTCTAGAAGGCTCAATGCTCTCTACTTTCTTACCTACCCTGCCATGGACTGTTTCTACTCTGCCACGCCCCTCTGCCATGCCACTGTGCCTTGGAGCCAGCTGACCATGGACTGAAACCCCTACAAACTGAGCCAAAATAAACCTTTCCTCCTTCGAGTGTTGGGTATTTTGTCTCAGCAACTAGAGAAGTAACTAAAACATCTCCCTTCAATAGACACTCCCTAGCAAGTGACATTGTCCTAGGACAGGTCTGTGGGCTGTTTGTAGAGTTCATACCCCTCAGCAGTCCCTGACCTTAACCACTAAGCCGTAGTCTGGAGAACCCACTCCCAGTGTGAGTGAGTGGCTAGTCTCAGTTTTTCCAGGGTGTCTTTTTGGTGATTTAGGAAAGTGTCGTTCAAATTGCCTCCAGAAATGGAAGATTTATTTTCCCAGTGGGTGAAATTCTAGAGATAAGCATTTCCTATTCCTAATTTGCACAATATGTGGATTTTCACAGGTTAAAAAAATCTGCCTTAAGAAAAAACATAAAATCTTGTGAGACCAAACAATAGTCAATGGCTTATCAAAGTGGAGGTTTAATAATGTCCCTGAAATCCTCCTCAAACTTGGAATGACTCCAAAGAGTCATTTCAACTCCAGAGCACCGTGAAAGGTTTTCTGAAGCCATCTTTAGACTCTATCACAGCTCAGCTTCCTCTGTCCAGTACTGCTTTTGATTGCTACCTTCCACAGGGGTCTCAAGAGCACTCTTAGATATGTCTGCTCTGCAAACACCCCTTTTATTGTTGTCTTCGAAATAGATGCAAGCTTATTTCTTCCTTCTATTCTCAGCCACGAAACGCTTGTGTCTCATTAGTCTCAGCTCTTGGTAGTTTGTTGCTACCTGGTTAGGTTTTGGGAATTCTTGAAACTTTCTATCCCCCTTGTCATACAAAGTGTCCATTGATTGTTATTTTGATATCCTGTACACCTGTTAGTGGGGGTGATGAAAATTGGATTCTGGGACATTCACAACCTGTATTGCTCCTACAGGAGTAATGTTATTTTCCCCAGGATTGTCTGTCATTTAAAAGCACTTTTGAAAGTATTTACATGAAAAGAGGAATTGAAAAAATGTGGTAGTCTGTGGAGGAAACAGTCAAAAAAAAATCTTTTGGGATAAAAGTTGGCCATTAACAGTATTATTTATTTATACCTGAAATTCATGCTGAGGAGATACTACAGAATTATCTTTGAATAATATGCAATGGCAAGACTAGAATTCAAATTCTGGCTTTGGTAGTTTCCTTGGGCACTGAGTTGTTAATACCAACTGAATATCAGTTTAATTATCTGTGAAACACAAATACTAATATCTCAGGAGGATGGAGTAACTAGGGATGTATTATTTGAAATGAAAGGTCTGAATAAACATTAAGCAAGTTAAGAGAAACTTTCCATATAAACATCATGTAGGGTGTGCCCAATTTGATGGAATTGAAACAAAGCCAATAAGTCAAAAGAGATTAGCAGGCATGCATTAATTCCAGAATTGTAATTTTTGAAGTATTCCAAGTGGAATGAAAGAAGATAACGTGGACATTGCAGTTTCACCCCCAAAACCTCCACAAGGTTTAAAGAAACCTTCTGGAGAGGTAGTCAATGGAATACAAAGTTGATTTGCTGTTGATTTCAGAATGCAAATATATTTGTTTTGGCAAAGAGAAAGAAGATGAATGAAGAGTGAAAACAAAGGAGCCTATTTCTTCTGTAAATCTTTTAGTGATCTTGAAACAATGAGGACTTTTCTCCTGGGGAGACAAGATTCCTAGGAAGGACCATGAAAAGAATAATGAAAGGAAAGAGAAAATAACACAGTGCAGAATAACCTCAGGGCTCTGAGATATGCCCTCAATCTTGGCTCTGTTTTAGATCTTAATTGTTGTTATTTTTATTTCCATTTTTTTCATCACAAGTTTTCTGGGAAAAGACACAGCTTTTTACAATGTAGGGACTCAATCAATATTCACTGAGAGCATGAAGCGCCAAGTATTCTTGCATAGCAACTGTGCAAAGTATTCTCTTTTTTTCGAATAGGCCATTGTCATGTAACCAAAGTCAAGATATGAGAACAAAATAGATGATTTTATGATAAAATATTGACAAAAGTCATAGTGAAAGCTGTCCAAATCATGAACATGCTTTACAGCACTATGTGTGGTTTCTGTTCATATTGAGACCTACTTAATATTAAATAACTCCTATACATATATATATATATATATATATATATATATATACTTTCACCCTCACACATTTTTTTCTGTGAAGCTAAACTTATTTTCTTCTTGTGAGATCAGCAGTCCAAAACATGGTACATAGAAAATAAGAAGAAGACAAAAATAGCTCAGATTATTGTAACTGGAAGTAAGACATAAGGATTGAGGTACAGAAAGAGTCGTCTGTGAATGGTCACAGTATTGTACCTGTACAACGTAATGAACAGTGTCTCTTCCCTTAGATAGAGGCCGGATGTTACTGACTGAGGCAGAGATAAGGCAAAGCCCAGAGGAGCTGAGGTTTTACTCTCTTTGAATAGTTTGAGTGCATCTCCCAGAGGTTCATGTGAAGCTTGGTCCTCCATGTGCCTATGTTGAGAGTCAGTAGAGCTTTTGAGAACAAGACCTAGTGGAAGACTATTCAGTCACTGTGTTCAGAGGTAATTAATGTACTTTTCACAAGGCCCTGACTCCTTCCTGTGGCAATCTATTGCTGTACAAAGAACAAACCTGGCCCCCATGTCTCTCTGGTTTCCCAGCTCGCCACAAAATCTCTCCCATCCATGTTTCTGCCATTGTGATACTGTCTACCACAAAGCCCTTGTTGAAAGCCTAAGAGACAGACTCCAATCCCCAACTATAAGCTAAATAAATCTATTTTCTTTATAAAATGCCCAGTGTGTTAGGAACAAAAACTGAACTCAGATGGGTTTTCCTCCCTGCTATTTCCATGTGGAACAGGGAGTTGTAAAGAAAAAGAAGCCACTTAAAGCAGAGAGCCAAGGACATGCTGCAGAACCAATTTCAGTAGGGCACAAAATGGCTCTTCCATCGTTCAAAGAGATAAGAAAGGAAATCAAGGCCCCAAGGAAGTGAAACTCTTCAGAAAGGAATTGAAAGCAGAGGTTTGCTTTAGATTACCTTGAGTTCATGTGTCTAGCCTGTGACAGTCAAATTACATACCTGACTCTGATTTAAAATATCTTGAAATTGATACCAGGCACTATCAGCAGTGATTGGTCCAGAGTTCCAGGGAATGAATGAGCTTTCTGAAGACTGGAAGAAGTAAATTTTAAAAAGACCAAGGGTAGATCCAAAACATTAAAGACTAGTGTTTCACACAAGAAACACACAATTCATATCACAGAGAATTCGCTAGAAATAAAAAGTCACTAAATGATTAAGTGATTAGTACATAGATAAAAGGCAAAAACTGAGGAAAAAACAGTAATACTATCTCATGGAAAATGAGTCAGGGAAAACTAAACTTAACTTACAAACAAACTAAACTTACAATATTTGTCGGGGTTTTAGACTCAGAAATAGATGCATATTTTAAACCTGGATTTCAGAAGACATTTAGTAAAGAATTTCATGGTTTTATCATGCTCCAGATATAGAAACGTGGGTTATATAACAGTATAAAAATTGAATTCACCAGTGATCTTATAAATCACAAGGAAAGAATTAATGAATCCATGTCAAACTCTACGTAGGTGTCAGGGAGGCTGCTGAAGGTCTTTTCCATGACCTTGTTTCTTTCAACATTTTAATTAAGCACTGATGTGATTGGAGGTGCGTAGACAACATCTGATGACACACGACAAGGATGTCTACTACCCTGTGTGATAGAACCATGGTTTCCCGAGTTTCTGACATATTCCAATTTAAAAAGAAAGAAGTGGAACATGGGGGATAAAAAGCCATTTCTCAGATAATAACTTTGTAAAAAAAAGAATAAATGAAGTTAAATTGAACCCCTTCATCCTTCTCTCCCATGTTCTATTGACCTCCATTTGTTGTTAGGGAAACATGGCATAACCCATGTAAAACTCAGATCTATGAGTATTTATACTTTTGATTAATATGTAAATATTGTCTGCCTGGACTCACTATTTCCAGGCTCATACTGATGATTTCTCTTTTAAAGGAACATGGTGAATTGAAGTCTTTTAATTTTTTCGTTGCAAATTTAACTTTCCTAGCCAGAATTAGGGCTGATCACGCTGGATAAAATTTCTGTTTTTGTACAACACCCAAATGGCTCAAACTGGTGGCCAGAGACAAATTAAAGGTATCTGTCCCCTCCTATCTGTCCGGGCTCCTGCTTTTCTGAGTCTTCGAATGGACCGTCCATTCATGCATTTGCCTCAAAACTTAAAAATATTCATATTTTATTTCCTTGCTTCCTTATAAATCCTACTATTCTCTCTCTCTCACCTCTCTCTCTCTCTCTCCCTCTTTTTTGCTTACCTTTTCATACTTGACTCAAGTGACTCAGGAGTGGGGGTGACCTCACAACTCTCATATTCTTCTTGCCTAGGATCTATCTATAAATAAAAATATTTGAACTTGTTTCCTACTGTGGATGTATATGGAATTTGTGTCTTCCATAAAGAATCAGAGGCTACCAGAGGCTGGGTTTCCCCCAGGACACCAAAGAGAACACAAGGTTTGTCTTCTGGTAGGAGAGTGGTCAGGCAGGTGTAAAATGAACAAGGATCACTTAAGAGCACAGGGAGTCTGATGGAATGAGTAAGTTTTATTCCTGACAGAGCCTGGTCAGAGGTTCAGCAATTAGGCATTGGACTATCCTCCCAGGTTACAGAAGTATCCCTTCAAAGACATGCCGTGAATCCCCATGTCCAGCTCCCCTTCATTTCCTGCTAGGGAACCATTGGCACTGGAACCTCAAGTTAACTAGAAGCTCTCAAAATCCATAGAATAATCTCTTTTTATGAAAAGTTGGAAATAAGGTTAAGGAGTTTGCTATTTTCTCTATTTTATCTCAGTCTACCTCACTTTGAAATTTTAAAATCTAGTTTTAATATCCAGATTAGAAGTGACCCCATCCCAAGGGTTAATTACATCCTCACATATGATTTTCCTTCTCCTCCTTGCTTATTATGCCATATCCTTTCATTTTATTTCTTTATTTATTCATTCATTCTTTCACTGCTTCACTTAATGACAACTAGGTATCAAGTTTGTGCTGGCAGGACTGACATTAATGAGAAGACACTGTCCTTCCTGAGCTTAAAATTGATAAATACAGAAGATGAGAAACATTGATAGCTAATTTTAATACTAAATGATAAGGTAAAAGGTAGAGGTAAGAGGTAGAGGAGATCACAGAAAAAAAATAGCGAGTAGGTTTTTTGGGGCACAGAGGAGCAGTTTCTGATAGATGTTGAGATTCAGTAAACAATTAAAAATCAAAACAAATGAACATAAGAGGAAGAAGTAGGAGGAAGGATTTTATGTGTGTACACAACAGCATTCTTTCTCTTGGAGACCTAAGGGAACATATCCTGCTTTTGTTCACTTAGCATAAAGCGCTGAACTTGCAGGCTATGAGCACAAAATCTTGGCCTGCACTCTCTCTAGTGGAAGATTTCTGAACTACCCCTCGGTGCTTCCATAATTTGTATAAAAATGAATAAGCAGCTGCACAAGAAGACACTGTGCATAATCATGTACTGAGCAATTGTAGAATCAGATGAAGCATAAATGCAGCAGTGCTGTGGAGGTGTACATCTGTGAAAGAAATTCCAATAAAACCTGTGTCCATGAGATCCCACCTAGCTGGGAGGAGTGGTACAGAGCACAACCAGAAAAGATATCGAAGGTACCTGCAAATCCGAAAAAAGAAAAAAAAGAAAAGAAAAGAAAACAACTGAGCTGGAACAGAAGAGGTTTGATTTTTAAATTTTGATTTCCAGGAAATATGAAAGCTGGGGATGAGGACAAGTTACCTCAGTGACCTGCGTCTTAGCATCCACAAATGATACGTTTGGGTGGACCACATGTTCCAGTTCAGCTGGGACAGTTGTTTTTAACAACATTTACCCCTAAATAACTCTTAATAACATCTTGTTTCACTCTCTGTTGGATAATAAATTATTTGGTCTCCCCAGGTCTGTGAACATTTTCTTTGACTTTTATGGGGGAAATTAAATGCATGTGGGACAATGCGGGTACCGGCATGGCGAAGAGGCCTGGTCCCTGCTGAACGAGTCTACTAGCCGAGGTTTGCTCTTTGGAGCTAATGTCACCAGTGGCCCTGACCACTGTCCCTTTGTATCTACGAGATGTCACTTTACAGTGAGAGGATGGAGACAGTGTGAGGTGTCTATGTTCTGTACAGTTAACGAAGTTAATTTTACCCAGAAAATGAAAACGGTATTTTTTTGGCATCCTATGCCTTCTTTTGAGGCCCTTAGCAAGCATTTAAACCTTTTACAAATAACTGTATGATATTCACATGTCCATTAAAATGTAAAATCATATGGAAAAGGAAAGAAAGCAAAGATGGCCAGCGCTCCGTCTTTTGCACTTGAGTCTCGCTGGTTACCCTCATGGCTGCAAATTTGGTTCCTCCAGAATCATGAATACTAAACAACATTAAAATTGAATAATAAGTAAAGTGTGGAGTTAATTATAGAGCCTCATACACTGGGACAGACAGGAGTGATGGAAATGATGGCATGGAGCTGTATTTATTGACATAGAGAATAGTTCATACCACGTCATCAAGTGAAAAAAGCAGTTACTGAAAGCAGGTGCAGTATTATTATCAATGTATGTGAAATTACAAAATATACAGTTATGCAGGTCTACGTGGATCAGAAATGTCTAAAATTTTCATCGTAATATTGATACTGTACTGCTTAGCTCTGTGGACTGACAGCGAAAGAGTTTTTTGTCTTTTCCGTGTTTTTTAAACAAAGAATGTATTTCCTTTAAAAACATAAAATATATTACTTACATTAAGTTACAAGAGAAATATCTCTTAAGCTGTAATTTAGAGTTTGGAATACCTGGTGTGCATGATGGGAATAGAGAATGATGTAAAATAGCTACACAGTCAAAATCTGCGCACAGCTACAGCCCCTCTCCCTTTGGTATCTGAGCCTTTCAGTAGCTCCAGTCCTCATACCCACGCCCACTGCCAGCAAGACGAAGACAACAGCAGACCCTAAATGGTAGCATCATAGATCCTATGGGTGCCATGGCCTTGGTCCCTGCCAATGTCCTTGTGGAAACCTGTCCCATTGAATATGAGCTAGACTTGATAATTGACTTCTAATGAGTATAATAAGGCAGAAATTATGTATGTCGTGTAAGGAGCAGGTCTCGACAGCAGTGTGCTGTGGCCGTCTTTATTACTCAGGATGTCCTGACATTATCCAGGCAGGCAGGAAGAGCTCCATCAAGTGAGGACCTAACATCTCTAGTCAAGAGTCAGGGAAAACTGTCCACCCAGCAACTTGGATATCTGTAGCCATCCTGATGCCATCCCACGAGTCACTGAGCTAGAACAACCTGTAAACCACCCCAAGATTCCTGATGCACAGAAATGGTCTGAGATAATAAATGTTTGGTGTTAGATATCTGGAAATATGTGATAGTTGTTATTAGATTGAAATCTTGCCTGTAATCACATTCCAGATGCATTGCTTGTTCTGATCTCAGAATCCTAATTTAAGTTTGATTGCTATTTCTTGAAGTTCCCAAGCAGAGTCCCATTTCTGTGGTCTGGACTGGTTTGAGTGTGTATTCCCAACACTCAAGGGCTGGAAGTTTGATCCCCAACATGGTAGTGTTGAAAGATGGTGGAATCCTTCAGAGGTGCAGTGCAGTGGAAGGTAATTAAATCAGCGTTGCCACCTCCCTCAGGGATTAATTCTCTGAGGCACTAATGGAGTTCCCTTAACACCCTGGTTAGTCCCAATAAGAACAGACTATTTTAAAAGTTGATAGCTGACCGTAAACCTCTCTGGCTTTCTTCTTTCCAGGTTATCTCTCTTGCATGCTGCTGGCCCCCTTTCTGTTTCCACACCATGTTGAGACAGGCAGGGCGAGAGGATTCACTTGGATGCTGGTACCGGGAGGTTTAAAACCTCCAGCCACTAGAGTACATGGAATTATTTTTTTCACACTGGCAGTCTGGTTACAGGTCTGAGGGGACATACTCTATGGCTCTTACCTACCATGATGGTTAGGTCATTGAGAGCACTGCCGTAAGAGATGAATGTAGCCCTAGAGGAACTCTGGTTAGCTCCCCTGAGAGTGGGTTATAATAAAAAGACCAAGCATGGCCTTTGAGTCTCTCTCTTGCCCTGTGATTGCCCTATGTCTCTAACCCATTTTCCTTCACGGGGCTGTTCTCTAAGGGTGTGCTATATCCAAGTTTCTATTCCACATCATGTGGTGTAGCTGAGAATTCAACATGTAAACACACTATTTTCTGGAATAAGGGCTCAAGGGCTTTTAGTCACTAAAACTGTCTATGATTTAGGCTTATATTTCAAAAAAATAGAAAAGTACACCCATATTGGTTAAAATAGATGTGGGAATTGGGCTTATTCTTCACCCGTTAAAAGCAACAACAATGACATCTGAAACAATACTAAATGCGTGAGTACGGGTTTGGCCCTTAGTTACAGAGACCACAAGGATGTGATCCACAGGTGAAATAAAACAACTCAGAAGCAAAAGCACAAGAGGCAAATGATAAACAAATAGCATGATACCCACCTACATCCAATTATGTTAATACTCATATCACATGAAAATGGATTAGATAGTCTAAATAAAAGGTAGAAATTAGGAGAATACATTTAAAAATACATACTTGTGTGTTGTTTACATGAAATTCACCTCAAATGAAAGATATAAATAGGTTAAAATTCAAGTGCTAGGAAAAGATATATTTTGAAAACATTAACCATAAGACAACCTGATATTGCTACAAAAATATTTTAAAATGTATACATGAAAACAACAATGTCAATAATAAAGAAGAAAAAATTATAATGATAAAACGGTCCATTGATGAGGTAATTACAAAAATACTAAAACGTATGTAATAACAGAGCTTTAAAATGGAAAGAAGTAGACATAGATTTTTTTTTGAAAAACCAAAATTGAAGTTTGAGATTTAAAACAATTTTTTCCTGGAACGTGATAGAAACAGTGGACAAAATATCACTAAGAATGTAAAATAACTGAAAAACACCAACTAGCTTGACCTAATTAATATTTATAGAATACCCCAAACTATAGAACACACATTATTTTCACGTATCATACACTTGTATAAAGTTGGTCTATATACTGTTGCATTGTATGTTACAGAACACTAAAAAATAATTCATACAACATCTGACCAGAATGAGATAATAGAAATGAATAAAAATATCTTAGAGTCAAAAATTTGGTAATAAATCAAGTTTTCAAAATAATACAAGCATTAATTAAAATTTTTGTAATTCTTATTTAGAATTAAGTTACTACTAAGTGCACAATGTGTATAATAAAATGATTTTAAAGAACAAATACAAAATAGTGTTCTATTTTGTTGTTTATTTTTTGTCGAGTTGATCTATTTGTGACAGTGGGGTATTGAGGTCCCCCACTACTATTTTATTAGTGCTTATTTAATTTTTCATGTCCGTTAGTATTTGTTTTATATAGTTGGGTGCACTAGTATTTGGTGGATATATATTTATGACTGTCATCTCTTCCTCTTGGATTTTTCCCTTTACAAGGATGTAGTGTCCTCTTGTCTCTCTTGATTAGTGTTGGTTTGAAATCCATTTGATCTGCAAATAGGATAGCTACCCCTGCTTTTTTTCAGGTTCCTGTCACATGGAGTATTGTTTTCCACCCTTTAACTTTCAGACTATGAGTTTCTTTTTGAATTAAGTGTGTTTCTTGTATGCAGCATATTGTTGGCTTTTGCTTCTTGACCCATTCTGGCAGTCTATTTCTTTGGATTGGTGAATTGAGACCATTAACATTGATGGTTATAACTGATATGTATTGACTTATCCTTGTCATGGCCTTTTCCTATTGCTGGATTCTCCCCCTTTGCATTGAATTTCTTGTCTTGCCTGATGGATTCATTCTACTGGGTTTCTTGGGGCTGTGATCCTCATTGTCTTTTCTAGAATATTGTTTAAAATATCTTGAAGTGCTGGTTTGGTATTCATGAAATTCCTAAGGTGCTCTTTGTCATGAAAATATCATATGTCTCCACCAATTTTGAAAGATAGTTTTGCAGGGCACATCAACTGGGGCTGAAGTTTGTTTTCTTTTAGGGCTTGAAATACTTCACTCCAGGCTCTTCTTGATTTGAGGGTTTCTGTTGAGCACTCTGCTGTGATTCTGATGAGCTTTCCTTTGCATGTGATTTGTTTCTTTTCTCTAACTGCTTGTAGTATTTTGTTCTTCTGTTGAGTTTCTGGAATCTTAACTATTATATGCCTAGGTGTAGGGTTTTTTTCTTTTCTTATCACAACTACTTGGAGTCCTATATGTCTCACTTATCTGGATGTCAAATTCTTTTCCCGTACTTGGGAAGTTTTGTTCCATTACTTCTGTGAACAATTTCTTATGTCATTTGCACTCTCTCCTGTTTCTTCATTGACTCCAATAAGTCTTATGTTATTCTTCTTTGTATCATCTGGATTGATTTCTCATGGTCCCTTACTATTTTAAAGAAATTTTTATTTTTCCAGTCACTAATTGCAATCCTATCTTCTATGTCTGATACTCTGTCCTCACATTGGCTCATTCTGCTGCATAAAGTTTCAGTGGAATTTTTAATCTCCTGGATATCTATTTGCATCTGTTTTATGGATTCCATTTGGTTCCTATGCTGGGATTCCATCATGTTCTTCTGCTCCTCTATTTTTTTATCTGTATCTGCTCTAGAGTTATTAATCATGTCTTTCACTGTGAACACAATCTCTGTTGTTATCTGAGAAATTATTTTTTATTTCATTTTTTTCCAGATCCTCTTTCGATGCCAGTTCAGAGAGTCCAGGTGGTTGGGTATGAGATTGTTCCATCTCATTGCCCTTTGGGGTTGCCTTAGGTGATCTGGAATTCTAGTTTTGAGTCTTCTTTACATGTCTTCTCATTTCAACAGAAGCAGCCTGCTGGACCTTTGTTTAGGTGACTTTATGCTCACCCAGTGGGCTTTAATTCTCAGCAAGCCTCAGAGTGGCCTTCTCTCTGCTGCTCACCACTACACTGATTCCTTGGTTCAGAGTGGTGGCCTTCTGGGTCTCTGTGCTGCCCTGTTGTCTGGGCAGGGTCCTGGCTGGGGCCTATGCACACTTGGGATGGAATCTGTGTGTGTCTCTAGCTGGGGCCTGTCCACCTGTTTAGCTGTTGTCTGGGAGGGCCTTTGGCTGAGGGCTGTGCACCTGAGTCCCTGGTGTCTGAACCAGCTTCTGGCTGTTGCTTGCTTCCCTGTGCAGCTGATTTCCAGGTGGGTTTTGGGCTGGGGCCTGTGGGCCCAAGCTGTTGGTGTATGGGTGGGGCCCTGGCTCAGACCTGTGCATCCATGCCACTCGTCCACTTGAGCTTCTTGCTGGGGTCTCACAAAACAGTGTTTTATACAGGATGGTTTATAATATTAAGACATAAATGTGAAATGTGGCTAAAGTACTACTTATAGGTAAATCTACAGCTTCAAATGATTTGATTTCAAAAGAAGACAGCTTTAAAATTAATAACAAGCTTAAGTACAAAGGCAAGAAAAGGAATAATTTATTAACTACATTTTACGTAGAAAGAAGAGAGTCATATAAATAAGACCAGATATCTGTAAATAAGAAGAACAAATACAGAAATTCCATGAAGACATGAAAGGAGCAATAAGACTAATAATCCCCTGCATTCATAAACTAGTCAAGAAAAGAAGGAGAGAAAACTACTTGCCCACATCAAAAGTGGGCATCACTAAGAATTGTAACCATGTTAAATGGAACTTCAAGGATGCCTATAAAACACTTTATGCAATAAACTTTTCAATTCAAGTGAAAATGAAAGCATGCCTTTAATATGTATAACCGAAACTGTCTTCAAAAGAAGTAGAAGGTCTGAAGAGCTCTGCATCTATTATAGGAAGATTATTTGTAATTACCATTGCACAGAGGAAACTTGAGTCATACATGGCTTCACTGATGCACTCACACACATATTTAATGTATTACAGAGATTATTTCAGGAAATAGAGAAGAAAGCACTTCCCAACACCTTTTATGAGGTAGCAGTATTGTGACAATAAAACCAGTAAGCATATTACAATAAAATAAAACTAGTGACAGATTTCTTGGGCAGACAAAAAAATTTTCAAGAAAAGAAACACTAAAACACCATGTCTGGCAGTGTATAAAAGGATAATAGACCATCATCAAGTCAGATTTATCTAAAGTAAAATTGGTTTAAAATTATAAAACAAATCAATATACTTGACCATATTGACAGATAAATAAGATGGTCTACTTAATCATCTGAATAAGTACAGAAAATTATTTTATCCAAATTATCAGCAAACTTAGACTCAATGGGGACTACTTTAACCTAATAAAAGATATCTGTAAATAATATAGAACTATCATTATATTTAAGGGTGAAGTCTTTATCAAAAATAGGATAATTATATCTATTGTATGACTTACAGTTCCAAAAACACTGTAGTTCATGCATACTGCAGTAAGACTTCAAAAAAGGCATGCATATGCATATTTCAATAGCATAAAATCAAGAAAGTGCTTAGAAGTAAACTTATAAAGAACATCCAAGACTTAAATGAAAACTATAAACTTTGTTGAAATAAATTTAAAGACCTATGTAAACACAAAAATATACCTTATGTACTTTTTTAAAAAGTCAGTATTTTTACTGTAAATTCTTTTCAAACTGGTCTTTAGATTCTACACATTAATGAAATTACAGCATAGCTTTGTTTCAGTAATTTGTAAGTTATATTTTCATGCCCAAACTTAGAATTGCCAAAACTACTTTGAAAAAAAGTTTAATTCAATATAAAACTTCAGTAATTAAGAAAATGTGAACTTTTAAAAATATAAGCAAGTAGGTCAGTGCAATAGATTAGTTTTCACAAACACACACAAAGTTACCAAATTAAGTAATTTTCAAAAGAAGCTAATAAATTGATTCAAGGAAGAAAATTAATGATTTTAATAAATTAAACAGAAACAAGTGGATGCCTACTATGTGACATATAAGAATCTCAAGAAAATTACACTAAGCTATTGAATTTAGACCAAAACCATTGCATATGTAAACTTCCTTTACCTGGGATTTCATTATAGGCAAAACTCCATCTATGGTGACAAAAATCAAAGCAAAAGTTGGCTGGACTTTCTTTGGAGGTGACAGAGGGATATTCACTGGGAAATGGCAAGTATTCTCTTTCCAGCTGAGGATGAGGCTCCATGAGTACATATGTGTATTCAAACGTATCACAATATTCATTTCAACTTTGTACTTCATTACGTGTAAATGATCAGTCTGCTAAGGCTGCCATGACAGAAAGACAGACTGGGTGGCTCATGCCATAGGCATTAATTTTTCAAAGCTTTGGAGGCTGGAAGTCCAAGAACAAAGTTCTTCTGGGGTTGGAGTCTGCTCTTCTTTGTGCACCGAAACAGGGGGCTCTGGTGCCTTATTCTTCGGGTCAGGAATACCAGGCTCCTTCCCCTATGACCTCATTTAATCTTACTTCCCTTCTTCCAGGTTGTATCTCCAAATACACATTGGCTTTTAAGGCTTCCACATATGAGTTTGTGAGGAGAATTAATTGAATCATAATAATAAAGTATAGATTTAAAAAACAAAATAATACAGATGAAAGATATTTATATTCACTTCCAAGTTTTGCATCTAGTGATCTAAACACCTTATATTTCAGAGTCACATATTTATAAATAAGTATTAGCAAAAATGTTCCAAAGTATCAATCAAAGGAAGTAGATATAATAGCTTGAAATTCAACACAAGTGCCCTATTTTGACTGTTCTGGCTTTAGTTGGGAAAATAATCAAGTGGGTTCCTTTAAATAGGGGTTTGACTTGGCTAGGTTAATTCAGAGCCACATCTACTGCTATAAATTATAATTCTCACTAATCCATTGTCCTTCTGACATATTAAAATGATTTTTAAAGATTTTACATCAATCACCTACCTCTATGTATTAAGCATGTGAAAAATTACTGTTTAATAAAATCCAATTAAATTCCACAGAGTCAGTGCTACACAAGAAATAAGCTCTTGAGTGCTGAGCAAATTTGAGAAGTTCAAAATTTTACTGCTTATTTCTTTTCCTTCTTCAAGGAGATCATTGTGCAAAGATTCAAGGAAATGCCTTTCAGGCCTCTGTCATGAATGTCTCCTGAGCACAACCAGAAATGCAAGACTCTTTTTCCTCCTTGCAGTAAACACATGTCCAACATGTTTTGTGTTTCTGAGCATTGAGGGGTCTGGAAATAAGCAAAGAAAGTCATTGTGCTTTGCTGTGTGGGTACACGTGAATAGTTCATCCCGTGAGATGTTGTGGGTGCCAGCAGACAAGATTTTGAAACACTGTCTGGGGCTGAGGAGGACAGGAGATGAGAGAGCTTCAGCCAGTAGAGTATACTGAGATTTACTTTGCAAACATGAAATGAAGAATGGAAGGAAAATTCCAGGCACAAGGAAGGTGAGGGAATAAAGCATGACTTGGATTACAGCATGCCACACTTCTAGAACTCAGCAGATCTCGATGCATTTTTTACAGACAACATCTAAAAGGAAGGGAGAAGACAATATCTTACAAATATAGCTAAGAAATTTGAGCATTCATATTACACTTTTTTTAGCACAGGAGAATTCATAAGCTGAATTGTATGATGATATTTCTCTGTCCTAAAGGCTGGAGTGCCATCTGTGTAGAAGGTGGGTTCACAGCAAGGCAGCTAGCTATGAAACCACAGACATTGGTCCCCTTTTTACAAAGGGACCAGCAATAAAGTTGTTTATAATTATTTCATTAATTGCTTCAATGATTAAAGACCATCTAAAAACAACCAATGAATTAAGTGTCAGGAGTATGTAAATAACATGTCAATATTTCAGTCCTATAAAACCTATCATCCACTGGTAGAGATAAATAGGTAACTGGGTGTTTAATAACATCAGAGGCATCCAAAATTCTTCATGCTTACTCAGTTCTCAATATCTTTAATGAGCAAATTAATAATACCTCATTGTCATTAAGCATTTTCAAGGTATGCTTGTGTATATTTTTTCACTTGAACCTCAGAAAAACCTCTGTAAAGAGGAAAATATCTTAGGAAAAAATTGAGCTTAGGTGGAGAAAATGAATGACTTCTGTAAAAGTCTAAAAGCAATTAAGAACAAAATTGAAACTGACTCTGCAGTTTCCATTTTAGCATTTATTCCAGTGTACTATGCATGTTCTCCGATGAACAGTTCTTCAGCACTTACTGCCATCTTATGTGTTTGTATGAACCTTTAAAACCTGCTTGTTTCCCTAGTGGTGAGGCCATCTGCCCTGCCTGGGCTTTGCTTTCCTGGGGGTGTGCTGGGATTGTCAGTCTTTCGATGCTGCCAGTGTTGTTTGGGTTCTCTGGAGCCCAACTCTGTTGTGTGTTAGCTATGTCTTCAGATTCTTGCCTGAGTTGCCAGTCTTTGATCTTGGGGATTCTATCCTGCTCCTTTTGACTGTCTCTCTTATATCCGTACTTGAAATAATTAAAGAGAACTTTCAAGGATTTGAGGATTCCTTAAGAATAAAATCCCATTTAAACTATTCAGTATTAGAATGCATGAGGGTATTTTGTTTGTTAATTTTTTTTAAAGAATCTCAAGTACAGTTATTTTCTTCATAACCCCTGGCCATGAAATATATCACTGGGTCTTGGGTTATTTTCTAAACACCATTTTAAAGTTAGCTATGTTAATTGGAAATAATGTCATAAACTTCCGTAAGTCCAGTGCTCAGGGTTTCTTTGCACATACCTAACCCTACCTCTACTACCTACCATCCCAAATTTTCTATCATTCCCTTGTACATTCATAAATTGCAATTTTTTTATCAGTTTTATCCCAGGCTTTTGTATATTTTAATGATATCACTCTATATACCATTGGTAAGTGTCTAGTGAATATGTTTAAAAAATTCCCTTGATGCTGCATAAAGAAGATTTTACTTTTTAAGGATTTGAGTATATGATCTTATTATAGAATATACAATTATTTTCTAAAGAGATTGAGTCCATTACATAGCCACCAGTAATATATTAAAGGTCCTTTGAGTTTGTAACTTTCCAAGTTTTACTTTCTTTCAAGCCTGATTTGTCAGACCTTTTAACCTTTACTAATCAAAGGAGTAAAAATAACAGCATAATTTGTACTGTATTTTGTTCTTCACTAATGTAGTTAAATATCTCCATGTATTCTTTCAATCTCATTTTATATTTGTGGCAACCTTCTTCAAATTGTCAATGTTTCTGTTGGGTTTTGTGTCTTTCTTACTAAGTTGTATAAGTTACCTGTAACTCCCTAATGATATATAAAAAAACCTACTCTCACCTTATAGCTTTTCTTTGGCTTTAAATATGATATAGGATGACAAATACTCATTTGAAAATTGGTGTCATATGTTCTAACATTGACAGTTATTCAACAGGTATAGCTTATTCAGACCTCTGGGCTTCATGTCTATCATACATAAGGATGTCTTGACATCATTTGACAGGTAAACTTAATCATCAACTTGACTATCTTGGGAGCCATGTAGAGGATTAGTAAAACATACAACTGTTTGTGTCTATGTGGGTCATAGAGATATGACCTTGGGTACTATATATCTGGCCCCTGGTCCCTTTCTCATTGTTCTGTTTCCCTGGTCTGTTTCCTGACTGCCGTGAACTGAGCAGCTTTGCTCCAAGATGCCTTTCTGCCATAATGTTCCTTCCTTGGAGCCAGCTGACCATGGACTGAACATTTTGAAACCATGAGTTAAATTAAAAATCACATCCTTCAAAAATTGTGAGTGTTGAGTATTTTGTCCTGATGATGACGAAAAGCTAACTCATGCACTGATGCTGCTGTGGATAAGTAGGGATCAATGAATATTCTGAGCTCTTATTTGCTAGGCACTACAGCAGGCCTGATATTAGAGAGAAATGGCCCATTCTCCAACTTCACAATGAATATAATGTATAGGGAAATGGATGAATGAAAATTTATTGGTAAGTTTAGTATTGTGATGCCATTGATAATTCCAAGTCCTGCAGGTACTATTAAGGGGTCATTCTATCCCAGAAGGACATCTCCAGGAAATAGAGTTCCCAATGTTATTCATTTATTCATGCATTCATTCATCAAATGTATAATGAATATCAGCTATGCACTAGATAATTTGTAAACATTTTGCCAATTGTTAAAAATGAAATTTACGTGATTTGGCAAATGATTAGTTTTGGGGGAAGACAGAAGATAAAGAGTTGAAACACACCCAGTTGTATGTGTCTCAGTCGCAGCGCTAAGATTTATGATTTTACTTGTTTGATCATTCAGTCTTTCATCCAATAGTTATTTACAGAGCAACTCTTACATACTGTGACTCAGGTTTCTCATTTTACAGTTGAGATAACTGAGTACTCAAAAGGAAAAAAGACTTACTTGTCTTGTTCAAAAGTAATGACTAATGACTCATGCTTTGCAGCTTAATCGCTGGGGAATGAAGGACTTCCTGGAAACAAAATAGTGTGGATTGTCAGTTCTTATCCTTCTCAGTTTACCAGTGACAAAAGCAAGTATATCCTGAACTGAGGTGAGGAAATCAGAAATCCAGTGCATGTGGAAGAGAGAGAGAGAGAGAGAGAGGAAGAAGAGGATGAAGATGAAGAAGAGAAAGGGGAGGAAGAAGATATAATATATGCCAACTCCCATAAGTAGATTAAACCTTAACGTCTGACTCTAAATCAAGCACTTTTCTAATTCTTTTTTTTTTTTTTTGGTACCAGGGATCCAACTCAGGACCTTGCACTTGCGAGGCAGGCATGGTACCACTGAGCTAAATCCCTGGCCGATAATTCTTTTAATCTAAATGGCAGCAATTGAAGCACATAAAGCACATTCATCATAATTTTTTATTTACAACCCACAGCCAAGAAAACAAGTAAAATTACTTGTTCCTCCCTGTTCTAGAAAGAAAACTCAGGCTCAGTTTATGTCAGCAATGAGCAGAAGACCTGAGACTGAAGCCCAATCTACAAGATTTCTATGGTGTGACATCTGTCTGGTCCATGTGTTGTTCTAAATTCATGCTATGCTGAGTGAGCTACGTGTCCAGATGTCTAAACCAGCTGCTTTAACAAAATGATATACACTGGGTGTATTATAAACATTACCTTTTTCTCAGAGAGGTTGGAAGTTCAAGTCAGAGGAGGAGGATAGACTGCTTGCTTGGTTCCTTATGCAGGCACTCATCCAGGATTCAGATGGCAAGTTCTTGTTCCACTTTCACATGAGAAAATGGAAAGACAGCTGGTTAGCTCTTGGTCCATATCTTGAAAGGACCCAAATTCCATCCATAAGGGCTCTGGTCTCATAACCCAATTGCACTGTGAAGACCTCCAACTCCAAATATCATCAATTTAGTATTAGGTTTTCAATATATGGAATTTGAAGGGACACAAACATTCAGCTCATCACAACTGGCACAATGTGATTTGTCACTTCATTGTAATAGAAGGAAACAATCAGTGAACCAAAGTGGTCCAGAATTTCTTCACAAACTAGCAACAAATAAACCATCACCCTAGCCCCACTTACAGTCCTTAGAACAAATACCTTGGAAATGGGCAAGATGTGAGATTACCACAACCTCTGGAGATATCCAGGTGGGAATGACACCTGCAGCCTTGTGTTAGGCAATGTTCCATTGCTGTAATAAAATGCGGATGTAATTGATGTATAAAAAGGAAAGGTCTATTTTGGCTCATAGTTCTGGAGGTACTGATGATTGGGGCATCCTACACCTCGTGGTAAGAGTGTGCTGCAGAGCAAACCCCTCACTTCAGAAGGGACTGGACAGCAAAGCCAGAGAGAAACAGGAAGGAAACAGAGTCCCACGATTCCTTCGTAGACTCGGTGACTTATGAATCTCCCAGCAGGCCCCTCTTCCTGAAGATTCTAACATCTCCCGAGAGTGCATCTTGGAGATCAATCCTTTAACGTGCAGACCACTGGGGGCCATTCAGCATTCGGAAGACACAGCCTCTATGGGCCAAAAAGTTGATATGTGAAAACAAATAAATCCAATAGTGTTTATAGTCCCGGTTGCCAGGGAGATAAGTGCCTACACCGGGAGCTTGGAAGTCCCTTGATAGAATTCACTGAGAAAAGCTTTGATATGCACTATTTAATTAAAAATATTATATGACCCTTGTGAGCTATTGGCTCTTGTGGAAGTTAGATCAACTTCAATACCAGATAGAATATAGCTTGCTTTTCCACCAAGATCGTAAGACAATCTATCTCCTGTGTAAATGAACGACAGTTAACATTAAGAGTGGCAAGCTGTGCACTTGCGTAGTTATCTCAAGTTTAGGCTTGTTTAACATGTACGGAAAATTTAAGAGTGACTGCAGCTCCTTCTTTTCAGTTTTCTTTTACACCATTAGCCATCCGTTTATTCCAACTACAAATTCCAAACCAAGATTTGCTTGTTGCCTGACATCTAGAGCAAGTCCATGAGTAATTTACTAATTTTTCCAATAAAAGCAAAAGAATTAGATATTACTGTTTCCCTTTCAGTATTTCCAAAAATTGTTAGATAATTTTAGATATTTGCCTGAGGTTACCCAGTAAAGAAACAGAAAAGTCTGATGAGAATGCAGGCATTCATTCCAACTTGAGGGTTTCTCTCCACATGACATTAGGTTATGATTGAAAAAAGGAATCAAACAATTCTGCCAAAAATGATAAGATCCCTGTATATAAGAAGGTGTCTGAATATAGAAGGATATAAAGCAATTTGTGTTCTTCACTATCCTGCTCATGTTATTTCACTGCTGACTCTGTTAATGCTTCCCTAATAATCACCTCTTACTGAGCAAAGAATAAAACAAAGTCCACAGTCCTCGACCAACTTTCACCTTTTGGTTTTCAATTTTGTCGCTTATGTTTTTCCTGTATTCACTGTATCTTCCATCATGCATAACAGCTCGTGGTTCCAAAACATACTTATGCTCTCTGGCAGTTGTTCACACATTGTTTCTCCTGACATCCCTGCCATCACTTCTCCTCATGCCTGGTGAAAAACAAAACAAAGCAAAAAATTATGTCATGGTTACTCAGGCTGTATGTTACTGATTAAAGATGCAATCTTAAGACCTACTGTGTGGCAGATATAGAATTACGCACCAGATGGGGTCTAGGTAGGTTCATCAGCAGACTTGCTTCACTAAGGAGCAAGAAGTTCCCAAGGTAGTAGCAATTACAGTGCCAAAAATGTTATATTTCTGGGCAAGTAGTTGCCACCCATGACCTGGAAAAAAGACTAACTCTTCAGTGCCACACAGTGGTCCCCAGGTACTTAGTTAGCTATTGTCTTCTCTGGGTTTTCTGGTTCTGATCTACCCATTTATCTTATTGCTCTAGTTGTTTGCTTATGAAATGTTTGTCTCCCCAACAACCATAGAACCTTCAGGCATTGGGAGGAGGGTATGCATGCATTTTGTTTTACTCACATCAGAGCTTGGACCTGAGCCTGGACATAACAAATGCTTTTTGAATGCCTGTCAAATGACTTTGCAGGAGAGACTGTACATTTTTCCAAGGGATACTCACAAATTGGATGATGGATATTTTTAATAAGATGGGAGCATTCAGTTCCTTACAAACACTGAAGCACCATTTCATGAACCCTAATATGATCCATTCTCTCAGGCTCTTGAGATATCTTTAAGAAAGAAAATTGTAGCAGGGTCAGTTCAGACTGTTATATAAAAGTGATATCTTTGAAAGGAACATAAGAGAAGGGATTGTCAGGACAAGAAATAGACTAAAGAATAGAAGGAATGGGGTTGTAGAATAAGAAATGCTACAATTAATGTTCTTTCTCTGTTTAAAATGCATGACTATGATAGCACAGATATGATTCTCAAAAGAGGAATAGCTAAATCCACTTGACCCAAAATGACAGCTTGCTCAGAAAATATTCACAATCAAGTTTCAGGAAACATTCAAGATTATAGTTCATTTCAAATTTACGTGAACTCTTCCAGAGAATTGGTACATAGGCAATTCACCTGAATTTATTTAGTGAGGCTAAGATAATCTTGATGTCAAATCATTCAAAAGCAGATAATCAATGAAAAGTATATGTAAATATCACTTATAGTTGTACAGATGCTAATCATAATGTTAGCAAGATTACTCTGGTAATAAATAAAAATAATGACTGATTTACATGTATGTTAGGAAATCCATTCAGTTTAATATTCAGAATTTTTTGGAAGTGATTCTCTGCTTTTGTCTTACAAGAGTAGTAGAATAAAGGCACTTGAATAGAAATAAGAAATACATTTTCCAATTTGAAAAAAAATGTAGGAAAAATGTTCAGAAAAAAATATAGGTAAACATTTTCATCACCTTGTGTTTTAGAAGAAAAATTTTAAATATGACACAGTTGTGGAAATTGTAAGAGGAAAACTTTATATCAAATACATCACAAATTGAGAGAAGGAGGACATAGTCTGAAAAAATATATCTTGAATGCATGTAGCCTATAATGGCAATGATTCTCATTTATAAGAATCTTTCCCTTGCAACAGATGGTGTGTTGGACCCGTCATTTCACATCAGGTACTCAGCAGCCAATGAAATGTTACAGGTCCATGGCATAGCTCTTCATCCTTTGGGCACTGAAATCATTTATTTTTCTACTTTTAGGTCTAGGACTATAGTCTAAGTTCAGAGAAAAGGATTCTTAAATTTCTCTTAAGAATATAATCTCCCTAAGTATCATCTCAAAGTTTCAAGGTTCTCAAATTGGATGGTGAGTCCCTCTAGGAAATATGAGAAGACTTTCTTTTTAAGTAACTTAGACCTTACTAGAATGTAATGGTGAGACAAAGATAAATAAAAGGACCCAGAGGATGAAGAACTGTAGCTGCCTTCTGAACACTCAGTATCAACCTCAAAGGGGCGCTGTCACTGCCCGGTAATGCCACACTCTATGTGGAACCCACAGACAGGCCAGGGAGGAAGCTGGGTACAGTTAGAGGCAAATACACTGTAAAGAAAATAGAATAATCTGGATTATGTGGACCTGGAACCTGGTCGATCACATTTAAATTTTCTCTGAATTAGGGTCTCTGTAAAACCGGCCAACTCTCAATCTATGGACTTCAGAAGGCACCAGGCTGACCGATGCTTAACCTACACCCAGGTTTTGGAGGACGATATTACCCTCATCTGAAAACATTAACATCTTCTTTAATTTATGTTTAATACTGGTTTCTTTTGTGTGTGGTTCATTCTCTTAAACACATTTTTTTAGATATTATGTGTATAAGAAGGTTTTGCTAAGATTCTTTTATGATCTGTGTTGAGGTACACTTTATAGTACAAATGGTCATTGTATTTACAAATGTGACCAATTTTTGCGATGGTATTATTTGTTCTGATTAAATATATATGCATATATATACCTTCCTGAATATGTATGATCCATGATTTTAGTGTTTTAGGCTTTATTATGATGTTGTTTATGGAATTGTAAAGTAACTAGAATTCTTAGCTATAACTTCCAGAACTCTTTTCCCTATAGAAGTAATAAAAAAGTCATAACAATAATAAGTAATGTTTGCATAGTGCTTGATGGTTTATGGAAGAGTTTCAAATCATACGTACAATGAAGTAGATTTTACCAATAACCCAACTGCAGTTTGTGGGGCCCAACTCTTTTGAGCAGAGTAAGTAGGAGCCAGGATGTGACACCTGGTGTTGAGACCCCCAATTCTGCCCTCATTACTGCATGCTCAGTGATTCTTCTCAATGTTACTTTGGAAATTTAATGTCTCCTTCCTCTAGTCATTGGGAATCTTACACTTGAGGAAGATAAAAAAGCAAACATTCCATATTAGGTAAGAACTTTTTTTCTCTTTCTCCTATTTACACAATTATATGTATTAGATGGTACACATGTGATAGCCAATGAGAAAATTTAACTTGAAACTGCAGAAATAACAGATATTAACCATGACAGGTGGATATGGACACAGTGTGTGTGGTAACCAGACTCAGCTGTCTGATGACTTCCTGAATTGGAGGTCCTTTGAACAGCACATGGGAGGAAGACATTGGAGGATAATGCCATAGCTGTTTTTATCCAACTTTCAAATACAAGGGTTTTCAGACTTCTTGAAAAAGCAGGATAGGGCAGGCATAAATTTAGATATGCTTGTGATGCAAACTATAGCACTGGTGGTAGTTTTTTTCAAATGAAAGGGCTCTGTGAGACTGTCCAGACCCCAATCCATGGACTTCACAATGAGTGTTTAGTGATATCCAAGTAACACATCTGGAAACTTTTATGATTTAAAGCTTATCTAGTTTATATCACTGACAGTCTGATCTATACAGTGGGTTTATCATATATTTAAGTACTGATTTTTTTTCAGAATTCCTATGGTTAAAATGTTAGCATAACAATAAGATGAGATAAATCACATTAGTGATTACTTTTTTGTTTGTGTAGTACTGGGGTTTTAACTCAGGGCCTTTACACAGCTACCTCTTATTTTTCATTTTGAGGTTTGCAAAATTGCCCAAGCTGAGCTCAAATGTATGATCCTCCTGTCTCAGCAAGCCAGAGTGCTAGGATTATAGGCGTGTGCACCACACCTGACACCTATGTCTGTGGGTGTCAGTTGTGTAATTAGCAAGATTTTTAAAATAGAAAGCCATTTTATATAGCTGATCTTTAAAAAATCAGAAGTGATTTTATGTGTTTATGCATACAACTATTATTGTTATCACAGGCAAATATAACAGAAAATGGTAGTAGACACAGGACTGGCCAAATATAACTCAGTTTGAAGTCCAAGGGCTGGAATTTAAAAATTGAACTCATTTTCTCTGACTGCCAAGATTTTTAGAGATTTTGATACCGCTTATTTTACCAGACTCTACCACACATGAGGCAGCCACCTTTGACTGTTCTTATCAGTTTTCTTTTCACACAAATATAATCCCTCTCCATGCCAACTCTCTAATAACCTTAGTCATGTCACCTTGTACTGATCATATAACTCCTTCTGTTTCAGGACTCATCTATTTGTCTGGCTAATGCTGTAGTTGTCTGTTTTGTCTGAGTCCCTCAGTACCATCTATAGTTCTCTCAAGTTTGAAGAAATACAGCAAAAAAGAAAAAAAAATTAAGCAAATCAAGTTTGCTCTGGGACTTGGGATGGAATTCTATTCCTTAATGTGTGGAAATCATGAAAAAAAATAAAAAATTTAAAATATCTATATCTTTTAAAATGAAGACTTTAGTCTGAAATGATATTCTTGATCATAGAAGCACAATATGTAACCATATCAATATTTCCACAGTTACACAGAGAAGCTAAGCCAGTGTTTACAGTATTTTTCAGTTATGAGATTGTCTCTAATTTCCTCCTAATCATGTTAGCCACTGTGAAGTACCAATGAAAATGTAAATAATTATGAATAGTGTAAGTAAGCAGGTATCAACAACAACTACAATAAAACTTGTTTGGAATGCTACTCTCAAAACTCAAATGTGCATGTGATGCATATTACACTCAAGTATCATAACCATATTTTCTGATACTAAATACTTTCTTGTTGTAAATGATGAACTCTAATGCCTGACAAAATCATCGAATCACCAGATGCTAAAAAGCCCCATGAGTGTTTGGAGTGTTATCAAATAAATGTGTTTGCAATTCACAGAACTGGATATTAAAGATCTCCAATAGCCTTAGTAGTTTATAAAATGTAGTTAATCTTTTGAAATCAGGATTGTCCTAGAATATCAATTAGATAAGATCATCCCTGTGTGAGTAAATTGAGAAGGTGAAAATACAAAGATATGTTCAAGATTTTCAGAATTTTCATTTTGATGAAATTTCATGGAAATAACTCTCAAGAAAGTTTATTCTATTTTTTTTCTTTTTAACTTCACACAGGGTAACTATAAGGCACAAAAGTATGATGCTGGTAATTTTATTATAGTACTGTACATGGTTATACATGTTCTCTTATTAGTTAATACATTATAATATATTATGGTGAATAATTTAGAAATTACATCTTATCATACATACATATGCATTGGAAAAAATGGTGTAGGTAGGGTTTAATGCTGTTCACTCTCAGTGGATGATTATAGAAAATGTGTATACACAACGTGCCATTGAGGAATGAGTTACTGAGTGTATATTCTGTTCTCAGCAATGGAAAATCCACCCCTCTACTCTCGAGTAGGTGCTTTGGTCTGGCGTAGCCCATGAACATGGGCAAATATTCAATGACAATGCAGAAAGTTCCAGATTCTGACAGAAGCTCCCGTAATCCCGTGCAAGAATAGAATAGAGGTGGCTCTAAAGGCAGGGTAGCTGACAGAGAAGGAAGTTGGAAGGGTGGGAACTGGAATCAAAGAGAATAGATTACAGCCTTTGTAACAGACCTGGAAAAACATGATAAGGAATTTGGACAGCAACAGTGGAAGTGGGCTTATCCAAGTGGGAACAGATTTGATGAGTTCTAGATGACAAAAGTAACTACATTTTTATTTGCCAAATGAAATAAGCACTAATTTAGTTTCATAAGGAAGGAAGAAGTTTTTTTTAATTAAAAGGAGAAGACTGCAAGAAAATTTGAGCCAATTCATTTGAGTGGCTTAAGGGATATACAGGTAGAGCTATCTGGTCAAAAATGACTTGGTAATAGGAAATTACCAATAGGGGCATTAGGATCAATATCTCCAGAGCCTTCCTTTCTCTTCCACCTTCTTTCTGAGTTTGATTTTCTTGAATTCAATATGCTACTGGAAGGTTTATAATTCTTCTCTCCAGCTGCAATGCTCCCATGCAATTTTCTGCAAGTAAACATGCTGTGAAGTTAGAAGTCTACAGAGTACGTCTGTGGGCCTTTGTCACTTTTGGAGGGTCATCTTGATTTAAAGGAATTATAAGAATCAGTATTAAGAACACTCTTTCTACCTTAAAAGTGTCCTTGATTGGTTATTTTTGCATTATCCTCATTTTAATGATTTCTAAAATCTTTACCTAGTCTCTAATAGCTTTAAAGTAATGGTCACATGAATTGTCGATTTTGATCCTCACATTGATCCAATGGGGATGTGTGGTTACATTTCTCATTGCTGAGACAAAATACCTGACACTCAAAGTTAAAGGGGGAAGGTTTATTCAGCTCACAGTTTGTAGAGGTTTCAGTCCATAATCAGCTGGCTCCAAGGCAGGGTGGCTTGGCAGAGGGGCAACAGTTCATGGTGGACAGAAGGCAGCAAAGCAGCAAGGGCCTTAATGCATCTTTCTGATCCCTTTATCTTCTCCAGGCTACTTAGAGTGGGCAGCACTCACACCATTAATCCTAGAGCCCTTGAGCCAGCATTGTACCATGAATCAATACCTGTGTCACTCATTCTAGATCCAGCCACCTCTGAAAAAGCCCCACCTAGGACCACAGGAGGCTCTGGGGGACCTCTAGACACAGCCTTCACAGGGGAGATGGAGGCAGAGGACATTGTTGCTTCAGGAGATGCTTAGTCACATTGGCCATTGGAAAGTAGTGGTGTGTATAAATCCACAGTTTCATCCTTGTGAGTATGTAGTATTTTCTGCTTATTTTCTTGGCTTGATAATCTCATGACTTTTTGATTTTATGATCTGATGGTATGAAAATACACACACACACACACACACACACACACACACACACACACATTCCAAACGGATGGGAAGTAACTTTGCCAACCAAGGAAAATTTGAACAGGAATATTTTAAGGGACCCATCCTTGGTTTACAAATTCACATTTTTATGTCCAGATGTTTCCTTTTGCCTTCTAAGCCCTCTTCCTCTTTATCAGCCTGAACTGAAAGTCAGAAACTTTGCTTTACTCCTTTTGCTTGGACAGGAAAATAGGAAAGTTAAAAAGCAAAACAACACAAATCCTCAAATAGACATCATATTTAAAAGAAAATCCTGTGAACATGAATATATTTTCTAGAAAAAAACCTAAACTTTGAACTGACTCTGAGAAACATTACTGGCACATATTAATATTTCTTTTCTGGCCTTACAGAACATATCCAGTAATAGTCACCATTAATTTTCACTTCATCACATAGCAGGAAACTGGCGTCAAGGATGAGGGAGCCTGGTTATCAAATCAGGTTCATTAGATTCTTTGGTGTAAAGTTTCTCCTATTATAGGTTCAGCTCTCAAAGATGCAGGTCTATTCTGAAATATGTAAATTGATTCCTTTTTATGATTGTTATCATCTTAGCTCCTACTTGTGCCACGTAATGTTTATATTCCTTGTGAGTATTTGGTACATGTACATGTCACATCTTAAATCTTTTTAAGCTCTCTTCCCCTCTTCTCTCCCCCCCATTGGACACACAAGCTTAAATACCACATGATATTTGTCATTTCAGTAATCCAAAGTACCAATAAATAGCAAACTAAAAGACTGATAAAAGGCAATAGGGAGACAGATCTTATGCCAATGTGAAGGTGACTAAAATGGTTGCTTTTAAAAAGAAATACATTCTGTTTGTCCTGGAGAATTCCTAATTCCAAAGAGTCCAGAGCTATTTGCCCCTGAGCAGCATGTTCTCCCAGTAAGTCTCCATTTGCTTATCAGGAGCTCTGCAGTAGGAAGAGTCTGGTAGATGAGCAGGAGGGCGTGGCTGGCCCCCTTGTCTTTGTGGCAACCGCTCCACCATTCTTAAGTCAAAAGCAGCCAGGAGCCACACATAAATGAATGAGGATAGCTGAGGTTTAATAAAACTTTATTTACAAAAGTAGATGGGAGGTTAGAATGCTCTGTGGAGCAAAGATTTCCAAACTTATTTAAGGAAAACATATCATTTACTTCAGTTGTTTCTTTCAGAAATCACATTAAAGTCCAGGGTAGGGAGCCTGATGTTAAAAATTGCAACTTATTTCTTAGCTTTCTCCTTCTAATTCTGGAAATTCTTCATGAGTGAACATGGGAAGGCCTTAGGAAGTGGAATACCACAGCTGCTTTTCCTATCTACAGCAGGTCTTGGCTTGTTTTTTGTTATTCTAATACTTTCTTGAGAAAAAAGTAAGAGACTAAAGGCTTCAAGTTATAAAGCCAACAAATTCATGAACAAGTTTGGGCTCTATTTGTTGTCCTTTTTACACATTTATGCCTTTAAAAATGTTACTTAAGAGCAGTCCTCGCAGTGAGATTCACAACAGACATTCACAGAAGCCCATGGCTTAGGCCAAAGGTCCCAGAAAGCAGCTGTGGTTCTTTGTTTGAATAACAATAATAATGAAGAATCAGACTCATGAGCATTTATTACTTTAAGCTTGACTTCTATGCTAGCACCGCAGGTCCTTTGTCTGCCTCCAAGTGCAAGTCCCTAGACCTGCCCCTTCATTTCTCTGAATCCTGTATTGTTCTCTAGAGCTTGTCCTCCTGACTCCAGGTTTTCAGTTGCTTTTCAAATAAATGCTCTTACACATCTCATTTTTTCTCAAGTGCCTTTAGAATAGTAATACAAAAGAAAACATTACTCAGACACACCACAGTACAGTAGATTGGCATTGAAACACGCAGAGCTTGCAGTCAACCATGCCAATTCAAGGTCCAGCTGTACTGTGGATCACCTAAATGTTCTTAAATTAACCACTTCACCAGGGCAAGACTTGGGATTCTTTTCTCTGAAACTGAGATAGGAATTGTTTTCCATGCCTTTCTAGATTTCTTCTGTGAACAAAATGTACAACAGTTATGAAAACATGATGCCATCAAATTACGGGTATTTTTTCTCTTCGTTATACTTACTAATAAAATAACAATGATAGATATAATTAAAATAGCAGGGAGGATGGGCCAGGAGTATTTGAAAATTGTACTTGAATTAATTAGTTAATATTGGTAAAAGATGTGCGAAGTAATTTTTCTTTTCCATCTTAGCGAGTAAGACACACGAATCTCACTTGTAAGGTTATATGTCTGAATCTCCTAGTAAATGAACAAGCTGACAGGGAAACTGAAATATTTGATGGCAGAAGTTCTTTGTCTTAATTGCAACTGAGCTTGACGTCAATGCAAAAGTTTACATCCTTTCTAGCGCCTCATATGATATTGCATTCCCATCAGTTGTTTACCAGAGCTCCCCATTCTCCACAACCTTGCCAACCCTCTCTATCTTGCATCATTTTGGTAGCTGGCGGCCAGTCTGAGAGGCAGTATCTCATTGTGGTTTTAATGTACATTGCCCTAGCTATTAGTGATGTTGATCATTTTCACCATGAATATGCTTAATATGCCTTTTTTTTTTTTGGTACAGGGGATCAAACTCGGGTCCTTGTGCTTGCACAGCAGCCAGTGAAGCCACTGAGTTAAATCCCCGGCCCAATATGCCTTTTTTTGATACATGACTGTGCAGGTTAACCCTAATAGTGTCAATTGAATAATTTGCGAGACCCAAGGGATTAGAAAAGCACAGGTGCCTGACCTTGGGCTCTGCGTTGGGCCCACATCCCACATTCCTCTCTGCTACCTGCCTCTGCTCTACTTCCCTGATGCTATGAACTAAGCAGCGTTGTTCCACCACACTCTTCCACCATGATGTTCCTACCAGCTATGGACTGAATCCCCCGAATTAAACCTCTCTTCCTTTAGATTGCAGGTGCTAGGTATTGTGTCTTAGCAACAGGAAAGCTGACTAATACAATGATGAATCAGATCTGCCCATTTTAAAATAAAATTATTTGTTTTCTTTCCATTGAGTTGTTTGACTTCCTTACACATACTGGATATTAAATCATTACTCATCCATGGCTTGGACATGTCTTCTGTCATTCCATAAGTCATCTTTTCACTTGGTCATTTCTTTTTTTGTGAAGAAACCTTTGTTGAATATATATTTGTCCTTATCATTACTTGAGCTTTTGGAGTAAATTCCTAAATATCATTGACTAGACAAATATATAGATTTTCCTCTATGATTTCTGTACCATTTTTATAATTTCAAGTCTTAAAAATATTCTGTCCATTATCAAAAGTAGGGTACTGAAGTCCTCTGTTATTATTCACTGCAATCTTACCTTGCTTGATATTCTTTAATATTTACTTTATATATTTAGGTGCTCCAACATTGGGTGTACATACACTTGCAATTGTTACTTCTTAATGATATCACTTTTTATCATTATATAATGAACATCTTTGTCCCTTGTTACAGTTTTTGATTTGAAATCTATTTTGTCTCATATATTTAGTACCCTACTTTCATTTTGTTTCCATTCTCATGTTGTTTCCTTTTCTAATTGTTCCCTTTCAGCCTGTGTGTTCTTTAAAGGAGAAGTGAGTTTCTTGTAGGTAACATATGACTGATTCCTTTTTTCATTTGGTGATTTTGTATCTTTTTATTACCTTCATTATTATTATTAATAGCTGAAGACTACCTACTACAATCTTATAACTTATTTTCTTTTTCTTTTGTATATGCTTTGTTTCTTTTTTCCTCTTTTTTTATTTTTTCTTTGTGAAAATGCTCTCTATTGTACAATCTGATGTTTTCTACATGTACTGTAATTATTTTGCTTTGTGTTTACTGTGAAGTTTACAAAAATCATGCTATACTAATAAGTAATAATAGGGTATATAAGGTGATAACTAGTTAATACTGATTGCATACAACAATTCTATCATTACTTCCCCTTACATTTCATCTTTGATGTCAAAATTTGCTTTATTTGTATCCTATGACAATTGATTTCAGTTATAGTTCTTTAATAAATTTGTAGAACAGCCATTATATTAGAGATAAAATTGCTTTATGTATCACTATTTCAGGCTACAGTATTCTGAATATAATTCTGCCTCATTTATATTATTAAATTTTGGGGTTTGTTATATTTTATCTCATTAATTATTAGCTTCATAATACAACTTGTAGAACTACCCTTAGTAATTCCTATAAAGCAGGCTTAATGTTGACAAACTATCTTAGCTTTCATTCATCTCAGAAAGATTATATTTCTCCTTCATTTAGGTATAGCTTAGTTGGGCAAAGTAATATTGGTAGACTTTTTCTTTCCTTCAGGGCTTTGGATGTATCATTCCATTCTTCCTGGTATGGAAAGTTCCTGGTGAGAAATCTGCAGGTAGTCATGTTGATACTCCTCTTATATATGATTTTAAAAAAATTCTCATGATCTTCAATTTTTACTTTATATTTGAATACTGAGAGTGAATTTTGTGTATCACTGTGAACTCCTCTTTGAGTTAAATTTTGTTGGAGATTTCTGTACTTTCTGTATCTGAATATTGACATCTTTTCTCTGATGTTGCAAGTTTCCAGACATTACATTTTTAATGTGATTCATATCCCCTTTTCTCCTTCTTAAATACTTATTATGTTAGTATTATGTCCCTTGGTGGTGTAGTGTTCTATAATTTCTACAGGCTTTCTTTCTCTTTTTTTTTTTTTAACCTCTGACACAGATTATTGTCTTTTCTTGAACTAGCTGTTTAAGCTTTCTCTAACTTTTTAATTTAGTCATTGTGTATTTTATATGTAGGTCTATTATTTTAATCAGTTATCAAACTCCAAGTGTTTATGCATTGTTTTCCAAGTCTTACTTAATTTTCATTCATACTGTATTGAAGTTCACTGAACTTATTTAGGAAGATGACTGAGTTCTTTGTTCTTTCATAGATCTCTACTATTTTGTTTTTCTTTTTGCAATAGTGGAAACTGAACACAGTGAGGTGTTTAGCACTGAGCTACATCTGGAACCCTTTTATAATTTTTGTATTTTGTGACAGGATCTTGCTAACTTTTCCAGGTAAAACTTGATCTTGTGATCCTCCTCCCTCATTTCCCTAAGTGTTGTGATTTTAGACATATGCCCCTATGCCCAGCTCAATAATGGAGCTCTGGTGGTTTGATTTAGAGGAAGAACGATATTGTGAATTTTTTGTTACCCTTATGTTCTTGCATTGGAATCTGCACAGTTGAGATAGCCACCTCTTCCGTATTTTACAGATGTTATTTAGCGAGGATAGTTGTTCACTATTTAGTTTAGCCTCTGAATGTAGATATGGCTGCTGGCTGAACTTCACTGTAAGAGGAGACACGTTTGGAAACTTTGCAATGAGGCAGAAAAGCTAGCTGGGCCCTAGGAACCTCTCTGTTTGGGCCAGACTACTGTTTTTACTCTCTGGACTAGTAATACCTCTATGTATATTTGTGGACAGCACTAGAAGTGAGGCTCTGCAGTTAGGCTACTTAACATTCATTGAGGCAGCCGATGGGCTCACTACAAGTGTATATGTGTTACTCACCTTTTCATTGCCAGAACCAGATAACTGATCAATACAATTTAAAGGAGGAAATGGCTCACATTTTCGGAGGTTTCTTCCATAACTGGCTGACTCCAAGGAAGAGAGGTGATGTGAAAGCAGCTCGCCTCATGGGAACAAGGAAGCAGAGTGAGGGAGAGCCACGGAGAGGGGAAGAAGCCCGGGTGGGATCCATCCTACAAAGGAACGCCTGCAGGAACGTTGTTCCTTCCACTGGGCTCTTCTCCTAATAATCATTCCATCCTGAACTCATCTATAGATCCAGTCAGTTCTCTAGACTCAACCACCAAACTTGGCTGCACTGGGGACCAGGCCATCAAGGTGTAAATACCTGGGGATTGTTCATATTCAAACCATAACAGCATGGTTGAGGTTTGCCTCCCTCTTTAGTGTCTGCACAGGTTGGGCTTTGAGGCTGAGCTAGGCACTTTTAAACTTCTAGGTGTGGAAGAATTAGCTCTTGCTCTTTCTTGAAATCCACTGTAGCATTTGTCTTCCCTGTCAGTGCGTATTGGGGTGTGCTCGGAGGCTATCATAACACTGAACTCCACTCTGTGGCACAACTAGCTTTTTTCCTTTTCCTAAATTGCACTGCCCTGAAAATTTCTTTGTGGGAAAGACTGTGAGAGAGAGAGAGAGAGACCAAGGCTGGTCCCGGAAAGTGGTTGTCTAGGAATTCATTATACAGAATATCCCACTGTGTCTAGTAGCAAACAGTTTGGCTTTTCCAGTCAGCTGATATCTCTGACTCGGTTCCTCTCCTGCAAAACACACAGAGCTTCCACCATGATTATGTACTGGTCACAGAGGGCTCTGACACCTTAGTTTCTTTCTAGCTGACCCACGGTCACTTAGCTAGGCCAGCAGTCCTCTATTCACTGCAAGCTGAGACAAGAGTGGGCTGTAGGAAGACTCGCCTTAAATGGGGAGATTCTATGTGGGCTATGGTTTCTTGCTGTAGAAACCATCAGGCCTGGCAGTCTTTTCTTTATGATGCCTTGACAATTGGAAAAAATATTTTTAGAACTATGATATGGCCCTGACTTCTAACATTGTTAGAAATGGTTGGATCAAGAATTAAAAATACATCAACAATATAAAAATGTTGAATAATCCCATAACAGGCCCAGAGATAAGAAATACAGAGAGGGAGGAGGCGACAAAGGCTTGCTGGGGATTTATATAAAAGAAAAGAATATTTGCTTTTTGTAAATATTTACAAATCAGTCACAAACCATATTTTAAAGTAAGTTTCATAGATTTCCATGTCAATTATGTCCTCTGAACAAAACGCTATTGAATCATAAAAAAACAATAAAATATAACATTTACATATCTAATGAGATAAAGAGAAAATGGAATTACAAGTAACAAAATGTGTCCATTAGAATTCTTATTAAAATCTACAATATAGATTTTAAGCAATATCAAAGAATAAAAGTATATCTTTAAAAGCAATAAGATGAAGAAAAGATCTTGTGTGTTAGCTTCATAATTATACAAGGCAAACCGAAATAAATATAATAATGTTGAAAAAATTGTAAAAAGAGGGGAATGAATATTAATTAAATTAAAATAAAACAGAAAGAAGGTTATAAAAACAAAATTGCATCTGCAAATGAACTATTAAAATAGATAATTTTGCATCAATATTAATTCAATTCATCAGAGAAGGCATGAGTCAATTGAGGAAAAGAGAACGAACAGTAAAGATTTTTAAGATTAGAATGTTTTAAAATTATATTTTAAACATATGATTACCTATGTGTCAGTAAAATAAAATACTAGGCCAAAACATAAAAATAATTTTAGAGGAATCATACAACTTGAAGAAATAATTAACTACAAAGAAATTAATACCAGATGATATTTTTATAAAACTTCAAAAATTAGGCTGCCTTTACCATGTCTAACTTTTAAAAATTTTTAGTTGTACATGTTTGCAGTATATAATGTCTTCCTTCCTTGTGTGGAGTTGGTCCATGCAACATAACGCATCTTCATTCTTTTTTTTACCCCCTTTCACTTCATCCCTCACTCCTTCCTCCTTTTATATAAATATTTACATTAGTAAAGACAGAAAATAATTCTAATTAATTTTAGCTGTATATTGTAAAATTTTTTAAAGTTGACATACATTTATTTCGTATACCTTAAGGTCAGGTATATTGATGACTGTTCATTTATTCTTATGGTTCAAATTGTTTTGACTCTTTAAGGAAGTCACCTAGCTGAAGAATTGCTGGGTCAAAGGGAATTTCTTGTTTTAGTTTTTTGAGGAATCACCATACTGACTACACCAATTTACACTCCCACCAACAATGTAGAAGGGCAAGAAATATAATCATTATGCACTACAAACATGTACTGATAAAAAATAAAAATTAAAAAAAATTGCTTTGACTCTATCTACAGTGTCATTTTACTTTGATGGTGATTACATTAGATATGTAATTTGCTTTTGTTATCATAGACATTTTAGCAAAGTTATTTCTTGCAAGTCATAAATGTAGGTGGAGGAATCTTTTCATTTTTTGTATGATCTTTGATTTCTTTGTATAGTGTTTTGCAATTTTCTTTGCATTCAATTTTTTACTTAAATTTCCAACTCTTTTAGATATTAAAATTAGAATAGAATAATTCAAGAAAAATAAAATCATGGGCAAAACATATTCATATGTAGGTAAAATAGTGGATATTTAAAAATATATAAAATAACACCTTAGAAACATAGATATGGTTCAGAAATGAAAAATTAATGATAATACATTAAGATGTTCCAGGACAAATCACTGCATAGGTACAAATAGCACAGTGATTGGTGATTTTTAAGATCACATATCAGATTAATCATAAAAAGGCAAGCAATGTTGGAGGGATGGGAGGGAAAAGGGACAAAAAGTGAATTAAATTGTCTTATGTACATGTACACATTATTCATGACGAATGTGACACTGTGTCCTGCAACTATGCACGTAATAAAAGAAGTGGCAAAAAACCAACTCCTGAAACTTATTAAAGCTTATTCTTTAAAATTCAAATGAGACATATTTAATGTTGATACTTAGAAGCATTGCGTTTTATTTCAAAAGCAAAAAATGAGAACAAAAGTTAAGAATACACTACCGCACTGCTATATTAGAGTTGCTGTCTAATAGAATAAGAAAATAAATGCATAAGAAAAAATCCCTGTCATTACCAGTTAAGAATCAGTTATTGCGCATAAGCTTTGTTTAATTAGAGGAAAGTCCTTCAAGCGGGCAGTGAGAGACTCTTGTGCAGAGCCCCACCCTCTGTTCATGGCTGTGATAAGGTTTCTCCAATGGGAGGAGCCCAGCCAAACGGGAAGGTGTGGGAGACTCTGCTTTAGCTGTTGACAGCACCCCCGGGCCTGGCTATACAGCGATGGCCTCTGCCATCATCGTGACCAAAGAGGGCCGGTGATACACTGGGACAAAGGCCATGTCCACCCCGTCTCATCCTCTGATCCAAGAAATTGGGAGATTTTAAGTGTTCCTATTGTTTTGAGGCCTTAAATGGCCCTGCCTTTCCAAGGCAGCAGTAAAAGTATGCTCAGGACAGTCCTTCCAGAGTGACAAGGGAGGAAAGAAAGACTACAAGGAGCGGGGATCCCACTTTACACTTGGTGGTTGTTGGTTAAGAGTTATTTGGGGACTGGTTCCTAGTATTCCAAGTAGTGAACTGGTTATATTTGTGGGAGCACTGCTGGTTGTTCTAGGAGAGCCTATCGTGGATGGAAGATGGGTTAAAAAATATCTGCTAGGTTTTTAAAAGTCACCCTCTAGTCACGTCTGGTGCCACATGCTTGTAATCCTAGAACTCTGGAAGGCTGAGGCAGGAGATGGCGATTTCCAGTCCAGTTTGGGAAATGTAGCGATTTATGAAGTTACTATCTCAATAAAACAAGCAAACATACAGACAATTTTAAAAGGGCTGGGGAATGGAGATATAGCTCAGTGTGTAGGCCTTGGGTTTAATCTGCAGCAGAGAGAGAGAGAGAGAGAGAGAGAGAGAGAGAGAGAGAGAGAGAGA